>CM065595.1:17310240-18510240 GCA_033119425.1 Bufotes viridis
GTTACGTTGCACAACACGCACAATTGGCGCCCACCGACTATGAGGGTCCGTCAGGTTTTGCGTGCCACTTAAAGGGGCTCTTTTCTATGCTGGTCTACCTAGTACACATCCCATGCCGCATGTACAGGCTGGTGTAGGGAATAGAGCGGAATTCTCTCTATCCCTGCACCCCACAGGGACTCACCCCAGGGTGACATTTTGCAAATTTGCCCCAAAATCGATATATTATATGAATCAGGTCCCCCCAGGTCACGTGACTGCCTCAGTCTCCCCTGGTCACATGACCTCCCAGGCGGTCACATGATAGGGCGCTACCACACAAAGTTTGCGGCACTCTAGGGCCACCACTGAACTAGTGGATGATGAAGGCACTGACCTTTCTCTGCCGGGACCGCCATGTCTTTAGCTGTGCACCCTGTAAACACAAAAAACAAAACACAATTATAGCAAAACGAAAGCAACCAGGCAAGAGCAGCCCCTCCGGACACCCCGTACCGGGCACACACAGCGCCACTACTCACAGTCAGCTGATCCCAGCGGCACAAACACGGACACAGGCACGGACTCCCGGGCCAGCCGCTCGCCCCGCCCCGCCCGCGCTTTGATGGACAGGTCGCTGGCCTCGCCCACTCCAGGCGGCGTTCTGCGTAAACAAAGATCTGCGGCGCTTGCTGCGCACTGGACGGCCGCACGGGGGCGCGCGGGAACAGTGCACGGGCGGCCGCACGGGGGCGCGCGAGAACACTGCACTGGACGGCCGCACGGGGGCGCGCGAGAACACTGCACTGGACGGCCGCACGGGGGCGCGCGAGAACACTGTGCGGTCGACGAAACAGCGCGCCGAGGTTAGGGCTGCGACATATCGCGCTGCGAGCGAAAAGGGGCGACATTTCGCGTAATGTCATTTCCGTGGTGTCGCTCTGGGACACGCTGCGTGCTGCTTAAAATCCATCCAAGCGGGATCTTTCTGCCACCCATCCCACAAGTGGCATGTTGCATTGAAATGCTTTATATCGAAGGTTGCGCCACTTTCTTGCCAACATTTAGCCATAGCCTTTTGTGTCGCGCAACTTTTCTACAACTTGCTGTCACCGTACGCTTGAAATACGAACTAGGGCTGATCTGTCGCCATCTGGTACTGCAGTATACACCAAGCCTACATTCACACGACAGTTGTTTTTTGCTGTCCGCAAAAAAAACTGATGGTCCATCATTTTTTTTTGGAGGATTCCTTTGTTTTCACAAATCCCTTGAAATAAATGCCTATCCTCGTCCGCAAATGAGAAAAAAGTAGGACGTGCACTACTGTTTTTGCAGAAGGGAAACACGGACGCGGAACAGAAACGGATGAACTGTCAGCATTTTTTTGCTGACCCATTGAAATAATTGGGTTGCTATCCTGTCGTGTGCATGTAGCCTTTATCAGTTTTTGATGCGTTTTTCACATGTGTGAAAAAAACGAAAGAATAACAATCTACGGCTCCTAGCAGTGAAAAACGCATTGCTTCCGGTTGCCTTCCGTTTTTCACCAAAGCCCCAATTACTTCTATGGGGCCAGGGCTGCATGAAAAACGCAGAATAAAGAACATGCTGCGATTCTCACACATAACGCAGAAGTGATACGTGAAAAACAACGCTCATGCGCACAGAGCCATTGAAATGAATGGGGCAGGATTCAGTGCGGGTGCTGTGCGTTTGCTTCATGCATCGCACCCGGATGGAAAACTCGCTCGTCAGTGATTCACGGACAGTACATGAATTCATTCATTTTAATGTAAGTCCATCCGTGTTTTAGCACGGAAGGATGCCCTTTTTTTTGTCTGTGTTTACGGATCCATCACGCCCATTATAATCTATGGGTCCTTGAAAAATACGGACGCCGTCCATTTTTTGTCCATTGTTTCACGGACCATTTATAGGAGATGTTTTGAAAATAAATTTTCTGCTGTGCACGGATGACACATGGAGAAATAAACGGACACCTTTCACGGAAATCTTCATGGATCTGTCACTGACCAACTTATCGCGGAAGTGTGACCCTAAATGGCATCAAAAAAGCTATTCGAAACGATTGAAATTCATTGTGATTTTTTGAAAAAAACAAAACAAAAAACCCCCCACTAAAATAATAATTTTTTTTACATTTTTTTTGCGGATAGGATGCAGACACATTCATTTCAATGGGTCTGCAAAAAATGCGGACAGCACACCGTGTGCTGTCCGCATCTGTATGTCCGGTCCGTAGCCCCGCAAAAAAAATAGAGCATGTCCTATTTTTTTATAGTTTGCGGACAAGGATAGGCATTATTACAATGGATCCGCAAAGATAGAGGTTCCGCAAAAAAAAACGGATGCCATACGGACATCATCCGTATTTTTTGTGGGTCCATTTTTTGCAAAACACATACGGTCGTGTGGATGAGGCCAAAATCTGCAGCAGAATCTGTGGCAGAAATTCGCGGCTGATCATCAGATTTCCATCGCAGTTTTACTTGCTGATGTCGTTTTTTGACGCAGTTTGGAAATCCGCAACTGTGTGAACTGCGGCAGGAGACAAATTCTGGCACGGAAATCCGCATGCAAAAATCAGCTTATGACCCACGCCCTTCGGGTAAATGCAGTGTAGTTTATGTGGTTTTCTATGCGTTTTTTGCTTCGTTTCCGCTCCCAAATTAGGGCTCATGCACACGAACATTTCCTTTTTCCGTTTCCGTTTTGTTTTTTTCTGTTCCGTATACGGAACCATACATTTCAATGGATCCGCAAAAAAAAACGGAAGGTACTCCATATGCCTTCCATTTGCGTTTTTCGGTTCCGTTCAAAGATAGAACATGTCTTATTATTGTCCGCATAACGGACAAGGATAGTACTGTTCTATCTGGGGCCAGCTGTTCCGTTCCGCAAAAAACGGAATGCACACGGACGTCATCCGTATTTTTTGTGGGTCCATTTTTTGCGGACCTCCAAATAATGAAAAAGCCATACGGTCATGTGCATGAGCCCTTGTGGATTTTGTCGGTAATTTGTCGTATTGCAAAGGGCGAAATCTGCACTGAAAATCCGGACAAACTATTGACATGCTGTGGATTTCAATATCCGCGTCGCAGGTTGATTTCCACACGGAAGATTTCAGGGATAGTGTCAATGAGATTTTGAGAATCCCATCTACCCAGCGGGTGCTGCATGACGCTGCAGATTTTCCACACAAAATTCTACGCGCCGTACACGCCGCGTGTCTATACCCTTACCGTGCCTGCGCACAATGCGGATTATGAGCAGGTTTTCCGCGTGGAGTAATACAGTTCCAGCGACGTGTATGAGATTACGCAATTCTTACATATCTTTCCTTTTTTCTTAGGTGCAGACATTGACCTGCTGTGCGGATTTTGAAAACCGATTGTTGTCGCATTTTTCTTGTGCAGATTTCGTCCTTTGCAATGGAAGGGAGAGATCTGCGGAAAATCCGCATTAAAAAAAAATCACCAAAAATGCAACATGTTGTGCGGATTTGTGTGCGTTTTTTGAGTGATTTGGTGCAGGTTTTCTGCACATAAATCTGAACCGTGTGCAGCCACCCTAAGCGGACATTGACATGCCGGATTTTACAGCAGAATTTTGGCGCAGACAGCCGCAAATAAGCCGCCACTCCACGATCCTCCCGCTGAGATGTATGTAAGGCAGAAACGACGCAGGCACCGGCAGGGTTTACAGCGGAATTTCAGCGCCTGTCTGCGCCAAAATTCTGTTGTAAAATCCGTCTAGTGAACGTCCCTTTAAGGTACTTATACAAAATGCAGAGTTGGATGCAGAAAATCTGCACCAAAACCTCACAAAAAACGTACATAAATCTGCACTATTTATGTTTTTATGCATTTTTTGTTTGCGGATTTTCCGTTTATGTTTACAACCCCATTGAAGTCTATGGGGAAAACCACTCTACAGAAGTTGCGGAATCGCACAAACAATTGACATGCTGCAGATTTTAAAATCCGCACGGCAGGGGGTCATTTATCAAACTGGTGTAAAGTAGAACTGGCTTAGTTGTCCCTAGCAACCAATCGGATTCCTCCTTTGATTTTCCAAAGGAGCTGTCTAAAATGAAAGGTGGAATCTGATTGGTTGCTATGGGCGACTAAGCCAGTTCTACTTTAGTTTGATAAATGACCCTCAAAGTGGCCCCATGTAACACAATCGTATTGTTTCCTCCGCAGCCGATATGCCTCTTTTTGGCAGATCAGATGTGGACCCATTCATTTCAATTGGGCTGCAAAAAATGCGTGCTGTCCGCGTCCGCATATCCGTTGCGCACCGCTGCAAAAAAGATAGAACATGTCTTATTCTTGTCTGGTTTTTTCCAACAGTACTTTTCATTGTTTTTTTTAGTATAATAAAAATTACAAATTATACTCTTATCTGTTTTGCAGACAAGAATAGGCCTTGTTACAATGGGTCCGCAAAAAACAAAACGGATGCAACACGGAGGTCACCTGTATTTTTTGTGGACCGCAAAGTGCATACAGTCGTGTGAACTCATTGTTAGGTCTCATGCACACAACCGTTGTTTGTTTCCGCGTCCGTTCCGTGTTTTTTTTCACGGATAGGATGCTTCCCCATTCATTTCAATGGGTCCGTCAAAAAATGCGGATGGTCAACCGTTTTTGTTCCGCATCCGTGGTCCGTGTTTTCATTCTGTCAAAAAAATAGTGCATATCCTATTTTTTTCACGTTTGCGGACAAGGATAGACATTTTTACAATGGATCTGCCATAAAAATCGGATCCGTCAAAAAAAATGGTCCGTCATTTTTTTTTTTTTGACGGACGCAAAATTTGCAGGAGGCAGGCAACTGTCGTGTGCATGTAGCCTTATGCTGCAGTTTTTCTGCACAAAGGAAAAAATGCACGTAATCCGCATCGCGTGCAGGTACCTAAATACGGATTGCGTCCCACTGGTGACAACACACGGGATTAGACGACGTTCCCCTTGCACGCCTAGCTGATGACGAATCCCACGGGATGAGGCTGTATATTACGGCATTAATCAGCATGCAGATATACAATACGATGTCAATGGGTCCCATAAATCTACAAATCTACATTCAAAAATATCGAAGAAAGACCCTTAAAATCTCAATTTTATTAGAATCATTTGAAAGGAGCTGACCTTGCAGGTCACAATAATTGCCTATCACGGCCCTGGTCAGGAGGTAAGTACACAACTAAGAAGAGTGAAAAAACAATGGCTGTGCATAGTGTAGAGAAGAGTGGGGGGGGGGGGGGGCTCTCCAGTGGGATGATTTTCCCTATAGAGACCCTATTACTCCCTTAGCCCGGAGACAACTCCTGATGGTGGAGCCTCTCCGTCCTCGTACCTATCCTAGTTCGCCCCAGTCATTCAGATTTTCCCTTTTGACCCGACGCTCGGGTTCCTCAGGGGGTCCCTATGGGAAAGATAGAAGGCCCAAAGATTCAATACACAAATTATAAATCCTGATAGATTACCTAAAGAGACTGGCTATAATGGTATACAGTAAGATCGCTTAAGATACGTCACATGTGGTTCCAGGCGATCAAGATAAGGAAACTCCACGTGTGTAAGTCCCCAATGTGTAGCCAAGTCTCCGAGGGTGCGTGCGAGTTTCCTGAGGGTGCGTGCGAGTTTCCTAAGGGTGCGTGCATGGGAGTTTCCTTATCTTGATCGCCTGGAACCACATGTGACGTATCTTAAGCGATCTTACTGTATACCATTATAGCCAGTCTCTTTAGGTTATCTATCAGGATTTATCATTTGTGTATTGAATCTTTGGGCCTTCTATCTTTCCCATACGGACCCCCTGAGGAACCCGAGCTGGGGAAAACGCGTCGGGTCAAAAGGGAAAATCTCAATGACTGGGGCGAACTAGGATAGGTACGAGGACGGAGAGAGTAATAGGGTCTCTGTAGGGAAAATCATCCCACTGGAGAGCCCCCACCCCCCTTCCCCTCTTCTCTACACTATGCACGGCTATTGTTTTTTCACTCTTTATTTTGTGTATCTTCTTAGGCTACTTTCACACTTGCTGCACAGTGATCCGGCTGGATCTGTCAATCTGCATGCAAACGGACAGCATTTGAAGACGGATCCGTCTTACAAATGCATTGCAAGAACAGATCCGTCTCACCGCTTCTGATGCGGAGAGACGGATCCGTTATATATTTTTTTTACATTTTTACCAGTCTGCGCATGCACAGACCGGAAGGATGGACCCGGTAGTGTGGTATTTTAAATGCCGGATCCACCACTAATACATTCCTATGGGAAAAAATGCCGGATCCGACCTTCCGGCAAGTGTACCGGAATTTTGGCCGGAGATAAAACCGCAGCATGCTGCGGTATTATCTCCGTCCTGAAATGTCAAAAAGACTGAACCTGAGACATCCTGACACATCCTGAACGGATTTCTCTCCATTCAGAATGCATGGGGATAAAACTGATCCGTTCTTTTCCGGTATAGAACCCCGACGACGGAACTCTATGCCGGAAAAGAAAAACGCAAGTGCGAAAGTACCCTAAGTTGTGTACTTACCTACTGACCAGGGCCGTGATAGCCAATTATTCAGGTCCTTTTAAATGATTCTAATAAAATTGAGATTTTAAAGGTCTTTCTTTGATATTTTTGAATTTGCTTACTTTGTATACTACGATACTTTATACACGTCAGATGATATTACACGGCAGGCGTACTATCACAGCATCATCTGATCAGCGAGCAGCACGACCCCCCCCCCCCCCTCCTCCTCCTCCGTGGTCCAGCGGCAATTGGTTTGGGAGATGGTTGGGAGTGAATCAGCTGTATTCTTTACCCATAATGCAGACAGCCTGACGTCAGACTGCCAGGGCAGGGAGGGGGGAAGAGCAGCCTGCCTCCTATTCCCACACTTACAGCAGAGCTGGGAGGTGCCTCTGTCTGCTAGCACCACCATCATCATCATCACCACCACCTCTATAATGAGATGGAGGGGTTCCTCTGACATCCAAGCAGGGGAGCATCATCATCGTTAAGGATCGCCCCCAACCAACGCAGGTGTGTTCAATCCATATTAGCCAGGAAAATCCGTTGTCATCCCTGGGGGGGACGGGGGGGATGTTTGCAGGGTGGGGGAGGGAGGAAGCAAGGAATCAGGTGCATAGATCCTTGAGAGTAGCAGGCGACATGCATTCTCCTTGGCCGAGCTCTGGCCATCTTTAGGATGGAGGCGATACCCCTATAGAGGATCCTACATGGAGGGGTAGATACAGTATAGCGATATAGTATATACCTGGTTCTTGAGGGTTGTATATAATGTAACTTTCTGAAGGCTGCATGTTCTTCTAGGTAAGGATCCCCTGTATATATATATGTACTATATCTCTAGAAAGGCAGATCTGAAATCTTGCAAGGCCATAATGATGATCCAGACAGGACGTTAGGAGAGATACATCAGGGGTGGCACGAGAGGGCCCAGTCACTGAAGTCATCCTTTTTGCAGATGGAGCCTGGGGCTGCATTGCATTGGCACCGATAGGAACCCACATAGTGGTGACAGAAGGCCCGAACCCCGGGTGCAAAACCAATCCATGTAAATAATGTATTTGCATCCGCTTTGATGTAGGGATCAGGCTGCTAGTAAGTTGCCGGCTAGAATACGTCATTATCGTCAGATATAGAAGTCCTGCTGTAGATACAGGGCCAATCTAGAAGGAAATCCCATCATCAACCCGAAAGTCAATGCATCTGGTTCCTCCTAGGAAAGGGTAGTCATCGTTCCAGGAGAAGGAACCTATTCCTTACAGTTAGAACCTCAGTTCCATTGACTGCTGCTCCTCGGACCGTTCTTCAAGATGATGGAGATACAGATTGACGATGGGGTGGTGTACCAGGATGACTACTGCTCGGGGTCGGTTATGTCAGAGCGGGTGTCAGGGCTGGCGAACAGTATCTACAGAGAGTTTGAACGGTTGATTCAATGCTACGACGAGGAGGTGGTCAAGGAGCTGATGCCGCTGGTGGTCAACGTCCTGGAGAACCTTGACGCCGTCTTGACGGAGAACCAAGAACATGAGGTGGAGTCGGAGCTCCTGAAGGAGGATAATGAGCAGTTGCTGACACAGTACGAGCGGGAGAAGGCCCTCAGGAAGCAGGCGGAGGAGGTAGGTACCAGGGTCCTTTATTGACCGTGCTGAGGTTTGGTGACTCTTCTTTTACTGTCTAGAGCAGGCACCCTCAAACTGCGGCCCTCCAGCTGTTGCAAAACTACAACTCCCAGCATGCCTGAACAGCCTACGCAGGCATGTCCAAACTCCGGCCCTCCAGATGTTGCAAAACTACAACTCCCATCATTCCTGGACAACCTACAGCTATCAACCTACAGAAGGGCATGATGGGAGTTGTAGTTCTGCAACACCTGGAGGGCCAGAGTTTGGACATGCCTGGACAGGTATCAGCCTACAGCAGGGCATTGTGGGAGTTGTAGTTTTACAACAGATGGAGGGCCGCAGTTTGAGGATGCCTGGTCTAGAGGTCTCGTGATGAGCGCCATTGACTAAGGACATGATAAAGATACAGCTTCTCAAAATGGAGATCCCATGGACCACCTGTAGTCAGGGCCTTCAGCTTTTCTATAAGCCTGGCTACGTCTGTGAAATCTCAGATCAGTCTAAGCATGTTTTTAAGACCCTTCTTCTTAATACGGTTCTTTCATCTGAGCAGTGGTCATCAGGGGAGATTTGTGGGATCTGGGTGCTTGAGATTAACTGGAATAAGACGTCCATAGATGTAACAATCCATCCGCCATCAGACGGGCGCCACAATATAGGAATGGTGGACGTGTTCTTTGATTGTTCCCGTCATATGAGGTGATCTTGGCAGTCATTTTAAAGGGGGATTCCAGTGTACGGTATCCACTCCCATTGAGACACATCAAAAATGAGTTGGGGTACGAGAGGCCTCTGACCCTCAAGCGAGATCTTCATAACCTCCACCAATTTCCCTTTCTGTAGCAGCGCCATTGTCTTGTATCTAAGCAGGCGGTCAGAGTCAATGATGCTTCTAATAAGGTCCTGTGATTCTGAGACCAAGGTCCGAGGGCTTAACTCAGCGCTACCGCTCTTTTGGTTCTGGATACAGCTCATGGATCTCCATTAATATACTGTCTTCTGAAGTGTTCTTTTGCAGGATATAGTAAGTATGGAATCCCCCTTTAAAATTCATAGTTAAAGGGATTCTTCATTCCTTTTATATTGATGACCTATCCTCAGAATAAGGCCTCATGCACACGACCGCCTTTTTATGCTGTCCGCAAAAAGGGGTTCCGTTGTTCAGTGATCCGTGTCCGTTTTTGCCTTCCGTTGTGTTTCCGTGTGTCTTCCGTTTTTTTTAGTGGACATGACTCAAAAGATTTTACCAAAAGACAAGCTGACAATTTTTCCCAAGTGCCTGCCAAGGGATCCGCAAAAAAAACCGACAGGGAACGCGGATGACACACGGATGGCCATCCGCATTTTTTCACGGACCCATTGACTTGAATGGGTCCGTGAACCGTTTTTCACGGACAAGAATAGGACAGGTTATATTTTTTTGACGGACTGGAATCACGGACCACGGACGCGGAGGACAAACGGTGCATTTGCCGAGGTTTCCACGGACCCATTGAAAACCAATGGGTCCGCAGAAAATCACGAAAAACGGAGCAACGGACACGGAATCAAACAACGGTCGTGTGCATGAGGCCTAAGGGCTCATTACACTCAGCCCCAGAAACACTGTCTGTGTCTGCCAGATCTCCTGGGTCAACCGCGGCTCTGAACTGAACTGACTGTATCATAGTTTTGGAGTGAGCTGCAGTACCACACACAACCTGTGGACAGGTGTGGCGCTGTTCTGTTTTTCTAAACCTGGAGAAACCATTAAAAAGGTTGTCTCCTGAGCATGCCACTCACATTTTTTTTCCTGAACCATTGACTTCAGTGGGTCCATCGTCCGCATTTTACAGAAATAGTCTTCCTCTTTTTGAGGAATGGACTTACGGATGTGGAAAGCATATGGATGATCCATGTGCTTTCTGCATTCATTTGTCCATTCCACAAGGGGATAAAACATGTCCTATACTTGGCCACAAAATGTGGACCATGGACCCATTGACGTCCAATGGGTCCGCAAAAAATGCGGATACAACACGTCCGGAATCTGTATTTTGCGGATCTGCACTTTTCAGACTACAAAATACTTACGGTTGTGTGCATGAGGCCTAACTCTTATCCATATGCCCTATAGGGTCCATCCACACGCCTGTAGTGTATTGCGGATCCACAGTACACCGGGTCGGCACCCCTATAGAAATACCTATTCTTGTCTGCTATTGCGGACAAGAATAGGACATTTTCTATTTTTTTAGGGGGGCCGCGCATCGGAAATGCGGATGCGGACAGCACACTGTGTGCCGTCCGCATCTCTTCCGGCCCTATTGAAAATGAATGGGTCTGGATCTGTTCCGCAACGTTGCGGAACAGATCTGGACCGATTCTACGGATGTATGAATGGACCCATAGAGAGTGTCCCCTGATAGGTGGACATTTCTGCTGTGTGTGAACATACCCTTAGACCAGGGCTTCGCAGGCAGCTGGTGTGACCACCATGGCTCTGGCGCAGTCAACGTGTTTATACCGGTAGCATTGGCTGTCAACCTACATTGTGTTAAGCCTCATGCACATGACCGTAACATGACAGGAAATCGCGGATCCGCAAAACAAGGATGCTGCCCGTGTTGCATCTTGCATTTTACGGACATATTCTGTCTTTTTGTGAAACGGACATACAGATGATCCATGTGCTTTCCGCAATCGTGTACCCCTTCCTTAAAAAGGAAGAATATGTCATCAAAATGCAGACAATGGGTCTGCCTCGTTATTTTGCAGATCCTTGACTTGACGGACCGCAAAACGGATACTGTCGTGTGCACGAGGCCTTTAGGGCTCATGCACACGACCGTATTTTGTTTCCTTGTCCGTACAGTTTTTTTTTGCTGATAGGATGCAGACCCATTCATTTCAATGGGTCCGCAAAAAAAATGCGGAGAGCACATCATGTGCTGTCCGCATCAGTATATCCGTTCCATAGCTCCTCAAAAAAAAATAGAGCATGTCCTATTTTTTTCTAGTTTGCGGACAAGGATAGGCATTATTACAATGGATCCGCAAAAAGAACGGATGCCATACGGACGTCATCCGTTTCTCTTTTTTTGCGGATCCGCAATTTGCGGACCGCAAAGCACGTACGGTCGTGTGCATGAGGCCTTACGCTGGGTTTAGACCTGAGCGTTTCTGAGACGTGCGTTTTCCGCGCATTTTTGTCTCGCATTTTTCACGCGTTTTTCGCAATAGTAAACGCGCGTTTGTGTGATTGACTGCAGTGTTGTCCAATGACCAAATATGGCCATGTTGGCTTCTCTCCAAACTGTGCCTAGCACCTGGGGTTTGGCCTTTCCAGCATGTTGCAAATTCATAAACGCGCGTTTTTCCCCACACCTCCACAACGGCACTAACTGGAGGGTTACCGCCTCCTCAGGGACAGGAAAACGACGAGGATCGAATAAAAGCCCCCTCCCCTTTACCTTCGTCAGTCGTTTTCCTGTCCCTGAAGTGGCAGGTGAGGATCGAAACACGCGGGGGCCTTTGGTAAGTTAACCCGGCTTGCTGCCGGAGGGCCCCTGCAGGGGGTCAGGATCTCGGAGCCAGGACGAAGCGCTCCTCCTCCCCTCGGCGTTAGTCCGGCGGATGCCGGCTGCCCCGGGCTGCCTTTCCCCATGACTGGGTAAAATAAGAGGGCAGTGGAGTCCGGCAGACATGGGGACCAGACTTCCGGTTTCGCGCTCGTCTGCGTTCCACGGTGGAACGCTCCCGGAAGTGACGTCAGGACGCACGCGCACGCAACCAGGAAGTGGTGGCGCGAAAATTTAAAAACGCAGAGCGGCGTCTGGGGCCTTCAGGGAAACCTCGAACAGGAGCTGGTGTGAGTCTTCAGCCCTTGGTATCATGTCGACCCCTGCTGACTTGGACCCCCACAAGAGATCTGCTGACTCCAGGCCTTCCAGCCCGGTAAGCCCTCTTCCCAGATGTGTGTGTATATATATAAATATCCTATATCACTAGGCGTATTGTGAAAGCACTGGTGCTAGGATCTTTGGTGACGGTTCACACAAAAAGGATTTTCTTTTCTAGAAAGTAAAAGAGGTTCTTTATTTCCCTAGGGGACGTTCAAAGAACTTCTGGTGAACCGTCACAAAAGAAGAAATGCCAAATTTGCAAAAGGCCCTATCTTCCTCCTCAAAAAATCCCTGTGTTCTAAGTGTACTAATAAGATTATGGCTGAGGAGACGCCGTCTATCGTGGACACCTTAAAATCCCTTATTAAGAGTGAAATTACTGCTGCAATTGATGCCAGACTGACAACACCTAGTCCGGGTCCCTCTTCCTCCCAGAGAAATCCTCCAGATACACAGGAACAAATATCTGATCTGGATTCTCAGGTCATTTCTTCTGGAGAGGATTCTAGTGGAGATGAAGATTCTTCAGGTCGCCCTTTATGCTCCATAGAAGAAACTGAAAGCCTTCTTAAGAATATTCGGGCAACAATCAACTTAGAGGAACATAAGGAACCTTTGGCGATACAAGACCAGCTGTTTGTGGGCCTCGGCAAAAAAGAAAGAGAGTATTTCCTGTCCATGAAAATATCAAAAATTAATAATGGAAGAATGGAAGGATCCAGAGAAAAACAGGCGGCATCAAGAATGTTCAAAAGGAAGTACCCTTTTGCAGATGAAGAATCGGCTCTGTGGGACAAGGCACCTAGGGTAGATGCCCCTGTGGCAAAATCTCAAAGAAAACGGCCCTACCGTTTGAAGACCTAGGATCCTTAAAAGATCCCATGGACAAGAAATGCGAATCGCTTATGAAAAAATCTTGGGAGTCTTCAATGGCCACCCTGAGACCAGGAATTTCAGCAACTTACACTGCTAGAACACTCTCCCTATGGCTGTCACAGATGGAGGAGCACCTTCAGTCCGGCACACCTAGAGAAGACATTCTAAACTCCATTCCGGCCCTAAAGCAAGCAGCAAACTTCCTAGCTGACGCTTCTGCGGATGTAGTAAAATTATCGGCGAAAACAGCGGCCCTTACAAATGCATCTCGCAGGGCGGTCTGGCTAAGATCTTGGAGCGGTGACGCGGCATCAAAAAATAGGCTCTGTTCTATACCATGCGAAGGTGATCGTCTCTTCGGGAAGACACTAGATGACATCCTAGAAAAAGCGTCAGACCGGAAGAAAGGGTTCCTAACGGAATCAAAATTTTTCCACCAAAGGAAAAATTTTCGTGGCAAAAGACCTTTTTCATCTGATCAGAGAAAGAAGAATCAAGGATCTACGTGGCAGCCCTCAAACAAAGGCAAAGGATTCCTCTTCTCAAACAAGACAAATCGTCACTCCTCCACGTCCACACAATGACGCCAGAGGTCCCGTAGGGGGAAGACTAAAGCATTTCAGTCAAAACTGGAACGAGATTCAGGCCTCTCCCTGGGTCATGTCGATCATACTTTCAGGTTACAAACTGGAATTCTCAGATCTACCCCCAGACAGATACATGGAAAATCCAAAACTAATGGAAGACAAGCAAAGAGCTCTAGAGGACCAGATCACCAAATTACTGGAAAAAGAAGCCATCATTCAGATCCCACATCCAGAGGAGAAGAGAGGTTTCTATTCACCCATCTTTCTTGTCAAAAACCAGACAGCTCTTTTCGCCTAATAATCAATTTAAAAGATCTCAACAGATTCATCACATACAAAAATTCAAAATGGAGACAATCAAATCAACAATCAATTTGATTTCCAAAGATTGGATGATGGCAACTTTAGACTTATCCGATGCCTATTATCATGTGCCAATCCATCGCTCTTACCAACGTTATTTACGTATGGCAGTATGGTACCAAGGAAAATTGAGACATTTCCAGTTCCAGGTCCTTCCCTTCGGACTCTCATCAGCACCGAGGGTGTTCACAAAGGTGATGTCAGATGTATCAAGTCATCTTCACAAAGTGGGTGTAACTCTGATTCCATACCTGGACGATTTTCTGATCCTGGCTCCTACAGAACAGACCTTGAACCAGCAATTACAAATAGTCACGACAACATTATCCCAACTAGGTTGGCTACTGAACATGGAAAAATCGGACCTACTGCCAAGCCAACAAAAAATTTTTCTTGGAATTCTACTGGACTCCCACCAGATGTCATCCTTCCTTCCGGAAGTAAAAATAGTGGATCTGGTCCTGCGATTCTCCGCCTTCAAAAAGGTACAAAGAGCATCACTCAGGGAGATCATGAGAATTATAGGCCTCATGACATCCACCATTCCAGCAGTGAAGTGGGCACAAGCTCATTCAAGGCCACTCCAAAACTTCCTCTTAAAAATATGGGACAAGAAACAGTCTTCCCTAAACCGGAAAATCGTGATACCACCATGTGTCAGAAACTCATTGACATGGTGGCTGAAAAAGAACAACCTGGCCAGAGGAGTGGAATGGCGCCAGCAAAATCAGAAGGTAATCACCACGGATGCCAGCAGTTACGGATGGGGAGCCCACATGGACGGCATGACTTGCCAGGGAATTTGGCATCAGGAAATAGCCAGCTCCTCTTCCAACAGAAGAGAACTCCAGGCAGTGTGGTTGGCAGTATCCCACTTTTCTCCCAAGCTGTCCCAGACACATGTCAAAATCCTTCGGACAACGCTACAACTGTAGCGTATATAAACAAACAGGGAGGAACAAGGAGTCATTCCCTTATAAATATTACAGAGAAAATATTTCATTGGGCAGAATCAACTCTAAAATCCCTGACAGCAGTACACATAAGGGGAAAGGACAATCACCTGGCGGACTTCCTCAGTCGACAAAAACTGAAAGAAGGGGAATGGAGCCTCAACCAGACCACATTCAATCAGATCATAGCAAGATGGGGGTACCATTGATAGACCTATTCGCGACCAGGAAAACGCAAAGGTGAACAAATTCTTTTCCCTGTCCTACAGAGACAATCCTCTGAAAGTAGATGCCCTGGCGCAAAATGGCCGTCGGATCTTCTGTACGCCTTTCCTCCATTCTCCCTAATACCCAGAGTCCTCACAAAGATAATGGAGGAAGAAGTATCAGTAATTCTGATAGCACCATATTGGCCCAGGAGGTCCTGGTTTCCGATCCTGAAACTGTTGTCGAGGGGGACTTCTGGATCCTGCCCGACACCCCGGACCTACTATACCAGGGACCAGTGTTCCATCCCTGTGTTCCACAGCTCCACCTGACGGCTTGGAGACTGAGAGGATCCTCCTGAAAAGCAAGGGGCTATCGGATAAGGTAATTGATACTTTATTACATAGTAGGAAACCTATCACTTCAAAAATCTATGTAAGATACTGGAAGGCCTTCCTTGAATACTCCAAAAACAGATGGAATCCCCTTGATCCCATAGACCACGGCTTAATTCTTGACTTTCTCCAGTCTGGCCTGGACAGTGGCCTTAGGATTAGTACCTTAAAAGTTCAGGTCTCTGCTCTGACTGCCTTCATGGGGGAAAGACTGGCCGACTCTGACTTAATTAAAAGATTCTTTAAAGGAGCTAGCAGAATAAACCCCAGATTCAGATCTTCTGTCCCTCCGTGGGATTTGAACTTAGTCCTTTCTGTCCTCACTGAAGCTCCATTTGAGCCCATCCAAGAGATCTCTATGAAACTCCTAACACTAAAAACCGTCTTCCTATTGGCCATTACCTCGGCCAGACGAGTCGGGAAATTCAAGCATTCTCCATCCAGGCTCCTTATCTCACCATCCTTGAGGATAGGATTGTCTTAAGGCATTCTCCTGAATTTCTCCCTAAAGTAGTATCAAAATTTCATTGTCGCCAAGAAGTGTCTCTACCTTCATTTTGTTCCCAGGCTTCATCAGATGGGGAGAAGAAATTCAATAACCTAGATGTACGAAGATGCATCCTACAGTATCTTGATTCTACGAAAGAATTCAGGCAGACAAACCAGCTGTTGGTCCAGTTCCTGGGGTCAAATCAGGGGAAAGCCGCTAGCAAGACATCAATAGCCCGATGGATCAAAAACTGCATTTCCTCCTGTTATGCTACAAAAGGGCTAGAATCTCCTCCAGGATTAAAAGCCCACTCTACCCGAGCCATGGCTACTTCATGGGCAGAGGGAGCTTCTGCCTCCATTGAAGAAATATGTAGAGCCGCTACGTGGACTAGTTCCTCTACTTTTTCAAGCACTATAAATTAGATGTGTTGTCCAACAGGGATCTTTCTTTTGGCAGAAAAGTCCTATCTGCAGTGGTCCCTCCCTAAATCTGTTCCTTTGCTATTCCTCCAGTTAGTGCCGTTGTGGAGGTGTGGGGAAAAGTTGATAATTACTTACCGGTAATTGGTTTTTCCCTTAGCCTCCACAACGGCACGGGATTTCCAAAAAAAAAAAAAAAAAAAAAGTGTGTTTATCGGAGTGAAAGCTACTTTAAACCCCTATATATAAGTTAATAATGACTTGTATTGAGAGTTCATCTGAATATATAACTTTATTAAACCTCTGTTGCATCCACTTAAGTTCTAGATTATTGACTGACGAAGGTAAAGGGGAGGGGGCTTTTATTCGATCCTCGTCGTTTTCCTGTCCCTGAGGAGGCGGTAACCCTCCAGTTAGTGCCGTTGTGGAGGCTAAGGGAAAAACCAATTACCGGTAAGTAATTATCAACTTTCAGTGTCAAAAACGCGCAAAATACAAGCGTTGCGCGTTCCCATTGAAGTCTATCGGCCAAAATGCGCGAAAAACACCCCCAAAAAAGCTCAAGTACTTGTTTATGCGTCGGACGTTTTTCAGCGCGTTCGAACGCGCTGTAAAGCGCGAAAATGTGAACCAGTCCCATAGGGAAGCATTGGTTTGCATCGGTTATGCGTTTTACAGCGCGTTCGAACGCGCTGTAAAACGCGCAAGTGTGAACTGAGGGTTAAGGTAAGTACACTTCAGAGGTAGAGCTATGTGTGGACAGTGTCTAGATCCAGTATTGCTATACACAGTACCAGCACATCATTTTGACTGGCAGTTGTAAAACCCCAGTGTAGGGGTATGTTCACATGCCGACACTTTGTTGCGTGAATGATCTGAAATCCACGTTGTGGGACCTGGGACGTACTGAGGCGGGTTCTATGTGGATCTGTAGGGTAGCAATCTGCGGCAGAAAAGCAAATTCACATCTGAGTTTTTCAATGTAAAATCCTTCCTATGAACATATCCGAAAAAAATTTGGACTGCCACTCCGCTTTCTGCTGAATAATGTGGGGGAGTAGGGGACGGGGAATGTGTCTGCGTAAATAGCCTTGACTTTTCTAGAAAATCAGGGTCATGACTGCTGTGGGAGATGTGATAGCTGACATGTCGGATGTCACCCGGCTTTTTGTCTGTAGGGAAAGCTTTCCGGGCACGATGGTGTAAAGGCCTTTTTATACTGAGTGTTTATTAGGCCTCATGCACACAACCGTTTTTTTATGCTGTCCGCAAAAAGGGGTTCCGTTGTTCAGTGATCCGTGTCCGTTTTTGCCTTCCGTTGTGTTTCCGTGTGTCTTCCGTTTTTTTTAACGGACATGACCCAAAAGATTTTACCAAAAGACAGGCTGACAATTTTTCCCAAGTGCCTGCCAAGGGATCCGCAAAAAAAACGGACACGGAACGCGGATGACACACGGATGGCCATCCGCATTTTTTCACGGACCCATTGACTTGAATGGGTCCGTGAACCGTTTTTCACGGACAAGAATAGGACAGGTTATATTTTTTTGACGGACTGGAATCACGGACCACGGATGCGGAGGACAAACGGTCCATTTGCCGAGGTTTTCACGGACCCATTGAAAACCAATGGGTCCGCAGAAAATCACGAAAAACGGAGCAACGGACACGGAATCAATCAACGGTCGTGTGCATGAGGCCTTAGTCGGGGGTCCCACTATGAAGGTCTCGGCTATTTCCGTCTGTGAATGGAGCAGCAGTGATCGACCGCCACTCCATTACTCCATTCAAACAGGGGACACGTGACCGCCCTTGTCATGAGTGGCGGGATCCTCAGCAATCAGACACTAGAATTACCTATTCTGTGGTGAGGGGATACATCTTGATATTGGGGGGCAACCCTTTAGGGCTACTTTCACGCTTGCATTGTTAATTCAGGTATTGAGATCCGGCAGAGGATCTCAATACCGGAATTAAACGGATCCGTTTTGATTTCGCGCATCAGGATGCATCCGTTTTACTGTCCTTCTATGCAGCTGTATGGTAGGAGGAGAAGTTAGCTACTTTCTCCTTCGCTGATGTCATCAAGGGCTTTGCGATATGATTGGCTGTGAAGACCGTGGACTGTGTGACATCAGATCATGTGTCGCCCTCTACAGACAGGACAATCAAATATGACTGGGTGACATGGGAGATAATAGGGGTGACCTGGGGAACGGCTGGCTGTGCATCGCTGCTCTTGAGGCACTTAATTATACCCGTCTGTAATCATTTCTAAAAAGAAAAATCTAGGAAAATGTGTTAGCCGCAATTTATTTTAGATTTGACAGACACTAGTAGAACCGAGAGCTATGTGTGATTTGTGTCGTTATGAGGCCTAATTTACATCCGCCGCGACTCATTTGACGGAGTATTTTGCAAGGTGGCGATTTTTCATGTAAATGAACCTGGTAAGCAGAGCTCTAAATACAGATGACGGGGGCAGGGATGGAAACCCAAAGCCTTATCCTGTACATTTGGTAGCTCCGAACGAAAATACCGGAAATACACTGTGTTATCGCTAGCTCTGAGCCTGAGGGGGCGGAGCATGACACATAGACTCCAGGAGCAGACAGTCCCCATATCTTGCACCGTACAGGGTCCATATACCTGGTGGTATTATGTGCATACGCTCTAATATAGCATGCAACTCTGAGGAGTAACAATTGACTGTAAGATCAGACTACGCAGGGTTGGGCCTCGTGCACACGGCCACAACCGTGTGCTCTCCCCATCACGGATGCGGACCTATTCACTTGAATGGGTCCGCAATCCGGAGCTGCGGTGCGGAACTGAGGCACGGAACCCCACGGAAGCACTATAGAGTTCTTCCATGTGAATTCTCTCCGTGCCAACGCACCGCGAAAAAATAGAACTTTTTTTTTTTGCAGTGCGGACGGATCACGGACCCGTTCAAGTTGAATGGGTCTCGATCCGCCCCGGCCGTGCATTGGGGACCGCAAGCTGCCACGACGGCCGTGTGCATGAGGCCTTGGTTTGTAGTCTGTTACCATGGAAACACACGGGAGCTATATTTATAAAATGATAGCAGTTATATTTTTTAAATCCACACAATTTTTAAAATTACTTCATTTTTTAAGTTGGATACATTGGTACAATAAAAAGAATGTTTGCAAAAGTCTACACACCCTTTAATACGAGATTGTTTGGCCAGAGTTTCCCTTCACTGTAAGACATGTTTGTAATTTTTTTATTTATTTTTTTAGAAAATTTGATATTTACCTAAAGGGCATTACGGTTAGAACAAGTTATCCCTTATTCACTGGCTCACAGGGGTCCTTTGCCCCCCTATGAATGGAGCAGCAGGTCGAGCACTCCATTCACCTCTGTGGGACTGTTGGAGCTAGCGCTACCTCTGGCAGTCCCATAGACTATGAATAGGGTGGCAGCGCACAAGCTTGTCCATCGCTACATTAAAACAGGGGCACAAGCCCGCCGTTCTTGTGATCGGTGGCTGGGGGGTCCCAGCGATTGGACTCTCACCGATCTGACTTCTTGCTATCTGGCGCATACGGGCTCATGCACATGCAAAACACGGATCCGCAAAAAATACGGATGACGTCCGTGTGCATTCTGTATTTTGCAGAACGGAACAGCTGGCCTCTAATAGAACAGTCCTATCCTTGTCCGTTATGCGGACCATAACAGGACATGTTCTATTATTTTCCAGAACGGACACATGCGGACACCCAGAAACTAAATGCACATGGAGTAACTTCCGTTTTTTTTTGCGGACCCATTGAAATGAATGGTTCCACATATGGAAAGGACACGGAAAGAAAATAGGTTTGTGTGCATGAGCCCTTAGAGTTAGCTTTCTAGAATTGGAATACCCCTTTAAGCTAGAGTAGATTTCCTGACAGCGGTTATCCATAACGGCAGGCACGTGCTGGTGTGCACACTACACAGATACATCTATTGTCCTCGGTGGGAGGGTTGCTTTCTCTACAGGGAGATCCGGTTACTGCGCCCGTCTGTACTACAGATGCGGTCTGCAGTGAAAAGCAATGATGCATCATGGTCCAAACTAGGTTAATGCAAGCGAGCGGTGGCGGAGCACTCTAGGACTGAAGGGGTTAACGTGAGCGATGATGTAATAGTGCAGGAAGGTCGGCAGATCGGTCTCCAGAGACACCATGGGCTTGGTCAGCTCTTTATGATATTGTGATCCTTTCACATTACCAGGCCCCGGGCCAGACGCATCTCAGTCTGCAGAGGAGACTCCAGAAATGTTCAAAAATGAGTCCTTCAGTCATCCTTCTCCTTCAAGGGGTTAAATATTCATTCTCCTATATCTGTAGGTTAATGCACACGACTGTATGTATTTTGCGGTCCTCAAATTGCGGATCCGCAAAATACGGATACTGCCCGTGCTGCTTCTGCATTTTTCGCAGACCCGTTGACTTCAATAGGTCGTGGTCAACATATTGCGGCCAAGTAGAGGGCATATTCTATCCCTTTACGGAACGGACATACGAATGCAGAAAGCGCATGGATCATCCGTATGTTTTCTGCATCTGTACGTCCGTTGCGCAAAATGCGGATCATTGACCCGTTGAAGTCAGTGGGTCTGCAAAAAAAAAAAAAAAGAGCAGGCGGCACTGTGTGAAGGAGGCCTAAATGAGAGATGTCCACCTATATACTGCAGGTCCAAATTCTGTCCTGATTCCATTCTTAATATATTTTAAGGGTGGTCTCAGCTCTGGTTTTTGTGATGCAAACCAGCAAATCGCCAGCCCAGACCTATCTGATAACTTTCTTCCTCCCCGCAGCGCCCTCTAGTGGTGGCTGCATTCAGCCAGAACTTCATGGTGATTCAGCGGGGGAAGGGGCTTATTACGTGTAGAGTCTTGTGTTATAAAGTGATCATAAAAAATTGAACTGGGTGAATATGTTTTTGCAAGATTGTATCCCGTTTCCAGTACACCGATGCTCCCCCTTGCCCTGCACTGTATGGCGCAGGGCAAGGGCTTTTTCTTAAGATCCGGTGACGTCCCTGGCTTCAGATGGGCATGCTAGGCGGAGCTTTCCACCTAGCAGTGAGCCCGGTGATATCACCGGCACTAATGGGCGGTCTTTAGAGTTGGCCTAGCCTGTAAGACAGCCTAGGTCAGTGTTAAAGACGGCCCATTGGTGTTGTTGACGCCACCGGGATCACTGCTAGGTGGAAATCTCTGCCTAGCAGTGTGTCAGTGTAAACAAAAAAGCCCTTGCCCTGCGCAATGCAGCAGAGGGCAAGGGGGAGCATTGGGGCGCCACTCATAGGGGCTGAATGGGTAAAAAAGGGGGTTATGTCCGGGTTCAGAAGTGAACCCCTTTAAAATTGTATGCAGGATTTTACAAGTGATGGTCTATCCCCAGGATAGACTATGAAAGTCGGATGTGCCTGTGACACTGGCTGACCTTTTGGCAGCTGAAGGCATCTGTGTTGGTCCCATGTTCATATGTGCCGCATTGCTGAGAAAAATGAAGTTTTAATATATGCAAATGAGCCTCTAGGAGCAACGGGGGCGTTACCATTACACCTAGAGGCTCTGCTCTCTCTGCAGCTGCCACACCCTTTGCACTTTAAATGACAGGACCAGGTGGGAGGATTGCCAACACCAGCGACACCAAGGTCAGAATAAGTGAATCCTTTCCCCAAGATGGAAATGTCTGATCCTAACCGGTGTCCCATTTATCATCAGTAGAAGCAAGAATTCCATTTTTAAGCTTGGGCATGAGGGAATTGGAGTGATTGCATGTCTGCACTGTAGGGGATGAAATAAATGAAAGGGGTCAATGTGATGTCATCAGAGGGTCGGTGCCATCCTGCCATCAGAGGGTAATGAACGGCTGCGGTGTTTTGCATGGTCCACAGCTTGAGGCTACACATTAGAGATGACTAATGGTGACGGAGATATCTGCTGACAGCAGGACGGAGGTTGTTTGATGTTTTAAAGTGACGCCAGCAGTTTCATCGACTCATCCGCTAACCACTGTGTATATGAAATGTGTGGATGCGAATGTACATGGGACCGTGCAGTCCTGGTAGTCACAGGGACTATCCAGTCTTATGGAAGGAAAGTGCAGTCCAGGTAGTCACAGGGACTATCCAGTCTTATGGAAGGAAAGTGCAGTCCAGGTAGTCACAGGGACTATCCAGTCTTATGGAAGGAAAGTGCAGGCCCTGTGTAATGGAAAATGGGGCAAAATCACACCTGGGTTTCAGTTCTCCATCTCTGCTTACAGTTATCAGTTGTTTTCATATCTATCTATCTATCTATCCCACATCTATCTATCCCACATCTATCTATCCCACATCTATCTATCCCACATCTATCTATCCCACATCTATCTATCCCACATCTATCTATCCCACATCTATCTATCTCATATCTATCTCATATCTATCTATCTATCTCTCATATATCTCTCTCTTTCTATATCTGTCTATCTACAGGGTGGCCCACGAAAAAGTAGCCTGCCTGCAATCTCCCCAAATTAAACTGCCTAACAGTCTGTCTTAGTTGTCCATAGCAACCAATCAGAGCTCAGCTTTCAGTTCCTACAGGGCTCTTAAAAATGAAAGCTGAGCTCTGATTGGTTGCTAACTAAAAGTTAGGCTCCTTTTTCACACGAGCGAGAATTCCACGCAGGTGCAATGGGTGATGCGAACGCATTGCGCCCGCACGGAATCCGGACCCATTCATTTCTATGGGGCTGTGTACATGAGCCGTCGGTTTCACGCATCATTTTTGCATTGCGTGAAAATCGCAGCATGTTCTATATTCTGCGATTTTCACTAGAAGTGAATGAGGCTTCAGTGAAGAAAGCATCGCATCCGCAAGCAGGTGCGGATGCAATGTGCATTTCACTGATGGTTGCTAGGAGATGTGTGTAAACCTTCAGTTTTTTATCACGGGCATGAAAAACGCATTGCACCTGCACGGAAAAAACTGACGAACTTGCTTGCAAAATGGTGCGAGTTTCACTGAACGCACCCTGAACGCATCCGGACCTAATCCCTATCGTTCATGTGAAAGTGGCCTTACTATAAGGCAGTTTAATTTGGAGATATTGGAGGCGGCTACTTTTTCGTGGGCCACCCTGTATCTACTTAATTACATAATTACTGGTAATTCATTCATCTATTCTTCTTCCATGCAAACATAATGCTCATTTGTCCATTCGTAGAAATTAGTTGAGCATGTGAACGGCTATGACTATGGCAGAGGAGAGGCATGGAGGATATAAGTGCAATCATCCGCCTGCGCAGCATTAAGCTCCTGGAGGAAGCAGCTGTGATGCATGTTCACACTGTGAATTATTAATGGCAGGCAGGTAATATTACCTCTCCGCGGTATCAGGGGAATCTGTTCTTGCTGCTTCATCATTTAGGTCTCATGCCCGCGGCAGTGTCCGTATTTTTTTTTGCAGTGCGGAGGCGCGGGGAGGAACCCCACAGTGGCACTCAGTAGTGCTTCCGTGGGGTTCCGTGCCTCCATATTGTGGATCCATTCAAGTGAATGGGTCCGCATCCGTGATGCGGTGAGCTGAGCATACGGCCGTTGCCCACATATTGCGGACCCGCTGTTTGCATGAGGCCCTATTCCTTTCTTTGGAGCTGAACTGCAATACCAAGCACAACCCGCGAACAGGACATGAAAAAAAAGGCCGAGTTTTTCTAATATTGGACAACCCCTTTAAGACTATAAGGCCTCATGCACACGACCGTTTTTTTATGCTGTCCGCAAAAAGGGGTTCCGTTGTTCAGTGATCCGTGTCCGTTTTTGCCTTCCGTTGTGCTTCCGTGTGTCTTCCGTTTTTTTTAGCGGACATGACCCAAAAGATTTTACCAAAAGACAGGCTGACAATGTTTCCCAAGTGCCTGCCAAGGGATCCGCAAAAAAAACGGACACGGAACACAGATGACACACGGATGGCCATCCGCATTTTTCACGGACCCATTGACTTGAATGGGTCCGTGAACCGTTTTTCACGGACAAGAATAGGACAGGTTATATTTTTTTGACGGACTGGAATCACGGACCACGGACACGGAGGACAAACGGTGCATTTGCCGAGGTTTCCACGGACCCATTGAAAACCAATGGGTTCGCAGAAAATCACGAAAAACGGAGCAACGGACACGGAAACAATCAACGGTCGTGTGCATGAGGCCTAAATGAGATGGGACAGGAACGAATGATATCTAGAAATGGAAATTCAAGAACTGTTGGAGCGTGAACAATGGGCTTCAGGGCAGATCAATGCTTTTGTATTTCCACAGTTCATTCAGTCCCCAAAAATCAATGTATTCAGGTTTAGCAGGAATGCTCGTGATATTAGCGGACCTGCTGATCGGCAGGCGATCAATACCAAAAACGATTACTGCTAATTAGTGGTTTTAGAGCGAAACTACAATCTCGGCAGCGGCAGTGTACATGTCAAGAACTGGTCACTAGTCAGTGGATGTCTCTGCTATTTCCAGACTAACCTCCAACTGATATGATTGACCCTATTAATATATGTCTCCCAGACATTATGGGGATTATTAGTGCATCCGTGTGCACTATTTTTCTCCACACCCTGTATGGTGTCATTGTGATTACCTTCCTATCTAGGTTCTAGCAGTACAATACCATTACCTCCAGCCTACTGGTGTTAACGAGTTACTAGCTTTTAGTTTTACTACAGGCTGTAAAACGAGATGGTTTTCTTGACCAACTTTTACGGTAGTGTGCTGACATCTAGTGGTCAATAAGAAAACTGTAACGTTTTCTACCTTATTTTCACACAGATCTACATGATGAAATAAAATGAATAGAAGGCAAATTAAAAATATGAATAATAGCTATAAATGGAGGGCACTCAATAGCTGGCAGTAAACGGATAGGATTAGCGCAACTATTTATTACTTGAAATATATACACAAATAATCACTATTAACTCCTTAAGGACACATGACGTATGGGTACGTCATGTGTCCAGTCCCTGAAGATGGCGCCCGCTCCTGCTTGCTGCGGGCACCATCGCTGCGGGGGTCCGGCTGATTCCTGTAGCTGACCCCCGCAGCTGATGATCGCGGTCGGCAGCGCTGCCGATCGCGATCATTTAACCCCGCAGATGCCGTGATCAATCCTGATCACGGCATCTGCTCGCGCTAAAACCGAAAGTAAAACTTTCGGCAGCGCTCCGGCTCCCCCTAGTGGTGATCGGGAGAATCGGAGCGCTGTAAGGGATAGCCTTAAGCCTTTCATTCAGCTTAAGGCTATCACTTACTATTTCCTATGGAGCCCTTGTTAGCAATAGGGCTTCATAGGAAAGTAGTAAATGCTCATAAACTCCAATACAAGTGTATTGGAGTTTATGATAGAAGCAATCAGGTAACTGATTTATATAGGTCCCTATGGGACCTATATAAAAGTGTAAAAAAATAAATAAAAAAATAAATAAAAAAAACCTAAAAATTTAAATCACCCCCCTTTCCCCAAAATGAAAATAAAATAATAAAAAAAATAAAAAAAAAAACACACCATGGGTGTCGCAATGTGTGAAAACGCCCATAGTATAAAAATATAAAAATATATTTCCCATACGGTAAACAGAAAAACGGAAAAAAGCGCCCAAATGGCCGATTTGCCGTTTTTGGACGCTTCATTTCCTCAAAAAAAATTTAATAAAAAGCGATCAAAAAGTCCTACACACCCCATAATGGTATCAACTAAAAGTTAAGATCGCCCCGCAAAAAATAAGCCCCCATACAACGCCATACACTTATTTACAAATACGTTATAGCGGTCAAAACATGGCGAAAAAAAAATAAAAATTTCCCACTTTTGAATTTTCTTTCACTATCAAAACGCAAGAAAAGCTATACATATTGGGTATCGCCGGATTCGTACTGACCTGTAGAATAAAACTAAATGGTCAGTTTTATCGCAAATCAAACGTCGTAATTTAGAAACCCGTAAAACTGTGGTGAAATTGCTTTTTTTTGCAATTTCACCCCATTTGGAATTTTTTTCCCGCTTCCCACTACACCGTATGCATTATTAAATGATGGCGTTGGAAAGCACAACTTGTCCCGCAAAAATAAGCCCTCATATGGCCATGTGAACGGAAAAATAAAAAAGTTATGGCTCTTGGAAGGCATAGAGCGCAAAACAAAAACGAAAAATGAAAAAACCCTGTGTTCTTAAGGGGTTAACAAACAAATGTACAACAATAGTGTGTGGCTACAAAACCAGCGGGTAAAAGGGAATAATGGGATATATAAAAAGCGAGTCGAATACACGCAACTATAAAATAATGTGCACGATAAAATAAACAGCAGCAGAAATAAACGGATAAAATCTCCGCAATAAATGACTACAGAAAGCCACAACAAAATCGTAAAGGTATTTGTAGGGAGATCCACCTCTATGAGAGTCACTGGTTTATATTCACTTTAAATCAGCGTATCTTCGGATAAACGAACATTCTCATCATGTATCTTCAATAACAGTAAATGAGGTTGACATTGTTCTTCATGGTCCCCTTTCCAGCGTCAGGCAAAGTGTCTATATACGCTTTTTAGATTCAATAATTTTTATTGAGATTTTTTAGAATGAAGAAAGCGAGCAAATGTTCGTGGTCGCAGCCACTACCAAGCAGTATTTTGCAGTAAAACATTATAAAAACATACACAGTGAAATAGAGGTTGCAAGTAAATTCGCATAGTTGTAATGCGTCAGGGCATCCGCACGGATGCTGCCTACCTGACACAGCAAAGTAAAGAAGTTCAATAATCAGAGTAAAGTAAGCAAAACAAGTAACAAAAGATTAGACAGTAATAATCAGATCTACAGTGAGTCACGGCATATATACGCTTTTTAATAAGAAAAGATGGTACTTTACCAATTGATTTTCATTCGCCTGTATAGGCTGGGAGCAGGCCAAGTTGCTGAGCTGTCGGGACCTGTGATTATCAATACTCAGTTTGGGTTTTACCCAGCAAGGACCTGTGTAGCTGTATCACCTGACTCACGGAGCGCTCACGTGATTGATCAGGTGGTGTGGTGAGGGCGTTCAGTCCCGCCTCCTTCAGCTTGCATTCGAATTCATTGAGGTCCAAATGGAAAGTTCATCAAAGTTCTTTGGAGCTTTCCAAAAAATAGAAAAATTGCAATGGTGAAATCACAATGTGCAAATCCCTCACTGTTTGATACCAGATGCGTTTCGGGGTTAAAAACACCCCTTCCTCAGTGGCCAAACAGTGAGTGTTCATGATCATCCTTATATATGGTATTCTTACATCAAGCAGTGCATGCTGGTGAGGGATTTGCACCAGCTGTGGAATAAGGTTTTCAATTGAAATTAAAAATGGATGCTCACAATACCAGAGAAGATTTTTAAACATAATAAAAGACCAAATAAAGTACAAAAATCATGCACTAAATTAACATTAATTCGGCCTATAAAAAGGCACACCTATGTTTTTTGTGCGTTCATAATGTCTGCTGCTGTAAAAAAATAAATTAAATAAAAAATTAAAAATATGCCTTATCCTTTCGGTCTCATGCACGCAGGTGTTTTGTATGGAGCCATAATGGAGCACCCACAGAAATGCATTGGGAGGGATATGGAGCGTTAAATATTTGCATTGGATGACGTATATGCAAAGCTTCTCCATTCTAAAAGCATTGCTTCTGTGGCACACAGTACCAATTGGAGCCCGTACGGCAGCACACATTGCAGTGTGCATGAGGCCTAAATTTGGGTTGGCATGGCCGACTAGAGTACTAGTGGAGTCCCTACAGAGGTCCCAAATTGTGGAAGCTATACTATGACTAAAGTTACAAATACCAGTTTTAGCATAAAGTCCATCGGTGCAGAACGTGCCAGATTTATTAAAAGGATTAGCCATAGACCCTACAGGGAAATTTCCCTGTGGGCCAATGCCCAGGGGGCCACTTAATCCCCCCTCTTAGGCCCCATGCACACGACCGTTGTTTGTTTCCGCGTCCGTTCCGTTTTTTTTCACTGATAGGATGCCTTCCCATTCATTTCAATGGGTCCGTCAAAAAATGCGGATGGTCAACCGTTTGTGTTCCGCATCCGTGATCCGTGTTTTCATTCCGTCAAAAAAATAGTGCATGTCCTATTTTTTTCACGTTTGCGGACAAGGATAGGCATTTTTACAATGGATCCGTCAAAAAAAACGGTCCGTCATCCGTTTTTTTTGGCGGATGCAAAATTTCAAGGAGGAGCGGATGCGGAGGCAGGCAACGGTCGTGTGCATGTAGCCTTAGGCTGCATTCACACGTCCGTGGAACACAGACCGTGTGATACCGGACTGGCACCCTTAGTGCATGCTCCTATGATCTACACGAGTGTACTATAGTGCAGCGGCGGCAGCAGGAAGCGCACAGCATCATAGCAACGAATGACGCCGTGCGCTCCTGCACTAAGCAGGGTGCCAGTCCGGTATCACACGGTCCGTGTTCCACGGACGTGTGAATGCAGCCTTAGCCTCCAGCCAGGTACATAACGATCTAATACTCTCAGCAGTAATTAATGCAGGAGCATCAGGCACTTAGGCTACGTTCACGACGACAATTGTTGCGCGACAAAAGTCGCACGACAAATAGGGCACAACTTCACTGCAACATTTGTCGCGCGACAAAAAGTCGCCATTGGATTTTTTCCAACTGTCGTGTCGCAGTCGCAGCATGTCGCATGTCGCAATGCGACACCATAGACTCCCATTATAAAAATTGTCGCGCGACAATAGTGCGACTTTTTGTCGCGCGACAATTGTCGTCGTGTGAACGTAGCCTTAGACACCTGTCCAATGGCCACAGGGGTCCTCCTGAATTCAATGATATTGCTGTCCTCAGAATGATGATGCAGCTTCATACTGTGGGGCAGGCGGCAGTATTTTATGCTGCACTGTGGTATCTGGTTCTGCAGGGGCGGTATCTTGTCCTGCACTACAGTATTGCTGTCCCCGCCTACTTCTGCTGGCCCGCCTTCTGTCAATTTGAACATGAGGCCACTTACGGTAGTTTTTTGTCCAGGGCCACTTTAAGTTCCCAGCCCACCTCTGAATAAAAGGATTATCCCAGGATTAATGTAAAAAATGAAAATCAGATATCCTATAGCACACGACAACCTCTTTCTAACAAAGCAGAACCAGCCCCGTACCTCACATGGATATAGAAATCTCTTCATTCATTGCTCCGATTCCTCTGCTAGATTTATTTCAAGCTGGCATCTTAGGGGGCTTGCCCTTTTTAAGAGGGTATGTTCTGTCTGCTACAGCTGGTGGCAGCTGGAGGATAGAACTGAGCACGTGCGTCCACCTCAGTGGGGGTAGACAGAAAAATTATAAAAAGGGCAAACTGCAGGTGGAGCTATACAGATAGATTTCAGGGAATAACAGCGCATGTGCCAATTTTTTATTACATGCAATTATAAAGGTATCTAGAACCAGGTTCCGGTTTGAAATCTGTAGAATATTTTTTATGGGACAACTCCTTCAAGGGGCATAGGCCTCTTAATTTGGCGCATCTCATTGCAGTCTGAGGACCAGCAACTCAAATTTACACCAGCTATGGTGTAATTTATGCAAGTCTCTGGCGTAAATGATAATCAAAATAAACAGAAGTTACTCCATGTGCATTCCGTTTCCGTATGTCCGTTCCGCTAAGAAATAGAACATGTCCGCATAACGGACAAGGATAGGACTGTTCTATTAGGGGCCGTCCGTTCCGTCCATGTGCATTCCGTATTTTTTGCGGACCGCAAAATACATGTGGTCATGTGCATGAGTCTCGAGAGGCGATGCACCCTCCCACTAAGCCCCATCCATCTTGCCTCTCTTAAAAAGCATCCAGAGAAGTAAAAAATTGCAAATTACGCTGCCAATACGCCGTGTGCCATAATATATAACTTTTTTTTTTTTATGACACAATAGTGACCTAAAACATTTGATAAATGTCCCGAGTTGGGTCTCGTAAGCCACTGGTGGCCATGGATGTGCTGGACATTCAGCAGTTTTACGTTTTACGCGCGTTTGTTTGATTGACTGCAGTGTTGTCCAATGACCAAATATCCCTGTCTATATGAAGTTTGGCCTTTTCAGAATGTTGCAAATTCATAAACGCGCATTCGAACGCGCGTTTTCAGTGTCAAAAACGCGCAAAATACAAGCGTTGCGCATTCCCATTGAAGTCTATGGGCCAAAATGCGCGACAAACGCCCCAAAAAAAGCTCAAGTACTTGTTTATGCGTCGGGCGTTTTTCAGTGCGTTCGAACGCGCTGTAAAACTCGAAAATGTGAACCAGTCCCATAGGGAAGCATTGGTTTGCATCGTTTATGCGTTTTACAGCGCGTTCGAACGCGCTATAAAACGCGCAAGTGTGAACTGAGGGTTAGGCTACATGCACACAAATGTTGTTTGTTTCCGTGTCCGTTCCTTTTTTTTTGCGGATATGATGCGGACCCGTTCATTTCAATGGTTCCGCAAAAGCATGGTGTGCTATCGGCATCAGTATGTCCGTTCTGTAGCCCCGCAAAAAAAATAGAACATGTCTTATTCTTGTCTGTTTTAGGCATTGTTACAATGGATCCGCAAAAAAAAAATGGATGGCATACGGACGTCATCCGTTTTTGTTTGCGGATCCGCAATTTGCGGACTGCCAAACACATACGGTCGTGTGCATGTAGCCTTAGTGAAGGCGGTTGTTACTTGTATTTGCTGTTATATTGTTACTATAGTTGTCCTGTTACTATTGTTATATTGTTACTATAGTTGTCCTGTTACTATTGTTATATTGTTACTATAGTTGTCCTGTTACTATTGTTATATTGTTACTATAGTTGTCCTGTTACTATTGTTATATTGCTATACTGTTACTCTTGTTATATTGTTACACTGGCTGTAGAAATTTTCATGCCTTTGTGTGCCTTGCGGTTCCAAAACCACTGCCCTTAGATGAAATATCACCCTGTGGCTATGGGTTGGGGGTACTTTGGTTGCCTCCTATTACACCCCTGTAGTTGTGTCCTATCAATGTAGAATAGAAATAAAGGAGCGGCTGCAATGTGACAGTGGCTCCGTGTTTTAGTGTGATCTGATTAGTCGCTATTGACGAGATCTTCAATCTCCATTTAGATTTGGACTAAGGCCTCATGCACACGACCGTTGTTGTGGTCCGCGTCCGAGCCGCATATTTTGCGGCTCGGGCGCGGACCTATTCACTTCAATGGGGCCGCAAAAGATGCGGACAGCACTCCCCGTGCTGTCCGCATCCGTTGCTCCGTTCCGTGCCCCCACAAAAAAAATAGAGCATGTCCTATTCTTGTCCGTTTTGCGGACAAGAATAGGCATTTCTACAATGGGCCGATTCCGTTCTGCAAATTGCTGAACGGAACGTGGAGCAGCTTCCGTGTTTTGCGGATCCGCGGTTTGCGGACCGCAAAACTCCAACGGTCGTGTGCATGAGGCCTAAAATGGATAATTATTTTACATCAATTTCCTCTTTCTTGCAGAAATTTATTGAATTTGAAGATGCGCTGGAACAGGAAAAGAAAGATCTACAGTGCCAAGTGGAGAGCCTGGAATTCCAGTCGCGGCAGCTGGAGCTTAAGACCAAAAACTATGCCGACCAGAGTACGTATTCACTGAGCGTCCATGTGTCAATCCAGCATAATTATTATTATGTCATTTTTTTTCAAGAAACAGCGCCACACTTGTCGATAGGCTGTGTATGGTATTACACCCCTACCCCATTTACTTGAATGGCGCTGACCTGCAATGCTAGACACATCTGTGGACAAGCGTGGTGCTGTTTCTCAGAAATAAAAACAGACCTCCTTCTCCCAGGACAAACACTTTAAGCCACATAAGATAAAATCTGCAAATTTTGACAGCATCGGACAGTTTTCATGCATATGGGGCCTTCTGACTGTCCCGCGACAGCATACGGTGGAAGGAGGGATCTGATATGTGAGAACACGAAAGATAAGCCATTGCTAGAGATGCTTGAGAGTGGCTTATTGCTTCTCCCCACTGAAATAAACTTGCATGCTTGACAGCCAAGTGTGCGTGTAGTTGGGGGAATCGGGAGGTATTGCTGCCAGCTGATGTCAAACCTATGGCCAACTTTAAGGATCTGTGATGTTTACGTAAACTATGAGGGTCATGTACTATATATGTTTCACCCATTAATTAGGCGCACCACCAGAAGTCCATGCGCCTGGAGTAAAAAGTACTCCTGCCCCTGACCAGGTGTAAAAGATAGTAAATGGGTCGTGCCCCCACCACGCCCCTGTCACTCCCAAGAGGCGAGCACGGCTCAAAAACGCTTGTGCAACAAAATTTGGCTCCTAAAAAGGGGTCTTGCAACTTTTTACGCCAAGAACTGGCGTAGCGCCCTTCGTAAATTACCCCCAAAGTTTAGCATACACATGGATCTATTGTGCCCCTGTCACTTCCTCGCCACTCCAAGAGGTGAGCGCGGTGTAAAAACGCCTTTGCAACAAAATATTGTAACAGGGACGTTTAAAAAGTTGCACAAGGGGGTCTTAAAACTTTTTTTACGCCAAAAACTGGCGTAGCGCCCGTTGTAAAAGAAAGCTCATAATACACATGGATCCATTGTGCCCCTGGGAGATAACTAGCACCAGACATATGGGCCCCTATGACCAAGCCGAGTGTGCATGTGTATAGGGTTCTTGCCCCCCAATGCCCATGGGCTATAGTCTGATCATAGTGTGTATACGCATAGGAATAAACCTTATATTGGTAACTTTCCTCAGTCTTCCTGCTGACAACCATATTTCAGTTTCCAGACTAGAAGAGCGAGAATCAGAAATGAAGAAAGAGTACAATGCCTTGCACCAGAGACACACTGAGGTAAATGTGGGGGCGTGTATGATGAAAGTTTTTTTTTTTCTCTTAAAGGGTATGTTCACTATTTTAAAGTTATATGCAAAATTTTGTATCTTGTACCTATCCTGAGATGCAGCTTGTATTGTACTCCAAAGCTGCATTTACCATTCTGTTGGTCAATATTAGGAAACAGTCAGCAAGCTTGTTGTAAGACACACACCTAAGGCCTTATTCACACGTCCGTAGTGTTTATGGATCTGCAAATTGCGGATCCATAAACACACCCGGCCGGCAGCCCCATAGAAATGTCTATTCTTGTCCGTAATTGCGGGCAAGAATAGGACATGCTCTACTTTTTTGTGGAGCTGCGGCCGTAAGATCGGCGGCGCACTCCGCAAAAACTGATGCGGAAAGCACAGTGTGTGCTCTCCGCATCGTTCCGTGCCCCATTCACAGTCAATGGGTCCGCATGTATTCCGCAGAATTGCGGAATACACGCGGACAACATTGCGGACGTGTGAATAGGGCCTAAAAGCTGAGCTCCTGTAATGTAGCAGGACCAGGGGCGGATGGCTATAGACCCTAAAGGGAAACTTCTCGATGGTCTGATGCTCAGCAGGCCGCCTGAGCCCTCCTCCGGTGGCAGTTTTTGGGGATGTACTTTGTTATACACTATAATATTTGGCTCTGTGGTGGTATAATGTGCCGCAATCTGGTATTCCTGGCCCTGTCTTCTGTCAGTTTGGACCTGCCTACAACACGGGGACACTTTAATTTCTCCTACGTTAGAGCTTTCCTATATTAGAACTAAAAATAAAAATCACCAACCCCATTTTCGTGTAGACATTAAAATCAGCAAGGAATTCAGCAAGATTTCAGCTCTGAAGCCAACAGAATTGTGAATGCAGCTCTGGAGTGTAACACATGATTACTCTGGATTAAGAAAAGTAAAGTAGTGCGTGTACAAATTTACGTGTACAAATCCATCTCGCAAAATATTCTCACAGATGATCCAGACATATGTGGAACATATGGAACGCTCTAAACTGCAGCAGGTCGCTGGGAACAGCCAGTCAGAGGGTGGCGTCACGGGCAGAAGGTGCGCGTTTAATGACATGTATCGTAACTTTTATTTGTAATATGTTGTAATCCATAATCCATATATTACATCACCTTAAAGGGGTTTTCCGGGATTTCAAAATCGATGGCCTGTCCTCAGGAGAGGGGTCCAACACCCTGCACCCCATCCAGTCAGCTGTTTCAGAGTAACCCCGGTGCCAAAAGTTGGCTGCAGAAGTGCACTGCTCCTTTGTGTGTAATGGACTTAGCTGGTTAGTCCAGCGCCGCTCCCATTGAAGTGAATGGTCACCAGCTCCGTCCAGTACACGAGATGGAGCTATGCAGTTCTGATAACGACCGTCGGCGCTGGAGCTTCTACAGAATAGCCGATCATAGGTGTGCTGCTTGGTCTCGGACCCCCCACTGATCAAATAGTGATGGCCTATCCTGAGGACCGGCCGTCAATAGTTAAATCCTGGAAAACCCCTTCAGAGGGCATTTTGTGGGGAGCTTCTCCTTTGGATAACCCTTTACATTAATGGATCCCAATGTTTAGCGTCACAGTTTATATATGCGCTGCGGGGAGTGGAGCTGTCGGGCAGCAAGTGGCATTTCCGAATGTATGGACCCTGTACATTGTCACATTGGGGAAAATTTATCAAAACTGGTGTAAAGGAAAACTGGCCTAGTCGCCCATAGCAACCAATCAGATTCCACCTTTCATTTTTCAAGGCTCCTTTGGTAGAATCTGATTGGTTGCTATTGCTATGGGCGCCTAAGGAGTCCTTATTGGTCTATATTATAAACCCTCCATATGGTGTAATGCTTATGTGATCCTCATGGGGGTACAACATGGACCCATAGCAGTACTGTGTATCCGTACAGCATACAATAGGGCTGAAGTTTTAGGGTGCCAGTACACATTAGATGAAAGCTGGCCAAAGGCAGACAACTATCTATTGTGTAGGGGGGGATCCAGGCAGTATGTCACTCCTTCCATGTTTGCCCAGTCTAAATCATTTTCCACATTTTCGACATTTTATATGAACACAATGGGGTAGATGGAACTGTTGCCTATAGCAACCAATCACAGCGCAGCTTTCATTTCCCAAAGTGCTCTTGAAAAATGAAAGCTGCGCTGTGATTGGTTGCTGTGAGAAACCATGACAGGTTTCCTTTTACACAGTTCTCCTGAATCTGCCCCGTTGTTTTTTTCCTGTATGTGCCCATGGCTGACCGTGATACTGCAATCATTGACACACGTGCATGTTGGTCATTGGGGGCCCTGTTTGTGTAAAGGGGGTGATGGGTGAAAAAGGATGTACAACTGGCTTAATTGCCCATAGCAATAGCAGCCAATCGAATGGATCCTTTCATTTCCCAAAGGAGCTTTGAAATATGAAAGGAGGAATCTGATTGGTTGCTAGGGGCAACTTAGACATTTTTCCTCATCACCTGGTTTGATAAACCTCTACCTTTGTGTAATAAAAGGTGCAATAGACTAAAATTAAACTTGTCTTTCGCAAAACTAATTTTTTTTCACACAAAGGTATTTTATATGGTGTTATTCTGTAACGACGGATTGCATTCTGTGTCATAAAGTGGCGTGTTTGGGTCACAAAATGGTATTCTGTAGTGCAGAATCGTATTATGCATCACAAAATGTGATTTTTTTTTTAGTAAAATCACATTTGTTGGCACGTCTATGTTGAATATTGTGGCACAGAATGGTATTTTTTGCATGAAATGCCTATTTGTGATACACAATTGTGTCTTGTGACAGCTGAGTTTAAAGGGGTTGTCCTAGACTCAATTCTTAAAGGGGTTATCCCATGACTAATGTAAGACATCATATAGGACATGACAGTCTCAGTCTAACAAAGCTAGAACCAGCCCTGAAAGTCACATAGATCTCCTATTGCTCTGATAGATTTATTTCAAGCCGGCAGCTCAGGGGGCGTGTCTTTTTTGGCTGCAACTATCTCCCTATCACAGCTTGGGGGGTGTCCTTTCTGCTGCAGCTTTCTCCCTGTAACTGTACCAGCTTTCTAACAGTAGATGGGGCTAGAGGCAGTTGAAGGATGAAACTGAGCATGTGTGTCCACCTCAGCCATGTAACTGAAGTGGACGGAGAAATAAAGGAAAGAACAAACAGCAGGTGGCGCTATACAGATACATTTTATTGAATAACTCAGAGGCTAAACTGAATTTTTAATTACATTTAATTACAAAAGAGTAATCAGATCCAGTAGCTGGTTTGAAAACTGCAGAATGTTTTTCATGGGACAACCCCTTTAATACCTATCCACGATATAGGTAATAGGTATCTGATCGCAGGGACCCCCACAGATCAAAGTGTGTGTGTGTGGGGGGGGGGGGGGGTAGAGGTCTTGTCACCCCTGTTTCAATAAAGCAGTGGTGGTGCATGTGAGTTGCCACTCCATTTCAAAGTCTGCTGGAAGGAGGGAGATAGAGTACAGCGCTCAGCTATCTGTGTCAGTCCCATAGACTTTGAGTGAAGTGGCAAGGAGGACACGCTCTCGTGGTTGGTGGGGGATTTCAGCGATGAGTCCACAAGCCATCAGATACCCATAGTTGGTTGCACACAGCTTCTTACCACCGACATGCCGCCATTTCTGTGTGCGACCCCGCTGTCACGCTTGCACATTATTACGCATGAACTGGACATCTAACCACTGTTTTCTTGTCTTGCTTCTCGTGCTGTGGCCGCTGTGTGTTGGGTGTTTTGTCTGTGAATTCTCACTGCAGTCACCGCCAGTCATGGAGGAAGAGGTAAATGTCACTGTCACCCACCTGCCTACGTGTTTACTCACCTGGTTATCTTTCAGTCGTCATTAAGGTTTTTTCCTCTTTTTTTTCCCTCCTGAAAGGATTGTTCCCTTGCATCTAACATGAAACATGGGGCAACGTTGCAGACAATCAGTTAAAAATCTCTCATTGTTTTGCGTCTGCAACTCCTATGCAGACCTATGTGTTTCCATGGTAACAGACTACAAACCAGCCCAGTGTAACCTGATTGTGCAGTCTCTTTCCTCTGTCTTCTACATCTTAAAAGGGTTTTCCTAGATTTGCATACCGATAACCTATCCTCTGGATAGGGCATCAGTATCTGATCGGTGGGGGTCCGAAACCCGGGGCTTCACTGATCAGCTGTTTAAGAATACACCAGCGCCACGGCCTTCTCACAGCTCACCAAGCACAAGAACATCGTATAGCGGCTGTGCTTGTTATCGCACTCAGCCCCATTCACTTTTATGCGGCTGAGTTGCGCCTAGGCCATGTGACCACTGAACGTGACGTTGGAGAAGGACGCAGCACTCACAGAAACATCGATGTCTGTTCATACATCTGATCGGCGGGGGTCCCGGGTGTCGGACCCCCACTGATCAGATACTGATGACCTATCCTGAGGATAAGTCATCAGTATTAAAATCTCGGAAAACCCCTTTAAGCCTCATTCACATGTGAGTGATTCACGGACTTGTGCTGTATGTGTTTTCTACGGACAGCATACGTAGCCATTCATTTTAATGTGCTTATTCACACATCTGTGTTTTAGCGCGGTACCTGGGTCTGTGGTTTTGCTCTATTTTGTCCGGGTTCACGGATCCATCGCGCCCAATATATCCTATGGCTCCGTTAAAAACACGGATGCAACACAGGTGTCATCTGTGTTTCATGGATCATTAAGTGGAAATGCTCTGAAAATTATTTTCAGCTGTGGAGTGTCCGTGGAGCACGGATGACACACGGAGAGCTAAAAACAGACACCCAGACCAAACACGGATTCTTTACATATGAATCATTGACCATCTTATCACGGATTTGATCACGGATGCGTCAATGAGGCTTTAGGCTACATTCAAATGGCCGTATCCTTTTTGCGGTCCGCAAACCACAGATCTGCAAAATTCGGATACCGGCCATGTGCATCCTGCACTTTTCACCGGCCCCATTGTCATGTCAAACTGACTATCTTTGTCCGCAAAATGGACAAAAATAGGACATGTTCTATAATTTGTGGCGTGGCCGCACGGATGCGGACAGCACACGGATGCTGCCCCATAGAAATACATTTTTTTGCGGATGGGATGTTGCCCGAAAATGCCACGTGAGTGAGGTCTTACATTAAGTACGTTACTAAGATGTAGGAGTTGGATAAATGGGAGTATGACTGCAAAATCAGACTACAAAGCGTTTGTTTGTAGTCTGTTACCGTGGAGACATATAGCTCTGAGTAAAACGAATGCAGATTTTTAATTAAGATTATTTGTGAATTTGCTACATTTTTCATTTGAGATGCATTGAAGCAATACAAAAACTGGAGGAGTTGGGCATAACTGGTTTTGCTTTTGTAGTGCAGAAGTATTGGTTCCAATTAGGCCTCGTGCACACGACTGTATGTATTTTGTGATCCGCAAATTGCGGATCCGCAAAATACGGATACTATCAAATTCGCATCCGCATTTTTTGAGGACCCATTGACTTCAATGGGTCCTTGGTCCACATTTTGCGGCCAAGTAACGGACATGTTCTATCTCTTTGTAGAAAGGACATGCGGATGCGGAACATCTCCGCCAAATGCAGACCACGGACCCACTGAAGTTAAAAGGTTTGCCAAAAAAAAAACGCAGACTGCACTCGGACCGCATCTGTGTTTTGTAGACTGCAGAATGGATGCGGTCGTGTGCATGAAGCCTTAATTAGTGGGATACATTTCCTTCAATATGAGTACATTCATTCACGCCATGTGGGTAATTTAGGCTAAATGCTAAACACATCAGGATTGCGTGCAGATTTTCTGCGAAGAAAATCCGCACCGTAGGTCATGCACATTGTATTCTATGAGAATTTGAAATTCTCACGTACACGTCGCGGATTTTTTCCGCACGGATTTTGACCTATGGTGCAGATCTTAAAATCCTCAGCTTGTCGATGTCCAGATTTTCTCCATTCACCTCAATGGGGACAGTAAAATCCACGTGCGGAAAATCCTCACCAATTGATGCGGATTGAGCACACGGATTTCCTGCCAACACCTGCAGATTTCGCACATAAATCCTGAACGTGTGCATTTACCCTTAAAGGGGTATCTATCCCCTATTAATGTGCAGGATGCATCCAAGGAGCGGAAGAGTCAGAATGTTTGCAACCCACTTTCTAACCCATGTGATAATGAGACGCAGGGCTTCGAGCACCCGCCCTCCATGATGGGCATTTGGTTTGGGAGTCGAGGAGAGATGCAGAGGTGGCCATGCATGCATGTGGTTCTCACTTTTGTAGGTAAGGCTAGGGCTACACGATGACATGTGTCGCGCGACACATAGGGCACAACTACATTGCAACATTTGTCGCGACAATGTCCCGCGACAATTTTTATAATGATAGTCTATGGTGTCGCACTGTGACATGTGACATGCTTCGACTGCAACGCGACAGTCACAGAAAAATCCTTTTTGGATGGGTTTTTTGCGACTGTCATGTCGCAGTCGCAGCAGGTCGCATGTCGCAGTGTGACACCATAGACTATCATTATAAAAATTGTCGCTCGACATTGGTGTGACAAATGTCGTCATGTAGCCCTAGCCTAAGGGATTTCCAGATTTCAGACAGAGGACCATGCATATACACAGCCACCTCCACTGCATGTGGCTGCCATAGGGGGCCAAGTGTGGTCCCGAATTTTTTACCCATAGCTCTCCATCAACCTCTATCCAGCCTCGCTAACAAATGATGCTTTGTGCTACAAGATGTTCTTTTTTTCTTATTTCCTATTTTCATTCTTTCTCCTTTTAGCCGAAAGGAGCGCCCAAACTCTCTCAACGTCTTTTCCCTGGCGGATGGAATGGTACGTGGGCAGGGGGGCGGCAAGATCACCCCAAGCTCGGACCACTGGCACCTGAGTGACCTCAGCCAGCTGAAGTCCAGCTTCAGATACAAGGTTGGCTCAGATATTCATGGGTAAAGGGTTTCCATGTCTTTTCATTACCAAATCCATCTCATCCATCCTTGCAAAGGACATCAATAGGAGGTGATGTGGCTGTTTTGTCAGATAGGTGATTGGAAATCCTGTAAGCCCCTTGAAAGAAGAGCTGCCCCCATGTCTGTTTTAGTAACTACTTCTATTCCCCATGTAATAACAATTCTGGAGCATCTTTTCATTTAACTTTATGTTGTTCCGTTCCCGAGTTATTGCTTCTAGACATTTATTAATGATTCTGCAACTGTGAGTTATTTTTGAGGGTGTGTCCCTGCACCGTCTGCTACTGGCAGCTCTGATTGGACTGTGTCAGAATGTAGGGACACACCCATTCCTCCACTGGTAACAAATAGTTACAAATAAATAAACTTCGAGTAGGAATAATAGAGGGATAAAACAACATAGAGTTATTTGAACAGATGCTCCATAATCTTTATTGTCAGAAGTGGTGACAGGTCTTATTTAAAGGAATCTGTCACCAGATATCTTTCAATCAATCAACCCATCTGACATGGAAGATGTGTGCTTGTCATCTGAATCAAATGCTGTTGGCCCCATCTTGATCGGTTGCTGCAATGTGAAGAAATCTGGGTCTTTATAATATACAAATTAGCCCACTGGTGCAACCAGGGCGGTGACGTTGCACCCAGAGGCTCTGTGCACTCACTACTAGTCTGCACTCCCACCACTTTGACAGGGTTAGGCAGCGAAGCCGTAATCATGCCTGGCCCCGAAATCTCGCACCTGTGTGTTTGACTATGCGATCGGTGCAGGCGGAATACGGTACAGAAGAATGCTGGCACATGCGCAGTACAGAATCGCATAGTGGAAAGCGCAAGCGTGATTACATCTTCACAGCCTGGCCCTGTCAGTCTAAGTGGTGAGAGCGCAGACTAGAAGTGAGTGAGCGCAATCTCTGGGTGCAACGTCACCGGCCCTTGTTACACCAAGGGGCCAATTTGCATTTTACGAAAACGCCAATTTCTTCACATTCATACCGATCAAGACAGGGCCGACAGCATTTTGATTCAGCTGACAAGCATGCATCTCCCATGTCTTGATCAAACTGGTTTGATTGAGAGGTATGTGCTGACAGATTCACTTTAAATGATAAAATTCTGTCTGTCAGCAGCTGCCACTAGAGGGTGCTCATTGCACCAAAATTTGTAGAGCAGCAGTCGACTCCCCCTAGTGGTGACAGACCTTCTTCTCAACTGCTCAGAGGGGGCAGGCAGGGTACTCGGCCCATGATTGGATCTGATTTCATTTACAGTAGATATTGGACCATGCACACAATTTTAAACATGTCCCATACCCAGAATCCTTTGCATTACACCCCCTCTGCACGTTCATCCTGTTTGTCCAGTGATTTTATATAGCAGGAATATGTTCCTCCATTTATAATTTACATGTTACCTGTCAAGTCTTTGGTTCTTTGATTCCACTGGTTATCATAAGCTGAATGTGAATATTAATCCGGTTCATAAGATGAGCCCGCCGCTGTATTTTTATTTAGGCTCTATTTGTACCATCTGAGCTAATGTAGTGAACCAGTCCCCATACCGTGCTTAAAGGGGTTGTCTCACTCCAGCAAATGGCATTAAGCACAGTATTCTCGGGATAGGTCATCAATGTCCGATTGGCAGAGGTGTGGACACACACAGAGTAGTTATTGACAGCCTTTCCTGAGGATAGGCCATCCGTATTGAAATTCCAGAAAAGACAATCGTTTTTAGTGGGTCTAAGCATTTTCGTCAGGAACCTATCATCCTCAAGAATATTGAAGATAACGTATCACTATTTTATTTTTATTTTTTGGTGTGCACACTGACGCCTGGAGCGCACAACAGGATGACATTTTCATTTTATTTATTTTTGGTCAGCTTTGCCAGTTAGACTGGGACAAGGTCAGCAGAGTCATCTCATCATTCAAGGCTCGGAATTAAAGGGGTTTTCTTGTAATTAATACTGATGACCTATCCTCAAGACACCCAGGATCCCTGCCAATCAACCGTTAGTAGAGGCCGGCGCTCTGTGAGCGCGGTGGCCTCTTTCTGGGCCACGTGACATCATCATATATTGGTCACATGGCCTAGTTGCTGCTCAGTCCCATTGAAGTCGATGGGGCTGAGCTGCAATACCGGCACGGTGCTTGGAGATCTGCCTTGAGCCAACTTCAATCACTAGAGCTCCGGGGAGCGCAGCGGCTCCCTGAAACAGCTGATCGTGGGTGTGCTGGGACTCGGACCCCCGCCAATAGGATAATGATGACCTATCCTGAGGATAGGTCATCATTATCATTTCCTGGATAACCCCTTTAATAAAAGGTTACAGCTGTTTTACTGCTGGAGACCTAGATAAGGCAAAATAGTAAGAGCCCATTTATATGGACCTACACACACACAGGGCAATAATTGGGAATGCATCGTTCACCCCCCCATCATTGCCCATTCATTCTGCTGCATTTACTTACTAATTTTACTCACTTACTTACAGCAGCTATCCCCATACAGATTTATGGTTTGTCAGCAGCTTATCCCTGTTCACGCCTGCCGACATGCGTTGCGATCACCGAAGAACAAGTGCTGGGTGATCGATGGCATCTTTACACAAGGCAGTTATTGGGAACAAGTATTTGTACGAACGTTCGTCTCTGACAACTGTCCTAATCCTCGGCCTGTGTAGAAGGGTCCTAACAAGATTAGTCCCTGTATACAGCCCCCCTGTTATTCCATGGTCTCTGAGGTGGGGGGGCTATACTCATCACAGAAGTAGTGTCCTCACCTGATATCACTATAGGTAATGAATTATGGTGTCCAAGTTAATATCTATATAATCTTCTGCCAGGATGAAATGTCAGAATCTGGCCAGTCATCAGTGGCTCCCACCCCAAGCACCACTGGCACAAAATCTAATACACCCACCTCATCCGTCCCGTCGGCAGCCGTAACCCCTTTACATGAAAGTCTCCAGCCCCGCCAGGACTATGGCATGACTAGCAAAAGCAAGAGGTCACGTAAGAAAAGGAACAGCCACAACATGGAGGTCCAAGTGACCCAGGAAATGAGAAACGTCAGCATAGGTAAGAACATCAGGGAAACCATTTTTAGTAAATCTATGTCCAGGGTAGCAGGTATGGTAGCTGCTATGGAGCCCAACAACTAAGGAGATCCATCTTCACTCAAACAGAGGTGACTATGAATGATGGAAGGGCGTCAATGTATCTTATACTGATTGGTTGGGAGGAATGTGTGAAATGAATCAGCTCTACCATATTATAAAGTTGGCCAAGTGGTCCATCTTGGCCTACCAGTGAGGTATTCAATGTGGAGGAGCGGGCATGTAGTTGGTACACAGTCCCAGTGTTGGTTCATGCCACTATCCCCCTTTGCCCACTAGAGGAGGTCATCCATAGAGAATCCACATGGGTCAAACGTTAGCTGGTGCCTCCCTCTCTATACACCCTTCTAGCAGCTGCATGTGCTCCCACTGTACCCCCCTAGTTTCTCAATACCTAGAAAGTCTCACATGCTACCAAAGATGATTACAATACTAATGATGAGGCTCTCGCACAGGCATGGGAAGCAGCGATGAATGGTCAGACGTCCAGGACATCATCGACTCAACCCCAGAGTTGGACATGTGCCAGGACCCCCGACTAGAACGCTCAGGGACCAGGTAGGAACTCACATATTCTATATTATAAACCACTTGTATGATAATTCGGTACTAAGTTCGATATAACCTTTCACCTCAGCCCCACTCAAGGCATTGTGAACAAAGCCTTTGGAATCAACACAGATTCTTTGTACCACGAGTTGTCCACGGCTGGGTCCGAGGTCATCGGAGATGTTGATGAAGGAGCTGATCTACTTGGTAAGGATAGAAAGGACTTTCATGTACATGATTTTCTGCGCGGACTTGTGTGCATATTAATGATGTCCAAATGCAGTTGACTTACGTTGGCTTGTACTGGAGTGGGCCTGCCATGTAATATAACCATGGGCAAGCAGCTGCCATTTTTGGTGGTCAGAGTATTGCAACCTCCTTGGACTAAATGTCTTATGTGACCCATGGACATGGACAACTTCCAGTGCTGAGTCAGTGCTGCTGTGGGCACCAGTGCATGGGGTGGAAGTGCCGGTCCCTTGCATGTCCTACTGTTTTTTAGCATAGTGCTCTTATTATGTTGGTTCTAGCACTGACTGACCCGGTCTTCCCCTCTGTTCCCCTTCTCTCTCCCCCCCACCTCCCTCTCGTGTCTCTGTCATCGCTGGATGGTCCTCGTAGGAGAATTCTCAGGTGTGTATGCTTTATCATTACGACTCCTCTCTAATTCCTCAATTTTTCCTAAATTTCCCATCTAACCCCTGAATGAATGGCGTTTCCCCATTTCTGGCTGGCCATGGCTTTGACTAATCAGCCTGCAGTTCACTTGCTTTTTAGTGGACATTACATAAGAACTGGCACAGGGCCCCGACATACGTAGGAAATATGTCAGCATTATTTAAAGGGCATTTCCATCGAAAATAATGCTAACGTGGTGACCCAGTAATATTCGTTCCTGGTATACTGGGTGACAACCATTAGGACCAATATAACAGCTTTTCTGGACCGATTGGCCTAGTTATGCAGGGCTCGGGGCCCCAGAGAGTCTGATTCAGGGGCTAACCTCTAGTTCAGATACTTATGCCCTTCAGGGTCCAGGGGCCACATCCATATTGGATTTGCCAACCTCTGCTTGATAGGTTACATCTAGGGGCCTAGAACCGTTCCCTCTCCTACAGGTCGTTACATATGGATATGCTTCATATGCAAATGAGCTGTTTAGTGCACCAAAGGCAGGTCCAAGCCACTCTGTGCACCCTCGCTCCTCCTGCTTCCTCTGCAAGCCCTTCCCTCTACTACTTGATTCACAGGACCAGGTGAGATGACTGTACAGGTCCTGCCAATTAAGAAGGCGAGGGAAGGGCTGCCATAGGAAGCAGGAGGAGCAAGAGTGCACAGAGTGGCTTGGGTCCTCCCTCGGTGCACTTAACTGCTTATTTGTTTTTGCATTAAAAGTCCCAAATATATCAACTGATCACTAAGCGAAAGGTATCCTTACATTCAGATGAGCTAGCCCTACAAGGCCCTTTAACCCTGCTCTGAGCACTGGCAGACATTTTGCACATTGCTGATCCGGCATGACTAGGCATATGGCGCATACATATAGGGATAAGGGGTAGGGAGCTGCATGGCGGTAGTTGCTGTATGGGTCCTTTGTCCAGTCACTTCCTAACAGCTGCTCTGTTTTTTTCTACCCTCTTTGCTTCCTCGCTTTCTTCTACCCATGTGGCTGCAATCCTAGTGAGGGATGATTTCTTTGGTAAGGCTGAGGCCTGCGCTCCTCCTGTCAATCAAGGCCTCCCGTTTGTGTTTTGTCTTTTTTTATTTTTTTTATCGTTCTTGCTGCAATTAAAGTTCATTTTTGTTCTTTTATTTATGAAGAATTTATGCAAGATCGTACTTTATAACTGACATGTGAACATCAAACCAGAACATGGTTCTCATGGAACCCAATTCTCAGAGACAGTAACATGGCTCAAACGTGCAATGCCTTTGGAAAGTGTTCAGACCTTTTCACTTTTTTCACATTTTCTTATGTTGTGGCCTTGTGCTAAAATAAAATCTAGTCATCCCCCCCATCATTCTGCACTCAGTACCCCATAATGAGAGAGTGAAAATGGAATTTTAGACATTTTTGGTAATTTATTAAAAAGGAAAAAACTACAATTTCATCACACAAGTGACGACATGAATATTCAGACCCTTAGCTCTGGGGGCCTCCCATTTCTCTTGATCCTCTTTGAGATGTTTCGACATATTGATTGAAGTCATCTTTGGTAAATTCAGGTGATTGGACATGATTTGGAAAGACACAACCCTGCCTATATAAGGTCTCACAGGTGACGATGCATATCCGAGCACAAACCAGGCCATAAGGAGGATAGAACTGCCTGTAGAGCTCAGATACAGGATTGTGTAGAGAAACAGATCAGGAGAAGAGGACAAAGATGTCTCCATAATTCTTAAATGGAAGAAGTTTGGAACAACTAGGACTCTTTCTAGAGCTGGCTGCGCTGCCAAACTAAGAGATCAAGGGAGAAGAGCCTTGGTAAAAGAGGTGACCAAGAACGCAATGAGCACTCTGGCTGAGCTCCAGAAGGTCAACCATCCCTGCAGCACTCCGCCAATCTGGGCTTAATGGCAGAGTGGTCAGAAAAAAGCCTCTTCTCAGTAAAAGACACATAAAAGCTGCCTGGATTTTGTTAAAAAAAAAAAAAGCACCTAAAGTACTCTGAGACTGTGAGAAACAATTCTCTGGTCTGATGAAACCAAGATTGAACTTTTTCCCTCGATTTCTAAGCATCATGTCTGGAGGAAACCAAGCACTTCTCCTCACCTGCCCAACACCATCCCAACAGTGAAGCATGGTGGTGGTAGCATGTGGGAAGTGTTTTTCAGCGACTGAGATGGGGAGACTAGTCAGGGTTGGGGAAAAGCTGAATGGACCAAAGTACAGAGATATTCTTAAAGAAGCCCCCCAAAATTGTTTATTCTCTGACCTGTTAGAAAGGAACATGATGTAAACTGTAGTGAAGGTAATCTTACCGGTGACTGTATTTGTGAGTTATAACCTCCCTTCTGCTCCTCAGCTGTGTCATGTGACCAACACTCTAATCTCCAACCGACACAGGACAGGAAGTCAGATACTTCTCTATTCATTTATATGAGACTGACATTGCAGTTCCCATAGGAATACACAGAGACTGACATTGCGGCTCCCATAGGTATACATAGTTAAACGGACTTACTGTCCACACATAAGATGCTGTGTTATTTGGAGAGTCAGAGTGCTGGTCACATGACACAGCTGAGGATCAGAAGAGAGAGGGTAACTCTCAAACATATTCACTGTTAAGAAGATTACCTTCACTACAGTTCGCATTATGTACCTTTCTCATGGGCCAGCGAATAAAAATGTTTGTGGGAGGGCTTCTTTAATGAAAACTTGATCCAGAGTTCTGTAGACCGGAGATTGAGCCGAAGGTTCAACAACGTTCCAACAAGACAACGACCCTAAGCACACAGTGATGACAAGACAAGAGCGGCTGAGGGACAACTCTGTGAATGTCCTTGAGTGGCCCGGCCAGAGCCCTGACTTGGGCTCTCTGGAGAGACCTGAAAATGGCCGTCCACCGATGGTCCCCATCCAACCTGACAGAGCCAGAGACGATCTTCAGAAAAGAATGGAAGATAATCCAGGGATCATCCCCAAGTAGACTGGAGGCTGTAATCGCTGCCAAAGGGGCTTCAACTAAGTCCATAGTAAGGGGTCTGGGATACTTACGTAAATGTAAGATTAAAATTTTTCCTTTTTAATAAATTAGCAAAGATTTGTAACATCCTGTTCTCACTTTCTCATTATGGGGGACTGGGTGCAGAAACATAGGGGGAAACTTTTTTTCTTAGCACGTGGCCGCGATATAACAAAAAGTGAAAGGGTCTGAAGACTTTCTGAATCCATTGTAGAGCCATTACTATTACATAGACCTGCAGGGACGGTCCCCGGTAACCTCTGTAGCTCTTGGGGCATTGTCACCCAGCACGAATACAAACTGGAAAAATCCAACGTGTATTTGTGACATGGAACCCATGTGAAGTCCGCACCGCAGGCAGGGTTGCCAACCAGAATTTTTCTTTTTTTCTGGACAACTTCTCCCAAAATCACGGACAGCCAACACTTTTTTACGGACAAATTTGAAAAACCATAACGAATGATAAAGATTATAAGCAATACATGTCTATAGCTCAATATAGTTAGAAATCCTCATTATCAACATTTACCGTGAGCTGTAAAATAATGAAAATGACCACCAAAATAATCTAGTCAAGAACCACCAGCCTTAAAAAAAAAGTCACCTATTTTTACAGACTGTCCAAAAATTTCTGGATGGTTGGCGACCCTGACCACAGGTCAGTTCTGCTGCAGATCTCGTGTGCAGCATATTCTCATTCACTTTCCTGCTACTTTAGGCCTCATACACACGACCGTTTTTTTATGCTGTCCGCAAAAAGGGGTTCTGTTGTTTAGTGATCCGTGTCCGTTTTTGCCTTCCGTTGTGTTTCCGTGTGTCTTCCGGTTTTTTTTAGCGGACATGACCCAAAAGATTTTACCAAAAGACAGGCTGACAATTTTTCCCAAGTGCCTGCCAAGGGATCCGCAAAAAAAACGGACAAGGAACGCAGATGACACACGGATGGCCATCCGCATTTTTTCACGGACCCATTGACTTGAATAGGTCCGTGAACCGTTTTTCACGGACAAGAATAGGACAGGTTATATTTTTTTGACGGACTGGAATCACGGACCACGGACGTGGAGGACAAACGGTGCATTTGCCGAGGTTGCCACGGACCCATTGAAAACCAATGGGTCCGCAGAAAATCACGAAAAACGGAGCAACGGACACGGAATCAAACAACGGTCGTGTGCATGAGGCCTTAAACAGTGTGGAAAAAAAATATTCAGCGGATCTATCCTGTGGGAACATGCCCTTATAGCTATCCTGTGGGAACATGTCCTTATAGCCAAACCCCTGGCTCCTATTACAGTTGAATGCAATCCTAAGCATTCGCCTCTGTACAGGTCTCTGCACTGAAAACACCTGCCTGCCCAGGAAAACTCTGTATGCTCAATACTGCCCCCTCCTGGCAACAGTCAGTAAATTCACTCGGAAAATCACAACTTATTTTTTTACCAGAAGCCGTTTACGTCAAATCTAATTTTATGTTGATTACGATCTGTGTTGTTGATGTGTTATATCCAAGTAACATGTGACACATAAGATGGGTACAGAGCAGAGTAATAGTACATTATGTGGGATCATTCGATACATGGGGGTCAGGGGCTCCTGACGAGCGACTTAGGACTTATTTTCTGCTGTTCATACAGGGATGGGGAAAGAAGTGGGCAATCTTCTCTTAGAAAACTCCCAACTTCTCGAAACCAAGTAAGATGCAAATTTTCTATCCGTCTGTCTATCTTTCTCATGTCTCTATCTATCTATCTATCTATCTTATCTGTCTATCTATCTATCTGTCTATCTGTCTATCTGTCTATCCGTCTATCTATCTATCTATCTATCTATCTATCTATCTATCTATCTATCTATCCGTCTGTCTATCTTTCTCATGTATCTATCTATCTATCTATCTATCTATCTATCTATCTATCTACCTGTCTCGTATCTGTCTATAAATTTTTCAGGAATGCATTAAATGTGGTCAAGAATGATCTGATCGCGAAGGTGGACCAGCTGTCAGGAGAACTAGAAGTTCTCAAGGGAGAACTGGAGGCCACTAAACAAACCAAGACCAAAATGGAGACTCGCATTAAAGAACTGGAGGAAGAACTTAAAAGGTAACAAGAAACGATCTGATTTATTTTGACAATTCTTCAACGTGCAAGTTTTCATTAATCACTTCTTTTTTAACTATAAGGGTGAGATCTGAAGCTATCGTCGCTATGCAAGAGCCTAAGGAAGAGGTGGAGGAGGTAGGTACGCCCGGCCTTAATGTTTTGTATTAGGATCGGCTCTTAGGATTGCTGACATCACCTCAGATACAGAAATATTATATGGTCACTAAATTTCACTCTTACTCATTCCCAGGACAGCACTGCTATGTTGTGTCTATATGGCGGTATTTTGAGCCCTGTCTGATAGTCCTTTGCCATTATAAGGCGCCAATATATGAGCAGTGTTCTAGCAGTGTTACCATTTCTTTCCTAAGGCACCAGACAGGTCTTACCCATAGATATTAATAGGCACTGTCACTTTTTTTTCGGCAGAGCTCGTCTCCCTTGCAAGATAACATCCCAATTGCGCAACGCAGGCGGTTTACACGTGTGGAGATGGCTCGTGTCCTTATGGAGAGGAACCAGTACAAGGAGAGGCTCATGGAGCTGCAGGAGGCTGTCAGGTGGACAGAGATGATCAGGTAAGTATACTAGTCACTAACCGTGACGCCATTAAGAAGAATCTTCACCTTTTGGAGACATTTACTAGATGAGCATTTATATTACTAAATTAGTATGGCAGCACCCACTAACATGACGGACATACAGTATTATGGGAAGACTAAAAACCCGCCATTTTTGGTGGGACCGGACGACAATCTAATGTGTATGGGGCGCTCCTGACGAAGAAACTGGTGAATTGATTCTTTCACCCAATCCATTTGTTCTCCCAGAGGTGTCTGTCAGTGGCTTCCTCCTCTCTCCCCTTTTAAAACACCGACACACTTGACCCAACCGAGCATGTATGTGTATGGGGGAGTCGAGAGAGTGAGCTCTTGAAGGTGTATGGGCACTAAATCTCCATCACAATGGATAATTCTGCTTATCTCATTGCAGGGCCTCACGGGAACACCCGTCCGTCCAGGAGAAGAAGAAATCCACAATCTGGCAATTGTAAGTACTAGTATGTGTCATGTATATCTAAGGTATCTGTGCAGAATTTTTTTAAATATATGCTGGAATATGGAAATATGGTGGAATAGTCAAGCCCCCTGACATGCTCTTATTTCCTTATACATGTTCTGGGGCTCCCAGTGGACCATGACTCCAGGTGGTCATTGTTTTTCTTCCTCATCCATATGGTGTCTGTATAGATTGGTGAAATAGAAATGAATCCCGGCAGTCGTATCTTCTTTTTCAATATATCTGTTTTATTTCATCCAAAGTGAAATGTCCCAACAACCAGGACGCGTTTCGGCGATATACTTATATCAACAGGTACCTGTTGATGAAGGCATATCGCCGAAACGCGTCCTGGTTGTCGGGACATTTCACTTTGGATGAAATAAAACAGATATATTGAAAAAGAAGATACGACTGCCGGGATTCATTTCTATTTTAAAGGAGGAGGTTGCTCCTTCCGGTAGCAGCGTTCTCAAACGGAGGAGTGCCGACCAGCTATACTATTCATCTGTATAGATTGGTGCACACACCCTGTTCACTCCATACATATGTGGAGATGGAGCGGATCAGCACGTTCCTCCTTGAGGAATAGTTTAAGGTTACCAGGTAAAGCTAGCATTTGCAAGGTGGGCTGTGTCTTGATGTCCTTCCTGAGGCTACAGCAGCCCATGTCCATGGTAGGCAGGTTGACACTGGGACTTCCAGAGATGGACATCATGGCATAGCTCTTCCTGTAAATGAATGCCAAGACAGTCATCCTACAGTTTACTATAAGTAACCCCATTATCCGTCTACTTCATATTTCAGCTTCAGCCGGTTGTTCAGTTCCTCCTCCAGCCCACCTCCTGCAAAGAGATCGTACCCTCCTGTTAACATCCACTACAAGTCACCCACCCCAGCTGGCTTTAGCCAACGCCGCAGTCACACCATGTGCCAGATATCTACTGGAGGACGCACAATCGAATTCTTCCCTGATGAGTAAGTCAACCTGGTTACATCAAATCTGTATCGGGGGCCCCGGGCCGAGCATGTGCCATTTATAGCACATTTGGGCCATTGCCTCAGGTATTAGAGCCTGGGGTGACTGCTACCTCTGCACCCCTTATAGCCACAATATTTTCCTGATTGTGTAGTCTAATGTTTCCCCCATTCTCGATAATAGGCCTGTGTAAGTGTGCCGCTGATCACTTGACAAATTAGGAAAACGCTTGTCATTTGTCAGAAGCATATCGCCCTGTGTAAACGGGTATGTGATGCTGACAGAATGTAATGACGTTCATTTTGCTTAAGGTCCTTTTACAAGGGACAATTTAGCAGGCCATTATCGGGAAGGAAGTGCTCCTTCCCGGGAATCGCCTTATCGTCAGTGGAGGAGACCGCTGTATTTACATGCAGCAATCTCCTCCACAGTATGGGGATCGCTAATGCCTTTGCTCGTCCTCATACAGACCCGTTGTTTGCCGGCAGCATGACCTGCTGCCGGCAAATGATGATTTAGGTGACCGCATAAAACATGCGATTACCGAATGAACGAGCGTTTGATAACGAAGTTAGAAAAAAATCCCACAAAAACTGTGGGATGCACACGGACGGCATCCATTTTTTTGCGGACTGCAAAACGGATAGTCATGTGAATGTAGCCTGATTTCATTAAAGATGGATCAGTCACCTCTGATTTAGGCCTCATGCACACGACCGTAGGTGTTTTGCAGTCCGCAATCCGCGGATCCGCAAAACATGGAAGCTGTTCCGCGTTCAGTTCGTATTCAATTTGCGGAACGGAACGCGGCCCATTGTAGAAATGCCTATTCTTGTCCGCAAAACGGACAAGAATAGGACATGCTATATTTTTTTTTGCGGGGCCATGGAACGGAGCAAAGTACGCAGACAGCACACGGAGTGCTGTTCGCATCTTTTGCGGCCTTATTGAAGTGAATGGGCCCGCGCCCGAGCCACAAAATATGCGGCTCGGATGCGGACCCAAAATACGTTCGTGTGCATGAGGCCTAACCCAGACACTTGGCAGTGATGCATATGCCCAACAGACACTTCAGCCCAAATTATCATATGGCATGGGAATTTTATAACTTTGCTTTGTATGCGGCCGTACTCTGGACACATAGCCATAAGTGTAGCAGGGGTTTACACTTGCTGCAGCATGGTGGGAACAATTTATAGGGGTAACATCAGGTTCAGTTCAGGTTGTATGAGATTTTTTCCTCTCCAAAAACAGCTTGAAAGAGAAATACTGCAGTACCAGACACAGCCTATAGACAAGAGCGGCGCTGTTTCTGAGGAAAAGCAGATTTATTATTCTCATGAGTTACTATTTCAAATATGCCTGGTTGTTGTAGTTATGTGAATGTATGTGTCAGATGTGCATTGTGACATTTTCTAGGCAACATACTGTTAATCTGATTAATTTATTATAATGTTGTTTATACCTGAAATCTTGCTTTCATGCTCTAATACGACTGTACACAGATTTTTACTAACAACTAACTAAGGTTCTGTTCACCTCTGCCTTTGGGGCCCCACTGCCTTGACCCCAATCATGTGGACAAGGAGTAACTTGCCACAACAGGAATATCCCTTTAATGATCTCTCTGACCTTTTACAGAGAGGACAGAGGGGAAGACTCCTGCTTCAGCCAGTTGTCTTACATCCAGACACAGGTTGAGGAGGAGGAGGGACATAGCTGAGGTTCTGAGAAGGAGATGTAGTGCTCCTTTAAGATAATGAGCGGTGGAACTCTTCTCATAAAAGAGGACTTCCCCTTTAAGTAGTTAACATGTATCTAGATTTTTTATCTGTATTCATGCAGAATCTTTTTCAAACCCGACATTCTGATTGAATGACCTCGGCCTCTGCCTTTGCTTCCCAATGCTTGCCTGTTGCTCATGCATTCTGTTTCTTCTAAGTTGAGTGATCTGGAAAAAATAGTATTGCACAATTTGCATGCTGTCCATACAACACAGTAGCTGCGTATAGCACCTAAAGAACACTGTGGCTGCGTATGCTATCCATACAACACAGTGGCTGCGTATGCTATCCATACAACACAGTGGCAGCGTATGCTATCCACAGAACACAGTGGCTGCGTATGCTATCCATACAACACAGTGGCTGCGTATGCTATCCATACAACACAGTGGCAGCGTATGCTATCCACAGAACACAGTGGCTGCGTATGCTATCCATACAACACAGTGGCTGCGTATGCTATCCATACAACACAGTGGCAGCGTATGCTATCCACAGAACACAGTGGCTGCGTATGCTATCCATACAACACAGTGGCTGCGTATGCTATCCATACAACACAGTGGCTGCGTATACTATCCACAGAACACAGTGGCTGCGTATACTATCCACAGAACACAGTGGCTGCGTATGCTATCCACAGAACACAGTGGCTGTGTATGCTATCCACACAACACAGTGGCTGCATATGCTATCCATACAACACAGTGGCAGCGTATGTTATCCATACAATCAGTGGCTGCGTATGCTATCCATACAACACAGTGGCTGTGTATACTATCCACAGAACACAGTGGCTGCGTATGCTATCCACAGAACACAGTGGCTGTGTATGCTATCCACAGAACACAGTGGCTGTGTATGCTATCCACAGAACACAGTGGCTGCGTATGCTATCCATACAACACAGTGGCAGCGTATGTTATCCATACAATCAGTGGCTGCGTATGCTATCCACAGAACACAGTGGCTGCGTATGCTATCCATACAATCAGTGGCTGCGTATGCTATCCACAGAACACAGTGGCTGCGTATGCTATCCATACAATCAGTGGCTGCGTATGCTATCCACAGAACACAGTGGCTGCGTATGCTATCCACAGAACACAGTGGCTGCGTATGCTATCCACAGAACACAGTGGCTGTGTATGCTATCCACTGAACACAGTGGCTGCGTATGCTATCCATACCATACAGTAGCTGCGTATGTAATCCATACAATCAGCGGCTGCGTATGCTATTCATACAACACCGTGGCTGCGTATGCTATCCATACAACACCTTCATTTCCAGATTGCTTTGCTTGGACGTACAGTAATCTTACTAATGCAATGCCGTTAACCCTTGCTGCTTTGCTTTCGGCTCTCCCCTGACGCTCGGCACCCTCTCTCCCTTTCTCTCTCCTTCTAGATTGAGAAGTAACACTGTGGCTTCTCTCCTCAGTGACTGCACATCCACAGCTCGCCGTGAGCAGAAACGCGAGCAGTACCGCCAAGTGCGGGAACACGTGCGTAACGATGATGGGCGCCTACAAGCTTGTGGGTGGAGCTTGCCTGCTAAGTACAAGCAGGTTGGTGGCTTTAGATGAGATTAACCTTGTATTATTTTTTTAGATGAAAGTAGGCACATTGTACACAAAATGTATAAAAGTTTGCACACCTAATGTCTGTTAATGTTTCACAGTGGTCAGTGAGCCCGGTCTCATGCTTCTCTCCAGATAGCAGTAAATGATAAACAACCTTGTCTGCAGTCACCACTAGGGGGGGCTCAGTGCATAGGAATGTATACAAGGCATAGCTTTGGCTGCCTGCAGCTACCTATAGAACTCAATAGGAGCTGTAAAAATCTCTCTGTACAGTGAGCTCCCCTAGTGGAGAAACCTATAACTGTGTCGGGAAGTGAGGGCAGTTACAAGGGTTCGCCATGACTTATTGCTGCCTATATGCTGGATTGGTCATCAATATCAGATTGGTGGGGGTCTGACCCCCAGCACCACCGCCGATCAGCTGTTCTGCAGTAGCTCAGCTGGAAACTGCAGTGCTGCTCCCATTGAAGTGAAATGGTATTGATCTGCAGTGTTATAGACTCGGACCCCCACCAGTCTGATATTGGTGACCTATCCTAACGATAGACTATCAATAAAAAAGTTTGGGGAACCCCTTTAAGTGATTTGACCCCATTGCAGTTGCCTGTTCTGCCTCCATGGAAGGTACAGAATATAAATTGGGAAAACGCATCCACATTTCACACTGTGTCCTCCTGGCCAAGAGCTGCACAGGCTTTCACCTCTGCCTGATGGTCAAGGGTTGTCCTCTAAGGGTAGTTTCACACTGGCGTTTTTCTTTTCCGGCATAGAGTTCCGTGGCCGGGTCTCTATACCGGAAAAGAACTGATCAGTATTATCCCCATGCATTGTGAATGGAGAGAAATCCGTTCAGTATGCATCAGGATGTCTTCAGTTCAGTATGTAAACGTTTTTTAGACGGGGAAAATACCGCAGCATGCTGCTCTATTATCTCTGTCTAAAATTCCGGAACACATGACGGAATGCTGGAGCCGGCATTAATTCCCATTGACTTGTATTAGTGCCGGATCCGGCATTACAAATACCGCAACGAAGGATCCGTCCTTCCGGTCTGCGCATGCGCAGACCTTTAAAACTGTGGGGAAAAAATCAAGACGGATTCGTCTGTCCGTCTGAAAACTGAGAAATGGAGCCGCACTTGCAATGCATTTGTGAGACGGATCCGCATCCAAATGCTTTCAGTTGTCATGCGGTATGACGGATCCGGCGGGTAGTTCTGGCGACGGAACTACCTGCCGGATCCTCACACCGCGAGTGTGAAGGTAGCCTAAATGTAAACCAGTGGGATGAGTGGGTTTGAGTTACTTCTTGTAGGCATGAATGATGCCAGTTACCATTACCCTTCCCATAACGGAGTCTTTACAGAACTGTTTTATGTGTTGTTTGATAAGCTGAGTCCAAACGGTGGTCAGGAGGACAACCGCATGAAGAATGTGCCGGTGCCCGTCTACTGCAGACCTCTCGTAGAGAAAGACCCCACTATGAAGGTACCACCATAGTTGTATCAGAGACATCTATGACCCTGCTACTGAAATGATCCCTAAATTGTGCTGCACTCTTCTTGACAGTTGTGGTGCGCGGCCGGAGTCGATTTATCAGGATGGAGGCCGTTGGAGGAAGAAATTGTGGCAGGCGTCAAACCAACCTCTGGTCGAGATCCTTTAACCTCTGACCGTGAAGTTGAAGGAGAGAGCAAGAGCACCCATACCTCACCGGAGAAGAAAAAGGTGAGGGCACTGGATTATCCCATTGTATGTAGTGGCCTATTCATCTACTGTATGTCAGGTAATTCACATTACTTGCAAGATAGTCAGGAGAGACAATCAGAGTGTATCTCCTGCATTACAGATGGATAGTGTGATGTATATTTCATAGGGATAATCAATTTCTGGCCATTACAGCTCCCTTATAGATAGTCATCCACCTTACCCAGAGTCCTAACTGGAATATCTTTTTTAAAGGGGTTGACCTCTTTAGGTAATCCATTTTTGTTAGAAGTGTCCCCTATTAGTAAGTTAAAGGAGTTGTCTGAGATTGTGATATTGATGGCCTACTCTCAGGATAGGTCATCAATAATCTAATCAGTGAGGTTCAGACTCCTGGCACCCCCAATGATCAGCTTTTGAAGACGCTTTTGCAGTCTCTTCCTAGACCAGTGACATCACGTTCATCAGTCACATGGCCTAGGTGTAGTGCAGTCCCATGCAAGTGAACAGGCCTGAGTTGCAATACCAAGCATAGCCACTATGCAATGTACGGCGCTGTGTTTGGTAAGCTGTGAGGGGGCCACAGCGCTCACTGGAGCGCCAAGTCCTCTTCAAACAGCGGATTGGAGGGGGTTTCGGGAGTCAGACTCCCACCGATCAGATATTCATGACAAATCCCAGATAACCCCTATAATAACACGGTACCCTGCTGATGGGATCCCCATCCATCATCTGTGGGAAAGCCCAATCGTAAGTGTTTAATTATTCTGCAGTGCCCCTATAGGTGAAATGAAACATTACATGGTTCTTATTAAAGTCAATGGTATGTCTGTGTAATGCATGGACTAGCTTGATCCACCAGACCGAGAGACGCTCTTCCCTCCAGCTAATGAATGGAGGGGCTGAATTAGAGACCTCTTTTTGTTGTTCAGAGCTCACTAATTACAGCGGCCATATTGGTTGTCACCTCATTTAACAGATACATGGTGGAACAGAATTTTAAATAATTGTTGGGTTGAATTTTTTTCAATGGTGGCTTCAATCAATGGGATATTCTCTCCATCTCCCATAACTTCGTGGTCCCATTTCCCATAATCCATGGTCTCTGCAGACCTCTGCCGATGCTGCCCAAATACCGCAACCTCTGTCATCTTCTTCTTGCCTGCAGACCAAGGAGATCTATGAAGCAGACGCCACGTCCAGTCGGGTATGGATACTAACCAGTACCCTGTCTACAAGCAAGGTTGTGATTATAGATGCCAACCAGCCCGGCACCCTGGTGGACCAGTTCACAGTTTGCAATGCCCATGTATTGTGCATCTCCAGTATTCCTGGTAGGACCATGAACCATACTTACCTGTCCTCCTGCCTTGATTCCGACAGCCTTCCTAATCAGACTTTGTACCTTTCTGTGCCCTAAAGCTGCCAGTGATAGTGATTACCCGCCAGGTGAGATATTCCTGGAGGGAGATGCCAATACAGAAGATGCTGCTGGTACTGATGGGGTCTTGGCAGGAATCACGATCGTGGGGTGTGCTACGAGATGCAATGTGCCGCGCAGTAACTGCTCCTCGCGGGGTGATACTCCAGTACTGGACAAGAATCAAGGTTTGTGTCGCTTACTGCTTATACATTACACCTACGTACCCAATAACATCCCCCTATGATTGGCGCTCCTTGGCTCCCTCTAGTGGAGGCGGCACTTGAGAGGGTTTTCCAGAGTTAAGTAAATAAAACGTGGCCGCTTTCTTTCGGAAACAGCGCCACACCTTTTCACAGGTTGTGTGTGGCATTGCAGCTCAACCTCATCCACCTCAGTGATGCTTAGCTGCTATACCAGACACAACCCATGGACAGGCGTGGCACTATTCCTGGAATGAGGCAACCACATTTTTCTAATCCTGTACAGACCCTGTCTATTTGGAGCTCTGTTTTAGAAGAGGCGGCAGGAACCCAAATCTTTTCTGAAACCACACAAGTGCAGCAGTTCCTCTTAGAGTGCACTGCACCTTTGGGTTTCATCGGCTCTGCTAGGCTTTTCCAGCCTTTGGAGTACGGATCCATAAAGCGTAGCAGAGCCAATGAAACCTGAGCATGCATATTGCTTAGGTCGTATTTAAGGAATGGGTGACCATATACATACCTCCTAATACTTGAATCCAAAATTGAATGACATTTCAAGCCCACAACTCCCAACTTTACGGCCTATTTCCATAAATCCTCACCCCTTTGAGATCCGTTCGGTGGGACAATCCTGCGAAACAATGGGGCGGTTGGGTGGTATGCCATATGGCATTTTGGGGATATTGGGACATTTCTGATCTTTCTTTCTAGGGGAGGTCTCCACAGTAAGTAATGGCAAACTCACCCAGCATCAGTCGGCGGAGGAGGCCACCGAAGCTCTGGAGGTACCGGAAGCCTCAATCAGCGAAGCAGAACCAGCACAGGTTCGACCCGGACCCCTAACAGAACATGTATTCACCGACCCTGCCCCTGTGGCAAATGGCCGACTGTGCAGGTATCCAAGACTGTGTGAACTGTTGGTGTGGACCTCACTACTGCATGCCAGTATACCCTAAAATTGCAAAATCAAAGTGGTAAACACACCCTGACAAAGGAAAATGGTACAGGCATTAAGATTCAGGTATATTAAATTAGAAAACGAATGCCCGTTTCTGTGGTAGACCAGAATAGCGCTACCCTAGACATAGGGGTAGTAATGCCTTTATACTTATTGGCTTATTAACATCCCATAGTGTGTGTCTCCAGCCTGAAAATCAGGTTGTGAGCCCCACTGACGACAGAGACTGCTGTGGATGGTGGCAATCTGTACAGCGCTTCAGAATATGTTTACTCATTATAAATAGCAGAAAATCAATGTACATCTCATTATAAGATGAACTTTCCGAAATCTCAACCTGAGGCCTCAAGCACACGACCGTGTCCATATTTCGCTTTGCAAACCACAGATCCGCAAAATACTGATACCGCTCCCGTGCATTCTGCTATTTTCACACTCCCATCAATAGCAATGGCTATTCTTGTCCGCATAAAGAACAAGAATAGAATATGTTCTATAATTTGCGGAACGGTTACATGGATGTGGACAGCACACAGATGACATCCGCATGCTGTTTTCTTTTTTTTTGGACTCCGTAGAAATAAATAGGAAGAGCGTCTGATCTGCATTTTTGCGGATCCCATATACGGTCATGTGTATGAGGCCTTATATTGTAATGGTTTTATTTCTAATACTAGTGAAAATGGACACCTAAAGCCTGAAGGGAACACAGTGCAGCAAGAGACGGAGCCAAATGGCGAGATCCCCGTGGGTACTAGCGCTGCACCGACGATGTGGCTCGGGGCCCAAAATGGCTGGTAAGTGACTCTGAAGCCTGCGGTGGATGTCACATAACCCTCTCCTGTGGCTCAGCTCTGCTTATGTTCTCCTTATACCTCAGGCTGTATGTTCACTCTGCCGTCTCCAACTGGAAGAAGTGTCTGCACTCCATAAAGCTGAAGGACTCCGTGCTGAGCATTGTGTGAGTATAAAACCACCATGGGCTGAAAACGCGTCCTGATACTTTTGCATGATATGAGAAAATAAAGAATCATTGAAGACTACAGACGCACTGCCGGATTTTCCTTGCGCTATACACTGAAGCTTTTCCGCACACTTGGGGGATTGAGTGCTGAGCTATTTTATTGATCATACAGGAATTGTAAGGCTACTTTCACACTAGCCTTTTTGGGTTCAGCAAAAACGTTTCCGTTACTGATAATACAACCATCTGCGTCCGTTATGAACGGATCCGGTTGTATTATCTTTAACATACCCGAGACGGAACCGTCATGAACTCCATTGAAAGTCAATGGGGGATGGATCCATTTTCTATTGTGTCAGAGAAAACGGATCCGTCCCTATTGACTTGCATTGTGGGTCATAACGGATCTGTCTTGCTGCGGTTTGCTCTCCGGTAACCAAACAGAATGGAATGCTTTTTGGAGAATTCCGTTCTGTTCAGTTACGTTTTGTCCCCATTGACAATTAATGGGGACAAAACGGAAGCATTTTTATACTACGTAGAAATGAATGGGACAGCTGAGATGTAATTACACCTGCCCACCTCTGTGGTTGCGATGGTGAGCAGGTAAACATTGAAGAGAAGGCAGCGCTCGTACAAACGCTATGGTCTCTTCAAACAGCTAATTGGTGGGGGTGCCGAGAGTTGGATTCGGTAGCAGTCTCTGTTGTAAATGACGTTTCCACCTTGTGATTCCCAGGCACGTGAAAGGACGGGTTCTTGTGGCTCTAGCAGATGGGACACTGGCCATCTTCCACCGAGGAGAAGGTATGGCATTTTATTTTATCTTTTAGATGTTAGTTTATATTACAGTTGCATTAAATGGGGATTTACAGGAGCCAAAAATCCATTGAGTACTCACACGACAGTGAAAAACGGACATGTGAGGTACATTTTTTTAACGGCCATCACACGTCTATGGGGTTATTCACACGGCAGTTTTTTTGACTGTCAGTGAAAAACGGACGTAAAAAAATAGAACATGTTCTATCTTGTCCGTTTTTCACTGACAGACTGCCCCCATATAATTAAATGGGTAAATTTTTTACGTCCGTCTCTCAGTAAGGCATCAGTGAAAAAAACGTCCGTTGCAAATGTCCGTGTCGTGTGCATGTAGCCTAAGAGGAGTTGTGTCGGGGAGTTTAGACATTGGTGGCATATTGCTAGGTTACACTACCAATGTCAGATAGGTTCAGGGACCTGCACCTTTTTCTAGAACTGGGCCCCCAAAGTGAATGAGAGCAGACTGTGCATGCACTGGGTGCTCTCCGTTCACTTCTGTGGGAGTTCTGAAAATAGCGGAGTGCTTTCAAAAGTCCAGTCGTGGTGAATGGAGAGTGTACAGCGCATGCGCAGCCACCTGTTCATTCGCCTCTATGGGACTGACGAAAATTGCCGAGTCAGCGCTTGGCTACTTTCGGAGCTCCCATAGAAGTTAATGGAGGGTGGCCGTGCATGCTCAGCGCGCTCTTGTTCACTTTGGGGGCCCCGTTGTAGAGATAGGTGCGGCTCCCAGAGGTGGCATATCCTAGCAATAGGCCACCAATGTCTTAGATGAGACAACCCCTTTAACCAAACCCATATTTGTAGGACTCCACCATACACCCTAAGTAGAGGATACAGCCCGTTAACCCTTTTACTACCATGCTTCTACAGTTGTAGTGGAATAGAATCAGCATTGGATAATGGAGAACACTGTAAGAGTTGATGGCGGCCATTAAATTGTATTTCTCTCTCGATCAGACAAACAGTGGGACCTGAGTAATTACCACCTGATGGACCTCGGGCACACTCATCACTCGATTCGTTGTATGGCAGTCGTATATGACCGAGTGTGGTGCGGCTACAAGAACAAAATCTACGTCATTCAGCCCAAAACCATGCAAATACCGGTAAGTGGCTTTGGCAGGAAAGGAAAGCCATCTAATGTGTAATGTGGCACAAATCGGGGGGAAAAAAGGATTAAGCATGTTGGATTTCATCATGCCCAATCCTTTTGTTTTCAGGGGAGATGAGCTTACCCCCCTTCCTAAATCAGTAAACACAGGGTACACTCAGCAGACCTTTGCACGCCTGTGTATGGGAAGGCATTGTTTTTGGCTGAACCGCTATCTAAACTGTATGGCAAGCCTTAGCCCAGGGGTAGGCAACCTTTGGCTCCCAGCTGTTGTGAAACTACAACTCCCAGCATGCATAGTTGCTCTGCTGTTCTAAGAACTTACATAGAAATGAATGGAGCATGCTGGGAATTGTAGTTTCACAACAGCTGGGAGCCGAAGGTTGCTGATGCCTGCCTTAGCCATTTATGACCGATCCACGGAGGTCAGCTGCTCCTGTGATTCCCATAGAAATGAATGGGGAGAGCTGCGTACGTGCGCGTCTGTTCCCATCTGGATGCAATATTGTAGGGCTGCCTCTTCAGGCGCGACTGAGATTGAGGAACCTCTGATCCAGAGGTGGGACCCGCATCTATAATATCAGACATTTATGGCACATGCTGTGGATATGACATTAATGTCTGTGATGGGAATATCCCTTTAAAGGGGTCGTCCAGCAGAGACAAAATGGTCTGAGAAAAGGAACAGAATGGGTTAAAAAAAAACAAGCAATACTCACCTCACCGATCACCTACCAGCATTTCCTGTCTTGTCAAGAGACACCAAAAAGTATAGACCGCAGTGAACCGGTAAGTATCAGAACAGCAGCGGCAGGGGATCGGTGAGGTGTCGCTTGTTTTATTTTTAACCCATTATGCCCCACAGGAAAACCCCTTTAAGATATTTTGCTATGTGTAATCTGTGGTAATTAGAATAATTCTCTGTATAGTCCATATCTGGATCGCGTATGGTATGATAGAAGTGAACACCATGTCCTGTGCTACTTTCAGAAATCTTTTGATGCCCATCCCCGAAGAGAAAGCCAGGTTCGACAGCTGGCGTGGATTGGAGATGGGGTTTGGGTATCGATCCGGTTGGACTCCACGCTACGGTTATACCATGCCCACACCCACCAGCATCTCCAGGATGTGGATATTGAGCCTTATGTCAGTAAAATGTTAGGTGAGTGATGCTTTCTCCCTGGTCCAGGGTTTGTATTAGAATGGAGTACATTGGATGGATGGATTGTTTTAAAGGAAAACTCCAAGCAAAACTGAGGACGCTGGGGGAGATTTATCAAGACCCTCTCTTTCTGCGCCCATCTCGATATCCCTTGCGTGTCCAGAGGATGGGCCTAGACAGAAATCCGAGGCAGTTCAGAGCTGCCGTATATTTTTGCCTTCATTTGCACGAAAAAACTGGTGAAAATTAATATAAATTTGTCGTCGTCACTGTCGCAGTGGCATCTAAAAAGTCGCAAACATGAGGTTTGCGACTGTTTTTACACCGGAAATTAGACGCAGGGAGATGATAAATGCCTCCACAATACCTCCTATAGGGCTCATGGGGCGTGACACAGAGAGTGAATCCCTGTGTCACGCCCCGCCCCCTGCAGTAAGTATAACACCGTCTATCAGTGTTGACTGGAAGGTTACTTTAAATTTTGATGTAAAGTGTATGTATGGGGACTATTATGATAATTGGAAGAATACACCATATTTTTCGCCCTATAAGAAGCACTGGCAGATAAGACGCACCTAGGTTTTAGAAGAGGACAATAAGAAAAAATATTTTTCATTAGACCTCAGATCAGACCAGCAATCAGACCCCCAAGGTAATCCAACCTCAGCTCACAGCACAATCAGACCTCTGCTCAGACCCCAATGTGAATGACCTCCAATCAGACCTCAGATCAGAGCCCAATATAAAGAAGACCCCCCATTCAGACCTAAGATGAAACCCCCATACCTCATATCAGCCCCAGCCATATTTTATTACCCCCAGCCATAATTGATCAGTCCCCTGCCTTAGATCACAAAATAAAAAAATCCACTTACCTCTCCTGCTCCGGACACGGTCGCTCTCTCTTCTTCTTCCGGCCATCGGCTGTGCTGTGACCCAACATGCACAGCGTGAGTTCACAGAGCGCCCTCATGCTGTGCGCAGCCACAGCAGAGGACCAGGAAGCAGTGAGTACAGAGCCTTTACCGCTTCCCGGCCCTCGGGTACTAATGAGCGCTTCCATAATAGAAGCGCTCATTAATATTTGCCCCATAAGACTCAGTGACGTTTTTCCCCCACTTTGGGGGTGAAAAATACGGTAATCTCAATTATTGTCATCTAAGTATGATTATCGATTTGTCTTGATTATTTTTTAGTTTTTTTTCTGGTGATAACTTTTTTTTTCTGTAGTTTTTAGTGACTATATTTTGGAGTACATATAAATTTTATTACTTTTTAGGCAGGGAAAAAAAGCTATTCCTCTATAGGCATACAGTCATGCCAGGCCCTGGGGGGACCTTTTTTTAGGCTCCCAGCTGCCATGGCAACGCAACAGTGGGCTCTGATGGTGACAGGGAGCCTCTGTGTAACTGCTGTGGTAAGGTGCAAGGTGTCATTTGCGATGGCAGGTACGTGTCACCGAGGTTGCTGGCCTCGGTGAGGTGAGAGCCGGGTTTTTGACTGCAGCAGCTAGTGCTGTTTGGCTCTTTTAAATAGCATGGCTGCAAAGCCGATCCGGGCCGGCTCTTACTGGGAGCAGCTAAAGAGTAGGGTGGGTGGCTGCTCCCCACGGTCCAGTCCGAGTTTTGGGCGGGGTATAAAACACAGCCATCAGCTGTGTCTGAGGCTGTGATTATCCTGGAGACTGCTAACAGAGCTGAGGAGTTCTCTGTGCTGGAGGACGGAGCTCAGCCAGGTGGTGTTTCCCTGCAACTTGAAGGAGGAATCGCCTGCGGCTGAACCGACTGCTAAGTGTGAACCCGCACTTAAACCACCCAAGGTGACTGGACCCTGTGTTGGCCTGTTTTTGATTTTGCCACATGATTTCTGTTGTGTGTGAACTGTCACCAAGAGACTGTTTTCATTTCTGGTGTGCAAGTGTGAATAAAACACTGTTTGATGCACAATCTGGACTCCTTGTTTTGCCTCTAAACTGCACCCGCACCGCTGTCTACCAGAGCGACTCCCCACATTTGGTGTCGGATGCGGGCATGCGCAGTGAGGCTGGCGTGAACGCCGAACTTTGTTTTTGCTGAGCAAAAGTGAATGTCCTATATTAAGCCGGCAAAGTTGCAGCCTGTGATCCCCGACAAAATGGAGGCGGCTGTGAAAGCCCTCATAGAGGCTAACGTGCAGCAGCGGGAGACCAACCAGCTACTGCTACAGCACGTGATGGCGTTGCAAGCGGCAGGAGCGTCCCACCGCGCCCATGATGCCCGGAAAGCTGTCCGTGCCGCGATCCCTAAGATGACCCCTCGGATGATGTGGAGACCTATCTGGCGGTGTTCGAGAAGGTGGCCGTGAGGGAGAAATTACCCCGAGAACAGTGGGCAGAGGTCGTCGCTCCGTTCCTGGCGTCTGGACCCCAGCAAGTATTTTTGACCTCCCAGATGACCAAGCAGCTGACTACCCAACTGTGAAAGGTGAGATCCTGGCAAGACTGGGGGTGAATGTTTTGGTCCGGGCTCAGCGTGTCCACCAGTGGGACTTTAACGTGGCTGAACCCGCCAGGCCACAATACTATGACTTGCTACAACGGTTGCAAAATGGCTGCAGCCAGACATACTGACTCCCACTGCTATGCTCGACCGTCTGTTAGCCGATGTCTTCTGGAGGGCTTTGCCTTACCCTCTCCAGCACTGGGTCGGCCAGGTATCGCCCACCAATGCCCTGGAGATGGTCGACCTGGTGGAGCGGCACGAGGCCACCAGAAACCTGCAGGGGAGTCTTGCTGGGAAGGGGTCAGTCAAACCCCGGAGGCCTCTGCCCCAGTTCCGACGTCCGGCGACAGAGCGGCCTGTACGGAAGATACCCCCTGCGAGTCCGCCTCCCGTGGTATGCTGGAGGTGTCAGGAGCCAGGCCACATCAGGGCCGACTGTCCGCATCGGGATGGGCCGATGGAGGTGAACTACGGGGTCGCCACTCCTTGTATGCACGGAAGCTGTGCGCAACTGGCACCCGTGAGGTGCAAGACCATAACCACCTGTGTCAGGTAGAGGTGGGAGATTCGCTGGCGGTGGCTCTGCTGGACTCCGGGAGTTTAGTCTCCTGGTAAGGGCTGCCCTTGTACGGCCTGTGGAGTATACTGGCCGTAAAGTCGGGGTCCTGTGCATCCACGGAGACCTGAAAGACTACCCCACTGCACTAGTGACTTTGTCCACAGCGGCTGGTAGGTGGACCCACGAGGTGGCTGTCGCTACTAAACTCCCACATGAACTAATACTTGGGAGGGACTTCCTCGGTTTTCCGGCGCTGTGGCCGGCAATAAAGGTATCTGAGGGACCCGAGACAGGGGTGACCCTAGTAGAGTGGCCTGATACCGCTGGAAGGCCAGAACCCTGGGAGCCCGAGTCTGAAGGGCCGGCGGTAGGGGTGACCACTGCTCCAGCGGTAGAGGGGGAGACAACCCCACTGAGTGTAATGGTGGGAGACACGGAGGACTTGCCACCGGGACCTGAGTTGGCAGACCTCAATGTCTCCGGGGAAAATTTTGGGACCGCACAACACCGGGACCAAACCCTAACCAGGGCCTGGGAGAATGTGCTGAAATTGATGGTAAACCCCAGAAACCAGGGGCTGAATTAATGTTCCCACGATTTATTGTTCTACAGGATATGTTGTATCGGGTGAACCAAGTCCGGGTGAACCTGTTGAACAGTTGGTGGTGCCCACAGCGTATCGCAAGCTTGTCATGGAGCTTGCCCACCAACATGTTCTTGGGGGACACCTGGGGTGGCAGAAAACCCAGGACCGCATACTGCAGCGGTTTTATTGGCCCAGTGTGTTCAAGGAGGTAGAAAATTATTGTAAGTCCTGTCCAACCTGTCAGATAACTAGCCCCCAGCCTCATTTCCGTAGTCCTCTGGTACCTCTGCCAATTATTGAAGTACCGCTTGAGCGAATCGCTATGGATTTAATTGGGCCTGTACCAAAGTCTGCCAGGGGCCACCAACACATTCTGGTAGTTCTCGACTATGCCACTCGGTATCCGGGAGGCGGTGCCCCTGCGACATACCTCAGCTAGGCTCATTGCCAAAGAGTTAATGGAGATGTTTTCCCGTGTGGGCCTGCCAAAAGAGGTTCTGACAGACCAAGGGACCCCTTTTATGTCCAAAGTAATGAAGGAACTGTGTAAATTGTTGCGTATAAAGCAGTTACGGACGTCCGCTTACCATCCGCAAACAGACGGTCTTGTTGAGAGGTTTAACCAAACTCTAAAAATATGTTAAAAAGGGTGGTGTCTAGAGATGGGAAGGACTGGGACCTGCTTCTGCCCTATCTCATGTTCGCAGTGCGAGAGGTACCCCAGGCCTCTACTGGGTTCTCGCCCTTCGAACTGCTTTATGGCAGACACCCTCGGGCCTGTTGGATATCGCCAAGGAAGCATGGGAACAACAGCCTGTCCCCCACAAAAGTGTCATTGAGTATGTCACCCAGATGCAGGAACGGATAGAAAGGGTGTTGCCGCTGGTCCGGGAGCATATGGAGGCAGCGCAACAAGCCCAGAGTAGGGTGTACAATCGTCAGGCTCGGGTACGGGGCTTCAATCCGGGAGATCGGGTTTTGGTTCTGGTACCCACCCTTGACAGCAAATTCCTAGCTAGGTGGCAGGGCCCCTATGAGGTGATCGAGAAAGTAGGGGAAGTAAATTACAAAGTACACCAGCCAGGCGGCGCAAGCCGGAGCAGGTGTACCACGTGAATTTACTTAAGCCGTGGAAAGATAGGGACACAGCCGACGACCACAGCCCCCGGCCAGGGCTTCTAGGTGAAAAGGCTCCAGCCCCACAGTTCGAGGCCTGTGAAGCAGTAACCACGGTAAAATTGCAGACAGCCTGTCTTCCAAACAAGTTCAGGAAGTCAGGAGTTCATCAGTCGGAACACGGATGTGTTCTCGACCTCCCTGGCCGCACGTCTCTCATCCAACATGACATCGCCACTGAGCCTCAGGCCAAGATCCGGTTAAAACCATACCGGGTACCCGAGGCTCGGCGACGGGCCATCGCGGAGGAAGTACAGTTAATGTTGAAGCTCGAGGTCATTGAGGAGTCGAAAAGTGAGTGGGCCAGTCCCATAGTCCTAATACCCAAGCCGGATGGGACGCTGCGGTTCTGCAACGACTTTCGCAAGTTAAATGAAGTATCCAAGTTTGACGCGCATCCCATGCCCCGAGTAGACGAGCTGGTTGAAAGTTTAGGACAAGCCCGTTATTTTTCTGTGCTGGACCTCACTAAAGGGTACTGGCAGGTACCCTTAACGGAGTCGGCTAAGGAAAAACCGCATTTGTTACCTCGCAGGGCCTGTATCACTACAAGGTGTTACCCTTTGGCCTGCATGGCGCCCGCCACTTTCCAAAGGTTAATGGACATAGTGCTGCGACCACATCGCCGGTACGCCTCGGCCTACTTAGATGATGTAGTCATCCACAGCACCGACTGGGAAAGCCATTTGCCCAAGGTGCAGGCGGTAGTGGATGCCCTGAGGAAAGCCGGACTGACCGCTAACCCAAAGAAGTGCTCCATAGGGTTAGAGGAGACAAAATATCTGGGATATATAATTGGGCGGGAGTCATCAAACCTCAGGTAACTAAGGTAGAGGCCATTCGTAACTGGCCCCGACCGGTCACCACCAGGCAGGTAAAGTCGTTCCTGGGGATTGTAGGTTACTACATGAGGTTTGTGCCCCACTTTGCCACAATAGCAGCGCCATTGACAGACCTGTTGAAGGGGCGAAAGTCTGGGAGGGTTAGCTGGAGTGAGAAGGCGGAGGAGGCTTTCTCCGCGTTGAAGTCGGCCCTGTGTGGGTCCCCGGTTTTGGTGACACCCGACTTCAACAAGGAGTTTGTCGTACAGACCGACGCCTCGGAGGTAGGCCTCGGTGCGGTACTGTCGCAGGAGGTCAACGGGGAAGAACATCCCGTTGTCTTCCTGAGCCGTAAGCTCAGTCCCGCCGAGTCCAGATATAGTATAGTGGAGAGGGAGTGCCTGGCTATCAAGTGGGCACTCGAATCTCTCCGCTACTACCTGTTAGGGAGGAGGTTCTGTCTGGTGACCGACCATTCCCCTCAAATGGATGAGTCAGGCCAAGGAGAGGAATGCTCGGGTCACCAGGTGGTTCCTATCTCTTCAAAATTTCAAGTTTTCCGTGGAACACAGGGCAGGCCGCTTGCAGGGCAACGCAGATGCCCTGTCCCGCGTCCACTGCCTCACGTGTGTTCACCCCTCAGGGTTGAACAAAGGGGGGTATGTGGTAAGGTGCAAGGTGTCATTTGCGATGGCAGGTACGTGTCACCGAGGTTGCTGGCCTCGGTGAGGTGAGAGCCGGGTTTTTGACTGCAGCAGCTAGTGCTGTTTGGCTCTTTTAAATAGCATGGCTGCAAAGCCGATCCGGGCCGGCTCTTACTGGGAGCAGCTAAAGAGTAGGGTGGGTGGCTGCTCCCCACGGTCCAGTCCGAGTTTTGGGCGGGGTATAAAACACAGCCATCAGCTGTGTCTGAGGCTGTGATTATCCTGGAGACTGCTAACAGGGCTGAGGAGTTCTCTGTGCTGGAGGACGGAGCTCAGCCAGGTGGTGTTTCCCTGCAACTTGAAGGAGGAATCGCCTGCGGCTGAACCGACTGCTAAGTGTGAACCCGCACTTAAACCACCCAAGGTGACTGGACCCTGTGTTGGCCTGTTTTTGATTTTGCCACATGATTTCTGTTGTGTGTGAACTGTCACCAAGAGACTGTTTTCATTTCTGGTGTGCAAGTGTGAATAAAACACTGTTTGATGCACAATCTGGACTCCTTGTTTTGCCTCTAAACTGCACCCGCACCTCTGTCTACCAGAGCGACTCCCCACACTGCCTAGATGCCACGGTCGCTACTGACCGCAGTCGGCATTGAAGTTATCTCCTATCCTGCTATAGTTACGGAATGCCGTATCGCCACAGCCTGGGCGGGGTCTCTTCAGTCCTTGCAGCTTGTGCCAGGATCTGAAAGGACTACACAGCCTGCACTGATACAGTGCTCCGGAGGAAAAAAAAATTATAAAGGTTTTGGCATCTAGAAGGCACATACAAATGTACTACGTGTTCTGTAGATCTCTTAATGCTACGATGGGTTAAAATTTGAACCCTGATATCATTTGGTTATACGATTTATATGTCTTTATTCTCGTATTCTTACTATGTTTTTTTTCCGTCATTGGCAGGCACTGGAAAACTGGGATTTTCATTTGTAAGGATTACAGCGCTGCTAATCGCCGGCAATCGACTATGGGTGGGAACTGGAAATGGAGTGGTCATCTCAATACCTCTCACAGAAAGTAGGTCCTGATTAGAAGCATGTCGTAAGGGGGTCAGTGCTAAATATGATGATTGCCTATCGATGAAGACATTGGAACTCATTTCTAAGAAAGTACAGAATAGTGCAGAACGGTCTATAACAACCTGTGGTGTGAATGGCTGGTACATGCAACACTGTCCTGTATTCATAAATGGGCCCAGTTATGTCAAAGTCATTTCCTAGAAAGAAAGAATAGGAAATTACATCCCATCCCCGGGAGATGTTTGACACAGTACCCATAAAGAAATACCAACCACAGTGCCCAGGGCAGCTTTCTGTACTGTAAGTAGGAGAACCCCATGATGATGTCCATATGCCCTTTAATTTTAATGTCCATTGACAGACTACAGGCTGCAATAAACAGCAGCCAGTATTCTGCAAACACAGTATATAGGGCAATAATAGTGAATTTGAACACCTTAACGGGGTCGTGTCACTTCAGCAAATGGCATTTATCATGTGGAGAAATGTGATACAAGGCACTTACTAATGTATTGTGATTGTCCATATTGCCTCCTTTGCTGGCTGGATTCATTTTTCCATCACATTATACACTGCTCGTTTCCATGGTCACGACCACCCTGCAATCCAGCACCAGTGGTCGTGCTTATACACTATAGTGCGCTCTGTCAGTCCGGGACGGCGCTTTTTACTATAGTGTGCAAGCACGACCACTGGTGCTGGATTGCAGGGTGGTCGTGACCATGGAAACGAGCAGTGTATAATGTGATGGAAAAATGAATCCAGCCAGCAAAGGAGGCAATATGGACAATCACAATACATTAGTAAGTGCCTTGTATTAACTTTCTCTACAGAATAATTGCCATCTGCTTAAGTGAGACGAGCCCTTTAAAAAGCCCTGTGTCTATCTATACGTTAGAGATACAGTTTAAGATGGAGATATACGGAATACAGTATATAAATGGAGAAAAAGAAAATATTTAAAATAATTATATATGATATCACAATAAAAAAGATGGACTGTGGATAGTAAGCTCGATAACCCTGGGAACACACTTCGCATGTTCCCAGGGCGCGCATATCACGCGCGCTTCTGCCACGAAGTGGCTGTTTTATGGAAGCGCGCGTCATATGCGCGCTCCCATAATAGAATATGGGTTGGATCGCGCGTGCTGCCGCGCGATAGTCACGGCAGCCGACGCGATCGCGTAGGGCGTTTTACAGCGCGGTCGTCCGCGCTGTAAAACGCCGACATGTGAACCATGCACATAGGGATGCATGACTTTTCACATGTTGTGCGTTTTACAGCGCGTTTGAACGCGCTGAAAAACGCTTAGGTGTGTACCTAGGGTCAGAGTTTCATCCAGCGGTAGTCTAGTACTATTGTATATGTCGTTTTGTGTTGAATCCCCCAATATACAGGTTTCCCACCTCAAATCCTGCCAGTAATTTATTCTTTGTGTTCTTCATGCTTTATCCCTTTCCTACCTCCCTCCTGCTCCCTCTTCTCCTTTGGCTTATGAATACTCCCAACCCTTCCACCTCCGCTAGCGGTAGTCCTACACCGGGGCCAGCTGCTGGGGCTGAGGGGTAAGTGCAGGACCTGACTCTGTGTCACCTCATCCCATCTTTCCAACATGTCCTGTCTCCATCCTCATCTTACATCGTCCTGTGGTATTCACAAAGCGGCAGAACTTTTCAAGTGGCGCCCTAGATGTGCAGAAATATGAAAACTGGAGACGCCTATGGGCGCTGCCATGGTATTAGTAGTAACTAAGACTTTCCACATACCCGGGTGGCATTTTGTGATCTTATATATCTTTTTGGTCACCCTATGACCAGGGAGGGTCGGCACCCCTTATACTCTGGCGTGAGATTCTAGCCTAGTGGACATTGTCCTATAGGGTGTCACCTTTTGTAGGTGTTCCACATGCATCCCCACTTGAGTCGGACCGTTCAGCTTTCTTCGTGAATACCAATTCCAATTTAAGTTGTCCACATCATATGGACATCATTCAGAGCAGAGACCAGGGTATGTTGTAGGCTTGGCGACTACAATAAAATATTTTGCTAGGACTGGTTTCATAATTGTGGTGTCCTAAACTGGGAAGAAACAAAGTTATAGGGATCATTGATCCCCACAGAAGCTGGTAAGGGGTGTTGATAAGAGTTCCTGCAGTCCCTCTGTAGCAAAAACTTGTGGCCAAACCCTAACACCTACTAAAGCGTTCACTGTGAACATTACTAACGATAATAAGCAAATGCAAGTATTAGGCTAGTATTACACCAGCAGATCAGGCAGATGATTGTCGGGAAGAAAGCGGCAATCGCTTGCTCGTCAGTGGAGGAGACCGCTGCTATTACATGCAGAGATTTCCTCCAGAATATGGGAAGGAGTGATCGCAGTGCCATCGCTCGTCCCTATACAGAATCATTACTTGCCGGCAGAAGATCGTGATTAGACACCGCGATTTTTTTAAACCTGCTGAAAGACTGCGATTGTCTGATGAATGAGCGTTTCGGGTAATCGGCGGCGCTATTACAAGGGCGCTACCGAGTGTTCCTATGGACGCTCATCGATGATCTGCCCGAAAATCACCTGGTGTAAAACAGCCTTTAGCTATTCCGTGTATTCAGATGTGCTGCCTTTTGTATTCACACAAATCCCAATAAAAATTAAAAAAAAGCCATAAAAAGGTCCATCAACAGCAGCTTGTGGATAGTCTCCATGAGCAAAATATTTTTCTAACTTGCACAAAGCAAAAAAACAAAAAAAACAAGATTAAAAAAGGCAAAAACAGCAAAAAGGTAATGAAAATATATTACAAAGATTCCACGTTTTACATTGGCTGACTATATAGCCAATATGTCTGATGTTCTGTTACTTAGGGAACGTGGAAGGCGTCCGCACACAACGGTAACGGCGGTCTGACAGGGAGGAGATGCTTAAAGCCTCCACTATATTCGTCAACATGGAAATATCCCCTGATGATGAATATGGAGCACACTGCCTGACATCTGCATGGAGTGCTCAAGATAGGTCATCAGTATCAGATCAGTGGGGGTCTGACAATCTGCAAACCCACCAATCAGATGTTTTGGGCTAGCGCCGGGAGCTGTACTGTGGACAGTGTGGCGCCAACGTGCGTCAGCTTAGGCCTCATTCAAGTGAATGTTAACTGAGCTGCAGTACCCGGCACAGCCACTACACAGTGGATGAAGCCTATATCGATATCTAAGTATCAGAAAACGGCTTCATAGTCGCATTTTATTATTTTGCGCAAGGGATCCAAAAATTCACAGAGCCCTTATTTTGTGACTTTTTGAAGCCAGAATTCTGGAGTTCAGGTCGTGAGTAATTCCCCCCAGTATTCTGATTGGGCAGTCTGGGGTAACATCTCCATATTCAGTCTGCTCATACACGCCACCTGAAGCATCTGGACCGGGTGAGACTGATAGCTCAGCATCCCCCTAATTTTGGGCCAGTTACATTCCATGTCTCTTTCTTAGGGCTCATGAACACGACAGTGTTTGCCCCGTGCCCATACTGTAGACCGCAAACAGCGGGTCCGCAGTATACGGGCACCGGCCGCATGCACTCCGTATTGAACTCGTCCGCAATCATTTACTTGAACGGGTCTAGAATCTGCAAGATACGGAGCGGTGCGGAGTAAAGGAACGGATTGAAAGCACTACAAAGCACTTCCGTGGGATTTCGGTCCGTGCTTCGGCACCACAAAAAATAGGACATGTTTTATTTTTTCGCTGTGCGGAACGTATCATGCGGATCGAGGACCCATTCAAGTGAATGGGTCCGCGTCCACAAATGACGTGCACTCGGCTGGTATCCGTGCATCGGAAGTAAAATAAGCAAAAGTAAGGCACCCCTGCGCTGCTCTTTATAGGTATCTGTAGCGGGTGAGGACGAGCCATGGAGAAATACCTGGTCTCTTCTCTGTATGTGTTACACATCTTCTTAAAGGGTTCATACAATATGGGTTAAAAGGAAGGAAATCCGGCACTCAAAATTGATGAAGTCGTAGGTTCCTTTATTTGGTCATGCGATATATCAGGTACAGAGGTACAGAATGACTCATAACCAGTGATGCCCTTGTCAGTCTACGCGTTCCAAACGACAACGTTCTTATTCAGGACTCATACAATATACTGTAACAGTGGTGACCCATAGGCCATAACTGTATTCTCTGCGCCCTGTCCCGACTCGGCGTCTGAGAAGAGAGATGGGCTGGTCAAGTGGGTAGCTGGTTATACGGGCAGCTACCATTCACATGATCCAACATGGCAATTTTTTGCCAGCAGATGTAGTTGTCTGTCAGTCTTCTATATCTTGAACCACAAAAACATCAGGATAACACTTCCTGGAAATGACATAAAGGATGGTTTACGGAGCATATGCTATGAGATACTCGAGCATAGACTGATGAGACCAAGGGCCTCATATTTAGGTTGTGTTCACCTCTACAGGGGCCACATCATGTCATTGAATCTCTCTATCTGTTTTTAGCCAACAAGACGTCTCCTACATCCTCCGGAGAAGTAGCCCGGGCCGGTGGAGGAGTAATCCACGTGTACAGCGATGAGAACAGTGAAAAGTCTGCGGGCAGCTTCATACCATACTGCTCAATGGCTCAGGCCCAGCTCTGCTTCCACGGTCACCGTGATGCCGTCAAGTTCTTTGTGTCTGTGCCAGGTAACTGCAGCAAAATTAAGTAGAAACCTAAATATCTGCAGCTTTATATCATCCTGTACATAACGGGGATCCCCATATACACAGTGATGTAAAATGTCTGAAAAATACTGCTATACAACTCATTTTAAGAGCCAGGCCATCTGAGGTGCCCCTTTCAGCAGCGGCAGCTGATATGCCTGGTGTGCCCACACAGGTTGCACGTCTCTAAGGCCTCACGCGCACGACCATATCCATTTTGCAGTCCACAAAATATGGACACCGGGCGTGAAAGCCACATTTTGTACTAGAACTGTCTATTCTTGTTCACAAAACGGACAGCCGTAGAGTTTACGGAACAGCCACGTGGATGCGGACAGCACAAAGATGACATCCATGTGCTGTCTGCATTTTTTGCAGACCCATAGAAATTGATGGGTCCACATGCAATCTGCAAAAAAAAAAAATGCTGATCAGACATGGACCAGAACTATGGTTGTGTGCATGAGGCCTAAGCCTTATTACACCATTCTCAGGTTTTTACATCATGTCCATAGCCTGACCACTATGTATATTCCCAGGTAACGTCCTGGCCACACTTAATGGCAGTGTACTGGACAGTCCCTCCGAGAACCCAGGCACCCCATCCGCAGAGACGGAAGAACAAAAACTGAAGAATGTGCTGGTGCTGAGCGGAGGGGAGGGATACATTGACTTCCGTATTGGTAAGTTCACCATAACCTTCGTAATGGATTCAACCTGTGGCCGTTATCCGCTGGGTGACTACAACTCCCAGCACGTCCTGACAGCTTGCATCTGCCCTAGCAGGCTGAGAAAAGCTAGGGGAGGAGGATAAGCTAAATCAGTGGTCTCCATACAGTGGCTCTCCAGCTGGTGTGAAACTACAACCCTCAGCATTCTGGAAAGAGTAGTTTTGCAGCAGCTTGAGAGTCACAGGTTGGAGAACACTGCTCTAGATCAGTGTTTCCCAACCAGTGTGCCTCCAGCTGTTGCAAAACTACAACTCCCAGCATGCCCAGACTGCCTTTGGCTGTGCATGCATGCTGGGAGTTGTAGTTTTGCAACAGCTGGAGGCACACTGGTTGGGAAACACTGCTCTAGATGTTTTACAAAAATCTGGACATCTAGGATGGGGGGGGGGGGGGCCTCATAGACGTAAGCTGGTGCTTAGCTAATGAATACCTTCCTACACTCAAGGGAGTCTTCTGGGAGTTTGATACTGATCACCTATCAATAGCTGTTTGGTGGGGGTCTGACTCCTGCTGATTAGCTGTTTGAAGAGGTTGCAGCCTCCTTCTAGGCCAGTGATGTCATGTTTATTGGTCACATGACCTAGGCGCAGCCACTTTACAATGAACAGTGCTGTGCTTGGTACGAAGAGGTAGTGGCGCTCATCGGAGTGCCGCGGCCCCTTCAGACAGCTGATCAGTGGCAGTGCAGGTGTCGGACCCCCACCAATTAGATATAGACAACCGATCTTGAGGATAGGTCATATTATCCTCTATTATTTCTATGGAGGGAGATAAGTGGCCACCACACACCCGTGGTACCACTTATTTCTCGGGAAGCAAAGGATCGGATGAGTAAAAATACAAACTACTGATAGATCAAAGGATTGATGGGCCATTTTTATTTTTCAGGGGATGGAGAAGATGACGAGACAGAAGAACACTCTGGAGATGGTGGGAATCAGACCAAACCAGTACTCTCTAAGGCAGAGCGAAGCCATATTATCGTGTGGCAGGTCTCCTATGTCCCTGAATAAATGCACCCTTAGCCTTCTTCCCCAGAATGCCAAGACGCCTCCTGCTTCCCTGCACCCGCTGGAAATACCAAACTGGAACTCTGACCCAACTCTGCGCAATTTCTCGGCCCGTGTTTTGCTGGTCTTCTCATTCTGTTCTATTCATCCTCTGATGTGACCAACAGAAACCTCCAGAACGTTTCCTCCTGGAGACTCCTTATTCATTTCTGCTACAAATTCTCATGTTTCTTGTACCAGGGCCCAAGAATGATTAAACTAGATGACTAATATCATCTCTGCCAGGCTGGCATCATGGTCCTAACATCCAGTCTGTCGCTGGAATTGCTTGGTGGGCTCCAATAGGGATTGTGCTCGATTGAATTAAAGATCGTTATCGACCCAGCATGCGCAGGTTCATGTATGGGCAGGACTGGACCCGAGTATCCATTTTTATGCCAAATCCTCATATAATGTCAATTACTGATCTTCAATAGATTTAAATGAGTTCATTAGCATCTTCTTCCCAGCCCCTTATGCAAAAGCTGAACACATCAGTATTGCCTCGTCAGTAGAAAATTTCCCCGAATGTTTTTAATTTCCATCGACAGTAAAGAAGATCAAACTGGACGAAGAATGCCAAAAAGAGTCTTGATAAATTGAGGCAACTTCCCAAAGTCATTTGGCCTTTTGTACGCAAGCGTAAAGAAAAAAAGTGGCCTTGTCGCTCGCAGGAACCAATTAGCTTTTGTTTTCAAAACTGCACTGAAAAAAACCCATGAAAATGCAGGCTCCAATTGGTTGCCTATGAGCAGTGCGCTTACTTGCTCCACCATCGGGGTAGAAGTACAATGCCTATCCTCCATAGCGTTTCAATGAGACTCTTGTGCATATAGATATATATATATATTATTTTTTTTTTATAAAACGGGTTGTATGAAATGAAAAAACATGGCTGCTTTTTTTTAACGGAAGCAGGGCCGCTCCTTCGCTTGTCCAGAGCTGAGACGCAATACCCGACGCAGAACAAACCAGCCTTTTCTAATCTCATACAATCCCCTTTATGTAAAAACTGAGATTATAGCTATAATTTAATTTTAGTCTAAAAAGCAGGTCCCACCCTGGGGCTCACAAAGGGGTAGACCCGAACAGCCACCCCCCTTCAAGACCTAAAGGCTTAATGGGGTTATCCCATGATGTAAAAAATGAATATGGGATATTATGTCGTACTAACAAACTTAGAACCAGCCCTGTGCCTCACATGGATCCAGAGATCTCCCCATTCATTGCTCTGCTAGATTTATTTCAAGCTGGCAGTTTAGGGGCATATCCTTTCTGCTGCAGCTGGTGCCAGTTGACGGATGGAACTGTGCTTCCTTCTCAGTGAGCTGGACAAATAATTCAGGAAAAAGAGCAAACAGCAGGTGGCGCTATACAGATAGATGTCAGAGAATACTACATTTTTAAGTACATGTAATTATAAAAGTATTCAGATCCAGGTGCTGGTTTGGAAAATGTAGATTTTTTTTTCATGGGACAACCCCTTTAAAGATTACCACCCAGGCTATGTTTCAGGAGGAAGCCTTGCTTTTGTAATCTCATACCACTTAAAACATGTCTGCTTTGTTACAGAAGCAGTGCCACTCCTTTACTTGAACAGAGCTGACATGCAATACCCCTCACAGCCTATAGGCAGGAGTGACGCTGTTTCTACGACAAACCATAATTTTTCTAGGGATCTCATACAACCCCTGTCCAAAGAGAAGAACCTGTCGTGGGCCTCCTGGTGGAGGTAGACCTTAAGCTGAATCGCCATCCATCCCCCAAGCACTTAAAGGGCGTCACCCCCTGTGTTACAGATTTGGACGTTGTAAGGAAGAAGAGTTGCACCAGTCTCCATATTGGGAGAAAAGATGCAAAAACAGCACCAGGAGGTGGGCCTTACACTAACGTCACTATGGTGCCTCATCCGTTGACCCACCAGCCTTCTTATGCACTCAACTTTACAAAAGGCAAACGTGAAAACCCCAAGACATGGACTCACTTAGCATAAATCATGAGGACATTGAGGCCTGGGAAGAACCTAACCCATACATATCTCATATTTCAACGACCGGGACTGAACAAATTAATCTAAAGCCGCTACTTCCCTCGACGACTTCCCTGCATGTGATCCTGTAGCTCCCGCTCTGCCAGAGTGCCTCCAATACTGTGTTGCAGGATTTTCTGGGAGTTCAGGGGTTAACAACAAGACAAAGCACATTACTAATCAGCCAGCAAAAGTATATACAGTGCTCGGCTCTAACAGCACGTTCTACCTACGGCGATGACATATGTAAAGAAAGTGTCACAAGGGGTGCTCCAACGTGTCCGCTCCAAAAGGCTTGTAAACTCTGCAGTGTCCTGTTCGTCTCCTGGTCTTATCGGTGGCATTATGTAAAGACAGCTGTATGAATAACGCTTCTGCTTCCTCTCTCTCTCTCCCCCTTGTGACATGAACATCATGTAATTGTTATGTATGTAATAAATGTACTACAAAATGAATGCAGGACGCTGGTGTTGTGTGGTGGGTCAGGGCCTATTCTGCCACTGAAGTACATGAGAAGTGTGAATGGCAGTCCCTTGTACAAGCAAAGGAAGATAGTGAACTTGCTATAATCATTTCCTAGCAACACCAGTTGCATGTAGAATTCCAGTGAGGGAGATGCAACGGCTATGCTTTTAGGTAAATTTATTGAATGTACCTTGAGAAATGATGATAGAGGCCGCAGGAAAATCCTTTCCAAACGTCTGTGATGCATGTTTTACAAACAGGAAAATGCTGCAGGATACAGAAAGCTCACTGAAGGAGGAGGAGTTACAGGATGAAAGGCATAATGAATTACAACTATAGCTAACTTCATAAAGGAAATATAACAATGGCCACTAGATGGTAGCAAAGTATACTTACACTGAATATAATTAAATTCTAGATGAGAAACATAGCTGGCCCAGCACAGGACCCTGTTTTATGAATAGCGGAGGTCACAGATGTCTATCTAACGTGTGCCATAACCTATAGACATTCCATCCCATCCGAATTTGTGAGATTTGGCAGCAAATATATATCATGTTACGGCACTGACCTGCAGTAACTGACACAGAGTGGCAGAGTTTCCGGAAAAATGCAGACACTTTGGGGGTTATTTTTTTTAGACTGGCATGTTGTCTTAATAAGCCCCTGAGCTGGATCCATCGAAGTTATGTAGAGGCGCTGGCCTCCAGATAACTTTGACGTATCAGGCGCCAGTCTAAATGTAAGACATCTTCCTAGCTGGATTACATTTAGACCATTTTCTACACCTAAAACAGGCGCAGAAAATGATGAATGAGGCAGACCTGCCGGCTCGTCCCCTTTCCCACCAGGCCCACTTTTTTAGACCAGCCGTGAACAGGGAAAGGTCGCAGATTGAAGCGCAAATAACCTTTGCCAGAAATACCCCTTTTGTCTTAATACTGGAAAACCCCTTCAAAGGGCTTCCCCAGGATTCAGATATTGATGGCTTATCCTCAGGATAGGTCATCAACATAAGATTAGCCGGGGTCCGACGTCCGGGACCCCTGCCTATCCGCTGTATGAAATGGCTGGTGAGCTACTTGAGCGCTTAGACCTCTTCTTAGGCCAGTAACGTCATGTTCATCGGTCACATGGTGTAGGTGCAGGTCATTCCAATTCAAGTGAATGGGGCTGAGCTGCAACACCTAGCTGGGGCGCCACTAGCGGGTTAAAAAATGAAACACACACAAGTTTCCGAATTCTATTTTATTACAAAAAGCGACATCGGCGATAGAAAACATTTTTCATCCCCATCCTGTAAACAGATTATCCACCTGCCCTCACCCACCCATAAGCCTTCCACAGCTGGACAGTCACGACAGAAACGTAAACTTTAGACTTTGGTCTTGTAAAAGAACCCCGTCATTTAATGGACGCCAATCAAGGAAAGTCAGTGTCTACGGACGTCTTAAATGGGGAAATCATGCACCATGAAAAAACACATGCTCAGGCTGCAGGGAACGGATCTGGAAATATGGATAAAGCCTTCAGATAGGAGTCTCATCCTTGGAACCCATTTACAGCTTCCACAGTGTGTGAACTCGTAGGGTAGGGCTACACTTTTTGTAATAGTCATGCGACACTCTGCAACAGCGACACGACAGTCGCGCAGAAATCCAACTTGGATGGATTTTTTGCGACTGTTGTGTTGCAGTATGTCGCATGTCACAGTGCGACACCATAGACTACCATTACAATACACGTTGCGTGACACATGTCAACGTGTAGCCCTAGCCTCTACCAACCATGCTGGACATGGATGCATCTGATCATACAGACCGCAATAACAGTACATCCGTGGGCATCCATAGTACATCCACATAGAACGGATATGCTGCAGATTCGCCATTGCTAATTTTTGTGCAGTAAACCCACAGCATATTAAAGGGGTTTTCCAAGACTTTTTCCAACTGATGACCTATACTGTAGACAGGTCTTCGGTATCTGATCTGTGGGGCTCCAACACCCGGGACCCTGCTGATTAGCTGTTTGAGAAGGCACCAGCGCTCCTGTGATGGACCCCCACCGATCAGATACTGATGACCTGTCTACAGTATAGGTTAGTGATGGTGAACCTTTTAGAGACTGAGTGCCCAAACTGTAACCCAAAACTCACCTATTTATCACAAAGTGCCAACACGGCAATATAACCTGAATACCAATATAGTATATATTCCATGTACTTTATCATTGAACTATAACAGCCGGCCTACATTCAGTGCGCTGCCTGTGCTGTTCATAGTGCGCCTGCGCTGATGAATGACAGGAGAAGTCTAAGGCATATTGGTACACCATAGACTTTTTACCGGGTGCGGGTGCCCACAGAGAGGGCTCCGAGTGCTGCCACTAGCACTAGTGCCATAGGTTCACCACCACTGGTATAGGTCATCAGTGGAAAAAGTCTTGGAAAACCCCTTTAAAGTACCAGCAAAATGGGAGAGTTTTTAGTAATTATCATCCATACGCTGCTGGAAAAAAAAATCAATTTAACTTGACTTGCAATGCAGATTTTAAATGTGCAGCATGTGTATGTATGTGGCTGTATACTGTGCCTGGCATGCAGCTGAAAAGGATATTTGGGAGGAGCTTCGTGAGCGGTTGTCACAGAGGAGCTCTCAGCCAATCAGCGGCGTTGTGCTCGCATATATAACTTTTTAAAACCTCATCTGCTTCTCAGGTCACCAGACAGGGCAGGGGATCGCGCAGAAATCTGCTGGATAGTGCAACTGCCTGGTAACCTAGATGTATTCTATTTAAAGGGGTTGTTCACCACCAGGGACCGTTTTTACAGACCCCTTGCCCCTGCATGGACAGCGGTAATCATACCTAAGCGACCCCAGCCAGTGGGTTCCTGGCTCTGCAGTTCCTGGGTCTCTCCCACGTCGCGGTGACATGTCACTGCTGCTGCCAGTCATTGGCTGCAGTGGTAACAAGACTCACGTCAAAACGGATGTTGATACAGGGACACCTGGGACCTGCAGAGATGGAGCCGAAACCAAACAGCAGGGATCAGATGATTATCACCATGGGTCCAGCTATTCTTGGTGGGTTTTTAGAAAAGATCTCTGGGTTGAAAAAACCCTTTAAAGGCTCTAGGGACTGCAGCTTTAAAGGGTTCGAAAAACTGCTCTCTTTAAAACAAAAAACACACACCTGGTGGGGCTTTTTTTTTTTAAGAAAGCGGCCATTTTTTCTGCACAACTACTTAAAAAGGAATGCAAAACTTTTACGAGAGTAGCAGGTTTCAAAAGGGCCGACGTGCAGGATGACACTGACACACAGCCTTGCTGTTGGCTTATAACTGATGGGGACGCGATTGCCTCGGGGTCGTGTGCTTTCCTAATACATTCACTACTTTGGACAGTGACCTACAACCCATGGATCATGGGCTCAGCATACCCTGACTGCAGCAAGATAGTATGGAGGTTCTAGAAAACTAATACATTCAAGCGTTATCATAAGAGTGAGGAGGAGGAGGAGGATTTTAAAATATAAATCAAGACGATGGTAGTGATCAGGCCTGTGCGGACATTACTGCAGTCAGTCTGACCAGGAGGACAGCGACATTCAAGTAGGGGATGAGATATGACCCCGCTGTAAACATCATTAGGGAGTAAGCCTAAAAATCGACCCCCAGGCACATGCCTTTGTGTCCGTTCAGCGCAAAGACATGTGGCTGCGGCAGCAGTCCCAATCCGGGCAACCGCTCTACCCCGCTCCTCTCCTTTTGCCGTGACAAACAGCGCCAGCCTTTTTTTCTACCTGGTAACCACCTAGAAAACTGGCGCACGCGCAGTATGTCCATGAGGCCATTGCCCATGGCAGAAAGCATACTGCGCATGCGCTGGGCACAGGCGGTGTGGATGCTAAAGATGTGGGACAAGAATGGGGCTGTCAATCAGGGCATATGGGGGGGAAGCTGGATAGGTAGACCTGGAGCACTTAACTTATCCCATATCTTTAGATATTTGAAGGGTTAAAAGACAGTCTCATGGAGGGAAATGGGCAGTGGGGCGTATCGAGATGTATCTGACCCTTTAATGCACTTTAAAAGAAAAAACGGATATAGCAGCTAACCTCTTGTGTGAGAAGTTGTACTGCTGCCTACCGGCGCTCCTTCCACGTGATGAACATGGCTGCTCACCCGTGCTGCTTTACACAAGAACGGCTTATGCTTCATGACTGGGGCCCATCATTTGGTTGTAACATCCAGACTCCTCATGATTCTAATGAACTGAACTTATGGAACCACAGGGATATACGAAGCAATGAAAAACACCTGTCAGCAGGATCAACCCCATCAAACCAGGCATACAGCCCAATAGGGTTGATGTTGCCAATTAAACAGATACCTCTTGTTAAAGTCTTCTGTCCTCCTGAACTTTCAATTTGCAAATGCACCACACACTGGTCGGCTTATCTAGCTGCACATGCTTTGATTGAAGAGTCAATGGCGCGTGCGCGGTAGGACAGGGCCAGGAAAGATAAGGGATGCCTGGCATGAAGACAGCGGAGTACTGAGGCGTGTCGAGGGGTAGGACACGCCTCTTGGTGCACTAAACCCTTCTCATAAACGTAGACATGGATTTTAAAGAAAGGTATCATTTTAATCAGCAGGATCCACACTACCAGGCAGCAGATTTGATCTGATCCTGCTGAATGACGCCCTGTAAGTTCACTTCAGCAGAACCTCAGGGAGTCCGAGTGCTACAGCCAAAATACTACAGGGGTGCAATATGGCCACCTGAGTGAGGCCTTACGCCCACCGCACTGCCCCATTTCATATTTTCCCCAAGAGAGTGAAGGCGCACGTCAAGATTGACCAAGACTCAATACTAATCAGGGGGCACATTAGATAGAAGTGCTGTCTGGACGGAATTCAGAATAAATGCCCCGGGGTAAACATTGCCTAATCTGATACCCCTTACATTCATGTTTTCCCCCCTTAAGACCCTATTACACTGGAAGATAATCGTGAAGATCATCGCTAACAAGCGTTCATAGTAACGCTCGTTAGCAATGATCTGGCAGTGTAATACTGCCGATGATTACCAGATGAACGAGCAAACGTTCTTTCATGGGTTAATTGTAATCTTTTAGTCGGTTGTTGGCGGCAGATTGTGCTGTATAATTACGATCTGCTGCCGGCAAACAATCATTCAGTATGAGGATGAGCAATAGCATTAGCGATCGCTCGCCCCCATACTAAGGAGGAGATTGCTGCATGTAATAGCAGCGGTCTCCCCCGCTAGCGTGCAGATGACTGCCGGGAAGGAACGCTTCACGTGTAATATAACCCTTAGATTTGATCCTAACAGAAAAAGCCCTGTGTAATATGTAACAGCTCCGCACTCCGTTTACTCGTAGATCCAGCTCTCGGCATGGTCCTGCCAGCAGACAATCTCGTCGGGTCTGAACCAGAGAGAAATCTCGCGCTGGGCGCTCTCTCTGGAGTCGCTGCCGTGGATCACGTTCCTGGAAGAGAAGAATTAAACCAAGTAATGCAGGGCAGTCAAGCGGCCACTCCTATGGGGCTGACAACAGGGGGAGGAATGGGCACTGTGCGATTTAGTAGCATATGGAAATGTATGTCCGATCCCCAATCGCTGAGAGGCATGCACTGCGACCACTCCACCTCCGCACATGACATAAGACTGGAGTGTCACGCTGCAACCGAAGATATATGAACCACACATGTAATAATGAGAAATCTTCTTTATTATAATCCATCCAAACAATGTACATAACATCTCTGTGACATGATAAAAACGATGCAGATGAGTGCTATGAACGCTAATCCCCCAAGATCTAGGGTAGCATGTACTATACATATTATACACCTATCAGCTTCATGTTCGTTCTCTAGAGATCAAAAGAGGTGGAACCTAAATTTCATCATGTTGCCAAATGCTATATACAACATATGATATGATGAGCGAGTAAGGGCTCTTTCACACTTGCGTATTTTTTTTCCGGTATAGAGATCCGTCGTCTGGGCTCTATGTCGGAAAAATCCTGATCATTATTATCAGTACATTATTTGGATGGATTATAATACATTTCTCATTATTACATGTGTGGTTCATGTATCTTTCGGGTGGCTAGGTGACTATAGTCCCACACATGACCTGTTTGCTGCAGTTTGGTTTTCTACACTGCAACCAGCGATCGCGAATCTGCTCGTGCTGCAGCCAGCAAGCTAAGGCCCCATGCACACCACCGTATTTCTCTCCAACCTGCATTTTTTTTGCAGAACGGATGTGGACCCATTCATTTCAAGGGTTACCCAAAAATATGGACACACACTTGTACACTTGTGTGCAGTCTACATCCGTATGTCCGTTCCACCGCCTCACATAAAAGCCAGAACATGTTCTATTCTTGTCCGTTTTGCGGACAAGAATAGGCTTTGTTAAAATGGGTTTTGTTAAAACACGGACATCATTTGTATTTTTTTGTGGATCTGCATTTTGCGGACCGCAAAATACATACGGTTGTGTGAATGCACCCTAACGCTGGCAGAAATTGGAACCTGCAGAACTTTGGTGTGACCACATTCACTATGATTAGTTGTGACTTCGCCATTACGACACTGTGACTATATCTCATGCGGCCACAAGATGCTGTGCAGCCCTTGTCCTCCATGAGCCTTGAAAAAAAAAATAATAATAATTCAGTGACTTATAAAGGCTCGTTCACACAGTGTTTTTACGCAGACTTTCGCAATGAAAACTGCTTCCCGTTAGTTAACTGTAGTCTGATCTGACAGTCATTCCAGACTGCGCAAAGAAAAGACATATGCTTTCTGCACAGACAAACCACCGGAAACTGCGGCGGCGTCCACTTAAGAATCACCTCCACTGAATGGGGCTAAGCCCGCGGGCGGACCTGCTGTATTCAAAAGGCAAAATTCCGGAAGGAACCCGCGGGTCAGACTCAAGTTTCTGCTGTGAATTCCACCGGTGGAGTGAAACATCCCCTGCGTGAATGTAGCCTAAGGCCCTTTGCAGACGATCGTGAGCGGATCAGGTCCGGATGCGTCCAGTGAAAACTGCGCGATTTCGCAAGCAAGTACATTCAGTTTTGTTTGTGATCGCGTTCAGTTTTTATCTCGCCGGTGCAATGCGATTTATTGCGTTTTGCACGCGCGTGATAAAAAAAAACCTGAATGTTTACAAACAACATCTCTTAGCAACCGTCAGTGAAAATCGTATTGCATCCGCACTTGCTTGCGGAGGCGTTTTTCACGCAGCCCCATTTACTTCTATGGGTTGCGTGAAAAATCGCAGAATAAAGAGCATGCTGCGATTTTTACGCAACGTAATGCGCGAAAAACATCGCTCATGGACACAGCCCCGTTGAAATGAATGGGTCCGGATACCCACTCAATCCTACAGAAATCAAGATATACCTGTGAGAATTAAGATTAAAGTATTCCTTCTATACTTGTTTTTCCCTTTTCCTTTTATTTTATATTGTCCGACATACACTTATGGCATAATAATAACAGTATGATATATTATTATCATTTTTAATGTAGTTAATCGCTGATGTATATTTACTAATTTTTCTTGTATTTTACGACATGAAATGTTTAATTCCACACATCCCATAAAAAGACTTTTTGGGAAACGCATTGGAAACGCACCTTGAACAAAATTGCGTTTTTTACTGCATTGTAATGAGAAGATCCTCAATAACAATTGTATGAAAGCTTTTGAGAATTGAATACTGCTTAATGTATATTTTAATTCTTTCCTTTGGAGACCATAAAATCCTAAATGCAGCAAATGGGGTCTAGTGGATTTTTGACTGTGGAAAGGAGTAAGTTATACAAGATGAATATCCCCTTCCCTTTTTTCCTGCAAATCCTACAATCCAGTCCATATTTTGAAGTAATGATGGCCCCTATATAAGAGGGGTACCTACAGGGAAATGGCTGCCACTGAGGAAGGGGTAAAATACAAACCCCGAAACGCGTATGGTGTTACTTTCCCTGTAAAGAGAGACTGGACGTTATAGCTATTCAATTTTATTGAACACAAAGGGTATACCCTCATCACTCTGTAGACAATCGTGCGGACACTGAGCGGAAGTACAACTAAGGCACATCGGTAAGAGAGAAAACACACGTGCTACTCTGATGAGACGCCGCTGACCGGAGACCTGCCACTACAGAGAGAGACCCCCGAACCGAGGGGAGAACACCGCAACGAGGGGAGCCCAGTCACCTTATGCTTGGGTAAGATCGACCCTGTATTTTTATTTCCAAAGTCTATCTAATAGTAGTGACGGGACGCCGTCACATACTAAACAGAGCGGGACGCTGCTCCGGACATTCAATAAATAGGAGGATCCCTAACCTACAATACCCACAGACCTACTAGTATGTGGACATGAAGTAAGGACTGTATCCATCAGAGATTTTTAGCGCTATTTATGGTAGAGATCCAACATATCAATTATTTGATTAATACCTACCACAGGATTTATACGACCAGCACACCATTAATCACAGACTGCACTTGTTTGGGATTATTCATGTATGCCACAACGGGATAATACCAGTGGGTTTCCCTATGAACATCAGCTATTTATTGTGATTATTATACCCCATATGGACTATTGCTGATTTTATTTATATTTATTTTATTTATCTGTGCATTTATTAAATTTATCTTTCTATATGGCCCTTATCCTTTGAGTGTGCCCAGCTATAATTTAATACTTTGTACATTGGTTTGGTGGGTGTGTTTTGCCAGCGAGGTGCACCTCATCTGATCCCACTTATCCTTGTGCGACTTGTTGTTTTTCCTATATCTCTTAGCAACCATCAGTGAAAATCGTATTGCATCCGCACTTGCTTGCGGAGGCGTTTTTCACGCAGCCCCATTTACTTCTATGGGTTGCGTGAAAAATCGCAGAATAAAGAGCATGCTGCGATTTTCACGCAACGTAATGCGTGAAAAACATCGCTCATGGACACAGCCCCGTTGAAATGAATGGGTCCGGATACCGTGCGGGCGAAATGCGTTCGCATCACACATTAAACCCGCGCGGAAAACCCGCTCGTCTGCAAAGGGGCCTAAGAGCTGCCAAATTCTTTTATCCCTTAAAGGCTATGTACACCTTTGGAGGCAATTGTTTTTGAAGATTGCATGTTACTCATTTTTGGCTACTTTGGTTACTCATTTTTTTATTTGGCCTTTATTAAAAAATATTGAGCTGTTCTGTCACAAAGGGTTAAGTGTTTTTTTGTGTTACTGATACTTTCACTTTGTGGGGGTCATCCAATAAACCTTATCTCTAATTTACGAACACCATAAACACTTATTTAAGCCACATCTGTATCAGTAAGATGAGAAATGAGCTACAATGAGTGTTTATAAGGTCAGAGAGCAGAGATAAGGAGCTCGTCTGCTCCTGGTCTGAAGGAAAGACAGAAAATCCACAGGCAGCTACAAGAGCATCTCAGCTCTGTACAGAAAAAAAGACACCAAATTTAAGACCAATTTAAAAAATGGGTTTTTTTTTAGCTCAAAATGAATACATTTAAATAATTAAAAAAATTGCCCCAAAGGTGTACATAGCCTTTAAGGCCCCGTTACACTACAAGTTACAGCAGACGATCGTCAGGAAGGAACCGATCCTTACCGGCAATCGCCTGCTCACCAGTAAAGGAGACCGCTGTATTTACATGCAGTGCTCCTCTCCACAGTATGGGGAGGAGTGATCGGTAATGCGATCACTCGTCCCCATACTGAATCATTGTTTGCCGGCAGCAGCGGCTGTTTAGACGGTACGACCTGCCGCCAGCAAACGACAATTTAGGTGCCTACACAAACGATCATATTACCTGATGAACCGGTGTTTAGCTCGGTAATCGGTGGCGCCTGTACACCACCAGATAATCGCTAACGAGCGTTCCTGGTGCTCGGCGGGTGAAAAGGGGGCTTTCGATTGGACACTATTATAGCAAACTGTCGCCGTTCGCACCGAGATCATTACTGATTATGTCTACACCACCCGTAAAATTCACTAAGAGGGGACAGCACATACTGGTAACTCGGACAAGTCCTCTACTTCCAGGTATTTTACCTGCTGACGTCCACACAGAAATCTCCGCGAATAGTGCCCGGCAATGAGTCGGCTGGATTGGTCTCGCCAAGCATCAGGCGGGCAGTCTTCACCACGTCCAGACCCTGCCAGACCTGTAAAGACCAGGTTTGCCCCTTAGATGATAAAGAAGAAGGAGGACTGGTTCTAATCAGCAGTCACTGCCCGCCCTTACCATGGCCACCACAGGTCCGGAGCCCATATACTTCACCAGGCGATCATAGAATGGGCGGTCCCGCAGAGCGATGTAATGATCCTTCAAGAGGGTCTCCGACGCCTGTAAGGAGACAAGATGGACACAGCTTCCTGTAAAGTGAAAACCATACGGCTCGCGTGGGCTCCTGGCCGTTTCTTTACTTATGGCTTGTTGACTGGCAGAGGAGAGGTCTGACCGCCCCCCCCCCTTTTTTTTTTTTTAAAGCGGCGCCACTAACCTAATAGCAAATGCTAGACAGCCCAGTGCACTCATCTGGTGCAAGCTGTAGAAAGCCAACCTCTTCCTTCTGTGTATCCAATCATCCGGCCATCTACGGGAGAGCCCTTCATGGCTGCGTTCACACACGCAGTTTTCTGGATTGAAAGACAAGGACCAATACGTCTCCACTGTACGGGTGCTAACCCCTGAAGGCGTCTTTGGAGTGTATTCAGATGTAGCTGCTGGGGTGAAGTGCTTACCGAGCGGCTTTACTAATAATTTTCATCATTTCAAGTAACGCAAGTGACGCTCGTAACTGCGAAAATGCGTAAATTGGAGGGAAAAATGCAGCAGGTTTTCCGGCAACCCCTGATCTAAGTCTGAATACACCCATAAAGGACGTAATATTGATGACATCCTCAGATCGGTGGGGTCTGACATCCGAGACCCTGACAATCAGCTGTTAGAAGAGGTCGGCCTCTCCGTGAGTTCCGCCGCCAATTCCTAGGCTATGTGATGTCACCGTACATCAGTCACGTGGCCAAGGCGCAACTCAGGCTGGGCTGCTATACCAAGCACGGCCACTATACAATGTACGGTGCTGTGCTTCAAACCGCTGATGGAGAGGGGTGCCAGGTGTCGGACCCCCACCGATCAGATACTCATGACCTATCCTGAGGATTGGCAACTTTAAGCGTCGCAAAGAATAAAAGTGAATGGGGGTCCCGTTGGGACCCACAAGTTGCCGTGATCGAGACATGACAGCCGCAAGGCGTCCAACAGATCCCGATATCTTGAGACTGACATTCGTTGCGATGCAGGCAGCGGTACACTACGATCTTTGGCGTGCGTTGCGAGCTCCAGCTTTCTCCCTCCCCGCGACAGCTAAACATACAGGTCACGGACAGACGCGTACATGGGCGTGACCCACCTGCATCAATTTCATGGCGACCAGCCGGAAGCCCTTCCTCTCGAAACGTCGGATGATCTCGCCAACCAGGCGCCGCTGATAGCCATCAGGCTTTATGGCTAAGAAGGTGCGCTCGTTAATCCCCGTCCAGGCTGCGGAGAAAAGCAGGAAAGTGAGCGGGACAGGCTGCCTGAGGGGGGCGCGGCAAATCCGCTGCCAGTTACACCCTGCTGCAACTGCAAAGGGTTAAGTCCGCTAAGCGTTCCCGCTTCATAAGTTGACATGCTGCGGATATAACATCTGCAATTTTCGCAGCGTGTGGATAAGCGACGCCACGATGCCCAATCTGCGGCGTATCTGCCCTGTGTGCACGCAGCCTTAGGAGCCGTCACCGGCAGGGCGAGATCAGGACGAGCTTTCAACCACTGAATGCAAACAAGAAGGTTTCCACTAACTGACAGCAAGCAGAGAAACTGTGACCGATTTAAAGAAAATACATCAGAAAGCAGCTGAATTTTTAACTGTTTGTTGATCGGTTATAATAACGGAACATGTGGGCAACGGGCACGATCCGAGCGAGCAATTGCCCATAGCAACCAAATTACAGCTGTCGTCTCGCCTGAACAGTTGCTATGGGCAACTGCTCGGCTCCTGCTTTCGTGGTCATTTACATACATTGATGGAAGCTGGGGCATTTTCTGCTCAAATCGTGCCCATTTAGTGCCAGGGTATAATGGCATCTCCCACAGCATCGTATGCGCAGCTCTGCTATGAAACTACAACCCCCAGCACACCCTTGCATGCTAGGAGTCGTAGTTCCACAGCAGCCGGACAGATACCCACCGCACAGCCACAGCCCTATTCACACAATGCATTAGAGACGGGACCGTCCCTTTGTGACTTCCACACAACAGCACCCCCGGCCCTGGCTAGGTGAGGGGAGCACGGCTGCAGGGCGACGTCCGGTACCGCAGCCCCGGTGTAACCCGCAGCCCCCGCCACCCACACGGCTCTGCTCACCGGCGGGGAAAATGTGCGCGAAGATGGTCAGCACCAGGCAGATCATGGCGAGAGCAGGAGAGGGAGGCGGGGCCGCGCACGTCACCTAGGCCGATACCGGGGGCGCGCACGCAGGATAGGTGTCCCGTCCAGAGATACAGAGAGAGATGAGAGAAATGAGAGAGAGAAGAGAGAGAAAAGAGAGAGAAATGAGAGAGAGAAATGAGAGAGAGAAATGAGAGAGAGAAGAGAGAGAGAAGAGAGATGAGATACAGAGAGATGAGATATAGAGAGATATAGAGAGATACAGAGAGAGATGAGAGAGAGAGAGATGAGATACAGAGAGATATAGAGAGATACAGAGAGATACAGAGAGATGAGAGAGAGAGAGATAGATACAGAGAGAGAGAGAGAGACAGAGAGTCTTTGCAGAATAAGGCTCCATTCACATGTCCGTGTGTGTTTTGCGGATCCGCAAAACACAGACACCGGCAATGTGTGTTCCACATTTTGCGGACCGCACATCGCCGACACTCTCATAGAAAATGCCTTTTCTTATTCGCAATTGCGGACAAGAATAGGACATGTTCCATTTTTTTTTTGCGGAACGGAAGTGCAGATCGGCAATTCCGGATCCGGGCGGGACATAGTGTGTCCCCAAAATGGGTCCACAATTCTGTTCCGCAAAATGCAGAACAGAATTGCGGACGTGTGAATGGAGCCTAAGGGTGCTTTCACACTTGCGTTCTGAGGATCCGGCGGGCACTTCCTTCCCGCTGGATCTGTCAGAACGCAAGTCGCCTGAAAGCATTTGAAGACTGATCAGGACCCTGATCAGTCTTCGAAATGCTTTCAGGTTATCATGGCAGCCAGGACGGTACTGAAGTTCTGGCTGCCATGGTACTCCGCAGCAGTGTACTTACCTGCGCTTCATGATGTCACAGGTCCCCGCGGAGCATAGATCAATGCGCCGCCCGGACCTGTGGCGTCAAGAAGGAGCGCCAAAATAACAATTAGCTTAATTCTGGATCCAGATTAATGCACCTCAATGGGCATTATTTCCGGATCCGGCGTTACGGCATGTCTTCCGGATTTTTAGTCAGAGACAAATCCGCAGCATGCTACGGTTTTGTCAACGTCCAAAAAACGTTCACATACTGAACGGAAGACATCCTGATGCATCCTGAACGGATTTCTCTCCATTCAGAATGCATTAGGATAATCCTGATCAGTTTCTTTCCGGCGTAGAGACCCGACGACGGATCTCTACGCCGGAAAGTAAAAACGCAAGTGTGAAAGCACCCTTAGTTGTAGTTTTTAATAGCACCACTTAATTTATCATGTTTTGTATTGGAAAATGGGAAAATTGTGGGGTTAAACTGAAAAAAACCACAATTCCGACTAGGTTCTTTGAGTTTTGATATCACGGTGTTCACTGTGCCATTTTTGGGGTCAATACTTTTTGATCACTGTTATTTAATTATTTTTTTTTTGGGGGGGGGGGGGTAAGGTGACCAAAAATGGCAAATTGCATGTTTTTTCTGTTATGTCGTACTCCTCACAGGAAAATAAATAAATAAATATTTTTGGACGTGGTGATACCTGTTATGTCTCTTTTTTTACGTTTATATATTTTTATATGTAAAATTGGTAAAGGGGGGATATAAACTTTTAATATTTTTATTTGAAGGGTTAAATGACCGGTTTCGGCGTCATCACTGATCCCGGTCATTGCGGACTAGTGCTTGCTTTATTATACAGCCGACACCCGCCACATATGGAGCAGGCTCAGCACAAAATCCCGGTCCATACATTCCATCAGCCACTATGACGTATGGGTACATCACGGTGGCTGTAGGGGTTAATAAATGTCCCCTATAGCTTTATGGGAGAAGATTCAGTAAAACTTGTATTTCATTCATCTAAATTCCTGCTCATTCAGGGCTTTGAAGTCCAGGAGGTGGTCCTATCAGTGATTGACAGCCCGCCCTCTATGAGGAGGAGGTCCAATCAGTGATTGACAGTCTTCCCTCTATGAGGAGGTCCTATCAGTGATTGACAGCCTTTGCTCTATGAGGAGGAGGTCCTATCAGTGATTGACAGTCTTCCCTCTATGAGGAGGTCCTATCAGTGATTGACAGCCTTTGCTCTATGAGGAGGAGGTCCTATCGGTGATTGACAGCCTTTGCTCTATGAGGAGGAGGTCCTATCAGTGATTGACAGTCTTCCCTCTATGAGGAGGTGGTCCTATCAATGACTGACAGCCTTCCCTCTATGAGGAGGCGGTCCTATCAGTGATTGACAGCCTTCCCTTTGTGAGGAGGAGGTCCTATCAGTGATTGACAGCCTTCCCTCTATGAGGAGGCGGTCCTATCAGTGATTGACAGCCTTCCCTCTATGAGGAGGTGGTCCTATCAGTGATTGACAGCCTTCCCTCTATAAAGAGGAGGTCCTATCAGTGACTGACAGCCTTCTCCCTCTATGAGAGGAGGTCCTATCAGTGATTGACAGCCTTCCCTCTATGAGGAGGAGGTCCTATCAGTGATTGACAGCCTTCCCTCTATGAGGAGGCGGTCCTATCAGTGATTGACAGGCTTCCCTCTATGAGGAGGCGGTCCTATCAGTGATTGACAGCCTTCCCTCTATGAGGAGGAGGTCCTATCAGTGATTGACAGCCTTCCCTCTATGAGGAGGAGGTCCTATCAGTGATTGACAGGCTTCCCTCTATGAGGAGGCGGTCCTATCAGTGATTGACAGCCTTCCCTCTATGAGGAGGAGGTTCTATCAGTGATTGACAGCCTGCCCTCTATAAGGAGGCAGTCCTATCAGTGATTGACAGCCTTCCCTCTATGAGGAGACGGTCCTATCAGTGACTGACAGCCTTCTCCCTCTATGAGAGGAGGTCCTATCAGTGATTGACAGCCTTCCCTCTATGAGAGGAGGTCCTATCAGTGATTGACAGCCTTCCCTCTATGAGGAGGCGGTCCTATCAGTGACTGACAGCCTTCCCTCTATGAGGAGGAGGTCCTATCAATGATTGACAGCCTTCCCTCTATGAGGAGGAGGTCCTATCAGTGACTGACAGCCTTCCCTTTATGAGGAGGAGGTCCTATCAGTGACTGACAGCCTTCCCTCTATGAGGAGGGGGTCCTATCAGTGATTGACAGCCTTCCCTCTATGAGGAGGTGGTCCTATCAGTGACTGACAGCCTTCCCTCTATGAGGAGGCAGTCCTATCAGTGATTGACAGCCTTCCCTCTATGAGGAGGAGGTCCTATCAGTGATTGACAGCCTTCCCTCTATGAGGAGGAGGTCCTATCAGTGATTGACAGCCTTCCCTCTAAGAGGAGGTGGTCCTATCAGTGACTGACAGCCTTCCCTCTAAGAGGAGGTGGTCCTATCAGTGATTGACAGCCTTCCCTCTATGAGGAGGAGGTCCTATCAGTGATTGACAGCCTTCCCTCTATGAGGAGGCGGTCCTATCAGTGATGACAGCCTTCCCTCTATGAGGAGGAGGTCCTATCAGTGATTGACAGCCTTCCCTCTATGAGGAGGAGGTCCTATCAGTGATTGACAGCCTTCCCTCTATGATGTGGCGGTCCTATCAGTGATTGACAGCCTTCCCTCTATAAAGAGACAGTCCTATCAGTGATTGACAGCCTTCCCTCTATGAGGAGGCGGTCCTATCAGTGATTGACAGCCTTCCCTCTATGAGGAGGAGGTCCTATCAGTGATTGACAGCCTTCCCTCTATGAGGAGGCGGTCCTATCAGTGATTGACAGTCTTCCCTCTATGGCTGTGTATACAGAGAGAACTGGCCATCACTGATAGGACAGCTCACTGGACTTCTTATAGGACCGCCCACTGGACTTCTTATAGGACCGCCCACTGGACTTCTTATAGGACCGCCCACTGGACTTCAAAGCCCAGAATGCTCCTCCTGCTCTATAACATGCTGCCTGCAGATTAATTCACATTTTCATGTTGACAGGTTCCATGTAAATGGCTTTTCCAAGTGTTTAATACTGATGAGCTATCCTGAGGACAGGTCATCAATATCAGATCGGTGCGGTCCATCTCCTGGCACCTCTGATCAGATGTTTATGATGAACCCCGCGGCTTCCTCCTATGCCAGTGACATCACGTATATCGGTCAAGTGAACGGCCTGATCTGCGATACCTTGGTAAACTGCTAAGAGGCCATGGTGCCTAATGGATGTCTTTGAGACTTTATCGCTAATCCCCGTCACCTGGGATTACACACATACTTCTGTGGAAACCCATCTGGTCCTATAAAAAGGACACAATATAGACTGCTGCCATTTAAACTGTACCATTCTTTCAGTTTGTAAAAATAACTACATAAAAAGTGCAGTCACTGTGTACATACATTACTTCTCCTGTACTGATCCCGAGTTATATCCTGTATTATACTCCAGAGCTGCACTCACTATTCTGCTGAAAGAGTCACTGTGTACATACATTACATTACTTATCCTGTACTGATCCTGAGTTACATCCTGTATTATCCTCCAGAGCTGCACTCACTATTCTGCTGGTGCAGTCGCTGTGTACATACATTACATTACTTATCCTGTACTGATCCTGAGTTACAACTTGTGTTATACTCCAGAGCTGCACTCACTATTCTGCTGGTGGAGTCACTGTGTACATACATTACTTATCCTGTACTGATCCTGAGTTACATCCTGTATTATACTCCAGAGCTGCACTCACTATTCTGCTGAAAGAGTCACTGTGTACATACATTACATTACTTATCCTGTACTGATCCTGAGTTACATCCTGTATTATCCTCCAGAGCTGCACTCACTATTCTGCTGGTGCAGTCGCTGTGTACATACATTACATTACTTATCCTGTACTGATCCTGAGTTACAACTTGTGTTATACTCCAGAGCTGCACTCACTATTCTGCTGGTGGAGTCACTGTGTACATACATTACTTATCCTGTACTGATCCTGAGTTACATCCTGTATTATACTCCAGAGCTGTACTCACTATTCTGCTGGTGCAGTCACTGTGTCCATACATTACATTACTTATCCTGTACTGATCCAGAGTTACATCCTGTATTATACTCCAGAGCTGCACTCACTATTCTGCTGGTGAAGTCACTGTGTAAATTACTTATCCTGTACTAATCCTGAGTTACAACTTGTGTTATACTTCAGAGCTGAACTCACTATTCTGCTGGTGCCGAGTGAGTGCCAACTGCCCCACCAAAACTGTGATTGCTGCTCTGGAGTATTATACAGGATGCAGCCCAGTATCAGTACAAGATAATTAATGTAATGTATGTACATAACAGAACAATGAGTGCAGCTCTAGAGTATAATACAGGATGCCAGTCAAAAATCAGTTTAAATAAGTAATGTATTGTAATGTCATATAATTCTCTTTGTAAACCATAAGCCGAGCTCTGAAGAGTTAACTTCTCCTATGTCAGGTTACTTAGGACAGAAACCGATTAAGGGTATGTTCAGACGACGACAATTGTCGCGCGACAAAAAGTCGCACTATTGTCGCGCGACAATTTTTAGAATGGGAGTCTATGGTGTCGCAGTGCGACATGCGACATGCTGCGACACGACAGTCGACAAAAATCCATCCGGGATGGACTTCTTGCGACTGTTGTGTCGCAGTCGCAACATGTTGCATGTTGCACGTGCGACACCACCATAGACTCCCATTATAAAAATTGTCGCGCGACATTAATGTGACATCAATGTCGCGCTACAAATGTTGCAGTGTAGTGGTTCCCAAATTGTCGCGCGACAATTGTCGTCGTGTGAACGTAGCCTAAGGGTACTTTCACACTTGCGGCAGGACGGATCCGTGCTGCCGCTCTGTCCCTATTGACTATAATTGGGCGGGGGGCGGAGCTACAGTGCAGCACGGCAGTGCGCGGCCGGAGATCGCCGGACTAAAAGTCCTGCATGTCCGACTTTTTAGTCCGGCGATCTTTACCGTGCGCAGCCGTGCTGCGCCGTAGCTCCGCCCCCCGTCCCATTATAGTCAATGGGGACGGAGCGGCAGCACGGCAGTGCACGGGCACTTGCCGCAGGATGGATCCGGCAGGCTGAATAGCCTGCCGGATCCGTCCTGCCGCAAGTGTGAAAGTACCCTAAGCAGGAGGCGCCTAAAGCCACTAACCCAGAAGAATGATCCCACAGCAGTCTGCAATGTGTTTACGTTCATGGCTTAAGACTGCCTATTTAAGGGGATGTTCTCCCCATTTTATAAAGTGATGGCATAGCGACCTCTGGGACCCCCACCATTCCCGAGTGGATGCTGCAGCCTCTCCATTCTCAGGACTGTTAGGGGTCCCAGAGGTCGTACCCCTGACCGAAGTGATGCCAAAAAAAACAGGAATAACCCTTTAAGGACACAGAATGTTTTGGGGTGAAGCAGTTGATATATGATCAAACATGGCGTCTTACCATCATGAAATAAATGGAGTTTATTACAGCTCAGTACATATGAATGGTCCTGTGCATCAACTGATCACAGCCTATAGTGCCCTGTGCCCCCTATGAACAGCGGGTGCTATTAAAATCACATCATTCATTTACATGGGACACAGTAGAGGCGACCAGTACACCTCCAAACTGGGAGGCCGGAACATGAAGTCTATGGATTTTCACTGGTGATGCAGACATAGGATGCCAAACCTCTGGCACAGCGCTAGGCACCAGGAATGTTCATTAATACAGGATCTGAGTCTTTATCATACAGGTGTCCCCAGGCGGGCCTTTCTCTCCTCCTCAAACTTCACCCTGGAGAAGATGCGTTTCCTCTGAAGATCCAGTAGAGGTTCACTCATCGGATTTCCTTCCTTCTGCATCTGGGCCAACATCATAGCTCTCAGGAGAGGCGGGTACAGGACACAGGGCAAGGATTCCGGCTCTGGCACAGGCGTGAACTTCTTAAAGTCGTCCTCTTCGTGCCGCGGTACAACGCGCCAGTCGTGGTACATGGCCTTGCTGATCTCGGTCTCCTCAGACTCTTGATTACCTGGTTGGAGGAGCGAGGGATAAAGTATTAGGTAATGGGGTACATGGCCATGTGGAGCCTCAATCCACCAAGAACGGCATGAAACCTGCCCGGTGGCTCATTATATAACCGCGTCCAGAGGGCAAAATGCATCATGTAGGTAGACTTACCTCTGAACGTTAAATAACCCCAAGCCTGCCCATAGTCCATATTCTAGAAGAAAACACACGACAGATGCTTACTGATAAAACCATGCTAATGTTTAAATACAAATTGGGAGCAGATTCCTTTATTAGGGTCAGAGCTTCCCTTTTCACAGAGCAAAGGCTTGATGTCTGCAGCCACCACTAGGGGGAGCTTAAGAGCTTATGGGCTTTCTAGGACATAGAAACTGATGACCTATCTTAGGGTCCTTTCACACTGGCGTTTTTGTTTTCCGGCATAGAGATCCGTCGTCGGGTCTCTATGCCGAAAAAATCCTGATCATCCCCATGTATTGTGAATGGAGAGAAATCCGTTCAGGATGCATCAGGATGTCTTCAGTTCAGGACCGGAACGTTTTTTGGACGCAGCAAATACCACAGCATGCTGTGATTTTTGTTCCGTCCAAAAATCCGGAACACTTGCCGCAAGGCCCGATCCGGAATTAATGCCCTTTGAAAGGCCTTAAGCTAAATCCGGCCTTAAGCTAAACGTTGTTTTGGCGCATCGCTGGATCCGACGTTTAGCTTTTTCTCAATTGTTACCATGGCAGCCAGGACGCTAAAGTCCTGGTTGCCATGGTAAAATGTAGTGGGGAGCGGGGGAGCAGTATTATTACCATCCGTGCGGCTCCCGGGGCGCTCCAGAGTGACGTCAGGGCGCCCCACACGCATGGATCACATGATCCATGGGCATGGGGCGCTCTGACGTCATTCAGGAGCGCCCCGGGAGCCGCACGGACTGTAAGTATACCGCTCCCCGCTCCTACTATGGCAACCAGGACTTTAATAGCGTCCTGGCTGCCATAGTAACCTGAAAGCATTTCGAAGACTGATCAGGATCCTGATCAGTCTTCTAATGCTTCAGGCGACTTGCGTTCTGACGGATCCGGCGGGACAGAAGTGCCTGCCGGATCCTCAGAACGCAAGTGTGAAAGGACCCTTACACAGTGTACAGAGCCATAAGCAGACGGCGGCACACACCCTCTAGTGGCCGTGTTGAGTTACTGCAGCTCAGCCCTCATTCTAGTGAATGGGAGCTGAGCTGCAGTAACCAGGAGTGGCCACTACTGTGATAGTTCTAGTGACTGTGGCTCCAGCTCGAAGCTGATTGGAGTGCGTCCCAGGGGTCGAACCCTCTACTGATCTGATACTGATAACCTATTCTAAGGATAAACCCTTTAAAGTATTATTGAGTTCAACTGGAATTATATAATCCACATGCAGTGAGCTCCCCCTAGTGGCGTCTGCAGGATGATATTAATTGTCATCACTAACTTTTCAAAAAACTTTTAATCTGTAATAGAGATAGATCAAAAATTTTGTTTGGTAGGGGCTTGCATGTCGTGCTGCTCACTCCATGAGACGGGCTCCTTAGCAGTCTATGAGCCTGTGTCAATTCAGTCAGCTGCAAGGAAAGAGTGGAATATGCGAGGGCTTCTCTCCCCTTGTTTTAGAGATCAGTGGGGGTCTCAGCGCTCAGCCCCCACCGATCAAAACTTTTAATATGTCTCTATGATATAGCAAAAGTTTTTTGAAAAGTTTGTGACCCTTTAAAGAGTAACTAAACTTTTGAAGAAATTTTTGTTAAAATGTTCCTAATGCCATAATAACAGTTTTTGTAATATACTTTATTAATAGATTTGTAATTGTTAATAGACCTTATCCCCCCCCCCCCCCACAGCGCACCTTTCCCTGTGCTCATTAAATTCACTTTTCTGTACACCACTGACAGCTCAGCGGTGTACGGAGTCTACAGTTAATCAATGGGGCCGCAGCGCAGCGAGTACGGGCAGGAGCGCACATTGCTGCTCCTGCCCGTGCCCCCACTAACTCCTGGCATAGTACATGGGTACCCAGGAACCATGTGCTATGCTAAGAGTAGCTGAGCGGAGCTGCTCCTGCTCCTGCCTGCTCCGCTAAGCTGACATGCATGGCTTTTATCTTAGCGAAGCAGGCAGGAGCCCATGCCTTCTATGGGGAGAGCGCCTGGTGGTGGCCAGACCAGGGAAACCTGGGATCCCTCAGCCACCACCTTTCCCACTCCGTTCTCAATATGTCGCTAGGATATGTCCCCATGGTCTAATAGGTGCAGGTTCCACCTCTGAGACCCGCACCTATCAGAAAATGGGGACATATCCTAGCGACATGCCCCCATTGTCTCAGATGGGAATACCCCTTTAAATGAGTAAATAAGGTCAGAAGATCTGCAATAAGGCTTCACATGAGCCGTCAGCTGATTGGACTGAGAGTTAATACTTTGTACACAGACTGATCTTTTAACCCTTGTATCTCAAAACCGGATGGGACCTCTGTTCTAGTGATGGTGGGGCCTCTATTGATCACCTGAGGGACAACCCTCCTAAACAGCGCAGTTCTCACCTCAGCTGTGTAGTCCACTTTGACCTTTGTTATAGTCCAGTAACAGGGCTCCTTATACTCCTCCAGCCACGACTTCCTCGTCACCAATCGTCCCACTCCAAACGCTCTTAAGCCAGAAAGCAGAGTGAAAAGTCTCTTCTCGTTCTTTACGTCTTCCCACGCTAAAACAGGCAGACGTTTGCCAGTGAAGGGTCGACTCATAGTCTGTTAAAAGAAACAATCAGATCCCATAGTCAGACATTAGCGCCAATCAGAACGCCATCACCAACATTAGTAAATAGCCGTACGGAGACCTAATATCCAGGGACAATCCGAGTGAACGTCTGGTATTTCACCTATGACTTGAGTGGGGCTGAGGGGCAGTACCAGCACAGCTCATGGAGAGGGGAGGCGCTGTTTCGGGGAAAAAAAATACAGGGCCCTGTTTCTAACTATGGCGACTTAAAGTAATGTGACGTCTGTCATACAGGACAGCAGACTGCGACAAGGTCGGGCCAGTCACACAGTCCATGCCTAGGACAATGAGGCTGCATACTTGCAGACCAGTTGTGTACCCTTTTTAAAGGGGTTTTCTGGGAGTACAATATTGATGGCCTGTCCTCCAAACCTGATGGATTTCCTGCGACTTGCCTCAAGAAACGGGACCCTATTCACTTTCATTATGCTGCAATCTTTGCATCTCACAGCTAAAGCGGACGCGTAGCCTCAGCCTTAAAGGGGATGTCCCACAAAAAATATTCTACAGTTTTCAAACCAGCCCCTGGATCTGAATACTTTTGTACTTGCATGTCATAAAAAATTTAGCACAACTGCTGAGTTATTCAATACAATGTGTCTGTATATCGCCACCTGCTGTTTGTTCTTTTTCTTATTTCTTTGTCCTGCTCATTGAGATGGCCGCACATGCTCAGTTTCATCCTTCAACTGCTTCCTGAGCTGTGATAGGGAGAGCAAGGACACACCCACTAAGCTGCAGCAGAAAAGACACTCCCCTGAGCTGCCAGCTTGATATAAATCTTGCAGAACAATGAACGGGGGGATCTCTGGATCCATGTAGGTACTGAGCTGGTTCCAGCTTTGTTAGAAAGAGGTTGTCATGTACTACATGATGTCTGATCTTCATCTTTTACGTTAGTCATGGGAGAACCCCTTTAAAGGAGTATTCAGGTTGTGAGAAATTAGATAACTATTAGATAGATGGGGGTCCTACCGCTGGGACCTCCACCAATCACAAGAATGGGGACCTTGTACCCAGCAGGTTGAGCTTGCACACTGCCACTCCATTCATCGCTATGGGAGTTCCAGAAAAAGCCAATCGCTGTAGTCCGGGTTTTCTGGAACTCTCATAGAGTTGATGGAATAGAATTGCGCATGTCTGACCTGCAGGGTACGGGGTATCAGTGGGGTGTCAGCAGTAGGGCCTCCACCAATCTAATACTCATCCCCTATCCCGTAACGATCGGAATACCCCTTTAAAGCAAATTCGTCCAGGACAACTTATCAAACGGGAGAATGCACTGCGATACTGCGTGTAATATGGAACTCTCTGACATACATATGTACACATCACACGCTATATGGAATTGTATGACACACATAGGCGTAGCTATAGGGGGTGCAGAGGTAGCAGTCGCTACCGGGCCCAGGAGCCTGAGGGGTCCCAAAGACCCTTGTGCTGCATAAGAAAACACACAAAGCACCGAGGGAAGGGGGGCCCAAGCTGAAATCTTGCACCAGGGCCCATGAGCCATTAGCTACGCCCCAGATGACACACGTACACATCACACGCTATATGGGACTGCATGGCACAAATATTTACACATCACACGCTATATAGAATTGTATGACACACGTACACATCACACGCTATATGGGATTGTATGACACACGTACACATCACACGCTATATGGGACTGTATAACACACATATGTACACATCACACACGGCTTAAGCTGCATGACACATTGTTCCGAACAACCCTCTGTGTAAAAGCAAGGAACAGACAGTAACCTCATAGTTCACAGCATAGCGCTGGGAGTCCCGGGGCCGGTTCTTCAGCTCCCTGTACGCCCGGATCTTTCGGGCCATCTCAGCAATGAGCCCCAATTTCTTTTTCTTTGCCATGATCCTGCCCTGCACCCCAGTGACCAGACCACAAGACACGTGAGGGTGACCCCAGAATCTCCGGCAACGTCGCGTCCTGATGACGTCAGCCTGCTGTCAACGAAATCACGTGATGCAAGCAACAGCCTAGCGACGTTTGATATTTTTTTTTAATTATTATTCAACAAACTTTATTTACAATGGGGTAAAATACGCCAGCAAAAGCATTTCGAATTCATACCTGGTGTCTGCTTATTCCGATTATAGTAATATAGTTTGAAGAGGGAAAAAAAAAAAAAAAAACCCTGCCCGAAATAAATATGGACGCTGACGGATGTGCCAAGTGACGTGTCCAGATAAGTCACGTGATACAGTCAAGGCTAAGGGATGGTACAAGAAGAGGGAGAATGAAGTTGTCTTTGTGATTTTGGTGGAGCCAGCTGGAGCTATGGACTAAAGGGGGGAAAGTCTACTATGCTCCCTTGTCCTTTGGAGGAATAACTTTAGGATGATGGGAGTAGTGCAAGATGGAAAAGCAGCAGAGTCTATCTGGTGCCATGTTGTAAGTTGCTGCTGTGATTTCTGTTCCTTCTGTGTTAAAGGGATTGTCTAGAACTAGAAAAACATGACTGACCTGACATTTCTTCTCGATGCCATGCCTCGCCTGTCCATGGGTTGCCTCTGGTTTTGCAACTCCATTCCATTCAGGTGAATACGGCTGAGCTGCAGTACCACACACAGTCTGTAGACAGGAGTGGCGCTGTTTTTGGAAGATACCTCCGTGATTTACTAATTTTGGACGTTACCTTTGAACCGACCATGTCTTCTTTTTGTATCAATTTACCACGACAAGCGTCTACCTAAGAAATGATAATGGTAGTCATACATTAAGGGGGTTATCCCGCTCCTGACATTATAATATAAGTATCTGGCGCTGTAGAGTATTATTAGTAGATGTCATCACTTTCCTTTTTTTTCAGTTCGGCTGCTCCTTCCCCCCGCTGTGCCCCCCATTCTTGTTTCACGCCCTGAACGCTAATTGACAGCAGCGCTACAAAATGAAGCTTTTCTCAGGAGGCGTCTCCTTCTCCCTGGCTGTGATGCACTCTGCTGTGATTGGACAGCTCACAGCCAGGGAGAAGGAAACGCCCCCTAAGAAAAGCAGGCGTCTCCTCCTCCCTGTAGTGATGCTATCTTCTAACATACAGGGCACGAAACCAGAACAGGGGGGACACAGCGGGGCAACAGAGCAGCCAAGCTGAAAAAAATATTACAGCCATGACATCTACTAATAACGCTCTACAGTGCCAGGTACTTACGGTATATTGTAATGTCAGGGCCGATACATCATATAGTACATGACACACAAACCTAGAACCAGCCCTGTACCTCACATGGATCCAGAGATCTCCACCATTCATTGCTCCAATTGCTCTGCTATACTTATATATAGCTGGCAGCTCAAGGAGTGTGTCCTTTCTGCTGCAGCGATCTCCCTATCAAAGCACAGGAGGCAGTTGAGGGATGAAGCTGAGCATGTGCTGCCATCTCAGTGAGCAGGACAAAGAAATAAGGAAAAACAAACAGCAGGTGGCGCTATACAGATCCATTTATTGAATAACTCCGTGGCGATACTAACTTTTTAATTACATGAAATTATCAACCTATCGCCCTCCTTCCTTCCTTTCTCATCTGTTCTTTACTTTGCTCTATAATATCACTCACTTTTTTTTTTTTTTTGTTATTCTGTTAGTCCTCCCATCATCTAACCGACCTAAACCTATGATGATGAAGTCCCCATCTTAAGATGAATGACACAATCAATGAAAAAAACTAAATAAACCTGATTTATCATAATCAAGATTTGTGATGGAAGCAGAACAGGACGCAGGATCTATGTGTAAGACCCCAAGGAAACTAACGAAAAGGGCCAAAACCTGGGAGATATCCGACTCCGAGCCTGAGGAAGACCCTGCCAGTGTTGAGAAGGATGACGCCAAGGCTATGGAGTTGGCAAGAAGTAATCAAAGAAGCCTTCAGGAGAAACCAGAAGCCTATGAGATGTCTCGGGATGGAGGCAAGGAGGAAAGTGACTCTCAGCCCTCTGCAGAGGTCCTTACAGCTACGTTGCCGGCGCCACTACATGCGACCATAACTCCCAGTCCGAATAAAAGAACAAAGAGGAGAAAAAACCCAGAAGAACTGGAGGCTGATAGGATACTGGCAGAAGAACGAAAGAAGGAAAAAGAGGCCAAGAGGCTGGAGAAAGAGAGGATCCGCAATCTGGAGAAGGAGGAGAAGGAGAAACGAAAAGAGTCAGCCCTGGCACTAAAGCTCCTGAGACCGGATCACTGTGGGAAGTACATGACGGTCCAGCTTGATGCAGGTAGGACATGTTGTGGCAGTCTGCTGAGCCTCATAGATGAAAATCAGTGCCGACCTTAACTGGAGATATGGTCCCTACAGACTCGTCCTATTGGGTTCTGTGGCCAGCACTTCCAGTTTTATCTGCACTGGTTCTCATGGTTCTGCTCCTAAATGTGTTTCCTACCACCATAGGCCTTTATGGCAGTTTTTATGTGAAGAATTGGTCCAAAATTGTCACAGACACCCCCGTGACAGGTGCCAGGAGATCAGAGAAACTGGCAACACATCGGTTAATCTGACTGGTTCCTTGTGGATCATTTGTGTCTGTGTTGTTTTGGTAATGACCACACCTCTTGCAGGTGTTGTTGGTTTGGTCATTTAACTTCCCCTATTTATTGCTGCTTACCCCCGTCTGGGGGTGCGGTTTATAGCTTTAGTTCCTGGACTCTGGGCTAGCTGGTTGTTGGATCTCGGTTGAGCTCCTTGCGCTGCCTTTGCTCCATGTGAAGTTAAGTGTCATCTTTCCTATTTGTATTTTTTTTGTTTTATTTCCCTGTATTTTGTCTCTTGGCCTTAGGGAGACTCTTGTTCATCCTTCTGGTGTCGGAATAGGTTGTCTCAAGTCCTGTCACTATACTAGGGCCCTACAGGGTGTGTTAGGGCTCTAGGTTCCTGTGTATGAACTTTCCTACCATCAAGTTCATACTGATAGTTAGTCAGGACTTGGATTAGAGTTATTCTAGGAGGTGACCTTTTCCTTTACCCTAGTTTCCAGGCCTAGTTCCTGTCCCCTTTTCTCCTGTGCTCTGTGTAGAGTTTCCCACTCACACCGCATCCTTGACAAAAATCCCCTGTATATCTTTACAGTGACATGATAAAATTCTGGTTGCCTGCAGAGACCACTAGAGGGAGCTTACTGCATACAGATGTATACAGCTCTCTGTGAACGCAGTAGTATGCACTCCCTCTAATGGTGCCAAAATTTATTTTATTTAGCTTTACTTTGCAGGCTGTTCCCTTGTCCTTCCACCATGCTTTACATTTCAACTTTTCTTGTTTGGGTTGGCCCCTGTGCATAAGCACCAGGAATTTATTGTATGGAGAGTATGTTCTTTGCAGCATGGGCACAATACTAATGCGGAAGAGAACATTGCCCGCTGCTGATATACTGAACCCCATTTTTTTCCCCAGGCCTTCTTCAGGATGCCGGATGTGAAGATCTGCTGGACTCCCTGAGAACGGTCGGTTACAATTACTCCATAGAGCCGCACTCCGTGCCCTACAGTGTCACTTGGAGGAGAGAGATGCCGGGAGACTGGACGTGTGTGGTGAGATGAGCTTTATAACTGTAGCACGAGGATCTGCAACCTCCGACACTGCAGCTGTGGTGAAACTGCGACTCCCAGCATTAGTTTGGCCGCTCTAGGAACTCCCATAAAAGTGAATAGAGCATGTTGGGAGTTGTGGTTTCATCACAGCTGAAGATTGCTGATCCCTGCTGTAGCACGTTGGGGAGGGGGGGGGGGAGACATGCTCCTGTCCCTATGTTGTGGTTGGGGGTTAGTATCTGTGCTGCTCCTATTCTTCGCTTCCCATGTTAAGGTTGGGGTCGGTATCGGTGCTGCTCTCATGCTCCGGTTCTCAAGTTGTGGTTGAGGGTCGGTATCGGTGCTGCTCTTATGCTCCGGTTCTCAAGTTGTGGTTGAGGGTCGGTATCGGTGCTGCTCTTATGCTCCGGTTCTCAAGTTGTGGTTGAGGGTCGGTATCGGTGCTGCTCTCATGCTCCGGTTCTCATGTTGTGGTTGGGGGTCGGTATTGGTGCTGCTCTCATGCTCCGCTCCCCATGTTGTGGTTGGGGGTCGGTATTGGCAGGGCTGTGGAGTTGGAGTCGGAGTCGAGGAGTCGGAGTCGGAGGCAATTTTGGGTACCTGGAGTCGGAGTCGGCAAAAAATGGACCGACTCCGACTCCGACTCCTACTAGATTTAAATTGGAATAAAAAAAAAAGCAAGTTTAAATGTCCCAATTCAGATAAAGTTATAATTAATTACTTCTCTACTGTAAGAATAAAGGCCAATGCATGCAGTGCGTCACGTTACCGCTAAACAAAGATGTTAAGTGACCGTGAAGAAGCTTTTCATATGCTTTACTATGCAGTTAAAGGGACACTGACAGGCTGATATATCTGCTGGTATTCATCAGAGGATTAGGAATACAACTAGACGACTGTTACCCCCAGTTGAGGTTTACTTGTGTTTAAAAACGTTTTAATCAATATGCAAATTCTCTACCTTTGTGCCCAAGGGGCAGGCGCACATGTAGAGTACTGGCAGCACTAGACAGGACTAGGTAGCGAGGAGGAAGAGAGAAAGCTGGCACAGCCTCAGCATAGCCAGACAAGGCTGCTGCCAGCACTCTACACGTGCGCCTGCGCAGGAATTCAGCGTTCGGCTAGCCTGAAAAAAGGTCAGTGCAGTGAATAATAACGAGGGGAACAGCGCTGGGAAGCTGTACTCGGGCGCGGCTGGGCACAAAGCCGCAGGAGACGCTGCCCCATTGGGCACAAAGATAGTGAATTTGCATACAGATTAAAATGTTTTTAAACACAAGTACAGCTTAACTGGGGGTAACATTAGTATCGTTTTATTCCTAATTCTCTGATGAATACCAGTATATATATATATATCTTTAGCTGGAAAAGCAGCCTGTCAGTGTCCCTTTAAGGAGCGGCAATACTTACACTTTCCATTGTCTTGTGGTCTGCTGTTACAGGGAACCCATGGTTATCCTCGCCTCTCACTGATAACTGATTAAGGACTGGAGACACTTGTATAAGTGAAGGGAATGGATAGTCAATAGTTCAAGACTGAAGCTGTAAACCATTTGAAAAACTGCTATCATTCAGCTAAGGCTATAAAACATGTAAACTCAGATTGTTAGCTTAAATTTTAAACATGACTATGGGATTCTACTAGGAAAATCATGTTTTAAAATAAATGCCCCTTCCCCTGCTCCTTCCTGGATCCTCCCACTGCTCTATCTTCAGCAGAAGATCAGCACACAAAGGAGAAGGCAGCAGCTTCTGCTCAACTACCTCTCTGTGCTAGAGAAGATTAGAAGAACTTGGTGGAACAGCTTCGTATTTGCATATTAAATACAGAGGAGTCGGAGTCGAGGAGTCGGAGTCGGAGTCGGAAGTTTCAAAATCTGAGGAGTCGGAGTCGGAGTCGGACAATTTATCTACCGACTCCACAGCCCTGGGTATTGGTACTGCTATCATGCTCCGCTCCCCGTGCTGTTTTGCAGGTTGGTTGGGGTAGGTATCTGTGCTGCTCTCATGCTCTGGTCCCCATGATGTGGTTGGGGGTTGGTATCGGTGCTGCTCTCATGCTCCGCTCCCCATGTTGTGGTTGGGGGTTGGTATCGGTGCTGCTCTCATGCTCCGCTCCCCATGTTGTGGTTGGGGGTTGGTATCGGTGCTGCTGTCATGCTCCGGTCCTCATGTTGTGGTTGGGGGTCGGTATCTGTGCTGCTCTCATGCTGCGCTCCCCATGTTGTGGTTGGGGGTTGGTATCGGTGCTGCTCTCATGCTCCGCTCCCCATGTTGTGGTTGGGGGTCAGTATCGGTGCTGCTCTCATGCTCTGCTCCCCATGTTGTGGTTGGGGGTCAGTATCGGTGCTGCTCTCATGCTCCGCTCCTTATGTTGTGGTTGGGGGTCAGTATCGGTGCTGCTCTCATGCTCCGCCCCCTATGTTGTGGTTGGGGGTCAGTATCGGTGCTGGTCTCGTGCTCCGGTCCTCATGTTGTGGTTTGGGGTCAGTATCGGTGCTGCTCTCATGCTCCGCTCCTTATGTCGTGGTTGGGGTTGGTATCGGTGCTGCTCTCATGCTCCGGTCCTCATGTTGTGGTTGGGGGTCGGTATCGGTGCTGCTCTCATGCTCCGCTCCTCATGTTGTGGTTGGGGGTCGGTATCGGTGCTGCTCTCATGCTCCGCTCCTTATGTTGTGGTTGGGGGGTCGGTATCGGTGCTGGTATCATGCTCCGCTCCCCATGTTGTGGTTGTGGGTTGGTATCGGTGCTGCTCTCATGCTCCGGTCCTCATGTTGTGGTTGGGGGTTGGTATCGGTGCTGCTCTCATGCTCAGCTCCCCATGTTGTGGTTGGGGGTCGGTATTGGTGCTGCTCTCATGCTCCGCTCCTTATGTTGTGGTTGGGGGTCAGTATCGGTGCTGCTCTCATGCTCCGCTCCCCGTGCTGTTTTGCAGGAGGGTCTGGAGCTTTGCAGAGGAGAAGAAGACGAAATGCTGATACTGGTGGACCCTAAAGATTTTCTCACGAGTGTTTGCTGCTTCATTCAGGTAACATCTCATCTATCTAATCTTATATAGGACCCCTAATGATTACAACAGCAGAGGTCCTTAAGCCCCCTTGTCTGGGTGGAGCGGAACTGCACATGCGTGACCACCCCTGCATTCATTTCTGTGGGACTGACAGAGTGCTGTACTCGCTGGTCACACATGGGCCATTCTGCTCCATTCACACAGGACTATTCTCATGATCGGTGGTCCCACAGCGATCATACATTGATCACCCGTCGCCTACAACTAGCGGTAGAACGGAGTCATTACCACGACTCCTCAGTAACCTCCATGTTTCCCTATGAGGGAAGACGCGGTACCCTGTGCCATTGGGAACCATGGTCGTTTTGGTAATGGAGTGATACACGTGAGCCCGTGGAGCCCTGGCCTAAATATGTGGTGTTTTCCAGGTTCCAGGCAATGGTTTGTGGCTCCATAAATAATACGAGAACACCTACAGTGCCTCGCACAAGTATTCACCCCCCTTGACTTTTTTCGTATTTTGGTGCCTCACAACCTGGAATTAACATGGATTGTTTGAGGATTTGCATCATGTAATTTACAGAACATGCTCACAACTCTGAAGATGTGTTGTTTTTTTTTTTGGTTTTTTTTATTGTAAAGAAAACAACAAATGGGACAAAATAACAGAAAAAGTCAATGTGCATAACTATTCACCCCCCTAAAGTCAGTACTTTGTAGAGCCGCCTTTTGCGGCAATCACAGCTCCAAGTCGCTTTGGATAAGTCTCTATGAGCTGCCACATCTTACCTCTGGGAGTTTTGCCCATTCCTCCTTGCAAAACTGCTCCAGCTCCTTCACGTTGGACGGTTTGTGCTTGTGAACAAGAATCTTTAAGTCTGACCACAGATCTTTTACTGGATTGAGATCTGGGCTGTGACTCGGCCGTTCCAACACATTTACATGTTTCCCCTTAAACCACCCAAGTGTTGCTTTAGCCGTGTGTTTGGGGTCAGTCCTGCTGGGAGGTGAACCTCCGTCCCAGCCTCAGATCACGCACAGAGTGCTACAGGTTCTGCTCAGGAATATGTATTTATCCATCTTCCCCTCTGACCAGTTTCCCAGTTCCATCCCCCCCAGTACGATGCTGCCACCACCATGTCTCACTGGGGGGATGGTGTTCTTTGGGTGATGCGATGTGTTGGGTTTGCGACAGACATAGCGTTTTCTTTGATGGCCGAAAAGTTAAATTTTAGTCTCCTCAGACCAGAGCCCCTTCCTCCATACATTTTGGGAGTCTCCCACAGGCCTTTTCTCAAACTCACAATGTGCCTTTTTGTTTTTAGCTGAAAGTAATGGCTTTCTTCTGGCCACTCTGCCATAAAGCCCAACTCTATGGCTTATTGTCGTCCTATGTACAGATCCTCCGGTCTCTGCTGTGGACTCTGCAGCTCCTCCAGGGTTACCTTAGGTCTCTGTGCTGCCTCTCTGATTAATGCCCTCCTTGCCCGGTCCGTGAGTTTTGGTGGGCGGCCGTCTCTTGGCAGGTTTGCTGATGTGCCATGTTCCTTCTATTTGGTTAATATAGATTTGATGGGGCTCCTGGGGATCAGCAAAGATTTGGATATTTTTTTTTATAACCTAAGGGCTCTTTCACACTTGCGTTTTTGTTTTCCGGCATAGAGATCCGTCATCGGGTCTCTACGCCGGAAAGAAACTGATCAGGATTATCCCAATGCATTCTGAATGGAGAGAAATCCGTTCAGGATGCATCAGGATGTCTTCAGTTCAGGACCGGAACGTTGTTTGGCCGGAGAAAATACCGCAGCATGCTGTGCTTTTTGCTCCGGCCAAAAAACCTGAACACTTGCCGCAAGGCCGGATCCGGAATTAATGCCCATTGAAAGGCATGGATCCGGCCTTAAGCTAAACGTCGTTTCGGCGCATCGCCGGATCCGAAGTTTAGCTTTTTCTCAATGGTTACCATGGCAGCCAGGACGCTAAAGTCCTGGTTGCCATGGTAAAGTGTAGTGGGGAGCAGGGGAGCAGTATACTTACCATCCGTGCGGCTCCCGGGGCGCTCCAGAGTGACGTCAGGGCGCCCCACACGCCTGGCTCACGTGATTCATGCGCATGGGGCGCTCTGACGTCATTCTGGAGCGCCCCGGGAGCCGCACGGACTGTAAGTATACCGCTCCCCACTACTACTATGGCAACCAGGACTTTAATAGCGTCCTGGCTGCCATAGTAACCTCAAAGCATTTCGAAGACTGATCAGGATCCTGATCAGTCTTCTAATGCTTCAGACGACTTGCATTCTGACGGATCCCTGGTCTTCATGGCAGTGTTTGGTTAGTGATGCCTCTTGCTTAGGTGTTGCAGCCTCCGGTGTGTATATGTAATGACGGATCATGTGACACTTAGATTGCACACAGGTGACATCATGTCACTAATTATGGGACTTCTCAAGGTAATTGGCTGCACCAGAGCTTTTTATGGGCTTCCTAACAAAGGGGGTGAATACTTACACACAGGCCAATTTTCTGTTTTCCATTTCTAAACAATAGTTTTATATATATTTTTCTCATTTCACTTACCAATTTAAACTCTTGTGTTCTGATCCATCACAAAGATTAACAAAACATTAAACTTAAGGCTGTAATGTAACAAAACAGGAAAAAAGTCAAGGGTGGGAGGGGTGAATACTTATTTGAAGGCACTGTATGTGTTCAGGGCTGTAGGAAAGCTGGGTGGCATCCCCTGTGTAAAGTGTAAACAGCTTCAAGGAAGTCCGGGGATTATGGCGATGGCTGGAATATTACCGCTCTGTACGTTGCAGGCACCAGCGACCTCCAGGGATACTGAAACCATGGGGCCTGCGTTTGGATTTGCCAAAAAATACCCCAATAAGAAGATCACATTGGTTATTTTGGGACTCCGAGATTACCGGAGGCAAGTAATGTCATCTTCATCGGTCCTCTGCAAGAACTGTGCCGTGTAGTCTCTGCAGTCCTTGGGGCCTCCTATCTGGTATCTCACAGCAGATGGGAGGATGCCATGTCCCCACCATGTTAGTGCCCGGTGTGGCGCTTTTTTTTTTTTTTTTTTATATATTAGAAAGCAGCCATGTTTCCTTTAAGGGAATTTTCGTATAGGACCCCTCACGATCAGCTGTTTGAAAAAGCCACGGTGCTGTAGTAGCGCCGTGGCCTCTTCCTAGGCCACATGACGTCATGGTGGCCTAGGCGCAGCTCAGTCCCTATAAAGTGAATAGGGCTGAGCTGCAATACCTAGCTAAACCACTATTCACAGTACGGCGCTGTGCTTGGGAAGCTGTGTGCGCCATGGGTTCCTCAAACAGATCATCGTCGAGGGTCCCGGGGGTCAGACCCCCACCCATCACATATTGATGACCTATCCTGATGTAATCAGAGAACCCCTTTCATAAGAATTTGATTTGTGCTCCTAGATGTCAGAGACTGTCTCACAAAATGGAGAGACATTCGCTGGAGGTGAAAGCGAGGCGTGACCTGGGAGACAGCTGGGTGACGTGGAGGCAGATTGACGAGGTGAGGTGACTTACTGGTTTTATTAGATATAGTAGAGTAAATGGCGACCAATCACAGTGCAGCTTTCATTTCTTACAGTGCTTTTGAAACCTAAAAGCTGGGCTCTGATTGGTCCCTATGGGACAGCTTTTCATTTGGACCATTTAAAGGGGACCTAAACCTTTGCTGAAACCGCAAAGGTGCAGCATCGCATCTCAGAGGGCTCTGCTCGGCTTTTCCAGCGTGCGGAGTATGGATCCTAAATGCTTTCTATGGATCCATACACCACATGCTGGAAAAGTCTAGCAGAGCCAAGGTCCCCTTTAAATTTGCCCGATCAAGTTCAGTAGCACAGTTTGCGTCGTTTTAACCCCTTAAAGGAACTCTTCAGGTGTGGTGGGGGAGAATGTGAACCCAAGGATTCTCATTCTAGTATTTCATGAGACCTTGTGTCCTGCAGCGCCATCTCTAGCCCCACACCAGGCATAACAAATATCAACTTTCCCCGGAGTGTTCCTTTAAAGGGGTTACTCCACCAAAGTTTTGATCGTCCATCCGTAGGATAATCATGGGGTGGTCCGAATGCAAATGGAACCTTTCAGTGACCCTGAGAATTAGGGGTCCCCGAGTTCCCTCTCTGAATGGGGCGATAGTGCGCCTGTTGAACCTCCGCTCCATTCACTTTTTTGGGGCGGACGTAGAAAATGCTTTGTCGGTACGATAGTAATGAATGGAGTGGTGGACAGACACACTGAGAGGCGACTTGGGAACTATTTGGATCTCAGAATCACAGGGGATCCCAGAGGTTGCATCCCCCCCCCCCTCCTAAATTTTGTGGGATAACCCCTTTAATGACCGCCAATAGTCGCCGTACATGTCAGAGTTCAAGCAGTGGTGCCAGTCGCAGTTACGGGCCCCAGCACTTCCGCCGCATCTCCTGGTATCCATAGCAGTGTTGTCAGTCGCCTATAGGGTCGTCTTCTAAAGAAATGCGTTGGGGCCTGCTCACAGTGGAGCGCTATCCTGACATCTTGTTATGCTCGCGGCTTCGTGTGGGAGGCCAGGCGCTTGTGTTTCTACAGCTGTATTACAACACGGAGGTGGTAAACCTGGAGACATGGAAGCAGTTTGGGCAGCATGTGTGTGCCGTGACGAAGAGTGTGGCTCAGCGCCCATTTCGGTAAGTGTAAGATAACTGTGCTCCGTGGGCATTAATCGACGACAGTAGTTATTTTTGGTGGAAATCAGCTTTATAAAACGTGGCCAGCAGATGTCACTGGAGACAGCAAAATTAGGCCTCATTCTCATGACCCTGTTCTGCAGATCGCACTCGGACCTATTCATTTCTATAGGCCCGCAAAAAAGAAAAATGGACAGCACACAGATGTCATCCGTGTGTCCGTTCTGAAAGTGATAAAACATGCCCTATTCTGGTTTGTTTTGCGGACAAGAATAGTCCGTTCTAGTGGTGGGAGCAAGAAAAATGCAGATTGCACGTGGAAGGCGTCTGTATTTTGCAGATCCGTAGTTTGCGGACACTGCATGAGGCCTAAGGCTGCTTTTTCTTCTGCCTATATTAGGCCCCTTTTAGACCAGCGAGTCTCACGCATCTGACTCCACGCAGCAGCTCCCGTCCTGACCTCCTAGCACTCACTGGGTCGCATAGCATTATAGTGATTTATGATGCTATGTAACCCTTATGCCTCATTCACACAGTCAGTATTCGGTCAGTGATTTTCAGCCCAAACCCGGTGCAGATCTTTCCCTTACACCTTATGTCTGTGGAGGCTCCAATCCTGGTTTTGGCTCACAATCACTAATGGAAATCACTGACCAAACACTGACATGTGAATGAGGCTTTAGGCCCCTTTCACACGGGCGAGTTTTCCGCGCGGGTGCAATGCGTGAGGAGGACGCATTGCACCCGCACTGAATCCGGACCCATTCATTTCTATGGGGCTGTGCACATGAGCAGTGATTTTCACGCATCACTTCTGCGTTGCGTGAAAATCGCAGCATGTTCTATATTCTGCGTTTTTCACGCAACGCAGGCCCCATAGAAGTGAATGGGGGTGCGGGAAAATCGCAAGCATCCGCAACCAAGTGCGGATGCGTTGCGATTTTCCCGCATTGTTGCTTAGCAACGGGACCCAATCTCTATTATTTCCCTTATAACATGGTTATAAGGGAAATAATAGCATTCTTAATAAAGAATGCATTATTAAATGATGAGGAAGGGGTTAAAAATAATAAAAGTTAACTTACCTTAGCCACTTGATCGCGTAGTCGCGATCTGTCCTCTCTTTCCCTGCAGCATCGATGATCTAAAGGACCTGTGATGACGTCACATCACATGGCCCAATCACCTGCTCCATCACTATGGTGATGGAGCATGTGATTGGTCCATGTGACCATGTGACATCATCCAAGGTCCTTAATCACTATCCTCAGGCTGTGTATAGTGCTTAAGGACCTTGGATGATGTCACGTGGTCACATGGACCAATCACATGCTCCATCACCATAGTGATGGAGCAGGTGATTGGGCCATGTGATGCTGTGACATCATCACAGGTCCTTTACATCTTTCAAGCTAACGGAGAGGAGGCCGGTGTTCTGCCAGATCTCTATAGATTGCCGAAAGTCTATAGCGGAAGTCACGTGGTTCGCTGGGCAAGCGCACAAGCGCGCTTCCACAAATCATCCGTGCAGCCTCCACTGAAGTACTTCGCCCACCGCGCGTGCGCACAAGAGACCTCTTAAAGTGACAGTCATCTCCAGTAAAATACAGCATCTACATTTATTTGTACCCTCGCTGCGCTCGGCAGTTAGTCAAACTAACTCTGTGCCGCCATTATTAGTAAAGAAGGAAATGGATGGTAAAGAAATTCTTTACCATCCATTTTTTTCTTTACTATCAATGGCGGCATAGAGTTAGTTTTACTAAATGCCGAGCGCAGCGAGGCCGAGCCCGATGCGTGGCGAGCGAAGCGAGCCCGCGAGGGTACAAATGAATGTAGATTAATGAGTGCTGGGGGGGGGGGGGGCGGAGCTGTATTTTAATGGGGATTACTGTCACTTTAAGAAGCCTCTATACCCTTAAGTTTGCGCACGCGCGGTGCGCGGACTACTGCAATGGAGCCAGCAGGAGTGATTCGCGGAAGTACGCTTGTGCGCTTGCGCAGCGCGCCACGTGACTTCCGCTATAGACTTTCGGCAAACTATAGAGATCTGGCAGAACACCGGGCTTCGCGATCAAATGGACCAGGTAAGTTATGATTAGTTTATTATTTTTAACCCATTCTGCACCAGTTTAAACATTTGGAAGATGGCCAAGGGTATTATTTTACATTATAACTATGTTATAATGTGAAATAATACCAGCGGGACAATTTCTGACCCAAACATGCACTTCTGTAAAGAAGTGCAGGTTCGGGTCTGGGTACCAAAAGTGCCGATTTTTCTCCCGCGCGTGCAAAACGCATGACAGCGCTTTGCACTCGCAGGGAAAAATCGCGGCAATTCCCGCAACGCACCCGCACTGTTTGACGGAGTGCACCCGCAACGCCCGTCTGAAAGAGGCCTTAGAGGTCTGGAATGTATTGGATAACACTGACATAAGGCTGTCAGTGTTATACAATACATTCCAGAACTGTAAGGGTTTTATGACATCATAAATCAGTCTAATGCCATGAGACCCAGTCAGTGACTGGGAGGTCAGGACGGGAGCTGCTGCATACTCGCGCTGCGAGGAGTCCGATGCGTGAGACTCGCTCGTACATCACCCAGAACTTGCAATTAATCAGAGCAGCATAGAACAATATGGTGCTCTTACTTCGGTTCTGATGAGTTGTGGGAGGTCAGGGTGTTGCTTACATGTGTAGCATGGGCGCAAAAAAAAGCACCCGTTAAGTCCTAAGACAGAACCTAGAGTAGCCAGCAGGGGTTGCCACTAGATCAGGGATGCTCAACCCGTGGCCCTCCAGCTGTTGTAAAACTACAACTGCCACCACGCCCTGCTGTAGGCTGTCTGGGCATGCTGGGAGTTGTAGTTTTGCAACAGCTGGAGGGCCGCAGGTTGGGCATCCCTGGTCTAGATTATGAATACAGTATGTAAAGTGTGATGGCCACATTAGATAAAGAATTTCACAATGCCTTTTGCTCTCAAGGGGGATAAGCCATATCTTATTCCTCCCGTCCCATTAAGAACACAAACATACATGTGTATTTTGGGGGGTTGTCGGGAGGAATAGAAACCGCAGGGATTTTATTACATCAGACTTTTGTAGTATTATAGTTTGTACAGATTCCTGCAAATCCGTAAACCTTTTCATAGCACACTTTATTTCCAAAATTCTATGCTGATTCGATTATTGATATATTATATCTTGGTAACGTTCAGAGCACGATAACATTTTGGCTGCAGGTAGCCACCACTAGAGGGCGCTTTAAGGGATTTCCAGCTTTTTTCTGACTCTCAACACCAGTCTGCTGTACCTGACGAAAAACATACTCTCCTGACGCTGCACCATTCCACCTCCCTTCAGTGTTTTTTCCAGCCCTCGTCCTGTAAACTTCCGTACCGACACGGTCACGTGAGCCGCTGCAGCCAGTGACTAGTCATGTGTCATCTAAAGACGCGCCACTACTGAAGCCAACGATTGGCTGCATTGGTAAATAGGACCTGTCCGTCTGGAAGTTTACAGGATGAAGACTATTAAAAGGAGTCGGGGACCACTGTAAGCAATTGTAGTGGGGGGTCTCAGAACCCATACCCCCACCAATTAAAACTTCTGAGACTGACCCATCAAAAGTTTTTAAAAATGATGGATTTTTTTTTTTTTAAAGAAATGAAGCATCACAGAGTTCTAGACCTTCTTAAACACAGTTCTGGTCGAGGGTGGACATTGGGTGGCATTGCTCCATTACATCATGTCCTAATTCATCCCTGCAGGAAACACTGGGAGGCTCAGTCGTACTCGTTCTGCACCTCTGCAGGGAGCTGGCGAGGGTGGGGTCCTCGGGGGTCGCTTGCAGGTTTACCCTTGGTTTGGAGGAGACAAATTCAGCAGTTGAACAGAGTTAGTCCAGCGATGGCGGCGGCCATAACGGAGGCCTATCCTTCACCGCAGCTGCTTATGCAGGTCAGTACCTCAGCAGTGGCATGGCTACTACCCCTACGGGAAACGTGTAAATCTATACAGAGTCACCGTAAATCCCACTGAATATGTATTTGGAGTGCGGGATCCCTCGTGCTGACATTCTCACCCCCCCTCCAGGCTTATGCAGCGTGCAACACAGAACGGGAGAAACTCTCTCTCCTTTCTGATCTGCGGGTGCCACGTAACACAGGGGCCACTGAGGAAGGTGAGGACCCGGACGACGATGCCAGCAGCACCCTAGGTGATGAGCCAGCCGCAGGGAAAGAGCGGCGAATCGGTCCAGACATATCACGGCGGATCTGGCTCTTCATGACTGCAACAAATCCGGAGCTGGTGCTGGATCTGAACTCATAGCACAAGGATCTGTCATGACGCAGAGGTGTCCGACATTCCCCTCTGTAGGTACAGGGCTATGAAACCTATTCGGTGCTCCCCCTCCTCAAAACAAGTGTAATAAAAATATATAATTTATGAATAATGTCGTTGTTCTGTGCCTGCCGGTCCAGTGCTGTAAGGCCAGGTACACACTGTGCGGTGGCGGGGGACCACGTCACTACGGCATACCTTTAGTCCTTGCTGCAGTTAGACTCACGTTTTTTTTGTTTCTTTAAGGGTTTGTACACCTTTTGCAACCATGTTTTTGTTAAAGTTGGTTGGCTCAGACAAGGGTGGAGTATCGCTAGGATACGCCATCCATGTCCGATGGAAGCGGGTCCAGAAGTAGGACCCACAACTATCTTCTGAATAGGACCCACAAAATGAATGGAGAGCAGCAGCGCATGCACGGCCACCCTCTGCTCACAACCGAGCACCGGCTCATCTATTTCCACCAGTCCCTGGCTGTGTATGGAGAGTGCACTGCGCGTGCGCGGCCACCCACTGCTCACCACTATGGGAGTTCAGAAAATTTCTAAGCATCAGCTCGCCTATTTCCACCAGTCCCATAGCGGTGTATGGAGAGTGCACTGCGCGTGCGCGGCTACCCTCTGCTCACCACTATGGGAGTTCAGAAAATTTCTAAGCATCAGCTCACCTATTTCCACCAGTGGTGAACAGAAAAGTAGCTGTGCATGCGCAGTACGGTCTCCATTCACCACTAGGGGACTCCTAAAAATAGTGGAGTGCTGTGCTCCTCTTCACTTCGGGGGCCCCGGTTCTGGAGATGAGGCGAGACCAACTCCTAAATGACATCCTAGCGATATGTCATCTATGTCTGAGATGGGCCGACCCCTTTAAGGTTCCAGTACATATTTAAAAAAATGCTGTTTTCTATATACAGCTCCACACATGGTCTGTAACCAAGGCCTTCATAGGAGCTGTATCCATTCAAGGCAAAAATCGAGTGCCGGGCCTTAGGTGGCGGTGCAGAATAGGGGGATTCTTTAAGTCCCCTCGCCCTGCAATAGGAATCATACAATGGGGGTGATATTATTAAAGGGGTTTTCTGAGATTTTTATACTGATGACCATCAGCGGTGCTCCTGCTTTCTCTCTGTCACATGGCCTAGGAGCAGCTCAGCCGCTATACAATGTGCTTGGTAAACTTTGAGAAGGCAGCCGTGCTCACAGAAGATGCTGATGACCTATTCTGAGGTCTTCATGTGCTGCCCGCTGGTGTAAGATTCATCTAATTTATTTAAAAGGTCATTACTAGGGATGAGTGAGCCCGTCGGGATCGCCATTCAGGCAGTGGAGGCCCCTTATAAACAGACTATAACTGAGTTCTATGACGGAATGCATAACGGAAGCCTTTAAGAGGCATTCCGTTTGTATCCGTCCCTAACAGAAGTCGATGGCCAAGGATAACGGATCCGTCTGGTTTCCGTTATGCAGGACTTTGTTTTTGATCTGTTAGGCTTGGCCATAGACTTCTGTTAGGGACGGATCAAAACGGAATGCCTTTAAAGGCTTCCATTTTTCATTCCGTCATTATAACGGGATTCCTTCACTGCCTGAAAGCTGAACCTGTAAAGTTCGGATTCGCTCACCCCTAGTGATTATCTCTATAAATTTGGCCCATCTGTCCATGTGTCAAAAACGTGAATCTGCGTCAGCTATGAGCTGACGCAGATTCTCGGTATGACTCATTCCAGTTACTGGCTTAAATTTATACTATGTGTCGTGCAATCACAAGAGCATCGGTAAAAAGGGCAAAAATGTTGCACAAGTGGAGGGCGCTGCCCTTCATAAGTTCTCCCCGTGTACGCACACACATTTTTCAGAACTTCTTTTATGGAAACCTGCAGATGTCGGTGTTACATGGGGAAAGTAAATGGGGGGAAACCATGACCAACCCATGCTAGGGCATGCAGATGTTAAAGGAGTTGTGCCAAGTTAGGACACCTAACTGATCAGTGGGGGTCCGACCCCTGGGACTCCCACGATCCTAATCGTTGGGGCTTCATTCCCCCCAATCTCATGAGCAGCAGGTAAAGCATGCCCCCTGCCTGTCCATTCATTTTCTATGGGAGTACGGTGCTCGGCCATTTCCTGCAATCACATGGAATATAAATGGAGCAGCGCGGCGCATGCTCTGCTTGCCGCATCATCAGATCTGGGGGGTTGGGAGCCTCTTTCTCTGAATTGGTGGGGGTCACAGCAGTCAAAGCCTTACCGATCAGTTAGTTATCCGTAATCTGAGGATAAGGGTGAACTTACAAACTTGGCACAACCCCCTTTAAAATTTAAGTGAGCGCTGCCGTAATTTAAATGTGGTGATCTACAAAGCCAGGCTGCCCGTACCCATAGCGGTTTTCATCTGAACCCAGCCTAATGGTTATGGTCACGTATAGTGAATACGCTGCAGATTTGTGCACATTTTACAAAACCCGCAAAGTGGATGAGATATTAAGAAATCTTATCCAAAATCCAAAGCAGCCTATTAATCTAAGCTGCGGACCTCTTCCGTGGATTTCACCCTATGCAATACAGAAGGTGAAATCCCCATGTATACCGTGCAGAAACATAGCAAATCTGCTTAGAAAATTCTGCCCCACGTGGACGTACCCTTTGGCGTCAATCAGATGGCAGTCCCATGACCACAATTTCCTGCCTGGCTGAGGGTTTAATGGGGGTCATCCTGTTCTGCTACGCTCCCATCCGCTGCAAAAGGAGTTGCGGAAACAGGAGTGCTGTCTTGCTCGCCAGTTTCCGTAAGCTCGGCGCTTAGTCCCATCTCCCTGTGGAAATGGCGAGCCGGGATAACCCTTTTGTTAACCTGTACTAACAATATACTGGAGTCCTGTGATGCTGCTAGTTCAGGTACTAAGACAAAGTGAGGCCTAACACTGGCCCCCGACATGAAATTGATCTGCAGATCCAGCTTATTTTAAGGAGGCCATAGTCCCAACACAGCGTTATTCCTCCTGACCCCCCTAGGCACCTCATCCCCTGTGAGAAATCCAACATGCCCAATCCTTCTTTCCCAAAGCACTGCGTTCATATGAGCATGAAAACAAAAAGGGATCATATCGAGTCATGGGAGTGCAGGAACTGGCTGCTCCTTTACACGGCCTTTCCTGCATTCTTATGAGGTGCCGAATTATTAATTGATTTTTAAAGTGGAAAACTGAATTTGGTTCGATTTCAAGTTTGTAAGTGGTTTTCCACTTTAAAAATCAACTACCAAAGTTATTCAACAAAGGCACGCACGACTCAGCCAATAACTAACTTCGGCTCATCGGAGCCTATACGTTCTAACAGTGCAGAGACGGATCTCCGTACAGTATTAATCCACAAAGTTTTGAACAAAGCGCCTTTGGATGTAATTCGCCCATCTCTACGCCTCTTCAAGGCCCTGCATTACACCCATCTGAGGGCAGCCTTACTCCATGACGTTTTTTTGCAGACTGAAACATAAGCCACAGGGAAACATATCGGCTCCATTGAAGGTATAAAGCAATCCAAGCTATATTTCATACTGCAACTTTCATTGATATATAGGTGTTAAATAGGAAGCCTACATGAGATTCTAGCCGTAACATATTAAGCAGACTACACCATGACCCAAACCCGTCCAAATCATAGTCTTCAAATGTGGCCGAAGACTGAAAAAAAAAAGGAAGTATGATGTTGGGAGGGAGAGGACGAGCAGTCAGTACTATGAACAGTTATTCAGATACAGTAAATGGAGAGGGGTTACCAAACGGGACCCCTTATAATGCTGTAGGCTGTTCCTATAGTCATGACATCTACCAATAGTTTTATGGGAAGGGGGTTCTGTGGGCCCCTGGTAACCTTTACTAAGGAATCGTCTGCTGTTGAACTGTTGAGTCGCTCGGGTCCGAGTTTTAGCCGATCCATGGGGAGAGTATTAGCAAAAACACAGGTTGTCTTACAGGTCCTGTTAAAGTGCTGGTAGATAACGGATGTCCTCGTTTGTAAGGATACAGATCTCAAAGGGGTTGCTGAAGATCCGAATAATAAACTTGAATAGTAAAGAGCTGCAGTACCGGATACAGCCAATGGGCAACAGTGGCGCTGTTTCTGGAAGTGGGATAAAAAAAAAAGCGCCTGTCTGGACAACCCCTTTAAATTGCATACCCTATAATCAGTTGAAGGTCGGATGTTACAACTTGTGCGCCAACTAAGGCAAAAAAAAAAAAAAGTCATGCCAAACCAAAAGCTGGGCTTCAGTTGTCTTGATCTAGCACCGTCATTCAGAGGTCTCAAGGTCACCGCTCGACATGATGAGAGCACAGCTCCCGTTTCCATTGCCCCTTCATGATCCTCTTCGAGGTCCTTTGAGTTTTTTTTTTTTTTTAACTTTGTTTTCTGTCCTTGCAAAAGTTCACAGTGGGGTGTTATGGCAGACGGTGGGCACCATGTTGGCACCTGTTGCCTAAAGCTGCTGTTAAACCCTGCGGCACCGTTTCCGCTGACATTCCTCTGTGCCTGGCGGGCAGCTGCTGTCTGAGTCGCTCCCGCTGGAGGCGGCGGCTGCAGTGTCACTTTTGCGCTGCCTGGAAGGGCTGATTCCCATCTGTAGGACCCAGCCCAGCTTGTTACTCAGCACTTGTTTGAGACCTGGAGGGAGAGGTAAGGCCTCCAGAGAGTCCACACAGTCCGGAAGCAGCTGGCGCAAGCGGGCACAGCACAGGTACTGGAGGGAGGTACGGCAGCAGCACGAACGGATCACTTTCATGCTGCTCTTCGCGGCTGTAGAACATACCATGGGGAAAAACTTCTTGTTCCGCAGCTGAGTGGCTGCTACACCTGGAAGGCGAGAGGGACATCTGAGGCAACCGCTCTGTTAAGGCCTCTTTCACACGAGTGAGTTCCACGCATTGGACTCGCAGTGTGTGTCACCCGCCCTGACCTCCCAGCACTGCCGGGGTCGCATAGCATTATACTGATTTATCATGCTATGTAACCCTTAGAGGTCTGGAATGTATTGTATAACTGACAGCATTATGTCACTGTTATACAATATATTTTAGAACTGTAAGGGTTACATAGCATCATAAATCAGTATAATGCTATAAGACCCCTCGGTGCTGGGGGGGTCAGGACGGGAGCTCTCGCTGACACACACTGCGAGTCCAATGTGTGGAACTCGCTTGTGTGAAAGGGGCCTAATGGTGACGGGTACAATGATCATCTTTGCCCTTAACAAAGGCATTTAGTAGCCCTCTAAAGCAAGGATGTCAAACTCGTGGCTCTCATGCTGTTGCAAAACTACAACTCCCTGGGCATGATGGAAGTTGTAGTTTTGGAACAGCTGGTGGGCCACGAGTTTGACATCTATGCTCTAAAGGACTCCAAGGGTGTATGCACTTTATTACAACTACAAAGTGACCCTATGGAGGCCAAACGGACACTCTTTTGGCATTTGTTTGGTCAATGGGGTACTATGGGACCCCCACTGATATTGGAAATAATGTGGCCGTGCTGCAGTTCTCTGCACAGCTGGGTTGCCAGGGCTTTACTGTGCACAGAAAAACAGCAAAGGAGACTCAGACTTCACACGTCCATGTGTGTTTTGCGGACCTGCAAAACACGGACATCGCCGGCACTATATAGAAAATGCCTTTTCTTGTCCGCAATTGCGGACAAGAATAAGACATGTTTTTTTTTTTTTTTTCGGGAACGCGATTGCAGACCCGGAAGTGCGGATCCGCAATTGCGGACCCGGGCGGGACATCGTCTTTCCCCATTGAAATGAATGGGTCCGCAATTCCGTTCCGCAAAATGCGGAACAGAATTGCGGACGTGTGAATGGACCCTAAAGGCTCATGCACACAAACGTAATTTTTTTCCTTGTCCGACAGTATACGTAACCATTCATTTCAATGGGTCCGCAAAAAAAACAGAAGGTACTCCGTGTGCATTCTGTTTCCGTATGTCCGTATTTTCGTGCCGCAAAAAAATAAAACATGTCCTATTATTGTCCGCATTAAAGACAAGGATAGGACTGTTCTGTTAGAGGCAAGCTGTTCCGTTCCGCAAAATACGGAATGCACGCGGACGTCATCTGTATTTTTGCGGATCATCGTGGCCTCTTGATTCTCAAGATTGGTGGTGGTCCCAGAGTTCAGCCCGCACAAGTCATAAAATGATGGCAAATCCTAGTGACATGCCATCAATTTATACACAATTTTGTTAAAGGGGTTGGCCAAGACTTACCAATTTTTCAGGTAGCAGCTGTACAGAGTAATTTCTGTCACCTGATTGTTGGGTAGAAGGTCCCCGTCTGATGGTCCATGACCCATGTAAACAATGCGATCTGCTGTTCTCCATCTATGGTAACCAAGAGGGCAGCGGTCACTTGATTTGCTCATGTGACCCCTCTCCTGGCTGTATCCTATTCTGCACAGGTGCTGGATGGTAGTTAAACCGGTTCAGCACCTGCACTGAGGATGCAGTTGGGGTCAGCCAGGAAAGTGGTCACTGCTGCCATATTGGTTACTATGGACAGGGCGGTGGGTCGGCCCTGCTTACATGGGCCATGGATTGGCAGCCGAGGGCCTTCTTACCTGCGATGGGGTAAGAGAAACGCCTCTTTACAGCTGCTGGTGACACCTTATGCATTTAGGAAAAATTGGCCAACCTAATTAAATACCGCTCTACGGTATAAAGGGATGACGCTACTGTGAGCGGCTACGCTTCTTAGAATGCTTATAACATATCTTACCGATACACTTCCTGTTCTTGTAGAAGGTCAGCACCCCATGCCAAGTATCCAGATGCACTCCAATAATCGACCCTTGGCCAAAGCGTGAGGAGAAACTGCTTTTGTCACCTTTGTGCTGGAGTAAGCCTAAAAGATGGAGAGGAAAGATTAGCAGCATAACGCACAGCCATTCAAATGAATAGTCATCCATGTAATACACGGATGACCCCAGTCCGCCAGAGCCCCGCTTGTGAGCAGCTCTCCCCTCTGACTCATAAAGGACAACCCCTTTAAAGGTATTATCCGTTAATTAATATTAATCACCTATCCTCAGGATAGGTCATCAATATCAGGTCAGCAGGGGTCTGACTCCCAGGACCCCTGCCGATCAGCTGTTAGAAGAGGCCAGCGTTCCATGAATGCCGCAGCCTCTTCCTAGGCCGCGTGACGTCACCGTACATCGGTCACATGGCCTAATTGCAGATCATCCCCATTCAAGTCAATGGGGCTAAGCTGCAATACTAAGCACAGCCACTATAAGACGCACAGCAATGTGCGTGGAGAGCTCCGGTAAGCGTGCAGGCTCCCTATAACAGCTGATAGTCAGGGTGCCGGGACTTAGACCCCCACCGATGTGATAATGATGACCTATCCTGAGGATAGGTCATCATCCATTCCTCAATAACCCCTTTAATGCTGGAGTCCACTGACAGATCTCAGGCTGTAATAAACAGCACTCTGTTATCTGACAGCAGAACCCTACTATTACCTGTGTACGAGAGACCCCAACTCTCCGCATCTTTCCCCAGCAGGCTGCAGAAGGTGTGCCGGTACTTGTCCAGGTTTACATCCGATGTGCCAATGCCAACCATCTGAGAATGGAAACAGGCGCAGAATAAAGCACTGGGGTTCTTTTATCCTCCAAGGCAACTGTTAATATACTTGCAGGTTATATACAGGATTCTATGAACTGTATAGAGTTCCGCACGAAAACCCCACTCACATACAGCTGAAAGCGATCTGTGCATATCTTAGGGCAAGATACGAATCCACAAGCTCTACATCCGGCGTAACTGCAACAGATTTTTAATGCAGATTTCACCCTCTGCACTGCAAATGGTTAAAATTGCATTTATAGGTACGGCCCAGGGGTGTTACCATTACACCTAGAGGCTCTGCTCTCTCTGCAACTGCCAGATTGGCAGAGCCAGGCAGTGTAAACGTCATCACACCTGGTCCTGTCAGAGTGCATAAGGCGCAGCATTTGCAGAGAGAGCAGAGCCTCCAGGAGTAACGGCAACGCCCCCGTTGCTCCTAAAGGCTGATTTGCATATATTAAAACATCAAGGACCAACACAGATGCCTTCAGCTGCCAAGTGCACATGTAACAGGTCAGCCAGTGTCATAGGGACAAATCTGCTGACAGATGCCCTTCAAACAGGTATTTGTTAATACCTTACTTAAAGGGGTTGGCCCATCTGGGACATAGATGGCATATAGCAAGGATATGTCATGAATGTCAATAGGTGTGGGCCAGAGGTGGGACCTGCAACCATCTAGAGAACGGGGCCCCGGAAGTGAAGGACAATGCACTGCACTCTCTATTACTATGAGATCTCCCAAAATAGCAGAGTGCTGGTTTGGCTATTTCCGCCTGTCCTATAGGGGGATATAAAGCGGTGGCTGCGCTTGCGTGGTGCACTCTCCACTTACCAACTAGGGACTGACGGAAATAGCCGAGCCAGAGTTTGGCTATTTTTGGAGCGGTGAACATGCACTTTTGCACTCTGTTCACTTCAGGGGTCCCGCTCTGGAGATAAAAGTGGGTCCCAGATTTGGGGCTCGCACCTTTCTCATATGGATGGCATACCCTAGGGCAGGGATGGGCAAACTGCAGCTCTCCAGCTGTTGTAAAACTACAATTCCCACCATGCCCTGCTGTAGGCTGATAGCTGTAAGCAGTCTTTGCATGCTGGGAGTTGTAGTTTGGAAACAGCTGGAAAGCCGCTGTTTGCCCATCCCTGCTCTAGTGATATGCCATCACTACCCTTTTAATGTGTACCGAGCCTTTGGCCCCCCAAAAAATAAAACATATAAATTATGCACTGGACATCCCCTTTAACCCAAGGGGACCAGACGTGTACTAGTGCCAATATTGTGTGCTGGCAATAAGGCCTGGGCTACACTGCGACCGATTTTAACTATTGAACTACAGCTGCGGTCCAAATGAATACAATCTCGTGGACTGCAGCTGTCGTTCAATAGTTAAAATCAACCAGTCGCGCTACAAAAAGTTGATTTAATACATACCATGTCTGTGCCATAGACAGGCGAGGTCATCTTAATCTCCCAGAAGTGCTGCCCCTCAGTGAGCACCTTGTTGCCTCGGATTGCGGCCGTGCCACAGCTGTACTCCATGTGGAAGCTGACCTTCCGGTTATCGCAGCTCAGCATGCTGGCAGTGGATTTGCTGCCGTCATCCCACACCCAGTCAAAATCTGCAATGGAAAGGAATGAAAAAAAAACTGGTGGAGAACTGGTCGGCGGGTTGCACTACAGGGCTGCGGACTGTCGTCTTACAGTCATCGTCCTCTCCGCACTGGCAGCTCTTTATCTGGTGGAAGGTGTGCAGGCTGGAGCAGTAGGCATCATTCTGGCTGTCGCAGCTACAGTACGATTCACCCGTCACGGGCACGGCGCTGGGTATGGAGGGGGGCAAGTGCAGGAGCTCAATCTCAGAGTCGCTGTTGCTGTGCTGGGAAAGACGAGAAATTGCAACGTAAATGTCCTGTCAGTGAAACACAGTCATCGTAGCTCTGCAACAGTCTGTCCATTTTCAAGAGCTCCGCTTGCGGTCAGTGACTGGAAATAACTTTGTTTAACTCCGGAGGTTGAACACCTAGGAAGAAAGCTTCTCATTTACTGACACCAAGCAGAGGCGCAGGGCGAAAGCCAATTATTCAGCTTGATTGACCTAAAATCCACTTCAAATGAACCCAAAAGGTACAACGTGGACAATTCAGAAATGGCGGAGAGCATACATGCAGGTAGGTCAGCGGATTACCTGTCCGTCAGAATCATAGCCCCAGGATTCATCTCCTGCCGGCAGAGCTGGTGCCCGAGTGTCCTGGTCTCTGCGTACCCCGCTCAATACAAAGCGCCAGGCACGGCTGCTGCGTGGTCGACGAGCCATGTTACGCATTGATGACTGGAAGAATCCAAAAAGCGGCATATGACAAAATGACGCCCACAACTATTGTTCTGCATAGTCCGGCCCAAATCAGACCTGTCAGTAGGTATGAAGGAGCATCCGGGCATCTGTCAGCAGGTTTGTCCCTATGACACTGGCTGACCTGTTACATGTGCGCTTGGTGTGTTGGTCCCATGTCCATATGTGCCGCATTGCTGAGGAAAATAATGTTTTAATATATGCAAATGAGCCTCTAGGAGCAACGAGGGCGTTACCATTACACCTACAGGCTCTTCTCTCTCTGTAACTGCCGCGCCCTCTCTATTTTGATTGACAGGGCCAGGTGTGATGACGTGTACACCACCTGGCCCTGTCAATCAAAGAGCAGAGGGTGCGGTAGTTGCAAAGAGAGCAGAGCCTCTAGGTGTAACGGCAACACCCCCGTTGCTCCTAGAGGCTCATTTGCATATGATAAAAACCTCCTTTTTCTCAGCAATGCGAGAACATATGAACATGGGACCAACACGCCAAGCGCACATGTAACAGATCAGCCGGTGTCATAGGTACAGATCTGCTGACAGATGCTCTTTAAAGTTTAGCTCCACGTTTGCTGAGCTTTTTGACAGTTTCTCCCTAGAAACAAAATTGGGCATTTTAAGTAGCACAAAGCAACAGGTTGAGAAGAGCTCTAATGCTAAGGAGCAACTGGCAGTATAGTCATGGGGGATTGCGATCTGATAAGGTGACGGCTCAGTGTTAGGACATGCCGTCACTTTATGATCAGTGGCAGGTCGACCTCTGGGACCCTCAACGATCCAGATAATGAAAGCTGGCTGGCTGTCGCTGTGGAAGGAAAAAACAGTGAAGTGGCTGCAGCGTTACCTCAGTCTCAGGATCGATGAGCTGGACCCCCACCCATCATAAAGTCATGGTGTCCTTTTATCAGATGGGAATACCCTGACACCTGTACTGCACAGGTAATCACAGAGCCATCTAGTGGCCACCTGGAGAAGTGCAGGTAGTCACCAGCGCTCTACATGCACCATGGGGACGTCGCGTTCACATTTTGCATGTTTTTTTCCTGAGTTGTGACGCCCACTAGCCTGGGTCACATGACCTTGTCTGACCACTAAAGCCATAGACTTCCTGTCACCGAGCGGGAAGTCCTATCCAAAATTCATTAGGCTTTTAGGGAGGCGAGACGGCTGCCAGGATCCTATTGGATCCTTGTTTCCGCCATAGTGGACAGGCCCTATGGATGTGGACCCCACCATGCCCGCGGAGAGTAGGAGAAGGCACTGACTCTCCCCCCAAAACAGCGCAAGGCCCCTTCTTATCTCTGCAAATCATTCTAGTGTCTGGTAGGGCATGCTGGGAGTTGTAGTCCATCAACGTCAGGCTTGCAGGATTCATGGAGGGATAACACGCGGCGACTGGCGCAGTTAAAGCAACATGACAACCGCACAGTGCTATTTCAATGACCCCCAATTCGCCTGCGATGTCACTTCTGGCGAAATTGGCGTCGTCAGGTGGCATCATGTGACTCACAGGACTAATGTAAGGGACTGGGGGGGTTAAGGGTCTGCGGTGATGTACCAGCCCCTGTCTACAAGGCATGGAAACCCCATGACAACAACCCCTGGTTATTTCTACCTGTCTGCCTATACTCAGACAGCTGTGTTCCCCCCCTCCCCTTGTTCACCCCCCTTCTTGTCCCACTTTGCCCAGACTCCCCTTCCATGGCCATTCCTTCGCCCTCTGGCAATAAGTAAAGGGTTCCCCCTCACCCAGCCGACCGCCTACCTGCCTTCCTGCCCGGACCCACAGCCGCACAGACGTCAACAATAACCCCTGAACTACCTCTGCCCCACCGACGAGCAGCCGGGCCTCGATTGGCCAGTCAACCACGTCAATCATCCAACCTTTTCCCACTATTGGCCACGAGTTCTGTCATTCAACCTAAAGAGGCGGGATTATTTTCTGGTTCTCGGCGCTGATTGGAAGGCTTCTTCAAGTCCTTTTACAGCAAAAGACCGCCTTCTTTTTCACGTTTACAGTACTGGAAACATGTGACTGTCATCGCTGACGTGATTGGTTTAAATAGCACCCGCCCATCGAACGCCGCGTTTCACTGATACTTGGTGGATTTAGCCAATGGGAGAAGAGTAAAATGTATACTTGCCACTGATTGGTTAAAACTTGTGCCAGTCTTATTCAATGAGGAAGTGACTGTCCAGCATGGCTACAGCGCCTGGTGAGCCCTTCTTCCTGTTATGATAGTGGGACGTTCATATTATGACTTGTGTATTTCATAGATTGCTGGTATTGTCTGCTTCTGGTTATATAAAGAGCATTCTGCCTGTATATGATAAAGTCAGCGTAGTTATAAGACAGTGAGTTGTACCTTTAAGCTGTTAAACCACCGTTCCATAGTTTTTAATGGTATCTGTTCCTGGGAAAGCTGGGTGACAGCTGATGTGGCCAGCATGACGCGTCCTATAGGAGTCGTCACTCATTTCTCTAGACCTCTAATAGCACAGATGCCCTTTTATTCAGTAATACATCTTATCAAATGCCATGGAGGTGACGCCATCTTGTTCGGTACCTTCGGCCGCACCTTCTATACCTATCCTCTCTAGCGGTCTTCTGATTTGGAGCAGAGGAGAGGAACTGAGAAAAGTTGAATGCTGAGATCCGGGGACATTGAACAGTTAGGGTCAGCCCCCATGGCACTTGGGGACTAAAAGTTGGATTTCGCAGTTATGCCGCCTACACCCCAGTTATATCTGTAAAGAATAAATCAAGGCAACTGGACTTGCTGTCGATTTCTTGAAAACGTTTCACTCGTTCTTCCAATGAGCTTTCTCAATTCTGAGTGACTTGTATAAGAATACACTGCTCCCCCATATATAGCGCTGTCAGCAGTTTGGAGGGCTGGGGGTAGGGTTGCCACCTTTCCCAGCAAATAATACCAGCCAAGTTAAGCTACACCCCAAAGGGGGGGTGTTTGTGGGGGCCTGGCTTAAAACAGGGTGTTAAGTTGCTAGTTTATAATGTGGCTCCCAGTATTAATAATGCCCCCATTAGTGCCCCCCATTATTGATAATGCCCCCATTAGTGCCCCTCAGAATTAATATTGACCCCATTAGCGCCCCCCAGTAATATTAATGCCTCCATTAGTGCCCCCCAGAATTGATAATGCCCCCTATTAGTGCCCACAGTAATAGTATTGCCTCCATTAGTACCCCCCAGAATTGATAATGCCCCCCGTTAGTGCCCACAGTAATAGTAATGCCTCCATTAGTGCCCCTCAGAATTAATAATGCCCCCATTAGTACCCCCCAGAATTAAGTGTCCCCATTAATGCCCCCAGTAATAGTAATGTCCCCATTAGTGCCCCCCAGTAATAGTAATGCCCCTATTAGTGCCCCCCTGTAATAATAATGCCCCCATTAGCGCCCCCCAGATACCAGCTGGGTGGCAACCTTAGCTGGGGGGTATGCAGCCTAGAATACTGCAGTATGTATGACCATGATATCTCCTTACAGGTAATCTTGCTGGTGTGCAGCATATCCTCCTGGTACTGTCGGGGAAAGGAGGCGTTGGCAAAAGTACCATCTCCACTCAGATTGCTCTGGCATTGCGCCATGCTGGGAAGAAGGTGAGTGCCCTGTGCCCTATATGGTTTCTTAAAAGAAAAGAAAAGCAGGGGGGGGGGGGCTCCCTAGTGTAATAGTTGCTGGACGATTCAAGGCTAAGTATACTGTACCAGAGGACAAGGAGAGTTCCTCCCGAATGGGACAAGTACCAAGCTGCTGCGTTCGTATGCCGGACGGTCCTCGGTGGACACCAGAGAGAACACGTGGAGAGGATAGCTCAAGAGCAAGAAAAAAGCGGCACACTTCATTGGGGACTCCCAATAAAATATTTTTATATAAAAAAAAAAAAAAAACATGACATTTAGCTACTCGGTTTAGTGGAGGTCCGCCACCTTCATCAGGCTGGAGAATTGAGTCAAAAGTCGCAGGACACCCTTTTATTTCAGAAACGAAAGGGAAAATGAAATATCTGTATACCCCAGCAAGTAATGGGTGAGAGGTCCTACCTTTTAGGCTACGTCCGGAACATGGCCACAATCTTGAAAGCCGCCATATTGGATCAAAGGCAACATTTTCCAATGGGAAGGGGTTCGTGTAGCTGTTGTGGCATATCAAAGAAGACCAGAATTTTCTCAGAAATCGATTGCCGTAATCAAATTTGCAATATATCTTGTGGTTCAAAAGTTATCAACACAGAAAGCTGCAACAACTGGGAATGTTCCCTGGGATGCACAGCTATTTGACATGTTCAATGTGTTGTCCCTGGTAAGTTTTGAGCTTTTTGTGTTGATAACTTTTGAACCACAATAGATATTGCAAATCTGATTAAGGCAATCGATTTCCGAGAAAATTCTGGTCTTCTTTGATATGCTTCATGACCCCCTTCCCATTAGAAAAATGTACCCTTAATCCAATATGGTGGCTTTCAAGATGGCAGCCATGTTCCGATACTTCATGGGGTATTCAGATATTTCATTTTCCCTTTCATTTCTGAAATAAAAGGGAGTCCTGCGACTTTTGACTCGCCCTGTATACACATCATATAATGTATATATTGATCTGCTTCTGTTGGTTACTAAGGATAGATAGCATATCAGCTGCAATCCTCTGTGAGCCAAACTGTCTGACCAATCGGGTTGCTTCCGATTGATCCAATAATTTTGCTCAATGACAAACACAGATATTGCTATGAATGGTCTCGTTGTATGTAAATGCCCCCTTCCCCTTAACTGCTCACCCGTGTGATCTACAGTAATAAGACTGACATGTTAACGTATGGATGTCTCTGTAGGTCGGCATACTGGACGTAGATCTGTGTGGGCCCAGTATACCCCGCATGCTGAATGCTCATGGCAAGGATGTCCATCAGTGTGACAGCGGCTGGGTGCCAGTCTACGTGGACCAGGAGAAGAGCATCTCGCTCATGTCCATTGGATTCCTGCTGGAGCGACCTGACGATGCTGTAGTATGGAGGGGCCCTAAGAAGAACGGTATGGAGGGTCCCCTGCTTCTTATTTCAAGGCGATTGAGCTAAGTCACATAGTAATGAACCAAAAATGTTGTACTTTATAATGGGGGAGTTTAGAGTCAATCCTATGGACATAAGATTACACGCATGTAGTGTTCTTATTGGAATTCAATCTAGACTGCAGAGATTTAAAGGGGTTGTCCGGATTAGTGTAAATAAAGTTAGTTGAAATGAACACAGGATGTTCTTATTTGTAACGTAACAGTAGTAATCAGATTTTTTTTTGTCTATGAATGTGCTGGATTTCTACAGTATGGAGATCTATCGCTATAATATTCCCATTCAGCCTTCAGGAATCTTGAGACATATTGCCAAGGACAAGCTGCTTTAAGACCCCTGTAACTGGAGACTGTATTTCTGTAATATTCCAATCCAGACTTCAGGAATCTTGAGACAGATTGGTTGCGGGGACAAGCTGCCTGATGACCCCTTGATCAGCTCTGAATCCATAGAAACCAGTCTGTGTCAAATCACTCCGCTCCCGAGATTGGCACTCTACTGAGAGTGGGAATTGGGGTAATAGAAGACGGGTCGTACTATACCGCATCTCAGCTTGCATTATTATCAGATTTTTTCCAAGCATGCCTCTAGGTGGAGAAATGTTGCAATACTTAATAGGAGCCCAGTGCTTTGTGTTGGTATTGAGGTCTTTGTCCCCCTCTTGTCTTCCAGCAATGATAAAACAGTTTGTGGGTGACGTGGCTTGGGGCGACTTGGATTTCCTTATTGTTGACACTCCACCGGGAACTTCCGATGAGCACATCTCTACTGTGGACGCTCTGAGGCCTTTCAAACCCATGGGAGCTGTACTGGTCACCACGCCTCAGGTGAAATGTCCTTGATTCAACTGTTGAGACTGATTTGAGCATTTTCTCCTAAAATAAAAAAAACATTATCACTATTAAAGGGGTTGTCTATGAGTAAAATTAGTCGGAGATTGCCTCAAATTGGGTTAAAAAAAAAAAAAGAAGCCATGCTTAACCGCTTCTCCCATTACGCTTCCTGTTTTGACACTACATGGGTCTCTGCTTCCTAGGCTTCATGGTCCAGGCTTGCCTGGAGATATCTGCTCATATAATCACTGTCCGCAGCAGTGACCTGATTTAGCCGGTGATTGACCGAACATGCGTGTTGACCCGAGGACCTGGAAGCAGGTGGCTGCCAAAAGCAGCTGATCTTTGGGGGTGTACGGGTGTCGGACCCCCACTGATCTGATGACCTAGGATAGGTCATTAACATCTGTAGCCTGGGGAACTCCTTTAAGGTTGTCTACTGCTAAATTCAACCCCTGGAAAATCCCTTTAAATATAATTCTGTGATTATTCAACTGTCTTTGGGGAAGAAAATGAAGCGCCACCAGGTTGCATGGCACAGAGGTTTATGCAATGATACTGTCAGTACTTACAGCATAGGTAGGTGTAGGTGTTATCTGACGACGTGTATTGTTGCAGGCAGTAGCCATTGGAGATGTAAGACGTGAACTGACTTTCTGCAAGAAGATGGGGCTTCCGGTGGTTGGCATTGTGGAGAACATGAGCGGCTTTGTTTGTCCTCATTGCACGGTGAGCTGAGGGTTTTGTTGGGGGGGGGGGGGCTATATATTAAATCCAGTGGCACTATAGGTAACTCTAATACTTTTTATATTACATTGTAATGTAAATGTGGAGTTACAATGTAAGTACACTCAGACGGTAGTATCCCACCCACTGTTACTGGGTGTTTCTGGGATTTTCATATTGATGGTTGTTTGAGGAAGACGGTGAGCGCTGCAGCCTCCTTGCAGCTTACCAACCAAAAGACCGCCCATGGCCTAACCTGGAAAGATCATTAATATGTGATCAGTGGGGGTCTGACCCTCGATAATGAGCTGTTTGAAGAAGCCGTGGCCTCCTCACCCCTTACCAAGCATAGCGCCGTCCATTGGATAGAGGCTGTACTTGGTATCATGACGTCGGTGGCCTAGGAAGAGGCTTAAGGGCTCTTCATACAGCTGATTGGCGAGGGTCTGCCTCCTGGAATAGGGTAAGCTATCCTCTTGAGGATAGGCCATCAATATAAAAGACCCAGAAAACCCTTTTAAGGCCTCCCTCACTCCTTCTTGCCACAGCAAGGATTCAGGATGATCGTTAAAGGTGTATTCACATTCTTAAAGGGATTGTCCTCTGTGGAGAGTGGCTTTTTGTTCGAAGGACTTCTTGAATGTCAGTGGCGATGCAGCAGGCAGTTATCGCTAAGGAACCGTTCCTTCCCAATAACTGCCTGCTCGCCAGTGGAGGATAGAGCTGCTTTTACATGCAGCAATCTCCTCCACTGTATGGAGACAAGTGATCGCTACATCACTCATCCTGATACAGATCGCTATTTACACAGCATGATCTGCCGCCCAGAAACAATGATTTAATGTGCTGCATGAACGATCACTTCACCCGATAAACTAGTGTTTTGCTCGTTCATCCGGTGATCGGCAGCACGTTTACACAGGGCGATTATTGGGGACGAGCATTCATAGTAACATTCGTTCCCTGTAATCGGCTGAAGAATTGTGCAGTGTAAATCCACCATTAGGTTGTCCTGTGGATAGTTAAGGTATTTTTAATGGGAAAACCCCTTTAAGGACTCTCATGCTGCAGCTGAGCTTCTACATGGTGTCTTTGTCTCTCCCTAGGAATGCACTAATGTTTTTTCCAAAGGCGGTGGCGAGGAGCTAGCAAGACACGCCGGAGTCCCATTTCTAGGTAAATAAAATTAAAAATCACTATTAAATGGGTCATCCTGTTGTAACGGCAGGTTATAAAACCCTGGAGGACTGAGAACTGGATTAGATGATCCTCCCCTAATGTTTACTGTAAATGTGGTAGTCCATCTGGGACCTGCTGCTATCATCTCACTTGTTAGACATCAATATGCCATAAATGTCCCATATGGGAAATACCCCTTTAAGTGATAAGTCTGGCCACCTGCCACTAGGGGGTTTATACATTGAACCCTATAAGAAATCTGTATGCCGTAAGCTCCCCCTACTGGTGACTGCATGTGGCAGGGCATTGATTATTTAACCCCTTGGCTACCGGAGGTTTTTTTCATTTTTGCGTTTTCGTTTTTCTTTCCTATTTTCCATGAGCCATAACTTTTTTTTTTTTATATTTCCGGATACATAGCTGTATAAGGGCTTATTTTTTGCGGGACAAGTTGTACTTTCTAATGCCACCATTAATTATGGCATGAAATGTAGTGGGAAGCAGGAAAAAAATTCCAAATAGGGTGGAAATGGAAAAAAAACGCAATTCCTCCACCTTTTTACGGGTTTTGTTCCCATGGTGTTTTGTTTCTGGCAAAACTGACCCATGCCCTTCATTCTCTGGGAACGATTAAAACGATACCCCATATATGTAGGTTTTTTATGTCTAAATAGTGTAAAAAAAATGCTAAACTTTTTTTATACTTATGTCTACTGAGCTGTTTAGGGGCTCATTTTTTATTGATACCATTTTCGAGTGTGCGTGACTTTTTGATCACATTTTAAGGTAATTTTGGGGAAGAGAAGCAATAAAAAAATAGCAAATCAGCCATTTTGACCTTTTTTTTCCCGTTACGCCATTCTCCGTATTGGATTTTTAAAAAAATATTTTAATAGTATTGGCGTTTTCGTTGGCAGTGATACCCATGATATTTATATTTATTGCTCTTTAGGTATTTATTTTTTAATTATACGGAAAAGGGGGTGATTTAAACTTTTATATATATATTTTTTTTTTGTATATTTTTTTACTTTAAAAAAAAAATTATGATCATTTTGTGTGTCATATGATATTATTAATAATGTTTTTTAATTTTTAATTTTGGTCAATCAGGGATTTTTTAAATGCGATTTTACTTCCAGTTTGCAAATTTCTTATCCTAGCCTGCCATCTGGTGGCCAAAATAAGATATGCAGCTTGAATGCTGTTAGCCTCATCAGCGAGGCTTACAGTACTTAGTGCAACTAGTGTTGCATCTGTAGGAAGCCCATGTTTTTGTGCATTTAGGTGTCGTGATCTCACTTGATCACGGCATCTAAAGCATTTAATTACCGCGACCGGCATTATTGCCAGTTGTGGTAATTAGCCACAGGTCTCTGCTGTAAGAAACAGCAGAGATCTGCCGGCCATAACACCCACTGCACGTACGAGCGGGCGTCATGTTCGCACATCGCTCCAGCTGGTAGCGAATGGATTACCTTAATGTTGATGCAGGGAATTTAAAGTGCGGCCTGCTATTGGCTGCCCTGTCCCTTACTCGCCCCCCAGCCCCCGGTCGCCTTTTAAGAATATAGTCTGAACTGTAAAGATATATGTACCAAAAATATAATTGTGATACTCCAACTTCTTTCCTTGCAGGTTGTGTTCCTCTTGATCCCCTTTTGACTCAAAGTCTGGAGCAGGGGAAGGACTTTCTTCAGGAGTTCCCCAAAAGCGCCACGTACTCGTCCATCACAAGCGTTGCTCAGCAGATCCTGGATAGGGTTACGCAGGGATCCTGACCCCGAAGATGGCTGAGATCTGAGGACTTATGTCTGATATTAGTTTAGAATCACGTAGGACAGACGCATTAATCCCGGGACCTCACACCTCTGGTGAGAATATCTCGCGGCCGTCAGTGCAAGATCCTGTCATATAAGTTGTCAGCTTGGCCTGATAAACCTCCTGCACCTGTTGTCAGAGCGTTTATATTGGACTATATCAGATGTGATTGTTGCCTTTATCGTATCGCACTCTGCTTGAAGAGACTGCAGCTTTTCACAGTAAAAAGCACATGACTACAGAACCCAATGGTCCAGAATTTTTGCTAATCCAGACGGTAATAAAGGATTGGTAGGAAATGGTTCAGGGTTTCGGCACTTAAAATGGGGGTCTCATGAAGAGATTGGTGTGGTGAGGAGGTGATCGCCACGGGTCTGGCCTCTGAAACCTCTGCCGAATAGCAAGTGTCACTTGGGAATTGTGCAGGCACCACCTGTAGGCCAAAAGAAGGGGCACCATGTGATACATGGGCAGACTGGTCCACCAGAGCGAGAGCCGCTGTGACCAGAGTAGAAATGTGCGTATGAGGACGTGTAAGTAAAGTGTAGACAAATAGAATAGCTTGTGATGCTCAACCTGCGGCCCTCCAGCTGTTGTAAAACTACAACTCCCAACATGCCCTTCTGTAGGATGATAGCTGAGGGCTGTCAGGGAATGATGGGAGTTGTAGTTTTGCAACAGCTGGAGGGCCGCAGGTTGAGCATGCCTGGCTTAGATGGATAGAATAGATTTGATAGACGGGGGCCATGTTTATCTTAAAATGGATGGACATAGATGAAAGAAAGGAAGGTAGAGATAAGGAAAGAGCGAGAAGGAAAGAGAGAGAAAAAAAGGAAGGAGATAACGATAGAAAGAAGGAAAGGGAAATGAATATTGGAGAGACATGAGATAGATAAATATGACAGATATTGGAGAAATGTCAGCCAACCCATAGAGGTCATTCAAATTTTGTATAAGCATTCATCGACACAACAGTATGTATTTTGCGGTTCGCAAAAAAACAACAGATGACTTCCGTGTTGCATCCGTTTTTTTTATTTATTTTTTGCGGATCCATTGTAACAATGCCTATTCTTGTCTGCAAAACAGACAAGAATAGGACATGTTCTATCTTTTTTTGCTGGGCCGCGGAACAGACATACAGAGGCGGACAGCACACGGTGTGCTGTCCGCAGTTTTTGTGGACCTATTGAAATAAATGGGTCTGCATCCTATCCGCCAAAAATGCGGATTGGATGCAGAAGAAATATACGGTCATGTGCACGAGCCCTAAAGGAAAGGGTGTATGGGGAATCAAGTTGGGGAGATGAGGGAGAAGTCCAGCTCCTTAGAGGTGAGTGTGTAGGTAAAGGAAGGGGATTTCAGGAGAGGAGCCAAGAGCTCAACTGAGTAGATCCAGGTCGGATCTACAGGAAAGCATCAGAAGCCGTAACCCTCATTGTTGTGAAGAGGAGCAACACAAGCCGCATATTACAACAAGCTACGCTGCCAAGTTACGGAAGGACATATCCTGCTGTGCTGTTTGTGTAGCGCCCATTTTACAATAGGGGATCAGGAAACGCAGAAGTGCACGGCCCGCTGTGTTAGGCCAGACGCTTGGGGCCAACACCGAGTCCCATTTTGCAGCGGAAATGGCGAGATGGGGACAACCCTTTTAAAGGCAACTGGAATGTTATCACCTCAACCTCCATAAGGAGATCCAACGGGTTAATGTTACAAATCCATTTTGAGATCTAGAAGCACATACATTTTTTCTTTCCTCCTAAAATCAAGTTTAGAAGAAGTCATCTTGTCCCCCAGAATACGAGGGGCTCCCAGTTACGCAGTCTGTACCCCATCGCTGCGAATACTTTGTTTATTATGAGGGTGGCCCTGTGTGGACATTTATGACATATGGATAGGACTCGCCATGAATGTCCAGTAGGTGCAGGTCCCACCCAACACATATGTGGCCTCTTCTCCATTCAGGGCAAGGCCCCATTATTATTGATTACTGGTTGGTCCCAGAGGTGGCCCCCACACCTGCCAGACATTTATGGCTAGTTCGGGTTATCGAAGAATCCCGTTTATGCTCCGTGGTAGCGGAATCTATAAACGGGATTCTTCGATAATCCGAACTTTGGACGCCAAACTTAAAAAACAGGTTCGCTCAACACTATTTATGGCATATACTGTCAATATGCCATAAATGAGCAGAGGGGGCAACCACCTTTAATAAACCAAGTGCTAGTAGTAGAACAGACTCTTTTATGGAGGTCGCTGTAATTTATTTCTTTTATCTCCGTTGCTCCTGTTCCAGGCTGTGGTCACATGACCATGTCCATGCAGCTCTTTCTTATTTCCTGTGATGTCATGTCCATGGGCGGGGCAGGGATAGGAGAGTGTCTATGTAACTTGCTGGGTGGGAGGAGCTATAAGCTAGTTACCGGTAGGCGTTGTTAGTGGCGGCGCTGGAGGTGTGTCAGAGGAAGGAGAGGTGCATCATGGGTTTGGTTGGATACAGGAGCAGGAAGTGCTACCTACAGGATGGAAACAAAGTGCAACTACATAAACATGTCTGTTAAAAGCCATAGTAAATCCAGAAAACCCCTTAAATGAACCAATACAGAATAAAATTAAATGATGGCCTCTACTGTATCCTTTAAGGGGTAATACCACGAAAATAATCACCTATCCACTAGATAGTTGATAACGGATTGTGGGGAACTGACTCTGAATGGAGTGGTAGTGCGAATGTTCGTGAATGATAGAACGTTGTCTACATCATCCCTATAGAAGTGAATGGAGCAGCGGATCGACATGCGCTCTACCCCTCCATTCTGGCACCTGCCAGTGTCATAGGTACAAGTCTGCTGACTGGTCTGGTCCTGAGCAGGTTAACACTGCTGCATTGATCAGACCCAGACAAACTGCAGCTTTTGCTGGGGGAAGCTGCAGTCAGGCTCAGACCTGGGGCACAAATCTGAGGATTTCCTAATAGGGCAGATATGGACCTGATGTGACATCCCCTTTAATTCCTTGAAGAGTTATCAGCTGGTGCACAACAGTCCCACAAACCAGAGTGAAAACAGCGCACCCTTCATCTTCACTACATCATTTATTTCACTGCTTTTTTGTTACTATTAACACCCACAAGTACCGAGGAAGTAGAAACCCACAGGTAGTGAACAGCGGAACGAATGTCGTGAGTCCAGTTTCCGAGGGAGGCTAAACGTAACAGACCAGGAAGTGACGTCATGCGTCGTGTCACCATGGCTCCCAACCCGGAAGTGCAGCGCTGGCAGGGACTACGGAAACCGGAGAACTGAGTAAAGTGTCCGGTGGACTGGGCACCTGGCTCTGCTCGTAGGTAGCCGGAGGCGGCGCTGTTGAGCTGTTTGTGGGTCCTTTTTGCAGGCAGAATGGTCGCTGTATGTTGTCACTAGTTCATCTTTGTGCACTACACGTCCCAGGAGTGACTGTGAGACTAAGGGCAGGGTTAGAGGTCATAATGATGCACGGTGCCCACAATCCTGACATGGTTGTGTGTGCTTTGTGACCAGTATGGCCGCTGACAACATCTCCCGCGCATTCTAGGCTGGACCCTGACAACATAGGGAATGTGTCTAATGGATTATCATCCAACTATTGCCAGCCACGTGACACGTGCAGATTTTGCTGCGCATTCGCTGTGAAAAATTTGCACTGCGCCTGGGCCTATGGGGGAGATTTATCAAATCTGGTGGAAAAGGAATCTGGATTAAGGTGGGTTCACACTAGCGTTAACATGGTTATAACGGAAAATAATGGAATCCATAAACAGGAGGACGGGTCCGTTCTGGGGCCCATAGACTTGTATTATGACAGAATGCGAAACGGAAGCCTTTAAAAGGAGTCTTTTACCCCCAAACCCCATTTTTCAGTACTCACATATTCCTGTGCTAAATTGCCCCCCCATTAAAAAGCCTCTTACCCCATTGCTGTACCGCTTACCTATCTTCATGAAATCACATTTATAGCAGCTGTCAATCACAGCTGAAGGTGCCCAGGGGAGGCGTCACAACGGCCGGTGCCCAGGCCGCGCGCTCATCTTCCTAACTGTCCAGGCCCCCTTTCACCCAGGCGGCCCGCCCAGTGTCTTCTGCTTGGCCTCCTCCTCTTCAAGTAGCCAAATCCCACGCCTGCGCTGAGGATCCGGCGGTCCGCACCTGCGCACTGGTTTCCCGATTACTGGCACAAGCATCGGGGTATCCTGTGCGCAGGCGTGGGCCCGTACAGCGATACTCCTGCAAGCGCTGCATCGGAGGGCTGTTCAGAGCGGACTGCCGTTCCTCGGCGCAGGTGCGGGATTTCGCCACTTCAGGAGGAGGCCACGCAGAAGACACTGGGCGGGCTGTCTGGGTGAAAGGGGGCGTGGACAGTTAGGAAGATGAGCCCGCGGTCTGGCGCACCGTCCGTTGTGATGTCGCCCCTGGGCACCTTCAGCTGTGATTGACAGCTGCAATTAAAGTCATTTTATGAAGATAGGTAAGCGGTACAGCAATGGGGTAAGAGACTGCTTAAAGGGGGGGGGGGGGGCAATGTAGCACAGGAAGATGTGAGTGATGAAAAATGGGGTTTGGGGGTGAAAGACTCCCTTTAACCACTTCAGCCCCCCTAGCTTAAACACCCTTAATGACCAGGCTACTTTTTACAATTCCGCACTACGCTACTTTCACCGTTTATTGCTCCGTCATGCAACTTACCACCCAAATGAATTTTACTTCCTTTTCTTCTCACTAATAGAGCTTTCATTTGGTGGTATTTCATTGCTGCTGACATTTTTACTTTTTTTGCTATTAATAAAAATGTAATGACATTTTTGCAAAAAAATGACATTTTTCACTTTCTGTTGTAATTTTTTTTTAAAAAACTACATTTCTATATACATTTTTCTCTAAATTTATTGTTCTACATGTCTTTGATAAAAAAAAAATCCAATAAGTGTATATTTATTGGTTTGGGTAAAAGTTATAGGTGGTCATTTATCAAACTGGTGTAAAGTAGAACTGTCTTAGTTGCCCATAGCAACCAATCAGATTCCTCCTTTCATTCTCCAGAGGAGCTATGAAGAATGAAAGGTGGAATCTGATTGGTTGCTATGGGCAACTAAGCCAGTTCTACTTTACACCAGTTTGATAAATCTCCCCCATAGCGTTTACAAACTATGGTGCAAAAAAGTGAATTTCCGCATTTTGAAGCAGCTCTGACTTTCTGAGCGCCTGTCATGTTTCTTCAGGAGCTAGAATGCCAGGATAGTATAAATACCCCCCAAATGACACCATTTTAGAAAGAAGACACCCCAAAGTATTCGCGGAGGGGCATGGTGAGTTCATGTATCATTTCATTTTTTTTCACAAGTTAGCGGAAAATGACACTTTCTGAGGAAAAAAATAAAAATAATAAAGTTTCCATTTCTGCTAACTTCTGGCAAAAAAAAATAAAATCTCCCACGGACTCACTATGCCCCTCAGTGAATACCTTGGGGTGTCTACTTTCCGAAATGGGGTCACTTGTGGGGTGTGTTTACTGTTCTGGCATTTTGGGCGGGGCTAAATTGTGAGCCGCCATGTAAAAGCTAAAGGTACTCGTTGGAATTTGGGCCCTTTGCGCACCCAGGCTGCAAAAAGTGTCACTCATGTGGTATCGCCGTACTCAGGAGAAGTAGGGCAATGTGTTTTGGGGTGTATTTTTACATATACCCATGTTGAGTGAGAGAAATATCTCTGTAAACTGACAACTTTGTATAAAAAATTTAAAAAGTTGTCGTTTACAGCGATATTTCTCACACAAAGTATGGGTATATATAAAAATACACCCCAAAACACATTGCCCTACTTCTCCTGAGTACGGCGATACCACGTGTGTGCCACTTCTTTGCAGCCTGGGTGCGCAAAGGGGCCCTAAAACCAATAAGTACCTTTAGGATTTCACAGGGCATTTTTACGCATTTGGATTCCAGACTTCTTCTCACGCTTTAGGGCCCCTAAAATGCCAGGGCAGTATAAATACCCCACATGTGACCCCATTGTGGAAAGAACCCCATTGTGGAAAGAAGACACCCCAAGGTATTCCGTGAGGGGCATGACGAGTTCACAGAAAAAAAAATAATTTGGCACAAGGTAGTGGAAATTGATATATTTTTTTTTTTTTTTTTCAAAGTCTCATATTCCACTAACTTGTGACAAAAAATAAAATTTTACATGAACTCACCATACCCCTCACGGAATACCTTGGGGTGTCTTCTTTCTAAAATGGGGTCACATGTGGGGTGTTTGTACTGCTCTGGCATTTGAGGGTCTCCGCAATCATTACACGTATGGCCAGCATTAGGAGTTTCTGCGATTCTCCGTATACTGAGCATACGGGTAATGAGATTTTTTTTTTCCGTTCAGCCGCGGCTGAAAAAAGAAAAAAAATGAACGGCACAGATTTCTTCATTCGCATCGATCAATGTGGATGAAAAAATCTCTGCCAAAATCAGTGACTGCGGTGCGGTGGGCTGGGCGCTAGCTACCTAACAAGTAGCTGACTGGTGGTGATAAGGGACCCTTATGCCCCATTCACACGTCCGAAATTCTGTTTGCGGAATGGAATTGCGGACCCATTCATTTCTATGGGGACAGACTTTGTCCCGCTCGGATCCGGAATTGCGGATTCGCACTTACGGGTCTGCACTTCCGTTCCGCAAAAATATAGAACATGTCCTTTTCTTGTCCGCAATTGCGGACAAGAAAAAGCATTTTCTATATAGTTCTGGCAATGTGCGGATCTGCAAAATGCGGAAAGCACATTGACGGTGTCCGTGTTTTGCGGATCCGCGGATCCGCAAAACACATATGGACATGTGAATAGAGCCTTACAGGGGGGTGATCAGTGACAGGGGGGTGATCAGGGAGTCTATATGGGGTGATCAGGGGTTAACAAAGGGTTAATAGTGGTTATAAAGTGAGGGGGTGGGGGGTTAGTGTAGTGTTTGGTGCAACTTTACATTGTTACCTGGTCCTCTGGTGGTCGATCCCAGTAAATGGGACCACCAGAGGACCAGGTAGGAGGTATATCAGACGCTGTTCACAAAACAGCGTCTGATGTACCTCTTTGATCTAATTTATTTTACATTTACAGCCTGCCAGCGATTGATCATCGCTGGCAGGCTGTAGTATAACTGCAGAGCCGCGCTCTGCTGTGAATGCGCGCGTTCAGAGCAGATCTCGCCTCTCGCGAGATGACGCACGGATGCGTCCAGGAGGAACAAACTTGCCGCCTGGACGCATCCGTGCGTTCAGTGGTCGACAAGCGGTTAAAAGGCATTCCGTTTGCTTTCCGCCATAATAGAAGTCTATGGGAGAACATAACGGATCCGTCTGGTTCCCGTTATGGAAGACGGAAAACAAAGTCCTGTCGACAAGACTTTGTTACCCAGACGGATCCGTTATGCTTTCTCATAGCCTTCTATTAGGTCGGAGCAAAACGGAATGTAACCATGTTATAACAGAAACCATAACGCTAGTGTGAACCCACCCTTAGTTGCTTGTAGAAACCAATCATATTTCACCTTTTATTTCTCAAAGGAACTCTGAAAGTGAAAGGTGGAATCTGATTGGTTGCTATGGGCAACTAGGCCAGTTTTCCTTTCCAAAACTTTTTGATAAATCTCCCCTGCACACAATGTGACTTTCTGCACTGAGAGCCACATGCAAAATCCTCATCTCGTGCCTGTCTGCAACCCACATGCACGGGACAGACTTTGCTCAAATTTCAGGCATAATTTCTGCTGTGCAAGCCCCTGGCCTGTCCGCTTATTTTGGGCAGAAAACGCCAGTATTAGGCCTCTTTCACATGAACGTGTTTTTTTTTTTGCGAGTGTACGGGCCATTTTTAGCGTTCCGTATACGGTCCATATACAGAACCATTCATTTTTAATGGGTCCGCAAAAAAAGCGGAAGGTACTCCGTATGTGTTCCGTTTACGTTTTTGCGTTCTGTTAAAAGATAGAACATGTCCTATTATTGTCCGCATCACGGACAAGGATAGGACTGTTCTAATAGGGGCCAGATGTTCCGTTCCGCAAAAAAAACGAAATGCACATGGATGTCATATGTTTTCTTTTGCGGACCGCAAAACCATACGGTCGTGTGAAAGAGGCCTTAGCCCCTTTGAATGACAATGGGGGTCTTCCTTGTGCAGATTAGCAGCAGAAACCTAGTAACCTGGTAAAAACGTGATGTGAACCCAGCCTCAAATAAAAGAAAACCGTACATGAGGTTTGTCTAATCTCTTACACTTTGCTGGTGCCGTCTTACACTGCGTTTTTTCAGCACGAAAATCCGCTTGGAAAGACCGCACATATGCGCCGGTGTCCTTAGGGCAGGGGTAGGGAACCTCCATTCTTCCAGCTGTTGTGAAACTACAACTCCCAGCATGCATACTTACTCTGCTCTTCTCTGAACTCCCATAGAAATGAATGGAGCATGTTGGGAATTGTAGTTTCACAGCACCTGGAGAGCCGGAGGATCCCTACCCCTGCTTTAGGGTATATTCACATGCAGCAGAAATTTTGGGAAGGACACCGACCAAAATAGGCTGGGTCTTGTGACAGCTTTGCTGGCGGGATCGCATTGGGCGCTCCAATGCAATGCAGGTAAAATCCGCAGCATAAAGTGACACTACGCAGATTGAAAACCTGCAGGCAGATCGCACCGCGGGTATTCTCCACAGTACGGGGCTGAGAAATCTCATTCACTTCGCTTGCGCTGTGAATTTGCATTTATACCTCGTGCGCCCCCCTCCAAGGGCGCTGGCAGCATAGTCATTAGTGGTACATGTCTAGGACTCTTCGAGCTCCAGAGCGATCAGTGGGGGTCACAGCAGTCACACCCACAGCGGTTGGACATGGGGGGGGGCTGTATGACCAGTGTCTGGGGGGAGGCCGACTCTTCAAGATGCTTTTAGGATTCTTAGTCATCGTTATAGCTGACAATACTTCATATAAGCCACAGGGCTTCCCCCGGTAGGCGGGGGGGGGGGGGGGGCTGGTCCTCAACGCTGACCCCATCCACCGGATATATACGGCATGTCCTGTGGATGTGCCCTTATACATCTGATATGGGAAAACCACTTTAAATTGCACCTCCGTTTTCTTTCTGTAAAGGCCGCAGTTTTGCCTCCACATTAACAGCCCGGACAACATCATATAGATAGTTTCCATTTTGTCTTAGCAGGCTGAGCCTCCGGGATGGATTTCTCAAGGTTCCTCGCTGATGACTTTGAGGTCAAGGATTGGGTGAATGCCGCTTTCAAGTCCGTACAGAAGGATGCTGCAGGGAAGGTGGACGCACACGCGGCGACTCTGGTTATGAAACTCCAGCTCTTCATCCAGGAGGTCAACAACTCAGTGGAAGGTATTTAGCAATATGCCCCCGTTGTCTCTGATGAGACAACCCCTTTAAAAAAAACGGAAACTGAAAAAAAAAAATCCGTTCTTGTGCATGAGCCCTTAAAGGGGTTCTTCGGAAATAATAGAATTTTATCTAATTCCCGCAGCCTGCCTCCTGAAACAGAAAATTCATACTCCCTGTCGTTCTGGTCCCTGGAGCGTGGCACTGTGTGGGCACAGTCACATGCACTGCTGCAGCCAATGACTGACTTCAGCGGTGACGTAGCCACAAGCGGCACATCACCGATGAAGCCAGTCATTGGCTGCAGCGGAGCACATGACCATGCCCACACAGCATCGGGGACTGGAAGATGAGGATAGGGGAGGATCGGAGCAGGTAAGTGTGAATCTTTTGTTTCAGAAGGCAGGCTGCGGGTATTAGATAAAAAAAGTACCCTAATCCTTTAAGGTGGCCATATACATTAAATGAACTTCATCTGGACTTGCCATTTCCACTGGTGTTAACCATCTAATGTGTGTGGAGGTGTCCCGACTCCGACATCAGGTATTGGGTGAGGTAGAATCGTCAGATGGATTTCAGCTGTTCTCAAAGGAGGTAGGCCGCTGCGAGAGGTGATTGGCAGAAAATTATTGCCTTCTGCAGTCCTCTGTTACTCCCTTCTGACCCTGCAGACCTGTGTTACTCCCTTCTGACCCTGCAGTCCTGTGTTACTCCCTTCTGACCCTGCAGTCCTGTGTTACTCCCTTCTGATCCTGCAGTCCTGTGTTGCTCCCTTCTGATCCTGCAGTCCTGTGTTACTCCCTTCTGACCCTGCAGACCTGTGTTACTCCCTTCTGACCCTGCAGTCCTGTGTTACTCCCTTCTGACCCTGCAGTCCTGTGTTACTCCCTTCTGATCCTGCAGTCCTGTGTTGCTCCCTTCTGATCCTGCAGTCCTGTGTTACTCCCTTCTGACCCTGCAGTCCCGTGTTACTCCCTTCTGACCCTGCAGTCCCGTGTTACTCCCTTCTGATCCTGCAGTCCTGTGTTACTCCCTTCTGACCCTGCAGTCCTGTGTTACTCCCTTCTGACCCTGCAGTCCTGTGTTACTCCCTTCTGACCCTGCAGTCCTGTGTTACTCCCTTCTGACCCTGCAGTCCTGTGTTACTCCCTTCTGACCCTGCAGTCCTGTGTTACTCCCTTCTGACCCTGCAGTCCTGTGTTACTCCCTTCTGACCCTGCAGTCCTGTGTTACTCCTTCTGACCCTGCAGTCCTGTGTTACTCCCTTCTGACCCTGCAGTCCTGTGTTACTCCCTTCTGACCCTGCAGTCCTGTGTTACTCCCTTCTGACCCTGCAGTCCTGTGTTACTCCCTTCTGACCCTGCAGTCCTGTGTTACTCCCTTCTGACCCTGCAGTCCTGTGTCTCCAGCTCCCTTCTGACCCTGCAGTCCTGTCTTACTCCCTTCTGACCCTGCAGTCCTGTCTTACTCCCTTCTGACCCTGCAGTCCTGTGTTACTCCCTTCTGACCCTGCAGTCCTGTGTTACTCCCTTCTCACCCTGCAGTCCTGTGTTACTCCCTTCTGATCCTGCAGTTCTGTGTTACTCCCTTCTCACCCTGCAGTTCTGTGTTACTCCCTTCTCACCCTGCAGTCCTGTGTTACTCCCTTTTGATCCTGCAGTCCTGTGTTACTCCCTTCTGATCCTGCAGTCCTGTGTTACTCCCTTCTGATCCTGCAGTCCTGTGTTACTCCCTTCTGACACTGCAGTCCTGTGTTACTCCCTTCTCACCCTGCAGTCCTGTGTTACTCCCTTCTCACTAGGCCTGCACAATATATCGCGAAAGCAATCGCAATTAATCGCCATATCGCAATCGCAATTTGCTGACCCAAAAATGCTGCAATTATATTACAGTACATTTTGATTTATAAGACACACTTTTTCCCCCCCAAAAGTGGTGGGGGGATAGCAGTGCGTCTTATAAAGCGATGGTTGACTTTCTACGTGACACTGACACTGTATCTCCGGCCGCTATGCTGCACAGCGCGGCCAGCAATACATCAGATACAGAGCGGGGAGGGAGGAGGGGTTGGTGGAAAGTCGTTATTTTAATGAACACATGTTCTTCTATCTATTTTATTTATCTGTTCTGTGCAGCGCTGTTAAGAAAATGGCAAGTTTTTTATTTTGTACTTTTGCAGTAATGCAAATATGTATTTTATTTTGAAAAACACTGCGCATTTCAGTTCTTGAGTTCAGCATAACTACATTTCACATTATCAGTCATCTGTGTGCGCTTTTACCTCGAAAATCCAAGCAGATAGACCTCTAGCACAATTCCCTTAAAATATCGCATCGCATATCGTTATCGCAATTTTTAGGGCCCTAATCGCAATCGCACAAAATTCCCATATCGTGCAGCCCTACTTCTCACCCTGCAGTCCTGTGTTACTCCCTTCTGATCCTGCAGTCCTGTGTTACTCCCTTCTGACCCTGCAGTCCTGTGTTACCCCCTTCTCACCCTGCAGTCCTGTGTTACTCCCTTCTGATCCTGCAGTCCTGTGTTACTCCCTTCTGATCCTGCAGTCCTGTGTTACTCCCTTCTGACACTGCAGTCCTGTGTTACTCCCTTCTCACCCTGCAGCCCTGTGTTACTTCCTTCTGACCCTGCAGTCGTGTCTTACTCCCTTCTGACCCTGCAGTCCTGTGTTACTCCCTTCTCACCCTGCAGTCCTGTGTTACTCCCTTCTGATCCTGCAGTTCTGTTACTCTCTTCTCACCCTGCAGTCCTGTGTTACCCCCTTCTCACCCTGCAGTCCTGTGTTACCCCCTTCTCACCCTGCAGTCCCGTGTTACTCTCTTCTCACCCTGCAGTCCTGTGTTACCCCCTTCTGACCCTGCAGTCCCGTGTTACTCCTTTCTGACCCTGCAGTCCTGTGTTACTCCTTTCTGACCCTGCAGTCCTGTGTTACTCCCTTCTGATCCTGCAGTCCTGTGTTACTCCCTTCTGATCCTGCAGTCCTGTGTTACTCCCTTCTGATCCTGCAGTCCTGTGTTACCCCCTTCTGATCCTGCAGTCCTGTGTTGCTCCCTTCTGATCCTGCAGTCTTGTGTTACTCCTTTCTGACACTGCAGCCCTGTGTTACTCCCTTCTGACCCTGCAGTCCTGTCTTACTCCCTTCTGACCCTGCAGTCCTGTGTTACTCCCTTCTCACCCTGCAGTCCTGTGTTACTCCCTTCTGATCCTGCAGTTCTGTGTTACTCCCTTCTCACCCTGCAGTCCTGTGTTACCCCCTTCTCACCCTGCAGTCCTGTGTTACCCCCTTCTGACCCTGCAGTCCTGTGTTACTCCTTTCTGACCCTGCAGTCCTGTGTTACTCCCTTCTGACCCTGCAGTCCTGTGTTACTCCCTTCTGATCCTGCAGTCCTGTGTTACTCCCTTCTGATCCTGCAGTCCTGTGTTACTCCCTTCTGACCCTGCAGTCCTGTGTTACTCCCTTCTGACCCTGCAGTCCTGTGTTACCCCCTTCTGACCCTGCAGTCCTGTGTCCTTACAGTTCTATACATAACTCATCTGAGCAGTGTATGATATAATCTTATGATGGGTGCTTTAACAAGCTGAGTATTTGTGTACCCCTTACACCATACAGTACCTCCCCTTTAAGTGCAGTAGTGACATTAATGTTCCCCACAGAGAGCAGCCATCAGGCCCTGCAGAACATGCCGCGAGTGTTACGTGACGTGGAGGCTCTCCGGCAGGAAGCAGCTTTTTTGAAGGAGCAGATGATTCTTGTGAAGGAGGATATCAAGAAGTTTGAGCAGGACACTGCACAGTCTATGCAGGTGAGAAGTAGCTGCTCACATACAGCATATGAGTCATTTGGAGAACATTTTGGCACCCCTCCTCTTGATCTGACTGGTGCTCGTATCTCTAGGTCCTTGTGGAGATGGATAAAGTCAAGTCGCGGATGCAGTTGGCTGCGGAATCCCTTCAAGAAGCTGACAAGTGGAGTACTCTCAGTGCAGACATCGAAGAGACCTTTAAGACCCAGGTATTTTATTTATAAAGGACATATACAGTATTTCTCCCACCATGGATATCGCTTATATGTTTCACTCCTAGGATGCGGCCTATTTTGGGCTTTTTTTTTTTCATTGGCTTGTTTGACGGTGGGGTGGAGAAGCTTCAATTCCATCATTGCTTTTTTCCCTTTTTTTCCATTTTTATACCATTTGTTGTAAGGTATAAAAATAATTTAATTTTATTCTCTGGGTCATAAGGCTACCAATAATTTCTTTGCTGTAGCTTCATAAAAGTTTAAAATTTTTTTTGTGGGACGAGTTCTGGAGGAGCAAACTGGAACCATTTTGGGATACATATGTCATTGATTAGCTTTTATTTTTTTAGTGAGTTTAATGGGAAAAAAAGTAAAATTTCAGTGTTTTTTGTAATTTTATCTTATTTTAACAGCATTCACTATGTGGCATCAAAGATAATATTTTTTTTCCACTATTTTTCCACTTTTGGGGATTTTAATAAGAGAATGGATTTATTAATTTTTTTGAGTTAAGACTTACTGTACTGTTTTAACCTTTAGGGGGTCATTTACTATACTGAAATACGCCTAAATTAGGGATATTTCAGGCGCAGATGGTGGCACAAAGGTTAGTTGTGTCGCTATCTGTGACTTCGCCCCACTCTAAAATTGTGGGCGTGATGGGAAAGGGGACAGGCTGGCAGGCCCGACTCATTCACCATTTTCTACGCCTGTTTTAGGCGTAGAAATTGGTCTAAATGTAAGGCCTCATGCACACGACCGTTGTTTGATTCCGTGTCCGTTGCTCCGTTTTTCGTGATTTTCTGCGGACCCATTGGTTTTCAATGGGTCCGTGGAAACCTCGGCAAATGCACCGTTTGTCCTCCGCGTCCGTGGTCCGTGATTCCAGTCCGTCAAAAAAATATAACCTGTCCTATTCTTGTCCGTGAAAAACGGTTCACGGACCCATTCAAGTCAATGGGTCCGTGAAAAAATGCGGATGGCCATCCGTGTGTCATCCGCGTTCCGTGTCTGTTTTTTTTGCGGATTCCTTGGCAGGCACTTGGGAAAAATTGTCAGCCTGTCTTTTGGTAAAATCTTTTGGGTCATGTCCGCTAAAAAAAACGGAAGACACACAGAAACACAACGGAAGGCAAAAACGGACACGGATCACTGAACAACGGAACCCCTTTTGCGGACAGCATAAAAAAACGGCCGTGTGCATGAGGCCTAGGAAGCTGTCTTATATTTAGAACTGACACTGGTTGCGGCAAAGTTATGGAGAGGCTTGCGCCTCTTCATAACTTCGGCGGATCCACCGCCAGCACAGGGCCTTTATTAAGACCGGCATCTAAAACGCCAGTCTTAATAAATGTGCCCATTAGTTTTTTTTTTTTTTCTGTTCAATTTCTTAGATGCTGCAAGTCCTATTGACCGCAGCATCTAAGGTTTTGAATGGTTACGATCCACATGACATAACTTTGTGGTGTGCAAAGACAGTTCAAACCCTGACTTAGGCCCCATTCACACGTCCGCAATTCTGTTCCGCGGAACGGAATTGCAGACCCATTCATTTCTATGGGACAGACTTTGTCCCGCTCGGATCCGGAATTGCGGAAAGCACATTGCCAGTGTCCGTGTTTTGCGGATCCGTGGATCCGCAAAACACATACGGACGTCTGAATGGAGCCTTACAGTTACATTGTGGTGAACCAAGAGGTTAAATGGTCAATGTGGTGGAGTAAACCGATGCATATAGGCTTTAAAGTGGTATGCCTGATTGGAAAAACCTTCTTCTTCCAATAGCGCCGGTATTACGTTTTCGCCTCATTCACTTGTGCTAGAGTGATGTTGTTACAGGAAGTAAACAGCTTTTTTTTAAATATAATGTCACACAACCCCTTAAAACTAGTTTCCCCGGACCCAGTGGGTCTCTCAAAGACACCTTAATTGCACAGAACACATCTGTAGGAGAAAGTTTGTAATATATTTGCCGTTCCAAAGTTGCATGAATTGGCTGCGTCGTGTGACGCTCTTCTTCTGAAAATCTACCTTCCACTGATGTAACGTCTTTCACCAGGTCTGGGCTATAGACGGGACGGCACTTCCGCTGTGGACAGGCCAGAGCTGCTCCCCTAGCTGGCGCATACGCAGATGAGGTGGATTCAGACGTTTGTATATGCCACAACCCGCTCTGATTGACAGGTCATGGTTTTATGACGTTTACACTGCCTGGTCCTGTCAATCAAAGTGCAGAGGGCGCGGCAGTTGCAGAGAGAGCAGAGCCTCTAGGTGTAATGGTAACGCCCCCGTTGCTCCTAGAGGCTCATTTGCATATATAAAACATCATTTTTCTCAGTAATGCGGGCACATATGAACATGGGACCATCACAGATGCCTTCAGCTGCCAAGTGCCCATGTAACAGGTCAGCCAGTGTCATAGGTACAAATCTGCTGACAGATGCCCTTTAAGGTGTCTTTGCAGGGCCTGCTAGGTCTCGTAAACCACCTAGATGCCACGTTATAGAATACATTCTAGAATTAAAAGAATACCTATTCCTCCTCCTCTCATTGCTGCTGCATGCCGTGCAGCCAGCGCCATTGAGATGTCATGTCACACGACCACAGCGGCCAGCCATGGAAAGTCTCCACTTGTTATGGTCATGAGATGTCACCACCTTGAGGCGCATCAGCAAAACCTTCTGCAGGCCGTACGGCTGGAAATAGTCTTTTCCAGGACTGGGAGTACATTCTAATATTTTAGTTTCCTGACGTTCTGTGCAGTGAAGAGATTTTCTGAAACTCCACCTGGATCTCTAAATATTTAGCGTTTCCTCCTGTGGGGGGAGCAGTAAGACAAGCTTGATGGTCTTCTCCTTTACAGAACATAACGGTGATCTCTGAGAAGCTGACCAGTATGCAGGTGAGCCTCACTATGCTGGTGGACACCCCAGATTACTCCGAAAAGTGTGTCTACCTGGAGGCCCTGAAGAATCGATTGGAAGCCATGTGCAGCCCCCAGATAGTTGCAGCTTTCAATAGCCAATCCACAGGTAAGAGTGGGTCCCCCATACAATTCAGTCTGCCGAATCTCATCTGTAGATTTGCTGACAATCTAAAGTCAATCTAATGTATTTCTTCTGCCAAGATGTTGCCTGCCATTCATACTTATGGCTCCCATCCTAAGGAGAACATCGTTTATGGAGTATAGTTTATTTTGTCCTCTAGAACGAGAGCCACACTTTGTAGCGGCCCCTCAATATATCTCGTTGTGGCCCCCTTCTGTAGTGTCCATATTGCTTAATAGGGCATACGAATGGGAGTTGTACTAGCTATTCTGCCTCACTGCCGCAGTACACTTTTGTTGACAGCAGGCGGCGCAGTTGCACTAAATACATATTTTTATGTGACCCACAAATATGAAATGAAAATTCTAACTAATAGGCGAGAGCCCAAGAGATCTGACTGGTTGGATTAATTAAGATTAATAAGTAATGACATTTGTGCCTTAAAAGTAAAAAATTGCCGGGTATTGCAAGTTTGAAAGAGGGAGGACAGACAGAGGCAGGTAGGGAATTTAAAGTGGCTCTGGAAAAATACCTTAAAGGGGTTGTCTCATCTGAGACAATGGAGGCATATCGCAAGGATATGCCCCCATTGTCTTATAGGTGCGGGTCCCGCACCTATCTTCTAAACGGAGCCCTAAAAGAGATGGAGAGCGCACTGCTCATGCGCAGCTCCCCTCCATTCATTTCTATGGGGCACCAAAAATAGCCAAGCTATTTCTGTCGGGCACATAGAAGCGAATGGGAGTGGCGACCGGTCGTGCGCGTTGTGCTCCCATTCACTTCTATGGGGAGAGCACTTGGTGGTGGCCGGACCGGAGTCCTCCAGCCACCACTTTGCAGGGCTCCGTTCTCGATATAGGTGCAGGTCCCAGCGGTAGGACCCGCACCTCTCAGACAATGGGGGCATATCCTAGCAATATGCCCCCATTGTCTCAGATGAGACAACCCCCTTTAAAGTGGCTCCATATTGTAGATTGGTCCAAACTGACAGGAGTAGGCAGTGCCAGACTGCTGAATAAAATACCCAGAAGCACCAAATACCACAGTGCAGCACAAAACGACCATGAGGAGAGCTCGGGCGGTCCCCGGGGCATCGGCCCAACGGGAAATTTTCCTGTAGGGTCTATGGCCAAACCGCCCCAGGGGACGGGATTCACGGACAGTTTTCTGTTTATTGGGGTGACTCAACTCTCCCCAAACACTTTAGGGAAGAAGGATTTGCGCAGATTAGCTTTTTGATGAGCAGTGACAGAGGTGTCTGGCGGGCACCTATCTCCCTCCATAGTTATACCATCTCCATTTGGCTGAATGAGCCATTTATTATAGTATTAAGTAAGGATGGTGTTCATTGAACACTTAACCATCATGGGGTTTGGCAACAGACTTCATTTTATTTTAATAATGCACCCACCGTGTTTCATCTACTCTTGTCTTTTGTTCACAGACCAGGCAAAAATGTTTGTGAAGGTTTTTAGTGAGATTGACCGGATGCCGCAGCTGCTGGCATACTACTACAAGTGCCACAAGGTATGCGAAGTACATGGTTTTCTCTCTGACGCTACAGCAGATTTACACTTTCATTCACCTGTCCACAAGAGGCAAAGCATTCTCACTCGCCGCCCTTAGTGTCGCTGCTGGTTCAAATATTTTGAGCAGGGGAATCTTATAAGTGATCTCTGTAGTGTTTCCCAGAGTGCATTGTAGTGTGAGCAGCAAAAGGCTTATGACCTCCAAGAGAGCGTGAAAGGGAAGTTGTGTGAATCACCTATCCCACAAGCGACCTGGTTTGCTTAATTAGTTTAAAGGTTACGCATGCGGTCGGTTTCTGAGCTGTTATCACGCCCCTTCTCTTGCTTAATTGATGTGCCGCGTGGCCTGTAAAGTCAATTTCAATAGGCACTCATTCGCTTGAATGGGAGCTGCAGCAACCCGGCATGGCCCTCTCAGTGGACGGAGATGTGCTTGTGCCTCTGTATTAGTTCTGGCATCTGCGGCTACTGCGCACAGCTGATCGGGGCGGCTGCCAGTTGTCGGACACCCACCAATCGGATATTGATGACCTGTCCCAAGGATAGGTCATCAATACCTGTATCCCAGAAAACCCCTTTAACCTGTGTATACATCTTTTTCCAAATTAGATAATTCAGGGCAAGATTGAAAACCTTAAATATCTTACCATGGAGCCATACTGTCGAATTGCCCAAAACATAAAAAAAAGAGCCCGGGGGAAGTGGCTGTGACTTCACGTTTTCCTAGGCCTGTGACTTCTCGTCCGTCTTTGTGCGGCTGAGTCCCATTCAGGTAAATGGGACTGAGCTGCAATAGAAAGCAGAGCCACTATACAGTGTACGCCGCTACACTATTAAGAGGCCGCAACTCTGGTCCAAGAGAACACACTACTGCCCTTTAAAGGGGTTTTCCAATCCCAAAAATGCCCCCCAAATGCCCAGGCCTCTCACACAGATTGTACTTACCTCGCTCCCCGGCACCCGCTTCGCTGCTGCTGCATCTCGCCATCATGCGGATCAAAACACGCTAGGTAGACTTGTTCCCGTCGTACCGAGCCCCCTTTTATTAAGTGAGTGCAGGCCCTCACTGGCTGATCGTCGGGGGTTCTCCTTCTGATGCCATATAATGGTTAGATTCCCACCACTTGTAATATTATCCCGCCAGTGCATAATATTCTATATTTAAAATCTGCATTGTATCTTAAGGCCTTTGTATTGTGTTGTAGACTTATGCTGTTTAGGTTTGTTAAGGAGAAAGCTGGTAACGCAATCTGCATTTATGTAAGCTTATACGGTCACTATTTGTGGCGTCTGGCGTCCTGTGGCACGCTGGAAATTATGACCTACAGTTGCTTTTGTGGATCTGCGGGGTGGGGTTGTTAGCATGCTAGGGGCTTTCCAATTAAAGGGGTGGTTTCACTGCAGCAAATGGCATTTATCATGTAGACAGAATTAACACATATTGCCTGCTGGTTGGATTCATTTTTCCATCACATTATACACTGCATGTTTCCAGAGGTTATGACCACCCTGCAATCCAGCAGCGATAGTCGTGTCTGCAGACTATAGTAAAAAACACTGGCCGGGACCGTGGGAGCGCGCGTAGGCACACATACGCAGGATCTCCTTGCCTGGGCAACTTGTATCTGCGCCGCAGTGGTGGCCGTCACACCTGGAAATCCACACAGGGGAAAATACCATGGGAGACTACACTGTTCTGTCCAAGGATGAATTAGTTGGAGCTCCTTTTGCCTCATTCACACAGTAATTCCTGCATTTTTCTCTGCAAATCCGTTGCAAAATCCACAGCAGACTTAACAACTTTTCAGAAATCCTAATTCCCTTTTGTGACGTTATTTTTGTAGAAGTCCCCCTTAGTTTCAGGAGTGATGCAGTAGTAACCTGCGAAGCTGGAGGGGTGTGAGTTTGCCCGTTAGTAGGCTGCCGCCACCATACTCAGATCATTGCCCCCCTTGGAAGTGATGGCGTGCCATGCCAACGTCCTCTGACACATCAGTACAGTACATACTGTAACACAGGGGAGCCTCAGTGACGCGTCTTCGCTCCGTGCCAGCAGTACAGTTACGTGACGTAGCCGTGACCCCTTCTTTGCCAACACGGGTGGAGCTTATTTGAAACAGGCCATACAGGCTGATAACTTAAAAAGCTCTTCTTATCTTCATAAGCCAACATTCCCTATAAAACGTTGGGTACACTTCCTCCACTGTGTGGCAAGATCTTGACCTTACCCATTTTAGCACTGTGCTGCAGCCAAAGCAGTCCCCGTGTCATTCTGTAGCACTTCCAGTCCTTATCAGTTGTCATTTTTCAGTGTGAATTTGCCCCATTTAAAGGGTTGTCGCGTCAGAGATTCCCCTCTATCGACCATTGCACAGAACTGCTGCAGAGGATCAGAGTTTCAGTTGGCCCTTCGTGATACTGTGGTTGTCAGGGGTAGGCTGACACAGAATATTGGTTTTCCAAAGAAGACAAACCCTTCACGGGATTGCATTTTCCGCTGCCTCCCAAATAATAGGCAGCTTGTGGCCCTTAGAGCATGCTAGGAGTCGTAGTGTTGCAACAAGTTGAAAGCCATGCTTTGGGAGGCCTGTGGTTTAGACATTCGGCTCGCACAGGACTCAAACCATGGACGGCGGTGGAATCCCCAGCAGAGGTCCGAGCCTGACCCCTGGATTTCTGCTGCCGACCTGCGTTTGTACATGTCATGGACCCAAACACGGATTTAGCTCCATTCGGTGTAATGTGTATGATGATAGTCTGTATACAGTGCTGCTGAACATAAGGAAAAGTTACCTGTTCTGTAATGTTCTCCCCAGTGTATGTGTTACTAATGCTGTGCTCCCCATCAGGTTCAGCTGGTATCGGCGTGGCAGGAACTTTGTCAGAGCGAGATGTCGCTGGATCGGCAGCTGACGGAGTTTTATGACACCTTGCTCAGTGCATGGCACACACAGCTTCAGTGGGTCTCGCAGGTAGGTGGTGTCTCTAGTCATGAATTACATTCCTCTGGCTCTATAGAGCTTCTGAAAAAAGACCCCTCCGTGTTACTGACGGGAACAGGGACAGATAAGCTGCTCTATAGTATGAGGTCCCCAGCAAGCCTCTCCCAGATCTAAGATTCCTATGTGTGTCTATTAGGCTAGGTTCACATTAGCGCAATTGTACTGCCTTTCTGTTGTGGTATAGGAACAGAAAATGGAAAAAAAAATGCTGGGCACTAACGGCACCCGACGGATCCCATTGACTATAATGGGGTCTGTCAGATCTCTGTTACGGTTATGATTACAGTTAAAGGGAATCTGTCACCTGCATACTAGCAATTTTTTTTTTTCATGAATCCATGTTTAATAAATTACCTTATTTCCATATGTGTTCGTGTTTTTCTTTTGTGCCTTGTCATTTCTTCTAAAAACCGCTTTTTCTGATATGCAAATGAAGCTGTAAGGAGCCCAGAGGGGCGTTCCTCCTTTACCAAGGTGCCCAGGAACACCCCCCTGATGTGCCGTGCCCTCCTAAATTTTAAAAAGAAGAACGCCTCTAATCTCTAAAATCGCATCCCAGAGGCAAGGCTAAATACTCCAGACCCCCCCCCCCCCCCGCCAGCTCCTCTCTGTGCAGCAAATATCCCCGCTCCGCCTCTCGCCTGCATCCCGAAATCCCGTGCGCAGTGCCGCTGTTGAGGCTTTTGCCCTCAGTATCCAGATGATCGCGCAGTGGCTCAGGAAACAGCGAACACGTCACTGGGCTCGGCGCATGCCCAGTGACGCTGTTGAGGCTGTTGCCCTCAGTATCCATATGATCGCGCAGGCGCAGGCAATCGCCAGCACTGCGCCTGCGCGGGATGCAGGCGAGGGCGGAGCGGGGATATTTGCCGCACAGAGAGTGCTGGCGGTAGAGGGAGTATTTAGCCTCGCCCTGGGATGCGATTTTAGAGTTAGAGCGTTCTTCTTCTTAAAATTTAGGCAGGCACGGCACATCAGGGCGTTCCTGGGCACCTGTGAAGGACGCTCGAGCTCCTCAGCTTCATTTGCATATCGAAAAGCGATTTTAGAAGAAATGACAGGCACAAAAGAAAAACAGGAACACATATGGAAATAGGGTAATTTATTAAACATGGATTCATGAAAAAATTTTTTTGCTAGTATGCAGGTGACGGATTCCCTTTAAGGTATGATTAATATATATCATATATATATGTGTGTGTATGTATGTATGTATATATATATATATATATATATATATATATATATTTTATATGACTCTGGATAGGGTTGACACCAGGCACCACCACCAATAATCAGCTGTTTGAAAAGGCTGCAGCCCACTGTTGTGCTACGGCGTCCTCACAGTGTACCAGCACTAGTCCTTGGTATTCACATGGGGTTGAAAATAAAGGAAATAGATATAAAATGTACACATGAATCCTGCCAGTTCTTTATTGGGACCTCTCCCTATTAGTCAAAGTATGCCCTTACTCAGGAGGACCGCTGGCATCCATGGATTATATTGAGACCCATTGATCTCCAAAGGCCATGTAGGACAGCCCACCGGCCTCATTTTCAGCGAGCCCACTTCATGAAAAGGGGCTAGGTAAAAAAAAAAAAAATCTGATATTTCCCTGAATAGATGGTACGAGGGACTGCACGTTTTTGCCGTCTTCACATTTACTCTCCTCTTATGTAGAGATGAAGTGCATTTAAGTAAAACACATTCACTCACGAAGCGCAATTGCGGCAAATAATCACAGATGAAAATGTCCAGCGATTTAAGGTTAGTCCCTGGGAAGTGGTGTGCAAAGACGTATCTCTCAGGGAAAGTGGCTCCCCATCGCTCAGTCCAACTTTATAACAAGCCTTGGGACATGACCAGGAAAAATAGCCAAGCCAAATATCCAACCATGTTTTCCCCTGTGTCCCAAGGCTTGTTATAAAGTCAGACTTTGACACGTGGGGAGCCACTTTCAAAAGGTGGCGCTAGCGAGATGGTTCTCGGAAGTACCTCTTTGCCTATTATTTTCCCATGGAGCATTGCCAATAAGTCTCTAGACACAGCAGGTCTCTTTAAGGAGATCCAGCACAAACCCGAAGCCGTATCCCTGGGAAGTGGAAACCTTAGATTGACCTGCACCCAGTAACGATCCGTGCTTCACTGCTCCGTCCTGATATAAGCACTTGATAAATTTTACGGCCTGTCCACCGGGCACCTGCGGTCTGAACCTGATGTTCTAATTGATCTTTTACTTATCTGATGTGTGGCGGCACATTCCCGCAGCCTAATTATGCCACAGACCACTTTATGCCCCCTACCTTTCATTTAGACCTACTGTAAAATGAGAGACCCTCCTCCTCATAATCCCTCATTCCCCGTGGTACAGTAAAGCTCTTCACGTTTTGTGACGGCGCTCCGTCATGTGAATTTTCTTTTTTCTTTTTAATGTATCGAGACCTAAGAGATTGCTATCTGGCTTGTAGGAATGCAAGGTAGATATGCATCTTTCGGCTGCCCTTGACATGAATTGTTATGCAGCCTCATGCACTCAGCACCTGCCATACTGATATAATGGGATCCTGGTGACCATGTGCACTAGTTGTAATACATTTATATGGGGTATTCCCATCTTGGCTGTTTATAGCATATACACACGATATGCTGTAAATGTTTGATAGGTCCCAGATAGTGATGAGCAAACCCGAACTTCTCCGGGTTCGGGTGCGTTAGGAATTCCGTTGTAGGTTCCGTTATAACGGAATTCATAGACTGAATGCAAAACGGAAGCCTTTAAGAGACATTCCACTTTGATCTGTCATAATAGAAGTCTATGGCCAAGCATAACGGATCCACAGAAACCATACGGATCCGTTTTGCTTGGCCATACACTTCTATTATGACGGATCAAAATTGAATGCCTCTTCAATGCTTCCGTTTTGCATTCTGTCGCCGAAATCCGTTATATTCCTTTATAACGGAACTAATAATGGAATTCCGAACCCACCAGAACCGGAACCTGAGGTCGCTCATCCCTAGTTCCTGGGCCCACTGTTGCAGGATCAGGAGAACTGGTGTCCTTCCCCGTAGACTGTATTGGAGAGATCGCAAATCCTTCTCCATTGATATCCATAGGAAAAGTGACCTCATGGCGGCTTAATGGGGCAGTCTGCTGTATCCAGGCCGGTGAGCGTTACCCTGAAAACACAGACGTCGCAGTGATCATCCAAGCGTCCAGTGCAAATTTATAAAAAATGTGCATGGTCATAATAAATGCCATTCATTCCGCCGGCCCCCATTTTCTTTTCTAAAATTCTAGGATCTCTGTAAAGCAGACAGTGTCAGCAGGTTTTAATTGTCCCCTGCTCCGAGTTCCCATTTCACCTCACAGCGGTGCAGTAGTGTGCAGCCTGCCCTATGGGGGGCGTATTCTGTGGTCTACCTGTGTAGGCCAAAACCATGGGGTACTAGCTTTACGAGTGATCAGACCCACATTCTTATCACAGCTAATAAGGACGACGGGTTCGTCGGCACAATAAACTGTAAGCATAAAAGTATCAAATATGGCGGCTTGTGGCACAAAGACGCCCACAATTAGCCCTGGAGGACTGGGGTTGATTGCCCCAACCCGCATTCCCTGAATTTAATGGAGGCCATTTTGGCACCAAAAATGATAAAAAGCAGAGTGGACCCAGCATGCACGTGGAACATGCACTCCCTGAATTTTATGGTGGCTGTTAGGGCACATAACAGGTAGTACATGGCAGCGCGCACCTGCAGGTTGGGATTTGCTGACTGACCCCCTTTTTCTTTACAATGAGATTGATTGCCTTACAAACTTCTGCAAGCACTTTAGCCGTATGCATAAGATTTGAACTTCACAGGATTTTTCTACTTGTCACAGATTTTTAAGAAGCCTCATGAAGTGGTGACTGTTCTGCTGATACAGACCCTCGCCGCCATGGTGCCATCCATCCCCGTCTGTCTAAGCATAGCCATGGAGAGGACGAGTCCCGAGCATAAGCTCAGCACCTTGATGGAGCTTTTCCAGGCCACCGGTCACTTTGCTAAGGCTCTGGAAGCTGCCGTCATGCCCCATATCGGTAAGAGGTGGTCGTGTTTCACCTGGAGATGTTCAATGTTATTTTACTCCAAGGCGCAGCTCTTTGCTCATTGAAACTTTGTGTTTCGTGAACAACTTTTTGAAGATGTTTATCCACAAGGATCTCCACCTATTAGGGGAAGGGGCGTCCCCTGACCTCCATTCTGCAAGGGAAGTAAAGAGGTGGAAATTCAACTAAGGGAACTGCTATATGGCATCACTGGTCACGGCCATGATCGCAGGGGCATTGCAGTGTAGTGGTGATCCTGGTAAAATTAATCTTTCATATGAGCTACAACTGCAACCCTTGAATTGCAAAAAGTCCAACTCTGCTGGATTGTTTTCAATTCAGGGGTCACAGGTTGCGACTCCTTTCTCATTTCAATGGGATCGTCACTACATTCTGAGGCCCCTGCGACAAATCGGGCAACCCAAAAAAGTGTGCATTTGCCTGTGACTTGCTGTTCGTGACAGTTTTAAGGTGGGCTTTGCTTGTGAGTCGTGGGGGTGATTTTGGACTTTCGACACCCATCAGACAAATTGTTGCAATCACACATGATTTAAATTGCATGTGAATGACGACCTGCAAGATTTGATGTTTTGAGACTGTCACATCACAGTCACGGTATGTTGCAGTGTCACCAGGTTCACAATCTTTATGTGCAACCGCTGACGAGCAGCCATAGTCGGTGTGCAGCCCTAGCCTTAAGGAAATTACTGAGACCTCGTTCTTCTAATAAGAGGGAGTCCTAGATTTGATACTCCTTCTATCAGACATTCAATGTGGTCCATCAGGTGTTGGTGTCTGCTGCATGACGGATCCAGCACTATGTCATGGTTTCCCTTTATAGTGTAGGTGTGAACATACCCATACTTGTGAGGTCTTTCACTACTGTTATGCTCTGTTTACCCCCGCTTTGTTGGTTCTGACTATAATGGAAGTCACATCACTGCAATCGATCCATCGCTGGACACACTCCTCTGCTGCCCTACTGCATCATTGAATTATGGAGTCCATCGGGTTCTGCCAAATTGTTGTAATTCAAGGTTCATGGGAGCCATATGTAGTCCAGGTGAGGGTGCATAGCTAGAGAAGGTGGAGGGTGCTGCAGGGGCATAGCTGGGGGAAGTGGAGGGTGCTGCAGGGGCATAGCTGGGGAAAATGCAGGGTGCTGCAGGGGTATCACTGGGGGAGTGGAGGGAGCTGCCAAGTCATAGCTGGGGGAAGGTGGAGGGTGCTGCAGGGGCATAGCTGGGGGAAGTGGAGGGTGCTGCAGGGGCATAGCTGGGGGAAGTGGAGGGTGCTGCAGGGGCATAGCTGGGGGAAGTGGAGGGTGCTGTAGGGGCATAGCTGGGGGAAGTGGAGGGTGCTGTAGGGGCATAGCTGGGGGAAGTGGAGGGTGCTGTAGGGGCATAGCTGGGGGGGTGGAGGGTGCTGCAGGGGCATAGCGGGGGGGTGGAGGGTGCTGCAGGGGCATAGCTGGGAGAAGTGGAGGGTGCTGCACTGGCATAGCTGGGGGAAGTGGAGGGTGCTGCAGGGGCATAGCTGGGGGAAGTGGAGGGTGCTGCACAGGCATAGCTGGGGGAAGTGGAGGGTGCTGCTGGGGCATAGCTGGGGGAAGTGGAGGGTGCTGCAGGGGCATAGCTGGGGGAAGTGGAGGGTGCTGCAGGGGCATAGCTGGGGGAAGTGGAGGGTGCTTCCGGGGCATAGCTGGTGGAAGTGGAGGGTGCTGCAGGGGCATAGCTGGGGGAAGTGGAGGGTGCTGCAGGGGCATAGCTGGGGGAAGTGGAGGGTGCTGCAGGGGCATAGCGGGGGGAAGTGGAGGGTGCTGCACGGGCATAGCTGGGGGAAGTGGAGGGTGCTGCAGGGGCATAGCTGGGGGAAGTGGAGGGTGCTGCAGGGGCATAGCTGGGGGAAGTGGAGGGTGCTGCAGGGGCATAGCTGGGGGAAGTGGAGGGTGCTGCAGGGGCATAGCAGGGGAAAGTGGAGGGTGCTGCACGGGCATAGCTGAGGGAAGTGGAGGGTGCTGCACGGGCATAGCTGGGGGAAGTGGAGGGTGCTGCAGGGGCATAGCTGGGGGAAGTGGAAGGTGCTGCAGGGACATAGCTGGGGGAAGTGGAAGGTGCTGCAGAGGCATAGCTGGGGGAAGTGGAGGGTGCTGCAGGGGCATAGCAGGGGGAAGTGGAGGGTGCTGCAGGGGCATAGTCGAATGGTGCTTTCTATTAAAGAAATGTATTAAATAAGAATATTTGGAATTGGGAAAACTTTGGGCTGTGCTGCAAGCTCAGGAGGATCATGTTCCCTTCCTCCAGAAGTGCTGTCAGGCCTTGTTCAGATGCTGTCATGCTCTGTTTCTCCTTAAAGCTCCTTGTTCTTGGCTCTCAGACATTAGCATAGTCAATAGCGTTGGCTGATGTCCACAGGGAACGCTGTACAAGCGCTGCAGCTCCGCTGGTTTACTCTGCAGCTGCTGAACTTTGCTGACTCGTGAATTCCTGTCCTGTTTAGAAATATTGAGGTAAAAATGCAGTTTGGTAGGTTTAAAGGGGTTGTACAGTTCATCATTTTTTTTTTCCTACAAGCTGGGAGTGCTGCCGTTTCTATACCCCCTCGTCTCCATTTACTTCCAGGCACCAATCACGAGCCATGTGGACCCTTGATCGCTGTGGAAGGCACTGGTTTCAGTGGTGATTGGTCTGCGATCACTGATTAGCTGCAGCGATCACGTGTTTGGACGGCACGTCACTGCTGCCTGGAAGTAAACGTAGCCTGATGAGGACCAGTGTGGCACTTTAAACAGGGGGTTTGTGTTATATTATTATTTTAAAGCCATCCCAGACCTTAGGCGAGAAAATTGTATATAACTGACTACTCCTTTAACAATCTGCCTGCGTGCCGCCAACACTGGGGGGAAGGCTACGTCACACTGTTTATACACTGAACTCAATAATAACGCTGTAAGCTCCAAAGCCCCCTCTAGTGGTGGCTGCCGGCATCAAGGATTTTATTGTTTAATTTCAAGAGTTTATCAGAAAATGGCGTCTTTTGTTAAAAGGGGGTTTTATAGTAAGAGGCTAAAGACACAGCAGAAAGGATCTGGGTAAGTATTAAAGGGGTTTTCTGGGACTATATTATTGATGGCCTGTCCTAAGGTACTCCTGGCACCCCGCCGAGCTGGTGAGTTTTGGGGCAGCGGCACACTAACGAGTACTCTGTCCCCTCCGTTATTTACTTGGCGCAGCACTGTTCATATGTTAGTGGCTGTGCCTCCTATTGCAACTCATTCCCATTCACTTCAATGTGTGATAATTAGTGTTGAGAGAAGCGAGTTTCGGATGCTTCATCCAAAGTCGCTTCTTTCAAAACTTTGGAATAATAATGTACAGTATCAGAATATATGGGCTTCGATGAGCCGCAGTTAGTTATTCACGAATAGAGTTGAGCGAACTTGTGTTTTAAGTTCGGCGTCCAAAGTTCAGGTTCGGGTTATCCAAGCATCCTGTTATGGATTCCGCTACCACGGACCATAACGGCATTTGGAATCCATAAGGGGATTCTTCAATGAACCCGAACCTTGGACAACACGGAGGACCTGGGGTGACGTCACCGTCATGTGATCAGTGCAGGGGGCGTGGCTCAGTACTGGATTGGATAAGAGGTGGTAGCCTACGACCTCTTATCCAATCCAGTACTGAGCCACGCCCCCTCACTGATCACATGACGGTGACGTCACCCCAGGTCCTTCACCCCGGGTTCCAAGTGCCATTATGGTCCGTGGTAGCGGAATCCATAACGGGATGCTTCGATAACCCCAACCCGAACTTTGGACGCCGAACTTAAAACACAAGTTCGCTAAACTCTATTCGCGAAGTCTCGCATGACTTTGTTGAATAACTTTGGTAATTGATCTTTAAAGTGGAAAACCACTTTAAAACCTGAAACCGAACTCGGCTTCAGGTCCGACTAGTACCTCGGTACTGAAGCAGAGTTCGGTTTCAAGTTTTAAAGTGGTCTTCCACTTTTAAAATCCACTGCCGAAGTTATTCAACGAAGCCACGCGCGACTTCGTGACTCACTAACTGCGGCTCTTCTGAGCCCATACATTCTAATATTGTACAGAGACGGATCTCCATACAGTATTATTCTGAAGTTTTGAATGAAGCGACTTCAGATAAAGTATCCGAAGCTCGCTTCGCTCAAAACTAGTGATAATCTATGACCACGTTGGGTATGCGATGCCTCCTTTTCTAGCAGTATCAGATTACAGTGTTAGGGCTCTTGCACACAAACGTATTGTTTGCCTGTAAGATAAAAAGAGATGGTACCGCGCTAGAAAGGAACAGCAATCCACAGCAATCAAATTCCTTGTCTCAGAGTGGTCCTAGAGACGAAGTTCACATTCAATCTCTGGTCTCAGAGTGTTCATGGACACGACTTCTTATCCCGACATGGACCGCATGGGAGATCTCACACACCGTGCAGATTGTACGGCGTCCCGATTCAGCCAACAACATCCGGTTCCGGGTAGGAGTACTGGACCTTAGATCAGGGAAAAAGACAAAACCACTGGTGCGGTATCTTTGATAGAATATAAAAGCGCAAGTTTATTTTACTTACAAAATCCACAAAGAAATGAACATATATGTAAAAGGCCCGACCCGGGTTTCACCGTGAAGGCTTCATCAGGGGCTTACATCTGACCAAACTCGGTCCGTAGTTGGTGAAATACATGTCAGTAATTGGTGTGACCCGGAAGTATACACCCAGTGGGGTCAGTATTGATCCCCAATGCATAACATTATCATAGGCAATTACTACTATATAAGAATTTTATTAATAAATATATAAATATTTCGTTAATAAGTACATTAATAAAAGCACATAAAACCAGCAAAATTCATAAATAATCAAATTAAAATCCTAACAGCTCACTCAGAATCGGGGCCGCAACTTGAGGCTCCATTTAACTTATACCGAGCCACTCAATAAAATCCACCAGATAGTACCTCACCCTATGCCATACATACATTCTTTATATCCCACTCAATATTAAGGCCCCTCGGTTGCAGCGTGCCCATCTTAAAAATCCACTCCGCCTCTTTTTTGTATAAAAGAGGCGGAGTGGATTCTAAGATGGGCACGCTGCAACTGAGGCCTTAATGTGAGTGATATAAGAATGTATGTATGGCATAGGGTGAGTACTATCTGGTGGATTTTATTGAGTGGCTCGGTATAGTAAATGGAGCCTCAAGTTGCGGCCCGATTCTGAGTGAGCTGTTAGGATTTTAATTTGATTATTTATGAATTTTGCTGGTTTTATGTGCTTATTAATGTACTTATTAACGAAATATTTATATATTTATTAATGAAATTCTTATATAGTAGTAATTGCCTATGATAATGTTATGCATTGGGGATCAATACTGACCCCACTGAGTGTATACTCGGGTCACACCAATACTGACATGTATTTCACCAACTACGGACCGAGTTTGGTCAGATGTAAGCCCTGATGAAGCCTTCACGGTGAAACCGGTCGAGCCTTTACATATATGTTCATTTCTTTGTGGATTTTGTAAGTAAAATAAACTTGCGCTTTATATTCTATCAAAGATACCGCACCAGTGGTTTTGTCTTTTCCTGATCTAAGGTCCAGTACTCCTACCCGAACCGGATGTTGTTGGCTGAATCGGGACGCCGTACAATCTGCACGGTGTGTGAGATCTCCCATGCGGTCCATGTCGGGATAAGAAGTCGTGTCCATGAACACTCTGAGACCAGAGATTGAATGTGAACTTCGTCTCTAGGACCACTCTGAGACAAGGAATTTGATTGCTGTGGATTGCTGTTCCTTTCTAGCGCGGTACCATCTCTTTTTATCTTTCAATACATACGGAAGGGACAGAGCCCGTTCCTTTAGGTTACCGCTGCTCTCCCCGGTGTGTACGCGGACAAATATTGTTGTGAATCACAGCTGTTTCGTATTGTTTGCCTGTGTCCATTCCGTTTTGTTTTTTTACGGCGGAGCCATTCATTTCAATGGGTCTGCAAAAAAACCGAAAATGACTCCATGTGCCTTCCATATCCGTATGTCCACGTGGCCGTTCGGCAAATGAAGCATAGAACATGTCCTATTCTTGCCCGTTTTGCGGACAAGGACAGGCATTGTTACAATGGATCTGCAAAAAACGGATGTAACACAGATGGCATCAGTTTTTATTGCGGATTTGTGTTTTGCGGACCGCAAAATACATACGGTCGTGTGCACAAGCCCTTAGAATGGTGTTCAGTGACAGTCGCTTCCTAGAGAGGGGTGTCTGTGATAGCATGCTATGTAGCCAGTGAAGCATTTTAGGTAGGTCCCTCAACCTATAATCTAAATGGGGACAAACATTGAGACACGATGGATGGAGCCCATTTAAGCATGTCATACTGCAAGCATGGATACCCAAAATATTTTATGCGGATACCCCTATGGCCCGTCCATTGCGTTTACCTCGCTGCAACTGTTCTGCTGTCCCCTTGGCCCCTATGGGTTTGGTACAGGGAAACTATGTAAAGTCTATAATGTTTATGCGTGAAGCCAGGTATATACAGCTGACCCCCTTCTGTGTGCCAGCTTCCTAACCAGCGGTGTCTGCAGGGGAACTGATTTTGGCATTGAAAGGGGATACAGACCAAAAATCTGTGTTTTTCATAAGAATACTTGAAGTACTAGAAGAAAATTGAACTGAAACCTTACCTTTCCTGATTAGGAATGCGGCCTAGACGCCCATTACTTCCTCTACGTAGGCGACTGTGAGGTCACCTGAGCCGTTTAGTTGCATTCTTTTGGTGAGGTTGCCCAATATGGGTTGCATCATGGCCGAAATGGCAACAAACTAAACCTTTGCTGTTTTAATCTTCTATTAATTAGTGTTCCTCCTTGTCTGTGACAGGGGCGCACAACATCGTGAAGGTGATGGAGCTCGTTGAGGCCGTGTATGGAGCGTACAAACCTTTCCAGCTGCAGTACGGGAACCTGGAGGAGTCACACCTTCTAATACAGCTGAGCGCCATACCACTGGTGAGATCCGGCAGATAGAGGATATCCGCGCATCCAGTAATCAAGCTGGCGGCAAATGGAGTATAATGTCAGCGAAGTGAGAGCCAAGACACATCAGAAATGATACCAGAGGGGTCCCCCCCCCCAGAACCCGCACCATGTTTGCCCAGGACCTGTGTCTGGTATTGCAGTAGTCACTTGAATAGGGATGAGCGATAACACCAGACACGACCCATGCACAAATATGGTGCTGCTCCTGTAAGAGAAAAAACGAAAACCTTTATCCGAAGTCGCTTCGTTCAAAACTTCGGAATAATACTGTACGGAGACCTGTCTCCGTACAGTATTAGAATGTACGGGCTCCGATGAGCAGAAGTCAGTTATTCACAAAGTTGCGCGTGACTTCGTTGAATAACTTCGGTAGTGGATTTTTAAAGTGGAAAACCGCTTTAAAACTTGAAACTCGGCTTCTGGTTCCGACTAGTACCTCACGAATAGCTGACTTCGGCTCAACGGAGCCCATACATTCTAATACTGCACGGAGACGTATCTCCGTACAGTATTAGGCCTTATTCACATGTCCGTAGTGTTTATGGATCCGCAAATTGCGGATCCATAAACACACCCGGCCAGCAGCCCCATAGAAATGCCTATTCTTGTCCGCAATTGCATGCAAGAATAGGACATGCTCTACTTTTTTGCGGAGCTGCGGCCGTAAGATCGCCGGCGTGCTCCGCAAAAACTGATGCGGAGAGCACAGTGTGTGCTCTCCGCATCGTTCCGTGCCCCATTCACAGTCAATGGGTCCGCATGTATTCCGCAGAATTGCGGAATACATGCGGACGTGTGAATAGGGTCTTATTCTGAAGTCTTGAATGAAGCGACTTCAGATGAAGCATCCCAAGCTCGCTTCGCTCAACACTAACTTTTACCATAGTGTCGCCGCCTGTTGTCATGAGTTAAGAGCCTGTTTCCGACCGTCACGTTTTTTAAGTCTCGTTTACCAACTGATTTTGCACCTGTTGCACCTCTTTTGAGTTTTAAGACTAAGGCCTCATGCACACGACCGTTGTTTGATTCCGTGTCCGTTTTTTGTGATTTTCTGCGGACCCATTGGTTTTCAATGGGTCCGTGGAAAACTCGGCAAATGCACCGTTTGTCCTCCGCGTCCGTGATTCCAGTCCGTCAAAAAAATATAACCTGTCCTATTCTTGTCCGTGAAAAACGGTTCACGGACCCATTCAAGTCAATTGTCATTTTTCAAATTTGGCAAGCAATGAGAAATGTCACACATTTCTACGCCAATTTACTGGCACAGAGATAACGTGCAAATCTGGTGTAAAGTGCTGAGAAGGTGGAGCGAGCCCCAATCATCTGTGTGCAGGGATAGCTCCAGCGCCTGGGTCGTCCCATCAGTCCTATCCAACGTAAAGCTTTTCTCTTGTCCTGCAGGAACACGGTGAGGCCCTAGACTGTGTCCAGGAGCTTTCTCACTCGGTGTCTCGGCTGTTCGGCCTGGCGTCGGGCGCAGTGGAACGATGCATCAAACTGACCGATGGCCTGGGGGTGTGCGGCCTGCTGCAAGCACTGCAGTCTCTATTTAAAAAGTGAGTATCGTCTCCAGGGCACGCCCATAGGAGCAGAATAACAGCAGTCCGTGGAGAGTCTGTCTGTGGGTCACAGCTGGAGACGTAGGCCTTCGTGTCAGGACTTCCTCCAGGGTTCTAGTGAAGTGATATGTCCCAGATCTGTCCAGAAATATCATAGCCTCCGAGTGATGCGGTACACCATACATGCAGCCCCCACCGTATGGACACCGCCCAGCGCCTGCACTGGTTTACAGCAGCTAATAAAATATGCATTGAGTCCTATAGGCCAGTAGTGCTGCGTATGTGTCACCGCTGGAATCTAAGATGTGATTGATGAATTATTCACTGGGTAAAGATGCGTTATCGAGGTATTAAAAATTCATCTCTGAGTTTCTCATTTTCCTGTCACTTTTAGGTCTAGCATTCTGTGTTGATTAGTATCTTGTGTACGGTGGTTGGCGCTTTGTTTTTCTGATAAAGTTTCAAATATCCTGCTTACACGTAGCGGTAAAAGGGGTTCTCCCATGATTATATACAGTATAGTACAAGCCAGAACCGGCCCTGTACCTCACATGGATCCGGAGATCTCCACATTCATTGCTCTGCTAGATTTATATCAAGCTGACAGCTCAGGGGCATGTCCTATCGGCTTCAGCTGTCTCCGTATCACATCCCAGGGGGCATGCTCATTCTGCTGCAGCTCTACCTACCACAGCTCGGGGGTGTCCTTTCTGCTGCAGATATCTCTCTCTCTCTCTCTATCACAGCTTAAGGGATGCGTCCTTTCTGCTGCAGCATTTTTCCTATCACAGCTCAAGTTGCGTGTCCTTTCTGATGCAGCTCTCTCCCTATCACAGCTCAGAGAGGGTGTCCTTTCTGATGCAGCTCTCTCCCCATACTAGCTTTTGGGGGGGGGGGGGGTCCTTTCTATCAGCTCTATCACATTTTAAGGGATGTGTCCTTTCTGCTGCAGCTTTTTTCCGATCACAGTTCAAGTTGTGTGTCCTTTTTGGTGCAGCTCTCTCCCTATCACAGCTCAGGGGGGTGTCACTTCTGCTGCAGCACTCCCCCTATACTAGCTCAGAGGACGTGTCCTTTTTACTACACCTCTTTCTACTACAGCTGTCCCTACCACAGCTCAGGGGGATGTCCTTTCTGCTGCAGATCTCTCTCTGTCATAGCTTAAGGGTTGTATCCTTTCTGCTGCAGCTCTCTCCCTATCAAAGCTCATTTCCTATCACAGCTTAAGAGTTGTGTCCCTTGTGCTTCAGCTCTCTCATTGTAGCTATTACGGATTTTTACAGTATATACAGCTGGTGACAAAGGATGGAACTAAACACGAGTGTCCACCTGAAGTAGCTGAGAAATGAGGAAAAAGAACAAACAGCAGGTGGCGCTATACCGAGAGCCAATGAGTTGTTTAATAAAAAACTATGGCAAATATTTAATTACACGCAATTACAAAATTATTCAGCCCAGGTGCTGGACTGAAAAATGTAGATTTCTTTTTTTGTAGGACAACCCCTTAAAATTAGAGTTGAGCGAACTTGTGTTTTAAGTTCGGCGTCCAAGGTTCGGGTTATCGAAGAATCCCGTTATGGATTCCGCTACCACGGACCATAACGGCATTTGGAATCTATAAGGGGATTCTTCAATGAACCCGAACCTTGGACAACACGAAGGACCTGGGGTGACGTCATCGTCATGTGATCAGTGCAGGGAGCGTGGCTCAGTACTGGATTAGATAAGAGGTGGTAGCCTACGACCTCTTATCCAATCCAGTACTGAGCCACGCCCCCTGCACTGATCACATGACGGTGACGTCACCCCAGGTCCTTCACCCCGTGTTCCAAATGCCGTTATGGTCCGTGGTAGCGGAATCCATAACTGGATGCTTCGATAACCCGAACCCGAACCCGAACTTTGGACGCCGAACTTAAAACACAAGTTCGCTCAACTCTACTTAAAATGAATCCCTTTGAGCTTCTTGCGTCTTCCACTAGGGGAGCTCCGGAGCTTACTGCATGCTGGATATACCATAACTCGGTATACAGTCAGCGTATGAGCTCCCTCTAGTGGTGGCTGCAGGCAGTTATGTCTCTGTCAGTGCGGGGGATGTCTATATCAGATAAACGCAGCTTCAACCACTTAAGATATTAATCAGCACAGAATGGTGGAGCTGGAAATGACCCTGGTGCATAGATGGAGGTGTAGAGCAGGTAACATGCATATGGAAACCAGACAAACCCCAATCTGTCGCTACGTTTTACCCCCTTAAATTGCTGCAATGGCTGGATAGTTGAAAATATATTTTTTTATCTCTGTAACTACTAGCATTCCTAAGGCTACATTCATACCATAGTTATAAAAGGCCATTATAAATTGCAGGTTGTCGGGGGTTTTTTAGCTGTTTTGCATCCGTTTTTAAAAACAGAAGAGATTAATTGGCTTTATTTTTATTTATTTTTAATATCCCAACTCCTGTAGTGCCCTCACAGTATACATAATGTCCTCCATAGTGCCCCCTGGACATCCCATGGTCCCCATAGTGCCCCGCAGCGTGAATAATGGCCCCTATAGTGCCCCCCCCCAGTAAAAAGAACTCCCCCAACGATTTTTAATGCCTCCATTAGTGCCCACCAGTTCTGCTTCTGTTTAAAAAATATACGGTACATATATTTTTCATCCACTTGCGCGTTCCTCACCTGATGCAGAAGGACCTGCGCTCCCAACCTGATGACCTCACCATGCGCTCCCAGCAATCACCCCGGGGGGGGGGGGGGTGGTTAAGGTCCTTCTGCATCAAGTGAGGAACGACCATCTCTGTGCAAGTAAGTGGATAAAGTGAGTTTTTTTATTTATTTTTATTTTAACCCCTAAAACACCATATTTCACCGGTGCACCTTTTTTAACCACCGTTGGACAGGTGCACTCCCGTCTGAACGACCGTTAAAAACGGCCCCGTTGATTTCGATGGGGTCCATCTGTGAAAGCCTCCAAAAATAGGACATGTCCTATTTTTTGACGGCCGCTATTGACTTCAAGTAGATCTGAAAACGGCCTAAAAATCAGCCACCAAAGCATCTGGGCACTGAAGAACATAGGTCTCCTCTCCTCATAGGGGCCCCTGACTGCCAGAGAATGCCAGTGAGTACCGTGATGAGGGTAATGTATTCACCTATCCAGCCAATTGTGACAGGTTCCCTTTAAAGAAGTTCTCCGCCTTTTTTCTTACTGATGATCTGTCACCAGCATCTGACCGACGGGGGTCCGACACCCAGGCAAGCCGTCTCTCAGCCCCCCGCAGGGCAGTGACGTCACGACTATAGGCCACATGGCCTGGACGCAGCTCAGCCCCATTGAAGTGAATGGGTCACTTTTTTGCCTTCTCAAACAGCTGATTGGCGGGGCCTCCGAGTGTCAGACCCCCGCTGTTAAAATGCTGATGACCTATCCAGAGGATAGATCATCTGTAAAAAAAAAAGGCGGAGAACCCCCTTTAAGAAACTTTTCATTTAAAGTGCGGGAGACGGTAAGAAGTTTCTACTGCAACCCGTGAGATTTGTGAGACCTTTTGTCGCTCGCTGGCTTTTGTGACTTGCGACAACAGCATCCAGTCAATTAATGTCACTGCTGTTGTATCAGCACCGCATCCCAGACATGGTAGTAATTGGCAGCGTTACAGAATGGGCAGTGAGCCAGGATCGTTCAGCTCCGACTGATTTATCGGGGGAAAGTTTGTGGATATCATTAGCATTTACTGGCATGGCTGTTGTCAAACAAAGGCAAAGCCCAGTTTTGCTTACTTACCGCTCGCTACCTGGCAGCGTCAGCAGGTCTTCACCTACAGGTGCGAAAAAAAAAAAGCTGTCACGACTCCTCTCCGCTCCAACGCCGTTTGCTTGTTGTGCTTTATTTCCCAGATATGTGTCCGATTTCACAAACACGCTGCAGTCAATAAGGAAGAAATACAAACTGGACAACGTCCCTGCGGATGCCTTGTTCTTGGAGGATTGGACGGCCTTCCAGCATTCAATCAGGTAGAGGTCCTGCCGTCTCTGTACGTACATTAATTCCGAATATTCCTTCCTAGAACATCCCTTTAAAAGGGTTTGCCAAGACTTTAATACTGATGACCTATCCTCAGGATAGGTCATCAGCATATGATCCTTCTGTTTGAGAAGGCCCTATTCACACGTCCGCAATGTTCGTCCGCACCCGTTCCGCAAATCTGCGGAACGGGTGCGAACCCACACTGTGCTCTCCGCATCCGCATTTGCGGAGCATGCCGCCGATCTTCCGGCCGGCGGCTCCGCAATAATATAGAGCATGTCCTATTCTTGCCCGCAATTGCGGACAAGTATAGGCATCTCTATAGGGCTGGTGGCAAGGCGTGTTGCGGATCAGCAACTTGGGGATCCGCAACACACTACGGACGTGTGAATTAGGCCGAAGGCACCGGCACCCCTGTGACCGACGCGGCCTTCTTCCAGCCTACCAAGCACAGCGCCGTACATGGTCTAGTGGCCGTGCTTGGTATCCCGCTTAGCCCTATTCACTTCTACGGGGCTGAGCTGCTCCTAGGCCACGTGACTAATGAACGTGTCGTCACTGGCCTAGGAAAAGCTGAGAGAAGGCTGTGGCGCCACTGCGAGCACCGATGCCTTTTCAAACAGCTGAACGACAGGGGTCCCATGTGTCCGATCAGCTACTGATGACCTACCGAGAGGATAGGTCATCAGTATTAAAGTCTAGGAAAATCCCTTTAAAGGCCATGTACATCTTTGCAACCATTTTGTCTCAATGCATCTAAAATGAAAAATGAAGCAACTTTGCAATAGGTCGTCATTAAAAATGTTCCCTGTCGTTTTGTATCTACAGCTCTTATGCCGGCGCCATGTGTCTCCATGGTAACAGACGGCAAGCAGATTCTGTGTCATAAAATCCTGTAGTGTTGCAGTCTCATTACTCTTTTGTTCTGCCCTTAGGGCTCATGCACATGAAGGTATTTTCTTTCCGTGTCCGGTCCTTTTTTTTTTTTTGCAGACCGTATGCGGAACCGCTCATTTTAATGGGTCCGCAAAAAAAACTAAAAAACGAAGTTAATCCGTGTGCATTCCGTTTCTGTATATCCGTATTTCCGTTCCGCAAAAAAATAGAACATGTCCTATGTTTGTCCGCATTACAGACAAGGATAGGACTGTTCTGTTAGGGGCCGGCTGTTCCGTTCCGCAAAATACGCAATGCACACGGACGTCATCTCCGTATTTTTTGCGGGCCGCCGCAAAATACATACGGTGGTGTGCATGAGCCCTTACTTTGAGCTAGCGTACATTTTGCAGGTTAGCCAGAGGAAGAGGACAGACAGAAGGAAGTAATGACTGCAGGGTCAGACTACACAGTTTGTTTGTAGTCTGTTACCATAGAGACTCATGGGTCAGTATAGGAGGAAAGACTTATAGGACTTTTTTAAAATTTAAACCTATTGCAAAGTTGCTTCATGTTTTCCTTTTATATGCATCAAGATAATTAATGGAATTCTTTGCAAGGTCTGCATAGCCTTTAATTATAGAAGGGCGGGTGGAAAAGAAGAACGGGTAGGATTAGGGGGTGGGAGCGTGATCAGCATACTGCCAAAGAGAGGAACACCTTGGAACCTTTCGCTGTTGTCTACTTTGGGATTTTTCTCCTTGAGTTATGTAATCTCGGTAAATGTTCCCGTCTCCTGCAGCGTGATGTAAGACAAGCTTGTGCAAACAGCGCCCTGGATCAGTAAAACCGTGTCACACACCACCTTCTTTTGTCCACAATGCCGGTGGAACAGAATGTATGTGTACTGTCCCAGAAAATCTGCAGAGTCAGTGTCTTTGACCGTAAGAGCTGGTGACTAATGAGATAAAAGCGTGCAATTTGGCAGCTGACGCTTCGGGACACAAAATATCTGGCGTTTCTGTGTGTTATTTTCCAACGCATAACATGTCATAGAGAGGAGAGTGTTCATCAAGAATGGGATCTGATAGCTGAAATCACCATGATGGGAGTGCATTGTGCATGCGTACTACACTACCGTTAAAGTCTTCATTTTAGTTTGGAGATTCTTGGAAACGTAGAGTCGCGGCCAAAGGTTTTGAGACACAGATTTTGGTTTTCGCAAAGTTTACTGCTTCAGTGGTGTTGGATCTTTTTGTCCCGAAGGACAATCATTAGCATTCCAAAAATTCTTTTTAACTTAGCAAGTACATCAGGTTTATGCAAAGGCTCAATATTTCCAGAGTTGACCTTCCTATATCAAGACTTGGCATGCTGGAGATCAACTTCTGGGCCAAGTCCTGACTGACGGCAACCCAGTGTTGCCTAATCAGTGCTTGGAGTTTATCCCCATTTCGGTGCTTTTGTTTGCCCACCCGCTTTTCGAGGATTGACCACAGGTTCTCTATGGGATTCAAATCTGGGGAGTTTCCTGGCCATAGAGCCAAAATGTCAATGTTTGTTCACCGAGCCAGTTAGTTCTGACTTTTGCCCTGGGCCATGGTCTCCATCCTGCTGGAGAAGCATGGTCCATCACCAGATTGCTCCTGGGTGGTTGGGGGAAGGTGCTCTTGGAGGAGGTAGTCATCCCATTCTTTATTCGTGGCAATGTGCATAGGCAAAATGAGAAGTGACCCTGCACATGAATGTTGACACGCACAGTGAGCTGAGGTCTTTTGTAGGATGGCCTGGCGTCAAGAAAGGCAGCAAAGAAGCCACTTCTCTCCAAGAAAAACATCGAGGACAGACAGACATTCTGCAGGAAGTAAAGGGACTGCAAACTGGGGTAAAGTTAGTTTCTCTGATGAAGCCCCCTTCAGTCTGTTTGGGACATCTGGAGAAATGATTGTCCAGAGAAGAAAAAGGTGAATGCTACCATGAGTCCTGTGTCAGGCCAACAGTACAGCACCCTGAGAGCATTCATGTTTGGGGTCTCTTCTCATCCAGGGGAGTGGGCTCACTCACGATTTTGCCTATGAACACTTTCATGAATAAAGAATGGGATCAAAACACCCCCCAAGAGCAACTTCTCCCAACCACCCAGGAGCAATCTAGTGATGAACAATGCTTTTCCCAGCATTACGGAGACCCAGGTCACAAGGCAAAAGTGAGAACTAAATGGCTCGGTGAACAAAACATTGACATTTTGGCTCCCGTGCCAGGATACTCCCCATATCTCAATCCCCATAGAGAACCTGTGGCCAATCTTCAAAGAGCAGTTGGACAAGCAAAAACACCGAAATTGTGATAAACTCCAAGCGCTGATTGGGCAAGAATGGCTAGCCGTCAGTCAGGATTTGGTCCAGAAGCCGATATCTAGTAGGCCAGGAAGAATCACAGAAGTCTGGAAAAAGAAGGGTCAACACTGGAAACATTGAGTCTTTGCAAAAACTTGATGGATTTGTCAATAAAACGTAAAGGAGCTATTTGGGAATTTTATATTGATAACCTATCCAGAGGAGATCAGATCTCCGACACCTGAGACCCCCGTCGACCAGCCGTTAGAAAAGGCTGGCGCTCCATGAGTGCAGCGGCTTCTTCCTAGGCCATGTGATGTCACCGTACATCGGTCACACGGCCTAGGGGCACGTCAGGCCCACGTAAGTCAATGGGGCTGAGGTGCAATACCAAGTACAGCTGCTACACAATGTACTGTGCTGTGCCGGCTGCGCTCACCAGAGCTCAGGTGGATTCGGCAGCTGATTGGTGGAGGTACTGGGACTCGGACCCCCGCCATTCTGTGGATAGGTCATCATTATCTTTACCTGGATAAGCCCTTTAAAAAAACTTATGAAATGCTCATAATTGTACTTCAGTATACCATAGAAACGTCCGACAAATGGATCCAAAAACACTAAAACAGCAAACCAAAATTTGTGTCAGTCTCAAAACTTTTGGCCACGACTGTACAGACGTTTTAATTAAAACCCAAGGTGGCATGACTGATAGCCTGTCTCTATTCTATCCATGATTGGCTCCTCTGATTATATGAATGGTGCCCTCATTGACTTTAATGGATCTGTAGTGTGCCAGAATATACCCACCCCTACGCCAAGCTTCTTTGAGGTAGGGATTATGCTTCCCAGGGCATGGAAAGATTATTCTAGGGTTCCCTGATGGTAATACGGTAGGAATAACCACCGTAGTGATTGTTCGGGTCCAAGCCCACACCCCAGCTGATGAAAACTTCTGTGATGAATCAGGGCTCCTCTTGTCCACTTCCCTTTTGTTCTTATTTTCCTGTCTTTCGTCCTTTAGGATCATCGCCACGTGTGGAGAATTGTTACGGCAGTGTGGCGACTTTGAGCAGCAGCTGGCCAGCCGGTAAGAAGAGTCATCAACGTTTTTTAAATTTGCGCAACACAGCCATGTCTGTATTACGGCCGGGAAACTAGGGGATCCTCCCATGTACATTCCGTGCCTTTCCGTACCATTCCCATCAATAGAAAGGGCTGTTTCCCGTCCACAGCACGGACAGCAATAGAACATGTTCTTTCGTGGTATTTGCGGGACGGAAAGATTGCGTGGCCTAGTCCCCTAGTGGGGTTAAAAAAAATGTAAAGGGAAAAGAAAAGGGAATAGAGTTAAAGCAATGGTGGACTTGCTGTTTTTTTACCATGCTCCCAGAAAAAATCTATAAAAGTTAACCCCCCCAGAAAAAGTTAATACAATGTAATTAATCAATACTATGTACCTCCAAAATGGTGCCATTGAAAAATTCAACGTGTCCTTCATCAACATGGGAAAACAAAAATGTTATGTCTTTTAGAATGCAGCAGTGAAAAAATGGGGGGAAAAAATCACGTCTTGAGAGCTACATCCTTATAGGGGTGGTGCCAAGTTTATACGTTCCACAGGTTCGGGGATAACTAACTAACTGATTGATTGGTGGGGGTCCATCCGCTGGAACCCCCACCAATCCCAAGAATGTAGGCCCCGGTCCCCAATCCGATGGAGTGGCAGGTCGAGCATACGCCCTATTGCTCCATTCATTCTCTATGGCACTGTCAGAAATTGCAGAGCACTGTACTCCGGCGGTTCCGGCGAAAATGAATGAATTGACAGGACGAGCGGCTGACCTGTCGCTCCATCGGATCGGGGGAACGGGGGCCCTGTTCTTAGGATTAATGGGGTGCCCAGTGGTCGGACCCCGACCGATCAGTTAGTTATCCCATATCCTGAAGTTAGGGGATAACTTGCAAGTTCTCCCTTTAAGGGATTAATGTTGCAGCACTAGCCCTCTGTAACTTTCAGTACTGCTGTCTTAGGTCACCGCTCTATTGAGCGATAAAACCCCTTTGGCACGGCACAGAGATTTCTGGACAGTCCAAGCCAAGCTCTGTTCATATCACTGACCGTGTGCCGAGGATGTTAGGTCAGATTTCCAAAATCTCTGAGCAGGGCCAAAGGGGCTTGATCTCTGTAGAAGACCAGTCATTCTGAAAATTAGTGCTGGTCCGAGATCTGAGACTTCCCCAACTTGAGGGAATTTCACTTGGAAAGTCTTCCCTTTGTTAGCCAAGCAGTTCATTAAAGGGTTAAGAGCGGCAACACGTGGTCGAGTATTTCCAGTCAGATCAGTATCGAATGTCAACACTTCCCCTTAGTATAGTGTAGTTATAGACGTGGCGTCCCTGTGGTATTGTGCCAGTGTTGTGTGTACCCGCTCTGTTTGTTTCCTGCCCGTCATCAATCAGACTCCATTGTCAGGCTTAATCCGCCACTTTGGAAAGATGCATTTTGCTATTTTTGAACCTTCCTAGCCTTAAGCCACAGATTTCTTTATGTCTTATATCCTACTTAAACATGACAGGCGAGTGTAGCAGCGCCATATTACTTCTAGTGGCATAGATTATTGTTAGAATGAAAACTCTACAGCGCCACTCTTGTACATAGGCTGCGTCTGGTATTGCAGTTCAGTCCCACCCACTTCAATAGCGATCGGCTACAATTGCAGACACAGCCCATACACAAGAGCAGCGCTGATTTTTTAAAATTCGGACAGCTCTTGCCACAGATTGTCTGATATTCTGGATTATCGGATTCCAGATGAAGCCATTCTGGTTTTCATTCCTAAGGATATTAAAGGGGACTTCCGAAATCCATCAGATCCTTGATTACCTATAACGCCTGCAGGAGAAAGTATGTAATATATTTTCCGTCCGGAAGTTGCAAGTATTGGCCTCCCAGGAACCCGATTATGTAACGCCCCTCTTTTAAAAATCCTGCTTCCACAGATGTCACATCTTTTACCAGGTTTCTGGCACGGGCTATGGACAGAACATACAGGAGCGTAACTAACAGCTCATGGGCCCTGGTGCAAGAGTTCAGCTTGGGCCCCCCTTCATTCAGTGCTTTGTGTGTCTTCTTATGCGGCACAAGGATCTTTGGGCCCCCTCAGGCTCCTGGGCCCGGTAGCGATTGCTACCTCCGCACCCCCTATAGCTACGCCCATGGGAACGTAACTTCTGCTATGGACAGGGTTAGAATTATTCCTCTATCTGGTACTCCTCTGCAGGGAGGGGAATAACCAAAGCCAGAAACCTGGTAAAAGGCCTGACATCAGCGGAAGCAGGATTTTCAGGATTGGTACATGACGGGGTTCCTGAGCAGCTGATACAATTTAGGAGCTGTGAGTATATTGCAAACTTTCTTCTACAGGGGTGTTATGCGTAGTTAAAGTGGGTTTGCAGGGGCTGTTGGGTCCTGAAAAACCCCTTAAAAAGGACATGTCAGCTTTGCTATTATTTGCATTGCTTCGGAAATAACAACTCTGAAGAATCTGTCCTTTGAACACCAAATTGTGTTGTTCCTCTGCTATTCTTCTTGGAAATGTATGAATTAATTGACAGTGAGAGGTACCATTAGCCCAGCAAATCAGCAGCATGCAGTCTGTCACTATCTGCCCTGATTGAATAGTGTCAGACTCTGTAGGACATGCCCCTGTCATACATTTCCAGGAGGAGTCATAGAGGAAAGGCATAATATACAGGCCTAAGAAAAAGATGCTATAGACAAAGGTATCTACTAGAACAGACACTTTAGCCCAGAATATCGGACATACAGGAAAAATGGCAAACATTAAAGGCGTTTCCACATTAACAGTACTTCACAGCATAGGGGGTAAGTGTCTTGTCACAGGGGCCCCCCAGTGATGATGAAAATGGAGGTCCCGGAGTGCCCCATAAGACGGGAGCAATGCTCCCTTTGTCCCTTTTATAGGACTGCTGTATCATAGAAGTGAACGGAAAGGTGGTCAAGCAACTTTTTGAATGTTTCTCCTCTTCCAGGATCCTGTCCACAGCCGGTAAGCACTTATCCGAGTCCTACAGCCCCCGCAGCCTCGCCGGCATGCAGGAAGCGAGCGCCACCGAGCGCAAGAGTTGCAAAAACCCCTGGCAGGAATACAACTACCTCCAGAAGGGCGACCCGGCCGAGTATGCCAGTCTGATGGAGACATTGTATATGCTGAAGGTGAGAACACAACTTTTGTCTTTTGCTCTTTCCGCACCACTGGAATGAAAGCTGATCGTGGCGGAGGACAATGCCTCCCTCATCAGCAATCAGTCGGCTTTCTTATGTAATAATAGTCCTGTCCCATGCTCAGCTCCTCCAGTGTTTGCTCTTCTCTCATCCATCACCAAGTATATTTCACTCTCTTTGGATTCCGTATATCTCTACATCTCCTTTTTCCTCTGCTGTCACTCATATCTGTTTCTCCTTAAAGGAGCACCTAAAGGCTATATCGTCCCTTTAAAGATGCAGCAAATAGTTTTTTGTCTCAATACATTTTTTTTTCCCTATTGACATAGCTATGAATTGCAATGCATGTGTTACCAGGGCTTCTGAAGGGGGGCATTCACACTGCATTTGCAGCGCACATTGCTGGTATACACCAGGAAGATATATGCAAATGAGCCTCTAGGAGCAACGGGGGCGTTACCATTACACCTAGAGGCTCTGCTCTCTCTGCAACTGCCGCGCTCTATGCACTTTGATTGACAGGGTCAGGTGTGATGGCGTTTGCACTGCCTGGCCCTGTCAATTAAAGTGCAGAGGGTGCGGCAGATGCAAAGAGAGCAGGTGTAATGGTAACGCCCCCGTTGCTCCTAGAGGCTCATTTGCATATATTATAACATCCTTTTTCTCAGCAATGCGGGCACCTATGAACATGGGACCAACACAGATGCCTTCAGCTGCCAAGCGCACATGTAACAGGTCAGCCGGTGTCATAGGTACAAAACTGCAGACAGATCCCGTTAAGATCCCACGTCAAGTGGTTTTCCCACCATAAGAGCTTTTCCCCTTTCCGCAGGATAGGGCACAAGTGTCTAATCGGAGGGGAGCTGACAACTGGCAAGAGTGCGACGCTGAAGCAAATCAAGCGGCGGTCACATATGCGCTCTGCCGCTCCTTTCAACTTCATTGTAGAGCCAGAGCTGGCCAAGCAGTCCCATATAATTTAATGGAGCGCCAGCGCACATGTGACCGCAGCTCCATTTACTAGTGGCACTCTAGAACAGGGGTCAGCAACCTTCGGCGCTCCAGCTGTTGTGAAACTACAGTACCCAGCATGCTTCATTCATTTCTATGAGAGTTCTTAAAAGAGCGAAGCAAGCATGCTGCTGGGAGTTGTAGTTTCACAACAGCTGGTGTGCCGGAGGTTGCCTTCCCCTGCTCTAGAACTTCATACAGGATAGGGCTAAAGGCGCATGCAAATGAACGTAAGGGCACCGCGGCTGTGCAAATAGCGATCCGCAATGCACAGGCGCCGGCCGTGTGCACTCCCTGCTGCGGTGCAGACCTGTTGATTTGAACAGGTCCGCGATCTGCAAGATACGGCAAAAGATAGGGCATGGTCCGTCTTTTGCGGTGCGGAGGCTTGGACCCGAAAGCCACCAAGTGTTTCCGTGTGCATCCGATCCGTGCCTCTGCTTCTCAAAAGATAGAACATGTCCTATCTTTTGCCGTATCTTGCAGATTGCGAACCCAAGCACGTTGTCCTTTCCTTGACTCAAAAAATTGCCCCAGTTCTGGCTATTACTAGTATGCCTCAGGGGATTGTGCAGTATTAGTACCTGTCATGTGCGCAGTGACTGTAGTCGCAGGACTGGGTGGACCAGCCCCGCACGCCATATAAGCACGTCGTTTGTGCAATCATTCCCGAAGGTTTTGCCAGCCTCTAGTTCTGGAACGGATTGTTCTGTTCAGGGCCGTTACACTTGTGGCTGGCATCCATAGCGGCACCGCCACTACCGCTCCACCTGGCACAGCTCCTGCAGTTTACGCTCTTTCCATGCTTCTGCTGCCTGCTCTTGACGTTCAATGGGACGGTGTTCCCAAGGTGCCGCCCCCATCTATCTGCAGGATCTTTATAGCAGCTTTTTTTTTTTCTATGAACTTAAAGGATTAATTGGAAAAATGTATTAACTGTGGAAGAACACATAGAACCCAGCCATGGCCAGTTCTGATGGGAATTCCTTATTTTTTTCTGGTGGATAAATATCCAATCACTGCTAGAATTAGGAGGGTAGTCCAAAAACAGCGCCACTCTTGTGCGTGGACTGTGTGTGGTATTGCAGCCCAGCCCTATTCAAGTGAATATAGCAATACCAAACAAACCTATGGACATCAGTGCCACCATTTCTAAGGGGAAAAAAATAAGAAGTTTTCTTATGATATACTAGTTAGTCAGTGCTTGATTGGTGAGGACGGACCTCAGGGTCTCCAATTGTTTCCTAAAACTTAGGGGCTATGGCACTTGGTTAAAGGGGTTATCCCTGATTTTGATACTGATGCCCTATCCTCAGCTGTTTGTGATGAGTCTCCAGTGAAAGCTGCGGCCTCCTCGCCTCTTAGAAAGCTCAGCGCTGTCCATTGGATAGTGGCAGTGCTTAATTTTGCAGCTCAGGGCTTTGTGACCGATATACGCTGAAGTCACTGGTCTGAGACGAGGTTTAACCACACATGGAGCATTGCATTCTCTTCGAAAAGCTGATCATCTGGGAGTACTGGGGGTCAGACCCCGCCCGTCTGATGTTGAGGACCTATGCCGAGGATAGGCCATCGATATCAAAATTCCGGTTGACCCCTTTAAGACAAAACAGCCACTTTTGCTATTCAAGAGCTATGCTGCAATGGGGGGATGAAAGTTGGGGCTCCTTTAGTCTAGGCATCATTTGGGGTCCCAATGAATGAACTCCCATAATCTCTTGAAGCCCCCAGTTAGGTGGCCACTGTAGGTCTATCTGTCTCTCCTCTGTCTATTTTTTCTCTGTTTCTCCTGTATTGGTCTGTCTGTCTGTCTAATCTATCTATCTGATCCATCTCCTATTTGTCTGTCCACTGCCAGGTCTATCATTATCTTAAATTCTACGTTGGAATATGTTTTTCACATGGTTTGTGTCGGGGTAGCTCAGATCTCCGTCTGCTTTGTATCCCCAGGAGAAAGGAGCAGTCAATGCTAACCTCCTGTCGGCTGCCCGCACCGATCTCACCCGCCAGAACCAGGTGGCCTATCAGCTGGCATTTGATTCTGTCTTCCTAAGGATAAAACAGCAACTCCTGTTGGTACCCAAGATGGAGGTGAGTACCTGCTTCCTCCGTTCCTTCTATTTAGTGCCATCACTCCTCCCAGGCTGGTGAAAGCGCCAGCAACAAACTACATTGGCCTACGGCAGGGATGCTCAACCTGCGGCCCTCCAGCTGTTGTAACACTACAACTCCCACCATGCCCTGCTGTAGACTGATAGCTGGAGGCTGTCTGAGCATGCCGGGAGTTGTAGTTTTGCAACAGCTGGAGGGCCGCAGGTTGAGCATCCCTGGCCTACGGAGTTCCTGGCCCTGCTTCAGTACAGTGCAAAGCCCCTGAACCCCTCTCTATGACGCCCACCTGTCACTGATAGTACCTTTTACCACCGTATTTATAACCCTTTACTCTTCACTCTAGCCCTGGGTGCTGGCTGCCATATTTCTTGGAGGGTTCATCTAGGTCAGGGATGGCTAACCTCCGGCACTCCAGCTGGGGTGAAACTATGACTCCCAGCATGCACCATTCATTTCTATGTAGTTCTGAGAACAGCCAAGCAAGTGGGCATCTTGGGGGTTGTAGTTTTACCACAGCTGGGGTGCCGGAGGTTAGCCATCACAGATCTAGTTTGAAAATACTTTAATAAAGGCAGCACCTTGCGATTTTTTTCTTTGTATTGTACTATCAGAGTTGGGGATATGAAGACAAGGGGGAAACATTGACCGAAGATTTGCCGACATTCAGCCTCACTCCTCTGGAGTACATCAGTAATGTAAGTGCTACTTTTTCCCATCCTAATGACATACAGTACTGAACCCTGACTCATAGCGGGGTCCTTTAGGCACAGTGGGTGTGATGGATCCGGCACTGCTGTTATGGTTTCTGTTGGTGAGAGCAGAGCTGCGCCCATGACTCTAGGAGAGCTTTGTGACAACCACCCGGAGAAACGTAACATCGCCTTTGTGTTTGTAGATCGGTCAGTACCTCATGTCGCTCCCTCTGCATCTCGAGCCCTTTGTAACCCCAGAAGATTCGTCTCTGGAGCTTGCACTGCATGCCGGGAAGCTGCCCTATCCTCCTGAACAAGGTGAGTCCATCGTAATCCTTCTCTGGAACTTTCACCACGCGGGACGCACTGATCACTCGGTTGATTTATAGGTCAACCCCACCTTCACCCGTTAATGGATTTTCACTGCCAAGTCTATCATGCCAAGTTTATAAAGGCTTCCATATGTTATACACCCAGAAAACATGCAAAAGCTTGCCAAATATTAACACAACTCAGAATTACAGGAATGACCTGGGTGATCAACCTTAAGATGAAGTTAATTTGGTTTGACCATAAGCCACGGAAGCCCGGGCCGACTACATGCTCTTTGTGTACATTGCAGGGGAAGAGACCCCAGAACTGGACAACATGGCTGATTATTGGCTGGGATCGCTAGCCAGAGCCACCATGCAGACTTACTGTGATGTCATCCTACAAATCCCAGTCCTCACGCTGCACGCCGGCAAGCAGCTGGCAACCGACATAGGTGAGAGGTCACTACCGTTTCTGGCCAAATACCGTACGGGCAGGCTGGTCTCATTCTACAGTATCGGTACATGTATCGGCAGTTAGCATTTCTTCATAGGATAGTTAATAACCTGAACACTGCGGGGGCAGCAGGAGGTGTCTTGGACTAACAAATGTACAGCATGCTCCAGAAGTGGTGCGGCCATCTTGGATAGCAGAAGCGGAGCCTGGGAATTGGGTAATCTGCAAATTTTGGTTCTTGAACCAGAGAATCGCTTTAAGGGCCTGTAACATTTTTCCCCTTATGTGTTCCAGCGGTTTTAATATTTTTTTTTTCTTGTGTTTAGCCATAAAAAGTCTTGACGTTTGCGACAGATTGTAGTTTTTATAGGAACTATTTTGGGGTACATATAATGTATTAAAAAACTATTATTATTTCTTTGGGGGGAGGATGAAAAAGTACAATTTCCACATTGAGGGTCAGTTACAAAGACCGGCTTTTTACACCAGTCTTTGTTTTCCCTCCCGTTGTCGGAGGATCTCCCTAATCTATGATGAGGCGTGTGCCTAGTCAAACCTCCGGCAGTCCATGTGCCATGACTGGAGTAGTTTTACGCCAACGTTTACGTCTGTTTCCAGATGTAAATGTTAGTAAATTTGCCCCGGCCAGCCCACCGCCGCTCCCAGGTAGCGAGCATGGCACAAAAAACGCGCGATAAAATATTATTGCATGGGCGTTAAAAAAGTCACAATAAAGGGTTACTTTTTTATCGGGGTCTTGATCGTAAATAGGAATCCCCCCCCCCTCCATTTGACCTATTATTGCATCCGTAAAGAGGGTCTCCATTCCAAAGAGGACGACTCTTGGACGGTACGGTATAGATTCCTCTAACCTTCAGTTATGTTGTCTTCCTAGACTATTTGATCAATGTCATGGACGCCCTGGGCCTGCAGCCCACCCGCACTTTACAGACAATCGTCTCCCTGGTCAAGATCAAACCTGAAGACTTCAGACAAGCGGCAAAATCCTTACCCAGGAAAATCTCCTCCTCCATTGCCGCCATGAGAAACATTGAGTACTAATCAACCCGGCCCCCAAAGTAGCATGGCCGCTCTTTACCTATGTGGTGTCAGATCAGGATCCACTCATTCCGGCGAGATCTAAGTCTATTCAGGACAGGTACTCATGGAGTTAAAGGACTGGGGTGGCGTAACGCGTCCTTGTATCCTGTAAACTTTACTGCCAAATATAAAGGAAAATGAATATATTTATTAGTCAGAAGAGTTTATAGAAAGTTTTATATGTTTCAAAAGTGTTTTTACAAAAGGCACCTGAGTTACCAGCGACGTTCTATCAGTTACACTTATGCAACATGGACAGCTCAAGTAACACCCTCCCCCATTTACATTAGAGGGGTGGTCTCACTTCAGTAAGTGGCATTTATCATGTAGAGAAAGTTACTACAAGGGACTTACTAATGTATTGTGATTCTCCATATTGCCTCCTTTGCTGGCTGGATTTTTTTTTTCTATCACATTATACACTGCTCGTTTCCATGGTTACAGACCACCCTGCCATCCATCAGTGGTGGTCGCGTTTGCACAGTATAGGAAAAAGCATCAGCCTCTCTGGTAGCCGGGACCATGGGAGCGCACATAGGTAAGTGCTTTTTCCTATATTGTGCAAGCACGACCACCGCCGCTGGATTGCAGGGTGGCCTGTAACCATGGAAACGAGCAGTGTATAATGTGATGGAAAAATGAATCCAGCCAGCAAAGGAGGCAATATGGACAATCACAATACATTAGTAAGTGCCTTGTATTAACTTTCTCTACATGATAAATGCCATTTGCTGAAGTTAGACAACCCCTTTAATGGCTCAATGGACTTGGACTTCCTAGGCTGCGGTGTAAAAACTGTATCATCCAATGGCCAGTGCCTTCACATACCATGTACTATGGACCTCCAAGATGTTAGAGTCACTGTACTTTCAAACAATTTCATTTAATAGAGAGCGGTGTAAATAGCAAATTTCTAAATCACTTTATGTGAAAAATCTGCCTGTATCCACCTGCTTCTACACTGCTTCTGAAGATTATAGGAGCGTCCTACATGTCTGTAAGTGTGGTTCCCCCCCCTTATCTGTTGTGTGAGCTCCAGAGCTAGAAACATACTGGGAAAGAGACACCCTCTGCTTGTGAGAGAAATGCATCTAGTTGTGCAGCTGAAACAGGGAATTTATGGCTGAAAGAGACATTAGGGAAGCCCAAAAAAAGACCTGTTCCTTCACAGTTATGACTGTACAAAAAAGCAAAGCCATTGCACAAACGCTTTTGGTTTTTGTTTTTAACTTTTTTGACCACTTGTCATTTTTACTTCTGCAACACCTGCACGCGTTGCGGATTCTTGTGCAGAAAAACTGCAGCGTAGTACAGTAACAGCAAAGTGCGAAAATTGACCTGCCCTGCTGAGTTAGAAAATCACAGTATGTCAGTTGTTTGTGCGGTTCTTTTGTGCGGATTTTACCCTTTTCAATGCAAAGGTGAGATCTGCAGAAAATCCACACCAAAAACTGCAAATAAAACATGCGCTTTTTGTGTGCATTTGGTGGAGAAACGCACGGAAATCTGTGTGAATTTTTTTTTCTTTTTGTAAACCTGCGCCCATGTGCAGGTAGCCTCAGGATAGACTTGCACATGCACTTTTTGCAGCAAATTGTGGCGCACTTTTGATGCAGTATTTTTTGCCAGAAGTGGCTTTAAAAGGAATGGGGAATATAAAGGAAAGGCTTACTCTCAAAAAACTGCGCCAAGTGCATGTGTGTTTCTGGCCTGATGGGCCACAACACTGGGTGCAGAGGTTGCATAAGTAGACGTCCTCAACCGGTTGTATAATGCAATAGATGTACTGATGTTGAGACCTTACAATCATTTTTTTGCAGTCTGGAATCTGCCTGCCCATAAGCTTAAATATGTTATAGAGGGGGTTTTCTCCTTTGGGGACCCCCTTCCAGTAGCCAGGGAAGAGCCACTGCAAAAGAGCAGCTCTTGCTTTGGAGGGCCTGATGCAAAGACTTCATGACTTCAGAGGAAATGTAAAGGTACAGCGGTAGAAGATGTCCTTAAGGTGACCATACTCTTTAAAACATTCAGCTGACAACTATTACTCCTGACTCCTCCACCCCCATACACATGGATGCTCAGCCGAGTGTGCATGTGTTCTCAACAGAGGAACGGGAATCATTCCTTGCCACGCACCTCTAGAACAACCGATTGCGAATGTTGGAATACAACCGTCCTGTTCAGCCCATACACATTAGAAACTCCAGCCAGTGCCTCCAAAATCAATTCATCTAAGGCTGCCTTCACACTCGCGTTAAACTTTTTTCCAGGATTTAGCCCCGAGGACGGAACCCAATGCCAAAAAAAAAAACGCTTCAGTTATATCCTAATGCATTCTGAATGGAGAGAAATCTGTTCAGGATGCATCAGGGTGTCTTCACTTCAGTCACTGAACAGCGTTTTGGCCGGAGATAATACCACAGCATGCTGCGGTATTATCTCCGTCCAAAATTTCGGAACACATGCCAAAATGCCAGATCTGGCATTAGTTTTCATTGCAATGCATTAGTGCCGAATCCGGCATTAAAAATACCGCAATGACGGATCCGGCATTCCGGTCTGCGCATGCGCAGACCTTTAAAAATGTGAAAAAAATAAATACCGGATCTGTTTTGCCGGATGACACTGGAAAAACGTATCCGGTATTGCAATGCATTTTTCTAACTGATCATGCATTTTTCAGACCTGATCAGTCTGAAAAATGCCTGATCGGTCAGAAAAAATGACATGCGTTTGCATACAGTTTGGAACAGGAACTGCCTGCCGGAATCAAACAACGCAAGTGTGAAAGTATCCTCACGCTCACGTTTTTTGCGGACGGGTCCGTTCAGATAATACAACCGTCTGCATCCGCTCAGAACGGATCTGTTTGTATTGTCGTTAACAAAGCCAAGACGGATCCGTCTTGAACACCATTGAAAGTCAATGGAGGACGGATCCGTTTTCTATTGTGCCAGTTTGTGTCAGTGCAAACGGATCCGTCCCTATTGACTTAAATTGTGCGCCAGGACGGATCCGTTTGGCTCAGTTTCATCAGACGGACACCAAAACGCTGCAAAGCGGAATGGTGACTGAACTGATGCAAACTGATCCATTCTGAGCGGATCCTTTTCCATTCAGAATGCATTAGAATGCAAACTGATCCGTTTTGGACCGCTTGTGAGAGCCCCCAAACGGAAAGCCAAAACGCGAGTGTGAAAGTAGACTAACATGTATGGACACCTTTAAGTGGATTTCTGTCTGCTATATGATAGACTGCCTCTTCATGTTTTACAGGCTTATTTTAGTCACTCCAGCAAGGACAACAAAACAATGTAAAAAAAAGTGTTATATGCTACCTGTTTATATAAGGAGGAGGGGACGTTATGCAGCAAATGGAGTCGAGATTAAAGACTTCCAGTTAAATGTAGTAACAAACTGCCATGAGGAAGGGTTTATGAAGTGTACAGTAAGGTAATGGAGGTTTCTGTGTTATTTATGGCAACCTGCTCCTCCAGTGCTTTTTGCTAAAAGTGGGCAATTTTTAGCGAGGGTTACATTTTAACCACCTGTTTGTAAGTGCAGTGATCGCTCCGGATTTCGCTAAGCAAACACAGAGGCCTGAGAGTTCGTTATAAAGACGCTCTTACACATTCTTCTTTCCCTTTACAAGCTTGTTAGACTCCACCATTAAATCGGACAGTTGGACTAATGATTAAACTCTCAGCAACCTGCTGACAGAGAAGGAGAGGTGCGGGGGCGGACGAGCCGCTGGGTCTCATCCGCAGAGGAGGAAACTTCTAGAGAGGGTCCTCATGTCTGCCTGAAGAGGTTGGCCGCTTTGTCCCTAAATTTCAGTAATTCCGTAAACCACTGCGTAATGGCCTAAGAACCTGCTAAATGTCTCGCATGGCGTCACCTTCCAATGATGGCGTAAGCAGGCATCCATAGCCTTCCCAATGTAGCGCCTGTGCCTTCTACTATGCATGCGGTGAAAATTGGGCCTCCCTGTTTGACCCGTATCTGCGTCTGCGCCGATCGCTTTCAGCACATGAGCAGTAGAAGACAAAAGCACTATCTTGGAAAGGCTATGGCCTTTTTCCATGTAGTAACCCCAGCGGCCATTAGGCCATTACACACTAGTGCAGACTGTTGCGAAACTACAACTCCCAGCATGCTTCATTCACTTCTGTGGGAAGTACTAAGAACAGCTTAGCAAGTTTGTATGCTGGGTGTTGTAGTTTTACAACAGCTGGGGTGCCGGAGGTCGCTGACCGCTGCACTAGTGTATGTGGCATTACCGAAATTTAGGTAGAAAGCGGCCAACCCCTGTCATCATGGGTCACCTGCTCATAAGGGTCGGATGGTGAAGACCAGAACGGTACTGCGGTTTACGTGGTAGCCGTATAGGTAGGTTGTGTTTGTCCATGATTGTGACTGTAGATGATAATCAGATCACATTGTATCGGTGCAGAATATCAGGGAATTCCAAAGGGTTCACTTACTTCTTCTTTCAACTGTAACTTCAGCCATAGCCTTTAAATAAAACACTAGTGCAATTCAGACGATGGTGTAACATTTTGCATAATGTGGAAACCATGTAATTTTGACGTGATTCGTGTACGTTACTGCCGGATGGCCAATAAACTCGTGGTTATTTCTAGCTTCTCATCACGCCTTTGTCTATTTCGTAAACTATCGTCGCAGCTACTGGATGTTCTGTCCACAGTTATCAGCAACCTCATTAAAACTCTTGTGCCAAGTTCTAAATTTATCCACTTTGTCCCTCCAGCTGTTGTAAAACTACCACTCCCAGCGTGCCCTGATAGCCGCAGGCTGCCCGTGCATGATGGAAGTTGTAGTTTTGTATTGGCTGGAGGGCCACGAGTTTGACATCCCTTTTCTATAGGATAGGAGAGCACCATCTGATCGCCGCGAACCCCACCGATCACGAGAACAGGGGTCCCGTTCCCCCAAGTGAATGGAGCAGAAGGTTCCACGTGCCGACTGCTGCTGCTCCATTCATTCTCTATGACTGCTGGAGAGAGCTTGGCTGTTTCCATCAGTCCTGTAGACAATGAATGGAGCGGCAGAGCGCATGCTACTCCACTGATTAGAAGGAACCGGACCCCTAGTGTTAGACCCCCGCCGATCAGATGGTTTTTCCGTATCTCGCGGATAGGGAATAACTTGAGAACGTGGCATAACCCCTTTAAGATTTAACAGTGCCACAAGATGGTCAAGATGCATCTAGAAGAGTTAGGGTCAACACAACACAATGTAGATTGCAGCACCTCAGGGGCCACACATCACACCGAGTCAGGGCTTGGGCAGATATAGAGCAGCTGTCATCTCCACCACTGGACAGGGCACTTGACATAAAGGAGTGCTTCCACCTGATCATTTAAAGGGTCCCCAACTTTGGACAGTCCCTATTTGTTAGCAATATCCAGCTGATCACAAAGTGTCCCCCTGCTGGAACTCCCTGCAATCAGCTGTTATCCATGCGGAAACCTGGACGCAAGTCTTCAAATTTTCTTGCAGCACCACCACAGGGGAAATGAAGCATTACACAGTCCTATTCAAAGCCATGACTGGTCCTTGCTGTTTGTAGCCACGCTATACTCTGGCAAAAACTTGGGGATCCAGAGGGGACTCCCCCATATTAGCTCAAAATACCCTAATCAGGAAAATTATTATTATTATTTATTTTTTTAACAGGACAATCCCTTTAAACTGGGGTCAGGATTGCAGTGGGATGTGGCCCATGGGGTTCTGAAAATATTGGTTTTCCCTTTTCGTTACACAGCGTCTTATCTTTATAGTCATGGGACAAGTGGTCTGCTTTCTTACTAAAACAGCGCTCCTCTCGTCAATGGGCTGTGCCTGGTATTGCAGCTGGGGCCCATTCAGCTGAATACTGCAATATCCCGTACAGCCCGGAGTTGTGTCCTGTAGGAAAGTGGCCATGTTTGTTAATTCCATTAAATCCCTTTTAATCGAAAATTCCTTGCATTTTGAAGGTGGCCATAATACTGTGACAGTGTCAGCATATGGCAGATGATCACATTTTTCTCCTATACTCGTACAGTTAAAATCCTTTAATCCGGCGTTAAAGGAAACGTAGCATGTGCTGGATTTCAATTTTTTATTTATTTAGAATTTGGACTATAGAAAAGAATACGTTAACAAAGACGATGAAACATAAAAAAAAAAAACATTTTGGCAAAATGACATCTCTTTAGAAATGTTCCCCAATATAGCTGGACCCCCAACCAAGGAATGGGACCCAGCGTAGGATGATCACATTCTGGCTAATCAAGTAGTCATACAGATAAAGGCTATAAAATCTTCATTAATATATAGTATATGCTTCTATCACCGCTTATGGAGGAGTCCCATCATTGGCCATCTCTGAAGGAGTCTTCTACTTCTATTGCTTTTTACCTTTTAGATGGTTCTAAGTTTTGTGCCGAACTATCAGAATTTCTGCACGGTCAGATTCTGAATTCAAAAGTGTGTGCTCTGGGATTCTCTCCTGCTCTCTATACCGTATACTGAAGGATACAGTATATGCATTTACTGTGACGCCTGCTTAAAGGGATTGTACAGGATTAGATAAAGACGGCAGCTTTCTGCCAAAAACAGTGCCCTTCAGCCTTATTTACTTCAGTAGGGCTGAGCTGTAGTACCTGAGACAACCTGTGGACAGGTGAGGCACTTTGGAGGAAAGCAGGCATGCTTTTCTAATCATGTGCAATCCCTTAAAGAGCATCTGTCAGCAGTTTTGTACCTATGACACTGGCTGACCTGTTACATGTGCACTCGGCTGAAGGCATCTGTGTTGGTCCCATGTTCATATGTGCCCACATTGCTGAGAAAAATGATGTTTTACTATATGCAAATGAGCCTCTTGGAGCAACGGGGGCGTTACCATTACACCTAGAGGCTCTGCTTTCTTTGCAACTGCTGTATCCTCTGCAATTTTACACTGCCTGGCCAAATAAAGTGCAGAGGGCGTGGCAGTTGCAGAGAGAGCAGGGCCTCTAGGTGTAATGGTAACGCCCCCGTTGCTCCTAGAGTCTCATTTGCATACAAAAAACATCATTTTTCTCAGCAATGCGGGCACATATGAACATGGGACCAACACAGATGTCTTCAGCTGCCAAGCGCACATGTAACAGGTCAGCCGGTGTCATAGGGACAAATCTGCTAACATCAGACTCACCAGGGCAAACACCGTGGAGGGAATGGATGCTATGAGATGCCCTTTAAAAGGCTTCTGTCACCCCCCTTAACCCATTTTTCACTAGCTGACATTAGCTATTTGCTAATGTCAGCTGAGTTGAAATATATCTTTTTTACCTTTTCTGAAGTTGTCAATTCTGTAAAAAAGCCACTTTTAAAATATGCTAATCATCTTCGCTACCAGCAAGTTGGGCGTGTACTTGCTGGTAGCCGCCGCATCTAGATTAGTTAGGAACGCCCCCTTCCTCGTTTGATAGACAGGGCCAGCGCTTTCTCCTCCTCGCGCTGGCCCTGTCTGAAGATGAAATCCCGCGCCTGCGCCGTACCGCTCAGTAGTCGGCGCAGGCGCTCTGAGTGAAGGACGCGAGCTTTGCCGCTCCGTCCTCAGTGCGCCTGCGCCGATTACGTCAGCGCTACACCCGCTTCCCTTCCGATGATTAGCATATTATAAAAGTGGCTTTTTTACAGAATTGACAACTTCAGAAAAGGTAAAAAAGATATATTTCAACTCAGCTGACATTAGCAAATAGCTAATGTCAGCTAGTGAAAAATGGGTTAAGGGGGGTGACAGAAGCCCTTTAAATTTAGGAGAAACAAAGGATATCCCCAATACCTGTCAACCAAACCCTTTAAGGTAGGGATGCACAACTTATTTTTTTATGTTCTCGGTATCAGATTGTACATTTCCCAAGGGCCACAAAAAAAAAAAAACTAAGAGGGGTGTTCCATCAGAGTCAGGGTCCTTTCACACTTGCGTTCTGAGGATCCGGCAGGCACTTCCGTCCCGCCGGATCCGTCAAAACGCAAGTCGTCTGAAGCATTAGAAGACTGATCAGGATCCTGATCAGTCTTCGAAATGCTTTCAGGTTACTATGGCAGCCAGGACGCTATTAAAGTCCTGGTTGCAATAGTAGTAGTGGGGAGCGGAGGAGCAGTATACTTACAGTCCGTGCGGCTCCCGGGGCGCTCCAGAATGACGTCAGAGCGCCCCATGCCCATGGATCACGTGATTCATGCGTGTAGGGCGCCCTGACGTCACTCTGGAGCGCCCCGGGAGCCGCACGGACGGTAAGTATACTGCTCCCCCGCTCCCCACTACACTTTACCATGGCAACCAGGACTTTAGCGTCCTGGCTGCCATGGTAACCATTGAGAAAAAGCTAAACGTCGGATCCGGCGTTGCGCCAAAACGACGTTTAGCTTAAGGCCGGATCCGGATTAATGCCTTTCAATGGGCATTAATGCCGGATCCGGCCTTGCGGCAAGTCAGGGGTGTGGAATTCCTATCGCCCGACGCCCGGGACATGCAGTTCCGGGCGCCGGGCAAGTACTTTAAACAGTTGTTTAGCCCTGTGCGGGCAAGTAGCAGGGACATGTGGTTGGACAGTAATAGGAGCGGTCATATGCGAGCTGACCGCTCCTATCTGTGTCAGCCTGCCCCTGCATCGTGAGTACCGTACATAGCACTTCCTGCAGGCGGCCCCCGCTCCTCCCGGCTCCTGTACTGAAGTCTCCTCCCACCTGCCAGCACGGAGCGCACAGCAAGTCAGTACACCATCTCCAGAGACAAGATGGGAGAAGAGGAGTGAGACCCCACGGCCCCCTGCAGATGAGCGTTCCTCCCGGAGCCTGTCCACATCGCAGCTCCGCTGACTGGGGTCACATAGCATTATACTGATTTATAATGCTATGTAACCCTTACAGCTCTGGAATGTGTTGGATAACACTGACAGCATTATGTCAGCGTTATCCAATACATTCCAGAACTGTAAGGGTTACATAGCATCATAAGTCAGTATAATGCTATGTGACCCCAGTCAATGGTTGCAGGTCAGGCTGGGAGCTCAGTTGACAGACTCTGGGAGGAACGCTCATCTGCAAGGGTGTCAGAAATAAAGGTTGTGCTGTCTGTCTTCTGAGGCTCTGGCCCTGCCTGCAATCTGCACTGCAGGTGGCACTTTATAAACTATAACGTCTCCCTGTTGCCCCCATACAGTATAACGTCACCCTGTGGCCCCCGCCCCCCCGCACAGTATAACGTCACCCTGTGGCCCCTGCCCCCATACAGTATAACGTCATCCTGTGGCCCCCGCCCCCATACAGTATAACGTCTCCCTGTGGCCCCCGCCCCCATACAGTATAACGTCACCTTGGGGCTGCCCCCGCACAGTATAACGTCACCCTGTGGCCCCCGCCCCATACAGTATAACGTCACCCTGTGGCCCCCACCCCATACAGTATAACGTCTCCCTGTGGCCCCCGCCCCATACAGTATAACATCTCCCTGTGGCCCCCACCCCCCATACAGCATAACGTCTCCTTGTGGCCCTGCCCCCATACAGCATAACGTCTCCTTGTGGCCCCTGCCCCATACAGTATGACGTCTCCTTGTGGCCCCTGCCCCATACAGCATAACGTCTCCTTGTGGCCCCCATACAGTATACCGTTAGTACAAGTTCAGGACAAGTAGATGGTCATGAGGGACAAGTAGATTGAGCCCCCACTTTAGTCCTTCGACAAGTAGTTTTTTTTTTTAATTTCCACACCCCTGCAAGTGTTCCGGATTTTTGGACGGAACAAAAAGCGCAGCATGCTGTGGTATTTGCTGCGTCCAAAAACGTTCCGGTCCTGAACTGAAGACATCCTGATGCATCCTGAACGGATTTCTCTCCATTCAGAATGCACGGGGATGATCCTGATCAGGATTTTTCCGGCATAGAGACCCGAACGACGGAACTCTATGCCGGAAAACAAAAATGCCAGTGTGAAAGGACCCTCATTCTGGCATTTTAAAAGTGTATCCCATAAGTGTCTGACAGGTGAGGGTTCCACTTCCGGGATTCCCATCTATCAGGAGAATACAGGAACAGACAATATTTGACTGCCATGTTTTTCAGGACTACTGAGACACAGGTATGTATGTGTGCTTCCTGGTTGTTGGCCGCAGTTTGTGGACTCCTACTTTAGGGGAATCGCTAAACCGTGAGCACACCATTGTGCAGTTGGTTGTTTAGGTTCTCATCTGTCCCCACAAAAAATAGTGAATGCAAACAGGAGAAGAGTCCAGGACTCTTAAGTAGAAGTAGATCTTGAAAAAACGAATCCCGAAAAAACGGATGCGGATCCCAAAAATGTGGATCTGCATCATTTCCAGCCCCATTAAAAGTGAATGGGTCCGCAAACTGCGGAACGGATGCAGACCCAAATTGCGGACTGTCTGATGTTCATCCACTTTTCTATGTGGGTACAGATAGGTTTGATATGGGCAGGTTTGGCACCCTAAACTTCATCTGCATGATGGTGTGTTGGTGGTTTAGTGGCCCAAAACCAGGTGACCTGTTCCCTTTAAAGAAACTGTCTCATCAAGGAAACCCCATTGATCAGAAGATCATCGCTGGTGCGTCTCCTGGATGTCTCTGGGGCAGTTTAGGTTGGGCATACACTTTCTCAGTAGTATCCCATCTGGGGAAATGTAGATTTCCATGAAGCACATCCAGATATATGGCTAACAGTGTAACAGGTGACAAGACAAAAGTCCTTTAGAGAATGAGCCACACTTGTTCAATAGCACTCTGATCTAGTTTATAAAGGGGGTCCTAAGTGTTGGACCCCATGTATAAGTCATATGCCCTAATGCAGTGTTTCCCAACCAGTGTGCCTCCAGCTGTTGCAAAACTACAACTCCCAGCATGCCCGCACAGCAAAAGGCTGTCCGGGCATGCTGGGAGTTGTAGTTTTGCAACAGCTGGAGGCACACTGGTTGGGAAACACTGCCCTAATGTAGCATATTGACATGACCCCATGAAACCACTACTAGGACTAAAAATAAAATATTACTGTACACTGGGGTAAGCAAATTACAGGAGCCAGTTAGGACACTATAGAACCTGGTATCAGTAGAATAGACATCAATGGAAAGCGACCAAAAAGTTGGGTGGCAGAAGGAAATTGCTAGGAATACTGGCTACCTGGCTCCTGAGATTTGTCAAATAACACTATATACAGACCTGTAGAAGACTAAGAAAATATATTTCAAATAACTTTAAACACTTGAGTAGATCAATACTGAAAAATGACCCCTAATGGAGCTTCATTTTGCTCTAAAAATACTCCCCAAAAATATATAATAAGAATTTTTGGTTCTAGTTGATTTCGTTGGTGATTGATTGATTAGTAATAGGCGTTAATTGTAATTAAAAAATTAAAAAACGTTATTGTTCTTCATCACTAGATATGACTTCAATTGCATCATCCATCTGTCGCACCCGAAGGGAGTCATACTTCGGAGGTGGGGTGCCTGGTATAGGCATAGGCTCTGGCTCTGTATCTTCATGATGGAAGTCAGGGTTAGTGTATCCTTCCACCAGCTCAGACACGGTGGGCGGTGGGTCGGCATATTCGGGCCGTCGTTTCTTCTCTTTTCTTAATCTGTGCCAAGCGAGAAGCTTGAGTATCGTGATCCAACAACAGTCTATAATGATTTCTCCAAACTCAATGATGCATAGGACTGAGCCTCCCATCCAGAATCCAAACTGTCCACCCAAGTTCGACAGAAGCCACACCACCTATGGAACACAAAATACCCCAAGTAGTTAATATCCTCCACCGGTTTATCTGCCTTACATAATTGGCATCTTAAAGGGTTGTCACAGGATGATAACCCAGGTCCATTTGCCCATATGGATATCATATAAAGATTTCCTGCCTAGGACTTTCTCCATGTGCCAGTGGTCAGAGCTGCTCTGGTAGACACCCTATATCCATTTGAATGACCACCCCATGTAATGTTGCATCTTACCCTGCAGGGAAATGTATGCCGGGTGAGATAACTGAGCGACATCTTCATTTTCTTTTTTTTTGATACAAAGCTTTCTCTACCAAACTTCTTTGGCCTTTCTCTTATCAGCACCATTCAGCCTAAGGCCTCTTGCACACGACCGCGAGCGGGCCATATGTCCTGGAGCGGCATTGATCGTGCGCACAGTATCATAGATTACAATGATGCTGTGCACGTCGGGCCGCCCGCGGGGCTATTGTGAGTGCGGGACAATAGTCCTGCGGGCGGCCCAACGTGCACAGCATCATTGTAATCTATTATGCTATGCGCACAATCAATGCCGCTCCGGGACATATGGCCTGCTTGCGGACTGTATGTCTCGGAGGGCATACGGTCGTGTGCAGGAGGCCTAAAGCTGAAGACCACTGTAGACTTAGAAAGGTTGCTTGCTAAGGACGTTCTGCTTGACAACTCTGTGTAAAAATGTCATAGCTCAGACCGAATGGGTCAAGATATACATTTTTATGGACTGTGGTATCTGCAAGGTGATCACCAGGTAATAAAATGGTGCCCCTAACTCACATTTCTATTGTACAACAAAGTCAGTATGTCTTGACGCCAAGGAGTAGTCCAGTGTAAAGGGAGTTATTACTTATTGATATTTATGCAAATATCCCTAATTAATATTCATAAATAGATGGGTTCATAACCTAATGACTCCACCTATTTATACCTTAAAGAGGACCTTTCACCTGAAAATGCATGTTAAACTAAACATATACCCTTACTTGCTGGCCCCCGGTGGTGCTGATTCTCCTCTTCTTTTTTCGATATGTGCCCCCGTTTGTCCGCGGTGCCCCCCTCAATATCTCCCGCCGTGTATGCTAATGAGCCATTCGGCTCAACTGGGCGGGCCTGCAAAAGTTCTCCGAGGCGTGTCTGCCTTCTCCCTGGCACGGAGCGCAGCCAATAAGCGCGCTCCGCTCTTAGCCAGGGAGAAGACGCTCCAGATCTCGCGAGATTCGCGAGAACTGGAGCGATTTCATCCATCCTGAGCCGATGCTGGCTGCGGGAATCCAAGATGGCGCCGGCTCAGGATGAATGAAATCGCTCCAGTTCTCTCGGAGCATGCAGTATATACACAGCACTAAAAGCACAGTACTAACTACTCTACACAATCCCAAATTCCTCCCAAAACTCTAGCTAATACAAATTACACACACACGATTGTAGTCACCCCTCCCCCTGCCTAGGCTTAACTATCCCTAGGGGAGCAATATAGCGTTACTGAACTGGCTGCAATCTGGGGTTACAGTCCAGTAAAGATAACCAGTGGACCGGGTCCTGACTGTGGTATTGCAGTCAGGCTGGGGAAAATACACAGGGGAGCTGGGGTATTGCTGACCAGGGAGGTAGGGTATACAGGTGGGGTGGTTGTAGGGTGTAAAGGGAACGTAGGGTGCAGTAAAGGATAGTGGGCAGTGAAGGGTTAAGGGGGTATAATTGGTGGAGCGTTGGTGGGGTAGCGGGCAGTGGATAGTGGGTAGTGGAGGGTTAAGGGAGTATCGTTGGTGGGGCAGTGGGCAGTGAAGGGTTAAGTGGGTATATTCGTTGGTGGGATAGTGGGCATGGGCAGTGAAGGGTTAAGGGGGTATATTCGTTGGTGGGATAGTGGGCAGTGAAGGGTTAAGGGGGTATATTCGTTGGTGGGATAGTGGTAGGGTTTTTAAGGGGTTAATCGTTGGTGGGTTAGTGGTAGGGCTTGTAGGGGGTTAATAGAAATACTTATATGCTCGTTGTCCAGGGGTTGCTCGTCTCTAGGGGGGGGGGGGGGTCCTTCTTGTCCGGGCGGCTTCCTCCTCTCGCCCCAGTACCGGGCTGCTGGATATTTATATCCAGCAGCCCGCACTCCCGCGCCGGCCGCGCTGAGGCGCGCGCATGCGCATCACACGCAGGGACACGTGGGCCGGCGCGGCAATATGACGTCACCGCGCCAGCCCGCGCGTCCCGGGCCGCGCTATGTGCTAGCAGGCGGGAGAATCCTTTAATCTCCCGCCTGTAGCACTTTGCATTCCAGGCAGCGCGATAGTAATCGCGCTGCCGGAATGTGTATAATAGGAGGAGGGGAGGTTTCTCCCCTCTTCCTATCATGCATAATTATCGCCAGCAGCGCTGGAGATAATTATTACAAAGGACTCCGATTCTATTGAATCGGAGCTCTTTGAAGCATCCAGGATGACCGGACTCTTGTCCAGTCATCATTATGCAATTAACCAGATGGTATCCGTGTGAATGCTTGGGGCACATTCACACTGATACCTCTGGTTTTAGGTGAATCAGGGGGCATCATATATAGTATACATGTATATGGATGCTTGGGGCACATCCATATACATGCATACATCAAAATATATATATTTGGGGCTATGATATATATATATACATGCATATGGATGCTTGGGGCACATCCATATACATGCATATGTCCATATGCCAATTTCTGGGAGCATACATCTGCATGGATGCCATGGGGCCCATCCATACACATGCATGCATCCCCTGTATGTGTGTACATGTGCATACATATACACACATACACCCACACATGCAGTGTACCCAGGCCAGCGGCACACATATATATCAGGGGGCACTTCCCTCAACATCCAGCAACCTCCTATTACACTGGGTTCAGACCTGAGCGTTTCTAAGACGCGCGTTTTAGTCGCGCGTTTTTATGCGCGTTTTTGGCAATAGTAAACGCGCGTTTTACGCACGTTCGTGACTCTGGAGACTTTTTTTTAATTGGTCTGGAGACCAATTAAAAAAGGGCATCTCTACACTTAACGCGCGTTAAACGCGCGTTCCCATTGAAGTCTATGGGAGGAAAAGCGCGACAAACGCCCAAAAAAACGCTCCTGAACGAGCTTATGCATCGGGCGTTTTACAGCGCGTTTTTACGCGCTGTAAAACGCGCAAGTGTGAACCACTCCCATAGGGATGCATTGGTTTTCATGTGTTGAGCGTTTTACAGCGCGTTTGAACGCGCTGTAAAACGCTCAGGTGTGAACCCAGGGTTAAGGTGTCCCTTTCCCAGGAATACCATTGTCTCTGCCCTCTTTTACCCGGAAGCCCTTCCCCAGCTGCACTTACATCGGTGGCTGCAGAATCTGAAACACTGCGGTAATTGTATTCCTGGAAGTATATGTTCAGTCTGATGATACCATTTCTGGCAAAAAAGAAAACATTTGTAAATTTTAGTTTAGGTAAAGGCTCAGCAACCTTCAGCCCTCAGCTGCTCTGAAAGTACACCTCTTAGGTGGAGTGCCGAAAGGCTGCTGAACCCTGGTTAGGTCAACACTGACGGCGCACAATCTGAAACAACTGGTGACAGCAAGAACTGTAGCGCCAACATGGGTATGATGGAAGATCTTCCACTGGGCAAACTGTCAATAGTGGGAGTCCATGAGATGGGGCCTCCCGAGATTAATGGAAACAAGACCGATCTGTAAGCATGGGGTTACCTCTCTGGAAATCAATGGGTGACTTGGAAACCTATGAATACCAAGAACCGGACTGGATTGGGAGGGGAACCTACATTCGTGATCAGAATCATTTCTCTATCGACATTACAAATTTATGGAACCTGTAGGAAGATGTTAAATACTCCAGGTGGGTCTCAGTCGACAGGGGATTCCTGAAGGTTTATAAGTCCTGGGGTCTACCAGCACTTCAGGGCATTACGTTTGGAACACAGTAAGTTATCTCCTCAGTATAACCAGGTTGCCCATCCAAAACAAAGGGTCGACCACACAGATCTAAGTTATGTCCATTCTGAAGTCACCCCATTGTGGACTATTTGGCAAGTGTGAAGAAGGTTTAGGCCGAGAAGGGCAGTCAATAAACAAAAACTCTGTTAAATAATGGCAGACACCAACCCACCTGTTCACAGTTATCTTCTCGCTGCTTTCTTTTTCATAAGAAAGAACATGAAATATCCAGTCCTGATAGAATATACGGAAAAAATAAATAAATACTATAATTCAAGTGGAATACTGGAACCTCCAGAACAATGGCTTCTTTAGGGTTTTGCAGTGCTTAATTTTTTTTTTTGTAAATTAAAGGACCACTCCCGGGTCTGTGAGGGTGGAGCATGACACAATAATTTAGAGAACACCAAATATTACAAGCCATGCTCCACCGCTAGGCAAAGATAGATACTCTTGGGTGTCCACGTTCAGAGGAAATTTTTAAGACCATGTTTTCCATTGATGGTTCAACAGGCAACTGTCGACCAGCTTCATGGGGGTTAACATGAATGTTTGGTCCAGGTAAATGTAATGGGTGTCAGTCAGCACTTTTCATCATGCTAAATGGCTGACAGCGCTAGGTAGGGGCAGGGGAGAGAAGATAAAACATACATTTGTGGGGCTTTTCTCATCAGGAGTAGTGAGAATATAAAGTTTTAGGCCTTATTCACACATACGTGGAATTTCACGGAACATGGTCCATGAAAACCCGTCCTGCTGAGTGCACAAGCTCATTGTTTGCTATGATGCCGCGCGCTTCGTGCCACCGCTGCTGTACAGTAATACACTTGTATAGATCATACAAGTATATTACTGTACAGCGGCGGTGGCATGAAGCGCACGGCGTTATAGCAACCAATAATGCCATGCGCTCCTGCACTCAGCAGGACGGCAGGCCGGGTTTTCACAGAGCGTAGCAGAATAAAACTTCATATTCACACTACTCCTGAAGACAAAAGCTCCACAAAAGGTACGTTTTTACTGCTCTCACCAGCTCCTACCTAGTGCAGTCAGCAGTTTAGCATCATCAAAACTGCTGACAGCACTCTCTTTAATGAGGGGATCAGTGAGGAAAATAAGCAGGAAACTTATTCAACAAATACCAGTATGGACCAGTCAAGCCTGAAATAGTGGCATATGGGACATGTTGTACGGTTGGTCACATTTTACAAAAAGTCGGGGGATTGATTTGTCAATCACTTTACAAGTGGACACTTTATAGACACTGCACATATTATTGATATTTTAGCAGAAATTGGGTCAATACATTCATACCTAGGGCATGCTTATCCCCCAGAGGGTTGGGCTTTACATGGGTGTACATACCTCTGCTGCAGCGGAGGGCCATTCAGCCATGGAGATGGTCATTTTATAGTTACTGTCACTGTAATAATGGAGTAAAACATCAGTCTATATAGCTGGTCTAAACAAATGGCTTTCCATATCACGACTGGCAAATGGCTACCTACAGCCACCACTAGGGGGAGCGCAGGGGATCACAGCATATGGTTTTAATGGGGGAGATTTATCACGACTGGCATGTGCTGCGCCAGTCATTTTCCCCGTGCTGCCAGAGCATGTAGCTAAATTATGGCGAGGCCTTGTTATAAATTTGGCACCTCCTCTAGCAATCGGTACACCTAAACTGTAATCTATGGCAGCTTGGAGTCTTAATTTATGCCAGAAAATTGGCGTAAGTGAAGATAAATAAGCTGCGCCCACTGGCTCAAGATTTTGTTACAGTGGCAGTTAAAAAGTCACATACATTGCAACTTTTTTACAAAAAAAAATTGCCTTAGGGATGTGATAAATCTCCCTCATTGTGTCAGATGCAAGCTGTATATGCCTGTATGCAGGAAGCTCCCCCTAGTGGTGGTTTCCGGTACCCAGTATTGTGTAACTTAACCAAAATATACAGGGGAGTTGAAGCTCCATAACCTAAAAATAATGTTCTACACTTGTGATGATAGAACATGAAAGCGGATCATTACTTACTTGCATGGCTGCTGACAAAGATCAATACACCTTTCTCTCTCCATCACAGAGTCTTTCATCCTGTAATAACAGGACACTGCAAACAGAGACCGGAATTAATGTGCATCTGCGCTGTTATCAGGGGTATAGCTATAGAGGATGCCGAGGTATCAGCTGGACCTGGGCTCTGGGGCCTGACTACCCTTTTGGGAAACACCATTAGTACACACTGATCAGTCAAAGCCACCTGTCTAAAATTTTGTAGGACCACTTTGTACTGTCAAAATAGCTCTGACCCTTTGAGTCTAGGACTCCAGAAGACCTCTGACGATATCTGGCAGCAGATCCTTTCGCTCCTATAAGTTGTGAGATGTGGACTCCATGCACAGGACTTGTTTTTCCAGGGCATCCCACAGATGACTGGATTCAGATCTTGGGAATCTGGACACCAAATCATCACCTTCTGGATAGTCTGTTGTGTGGTTGGGGCATTATCCTGCTAAAAAAGGCCACTGCCATTATGGGACTACTGCTGCTATAGCGGTGGGTACTTGTAGGTACAATGTTTAGGTAGGTGGCGTCACATCTGCATCTGGCAGGACCAAAGGTTTTCCAGCAGAACACTGCCCAGTGCATCACCTTACCTCTGCCGGTCTGTCTTCTTCTCATAGTATATCCTGGTGCCATAGTGCATCCCAGGTAGGTGACACACACTCACTGGCTATCCACGTGGTGTAAAAGGTCATATATCAAACCAGACCACCTTCCACTTTTGCTCGGTGTTCCCGTTCTCGTATCCACTGTGAGCACTTTCAGCGGTGAACAGGGATTAGAAGGGGCCATTGGGTGACCTGGAGCTGCACAACCCGATACACAAGGAACTTTTTGGCTTTACAGTTGCTCTTCTGTGGGATCAGAGCAGACGGTCTAGCCTTCGCCTTCCATGTGCATCAGCGAGCCTTGGGTGCCCATGACCCTGTTACCAGTTGTCCTTCTGTGGACCACTTTTGGTAGGTACAAATCACTGTATACCTGGAACACCCCACAAGACCTACTGTTTTTGAGAAGATCTGAGCCAGTCCTCCAGCCGTCACAACTTGGCCTTTGTCACAGTTTCTTGCCCATTTATCCTGCTTCCCTCATATCAACTTCAAGAACTCACTGTTCCCTTGGTGCCTACCCTATCTATGGGCGTAGCTATAGGGGGTGCAGAGGTAGCAGTCGCTACCGGGCCCCGTAGCCTGAGGGGGCCCAAAGACCCTTGTGCCGCATAAGAAGACACACAAAGCTCGGAGGGAAGGGGGCCCAAGCTGAACTCTTGCACCAGGGCCCATGAGCCATTAGCTACGCCCCTGACCCTATCCCACCCCTTCACATGCGCCGTTGTCACAAGATAATCAATGTTCTTCAATTTTTATGTTTTCAAGGTTATGGCTGATCAGTGTCAATGTCACATGGCTTGTAGGGAACCATGATCTATTTGTTTTGGATCTGGCTTTGCCCATTTCTTGGCCAACTTAGGCTAGTTTCACACGTGTCAAAGAAATGTGTTAGACTGTTTAGGCAGAGGACAGCCTGCTGGAGTTCTCTGGATACGGCATAGCCAGATAGTGCCGCGTGCCCGTCAGACCCCATTGACTATAATCTGGCCACTCCCCGGCTTATATGCCGGGATTCAGCCGGACAAAAACTTGCGGCAATTTTTGTCCTGGTGAATACCGGCTGATATGCGGAGGGGCGACCGGATCCCCACTGCATCCCATTATAGTCAATGGCTTCCGGTGGGCATTTCACACTATCCGGCAATGCTGGATCTGGAGTTTTGGCAGAGAACAGCCTGACGGATTTCTTTGACGCATGTGTGAAAGTAGCCTTACGCATCTCAGTAGCACCGGGGGCATATGCCCCAACACTCCCTCTAGTTACACCCCAGGGGGAGGCTGAAGGTAGGTGGAGAATAATAATACCCTCAATGACCCTTTAGTGCGTTGTACATACCCCAGCCCGGATCTTCCTTGTTGTTGCAGTAATGGGCCCCATCCGGAAGTGGATACAAGTAGTGAGCGCAGTTACACTGTCGCACCATCCCTTCCTGGAAACACGAGCGCAGGCAAGACTGGAGAGGAGAAGTGTGTATTTCTATAAACTTTTGTTTAATTTTCTTACCAGGCAAGACTCTATATAAAATGACACCTATATAAGGATCCATGCATAAGAACGCATTTTTTCCTGTGTCCGTTCCGTTTTTTTGTGCGGCCCGTATGCGGAACCATTCACTTCAAAGCATCCACAAAAAAAAATGAAAATGTTCTGTATGTCCTCATGGCCGTTCTGCAAAACAGATCACAACCTATTCTTTTTTTTCATGGACAAGGACAGGCATTGTTACAATGGATCCGGAGGCAATACGAATGTCACACAAACGTCATCCGTATTTTTTGCGGACTGCAAAATACATACAGTTGTTTGCATGAGCCCAAAGAGTCTGCGCCGTAGTCAATGGGGACGGAGCGGCAGCACACGGGTACTTGCGGCATGGCTTCCCTTTAGTCATATTTTTTTTTGCCAATGCCCAGCAACAAATCTGGATACAATACGGACATGAATACTAATAAAAATAAGAGTTGCGTAATTTTCAGGTTCCACTGACTTCTATGGGTAGCTAATTAGGGCCCACAGGATACACAGTCTATCTATATTTATTCACTGTACTCTACCTGTATAGCGCCACCTGCTGTTTGCTCTTTTTCTAATTTATCTGTCCTGCTCACTGAGTAAAAGCACATGCTCTATTTCCATCCTTTGACTGCCACTAAGGACACGCCCCCTTATAAAGTGCACGCCTCCTAAGCTGCCAGCTTCAAATAAATCTAGCAAAGCAATCGGAGCAATGAATGGGCAGATGGCCCGCACTTTTATAAACCAACAGCTGTTCCTTGGAATTTCGTCCGGTTCTGGCATCAGCTATATTGAATATATGTAAAATCCATTGTAACCCTGAAGATTATATGATATTTGCTCAAGGCACATGTTATACTCGGCAGAAATAGACTTTCAACAAGAACTTTGGGCCGCCCGAGCCTCCGTGTGCCCAGTCCTATTTCATGCTAATGATTTTTGCTGAACACCAATCAGGCATGAATGCCAGGTGCCCTGAACACTGAACCATTTGTGTGTTCCTCAAGTAACACTATACCATCGCTCTTACATAACACGATATGTCTACTTTTATCTACATGGATCATTTTATGACTAAAAAGTACTCAGTTGGTATTAAAAATGGATATACTCTTAAAGGGGTTATCTCATGACTAATGTAAAAAATGAGAATCAGATATCATATAGGACATGACAATCTCTTGCTAACAAAGCTAGAACCAGCCCTGTACCTCACATGGATCCAGAGCTCAAGGGGAGTGTCTTTTCTGCTGCAGCTAAGGGGGCGTGTCTCAGCTCTCCCTATCACAGCTCAGGAGGCGTGCCTCAGCTCTCCCTATCTCAGCTCAGGGGGCGTGTCTCAGCTCTCCCTATCACAGCTCAGGAGGCGTGCCTCAGCTCTCCCTATCTCAGCTCAGGGGGCGTGTCTCAGCTCTCCCTATCACAGCTCAGGGGGCGTGTCTCAGCTCTCCCTATCACAGCTCAGGGGGCGTGTCTCAGCTCTCCCCATCACAGCTCAGGGGGCGTGTCTCAGCTCTCCCTATCAGCTCAGGAGGCGTGCCTCAGCTCTCCTTATCACAACTCAGGAGGCGTGTCTCAGCTCTTCCTATCACAACTCAGGAGGCGTGTCTCAGCTCTCCCTATCACAGCTCAGGAGGCGTGTCTCAGCTCTCCCCATCACAGCTCAGGAGGCGTGTCTCAGCTCTCCCCATCACAGCTCAGGAGGCGTGCCTCAGCTCTCCCCATCACAGCTCAGGAGGTGTGTCTCAGCTCCCCCTTTTACAGCTCAGGAGGCGTGTCTCAGCTCTCCCTATCACAGCTCAGGAGGCGTGTCTCAGCTCTCCCTATCACAGCTCAGGGGGCGTGTCTCAGCTCTCTCCCTATCACAGCTCAGGAGGCGTGCCCATGCTCTCCCTATCACAGCTCAGGAGGCGTGCCCATGCTCTCCCTATCACAGCTCAGGAGGCGTGTCTCAGCTCTCCCTATCACAGCTCAGGAGGCGTGTCTCAGCTCTCCCCATCACAGCTCAGGAGGCGTGTCTCAGCTCTCCCCATCACAGCTCAGGAGGCGTGTCTCAGCTCTCTCCCTATCACAGCTCAGGAGGCGTGTCTCAGCTCTCCCTATCACAGCTCAGGAGGCGTGTCTCAGCTCTCCCTACCACAGCTCAGGAGGTGTGTCTCAGCTCTCCCCATCACAGCTCAGGAGGCGTGTCTCAGCTCTCCCCATCACAGCTCAGGAGACGTGTCTCAGCTCTCTCCCTATCACAGCTCAGAAGGCGTGTCTCAGCTCTCTCCCTATCACAGCTCAGGAGGCGTGTCTCAGCTCTCCCTATCACAGCTCAGGAGGCGTGTCTCAGCTCTCTGCCCATCACAGCTCAGGAGGCAGTTGAAGGATGAAACTGAGCATGTGCGACCATCTCAGTGAGCAGGACAGAGAAATAAGAAACTAAAACAAACCGCATGTGGCGCTATACAGATACATTTTACTAAATAACTCGGTGGCGATGCAAAATTTTAAATTACATCCAATTACAAAAGTACTTAAATCAAGGGGCTGGTTTAAAAATTGTAGAAAATTGTTTGTGGGAAAAATCCCCTTTCTAAGGGATCTCTGTTATTTTCCCAGAGACAACGCCACTCTTCTCTACAGGCTGCGCCTGGTACTGCAGCTGTAGAGAAAAAACTGACATTTGACGTCACATTTACTGCATGACTCAGATTTACATTTCTCTCCAGTTTATAGCAGAGACTTTAAGCCTTCGAAAAGTAGGTAATTTTCCATTTTTGTGTCTTCGTTTTTCACTCCCTGCCTTTCCGGAGCCATAACTTTCTTTTTTTTTTTTCCGTTCACATAGCCTTATGAGGGCTTGTCTTTTGCAGGACAAGTTATACTTTCTAATGACATCATTTAATATTACATACAATGTAGTGGGAAGCGGGGAAAAAATCCAAAAGAGGTTGAATTGGAAGAAAAAATTTAATCCCGCCACAGTTTTATGGGTTTTGTTACTACAGCGTTCCCTGTGCAGTAAACCTGACCTGTCACCTTCATTCTCTCAGTTAAAACTAAATGTCTCCTATGCATTTATTTTACAACCTCTGGCATTACCTGGATTGAGTAGGAGCTGTTATACTTTTCATAGAGGTTTGCCACTGGAATATCGGAGCCATCCATTGTGCATGAGGAGTATGGAGCCTCTAAGTGCTCCGTCTGGTCCTGAAAGAAGAGTGTAGACGGAGAGAATATGTGAGTGCTGGTATACGGATACACCGCGGCAGATATAGATAGTTCAAATTTAGGCTGGACATATGTACCAGATGTATCTCAATGATCCTAGATGATAAATCTGGAGCACCTTTAGACAGTCTGATCTATCTATCGATCTATCTACCGTATTTTTCACTCCATAAGACGCACTTTTCCCCCCCAAAGTGGGGGGAAAATATCAGTGCACCTTATGGGGTTAATACTAATGAGCGATTCCATTATGGAATCGCTTATTAGTACAGGAGGACCGGGAAGCAGTGAAGGCTCTATACCAGGGAACTTAAAGTGGCCCTAGAAAAAATATTAAAAGTGGCCCCGTTTTTGTAGTTGGGGCCAAACTGATGGAAGGCAGGACCAGCAATACCATATTCTGGCACATTCTACCACCCCCACAGACCAAATACCACAGTCCATCACAGAATACATCCCCAAAAACTTCCACTGGCCGGCTGTGAGGAGGGCTCAGGCCGCCCCCCGGGCATCGGCCCAACGGGAAATTTCCCTGTAAGGTCTATGGCCAATCCGGCCCTGCTTTGTACTCACTGCCTCTTGGTCCTCGGCTGTGCTGTGGCTGCGCACAGCGTAAGGACGCTCTGTAACCACACGCTGTGCGCGTCAGGTCACAGCGCAGCCGACGGCAGGAAGAAATAGACAGAGCTCTGGAGGTGAGGAGCGGCGCCGTCTGGAGAAAGAGAGGTAAGTGGATTTTTTATTTTATGTGATCTGGGGCATGGGGATTGATTTAAAGGTTGGGGTTGATAATCTGAGGCACGGGGGCTGATCCAAAGGCTGGGGGCTGATAATCTGAGGCATGGGGGCTGATTCCAGGGCTGGGGGCTGATAATCTGAGGCATGGGGGCTGATTAAATGAGGCTGGGAATCTCATCTCAGGTCTGGATGGGAGTTGTATTTATATTGGGGCTGTTATCTGAGGCCTGACTGTGGGTCTGATCTGAGGTCTTATTAACATTGCCAGTCTGATTGGGGCTGTGAGCTGAGGTCTAATGAAAAATATTTTTGAAACCTAGGTGCGTCTTATGGGCCGGTGCGTCTTATAGGATGAAAAATACGGTATCTATCTGAATATCTATCTATCTACAGTATCTATCTATCTATTACAGCGAAGATCAGTGCAGCACTATCAGTAGCAGAGAGGACGGAGTGCCAGCAGTTAAGATGTATCCAAACATCATGGAAAAAATAAAAAGACAGCGGAACTTCCATATGGTGAGAAAAACAAGTAATACCATGCTGTCTGAATCCAATGCACGGCTTTGATAAGGTTCTGGACCTTCTTATCTCCTTCTCTCAGGGGTAATCTGGTAGTTGTTGTCTTGGTAGGTGAAGTCTCAGAGGTTCTCTGAACTTGGGCCACGCTCTTAGGAGCTTGCACATGTAGGTCTTGTCCTTAGCTCTGCTAGACTAGACTAACAACCTAGCCAGGGGTCGGACCAAGTCCATTACCCTGGTAAACTAAAACAATTTGCCAATTTCTTAACCATTTGGTTGCCTTATATATTGCTATTGAGTACATAAACATACCAAATCACAACATTTAACTCAAAAACATTGCATCGACCCATTGGCAATAACTAACCCTTCTGGCTGTATAAAGCACCTGAACATTGTATGAGGCAATGGTCCTTCAGGGATTTTATAAACCACTAGGACACCAGGGACTATAGGAGCCACTTAACTACTAGGGATCTAAAAGGCCATCAGGGAATTTATAAAACTGTACAATACGTGTGGTTTCATAAACTACTTGAACATTAGAAGTTTTATTAGATACTGGACCACCTGAGATTTTATGAAACCACTATGTCTCCAAGGACTACATGAATCAGTGGATTACCATGGATTTAAAAAAAAAAACAATAAAACATTACACCATAAAGGCATCTTTCTAAAACAGTAGAATACCAGGAGTTTTATAAAGCACTAGGGCATTGGAAGTGTTACAAGTCACTAGATCACCTTTGATTTTAATAAAACACTGGTTTACCAGGGATTATTTGAGCCATTTTATTATCTGGGATCTTCGAAACCATTGAATCCACTAAAAATGTTGGAACACTGGAAGTTAACTTTTAGGACTTTTATAAACCACTGAAGAATTGCTGTAAGAGTAGTGGACGCCAGGGACACTAGACCACGAGGGGTTTGATAAACCACCACCAGTTTACCAGGGGCCTTTACAGTACTAGATATCTCCATACTTTTAATGGGATAGTTTGGTGGAGAGATGCAACAAAACCAAGTTACTCATGAGGATTTTGAACGCTTAAGAAATCAAGGAATGATTGTGTAATGTGAAGGCAGCATACTTCTGGGCCTCAGCCCCACACCATTAAAGGGCGTGATGACCCCTCTAAGGCCACGTGACAGATACTAATGGAGAGGCGTAACTTTATTCTACTGAAGGTTTGGCCAGTCTTTGGTGATATTTCATGTGCTTCCTTCAGTTGCTGAAAATAAATTCATGCAAGAGATCTAAATCTTACAGTAAAACCCTCCCTTCTCCACCTCAGCTCCCTGGGAGGCTGAGAATTTAAAAGTCAACAACTAAGATAAGATCCACTTACAAGTAAAGAACATTGTAATAATAAAAGCCATAAACATGTTTGAAAGAAAAAAAAAACATTATGAGGCTGCCTTAGGTTGGATTCACCCAGTTTTAACCAAACTAAGAAGCTGGCTGGCATCCAATCAGATAACATTGTTCTGCGTACTTTCCCATCAACGTACCACTTGAACAGCTATGGAGGTCTCGGTCCCAGGCATGCCATAAATCCCCAGGTCCTTCAGGAACGGGAAACTTCTCTGCTGGTGGAGAATAAGTCTGGCGGCGGCGGTGGTCTGGAGAAATGGAATGTATTCTTCCTGGTCAATGTCAAGAACCATCTTCAGTCCTGGAAACAAATGGGATCATATCCTAAAAACCTTTAGGTCAAGTTTTACCGACACCATTCCGAGAACATGATCTCAATGTGGCTTCAAGGAGGAGACTACTGGAGATGGGTCTAGCGGTCTCGTTCTATGTCTTCCCATCTCAACCATTTCTAGCACATCCACCATCATCTCTGTAGGAATGTAGGTCCTCGGACCCCCCGTTTGCTAATTCAAAGCTCAGTAGCTCACATAGACTCAATGGGAACTGAACTTGATAAAATTGCCCACTGATGATTGATTGGTGGACATTGGTCACAGAAACTTGAAGGTCAGGGTCCCACCTAACAGTTATTTAGGTGAATATGCCATAAGGGGTCAGTTGGACCCACTGATCTTTAGTAGTCCCTTCCTTGGCATCTACTATATATTATATGTAGGGCTTATATACATAGTCAAGTAATACAGCTCCCAAAGAATCCTTCCATGTGCCTCAGATTTAATACAGGATAGGTGGAGAACTGAGGGTGGGTAAAGATATAATTAGGACTGATAGGATTTCCTCTTCTTGCATGGATCTGAAGTTACATTATATAGAAACCAAATCCAGAGCTGCTTTCTGATTTCTGCTGTTAGCAGTAGACATACAGTAGGTACCTCAGCAGGGGTGGATTGGCCATAGACCTTACAGGGAAATTTCCCGGGGGGCAATGTCCGGGGGGCTGCCTAGGCCCTCCTCACGGCCGGCCACTGGAAGTTTTTGGGGCTGTATTTTGTGCTGCTGGCACATGGACTGTGGTATTTGGCTCTTTCGGAGTGGTATAATGTGCCACAATATGGTATTGCTTGCCCTGCCTTCCATCAATTTGGACCCAACTACAAAACGGGGCCACTTTTAGTATTTTTGTCCTGGGCCACTTTAAGGTTCCCAGTCCGCCCCTGTTCCTCAGTTTTCCTGAATGCACAAAAAGACGCAAGGAATTCGTCTTGTCACAGACTATTGACGAAATGCAAGCGTCAGCAACCAGCAGAAGTTTGATTGCAGCTCTAGATGTGACTGAGAAAGCCACCATGATGTAACTAGTGCCGTGAGATCCATAAAAGATAAGTAAAGCAGTCGCAGCGTTACTGACTATTATGTGTAGCTGTAACAGGACACGTGAAGTCATTTTATCTCAGAGATTTTCCTGTGAGCTGTAAACACGTTTTTGAACACGTTATCATTAGACTGAACTCGTTAAAGTGAAATAAAGTCCCGGCCGCTCTTTATCTACATCCAACCAGGTGGATGATCCAGCAAACGATAAAGTATGCTAATATCTTAATAACCTTTACATTTTCTTGTTTCATTCATGTTGTAGGTTTAGGCTGTGTTCACAGAGATCACAGTTTGCGATCTAGAGGTCAAAACTGTAATCTTATCATTAAAAAAAGATTTTGTTTTAAACTTCTTCTCACTTTAAGATTCAGTCATGGTTTGGGGGAAAAAAGATGAGAAAAAGGCTTGGACAAAAAACACTAAAACCACACAATGTGAACACAGCCTTAGGCTACATGCACATGGCAGTGGTTTTTTGCAGCCTCCGTTCCGTTTTTTTTTTGCGGATCCGATGGTTTCCCATTCATTTCTATGGATCCGTTAAAAATGCGGATGCCTCTTCCGTTGCCTGTCCGCGTCCGCATTTCACGTCCACAAAAAAAAAATATGGCATGTCCTATTCTTGTCCGCAAAAAATGGTTTGCGGACCCTCAGAAGTCAACGGGTCCGCAAAAAATGCGGATGACCAACGGAAGCCATCCGTTTGTCATCCGCATCTGTTTTTTTTGTGGATGGTTGCTTGGAAACCAGGGTACTTGTACAGGTACTTTAAAAAACTGTTTCAAGCCTTCCGTTTTTTTTTTGCGGATCCGCAAAAAAACAGAAGCACAACCTACAAAATTTGCGGACACACGGAATGGATGTGAAAAAAAAAAAGGAAGACGGATCCGCGATTTGCGGACAGAAAAAAACAACTGTCGTATGCATGTAGCCTAAAGCTAATGTTAACTTACATATTAAGGAACTGCCCCCACAGTAATACCCTAATATACTGTATGCCTATTAACTAAATAACTCCCTTTAAGAACAACAGAGATCTGGGCATGGGGTTGTGGGGAAGGAGGAAGAAATCAAATTCTTTGTGGATGCTTCCCCTACAACATGATCACCTGCCTTATCACCTAATTTCAGTTCCTGGGAAAGCAGCCAATAAGAATTTTACTGCATTGATAAGGGAGGGGTGGATCATATAACAATAGTATATTGGGAAATCGTTAATGAGATTCCATAATATACAAAAGTTCTCCAAAAGGATTTAAAAAGTTGTAAAAAATGAGTCTTGTTTTCTTATTTCTTTTATAAAAGAAACAGCGCCATTCTTATATGTCGGTTTAGTCTGGTACTGCAGCTTAGTCACATTTACCTGAACAGTGCTCAGTTGCAATACCAGATAGAACCTAAGGACAAGAGTAGCGCTGTTTCTAAAGAAAAAAAAAAACAGACCTTAGACAACCTCGATAAGTTGGGACATGTCACAAGGTACCGTCAACATGAAAGTGTTGGTAGAAACAGAAACACGAAGGTAATGTGACATAACTGCATCAACAAAAAAAATACATCACAAAGTATACACCATAAATACAAGTGATACAGTGCAAAATGATTATAAACAGTAGCGGCTGGAACCAGTTATCACATGTTTTCTCATAACTTCTATATTCTTACAGGAAAGCAGTAAATTAAAACAACTTGCCCTGAACCTCCATTGTCTAGGGCACACCGTCATCCTGTCCCCCTACCAGGACTGCTGATTCAGCATTGTATGTCATTAATGGGCACTGTGTGATACTATTCTTGGGAAATTATTATTACGGTAGGTACTACCATTTGGTCAGTATGGCATTGTTATTTTGACACCATATACTATTATTAGGGTAATATATGGAGCTATTATTAGAGTAATTTATGGTGCTATAATTGTGGTACTCTATGGTTCTGTTATTACAGCAATATATGAGCTATAATTGGGTATTGTATGGTTCTCTTATTAGGATAATGTATGGTGCTATTGTTAGGGTATTATATGACACTATTATTAGGGTACTGTATGGAACTATTTATTGGGGTAATGTATGGTGCTATTCAGGGCTGTGGAGTCGGTAGATAAATTTTCCGACTCCTCAGATTTTGAAACTTCCGACTCAGACTCCTCGACTCCGACTCCTCTGTATTTAATATGCAAATATAAAGCTGTTCCACCAAGTTCTTCTAATCTCCTCTAGCACAGAGAGGTAGTTGAGCAGAAGCTGCTGCCTTCTCCTTTGTGTGCTGATCTTCTGCTGAAGATAGAGCAGTGGGAGGATCCAGGAAGGGGCAGGATCCAGGAAGGGGCAGGGGAAGGGGCATTTATTTTAAAACATGATTTTCCTAGTAGAATCCCATAGTCATGTTTAAAATTTAAGCTAACAATCTGAGTTCACATGTTTTATAGCCTTAGCTGAATGATAGCAGTTTTTCAAATGGTTTACAGCTTCAGTCTTGAACTATTGACTATCCATTCCCTTCACTTATACAAATGTCTCCAGTCCTTAATCAGTTATCAGTGAGAGGCTAGGATAACCATGGGTTCCCTGTAACAGCAGACCACAAGACAATGGAAAGTGTAAGTATTGCCGCTCCTTAAAGGGATACTGACAGGCTGATTTTCCAGCTAAAGATATATATATACTGGTATTCATCAGAGAATTAGGAATAAAACTATACTAATGTTACCCCAGTTAAGCTGTACTTGTGTTTAAAAACATTTTAATCTGTATGCAAATTCACTATCTTTGTGCCCAATGGGGCAGCGTCTCCTGCGGCTTTGTGCCCAGCCGCGCCCGAGTACAGCTTCCCAGCGCTGTTCCCCTTGTTATTATTCACTGCACTGGCCTTTTTTCAGGCTAGCTGAACGCTGAATTCCTGCGCAGGCGCACGTGTAGAGTGCTGGCAGCAGCCTCGTCTGGCTATGCTGAGGCTGTGCCAGCTTTCTCTCTTCCTCCTCGCTACCTAGTCCTGTCTAGTGCTGCCAGTACTCTACATGTGCGCCTGCCCCTTGGGCACAAAGGTAGAGAATTTGCATATTGATTAAAACGTTTTTAAACACAAGTAATCCTCAACTGGGGGTAACAGTCGTCTAGTTGTATTCCTAATCCTCTGATGAATACCAGCAGATATATCTTTAGCCGGTAAATCAGCCTGTCAGTGTCCCTTTAACTGCATAGTAAAGCATATGAAAAGCATGCTTCTTCACGGTCACTTAACGTCTTTGTTTAGCGGTAACGTGACGCACTGCATGCATTGGCCTTTATTCTTACAGTAGAGAAGTAATTAATTATAACTTTATCTGAATTGGGACATTTAAACTTGCTTTTTTTTTATTCCAATTTTTTTTTATTCCAATTTAAATCTAGTAGAAGTCGGAGTTGGTCCATTTTTTCCCGACCTTGACTCCAGGTACCCAAAATTGCCTCCGACTCCTCGACTCCGACTCCACAGCCCTGGTGCTATTATTAGTATACTGTGTGGTGCTATCATTAGGGCACTATATGACTCTACTATTAGAGTGCTGTATGGTTCTGTTAGTGCACTGGCCAGGTTTGGGGTGGCCCCAACACTACGCTGGGTCCCACCGGACACCGTTGACGTGTCACCATGTGTTGCTGCTCTCTGAAAGGGATGGTAAGGCGTGGTGCACCCCAATTAGAAATAAGTCCAGAGAGTCAGAGTCTGCAGTTTGCTTCTTTATGGAGAAATTCAGGTGCAAAACATTACAGGTGAGGCATAGGGCTGGCTTATCCAGTCTCCTCCCTGGCAGAAGAAGGGTTTGTTGCTGAGGAAAGGCCTGATCTAGCTGTCTCGCTTTCTCTTCAGAAGGCTGGTACCCTGGTCCAAGGCTGGTGATCCCGGGTTTGTGGCAGCGTATCCCCGTCTCAGCGTCTTCTTCTGGTCACTCAGTAGTCTGGCAGAGCCTGCTCTTCCAAGCACTGGTCCCTAACTGCAGCACACTAGGGGCTCTGACTGTTCTTCTTATAAATAGTTTTTGCTAGACTAGAACCTCCTGGTGGGAGGCGTGAAGTGGAGAAACTCAGCACAAACAGATACATTGTTTCAGCTCCCGTCTGGTATAGACTTACATTAGAGCTTCAAATATACCTAATGGGAATGAGAGAGCAGTTTTTCCCAGACAAAAACAAGTTTCCAGACATAACAACAGAGCTAAAACCAGACATTGGTCAGGCTGTCTGCTTTTGGTGGTAAACAAGTCTGGGTTTTTCCCTCCAAAACATGGTCTTCTTTAAAGGGCTTCTGTCACCCCCACTGACGAATTTTCACTAGCTGACATTAGCTACTTGCTAATGTCAGCTGAGTTCAAACATATGTTTCCTAACTTTTTTTCTGTTTTCAATCTTCTAAAAAAACTTACTTTTGTGATATGTAAATTAGCTTCGCTACAGCAGTTGGGCGGGTACTTGCTGGTAGCCGCCGCATCTTCATGCCCTTGGAACACCTCTCTTGATAGACAGGGCTACGCGCTTCTCCTCCCGCTGGCTCTGCCTGCAGCTGATCCGCTGCCTGCGCAGATCGGTCTTTAGTCGGCGCAGGCGTCTGAGTGAGGACGCCGCTAGGCGCTCGCCTCAGTGCGCCTGTGCCGATGACGTCAGCGCTACACCCGGAAGAAAAGACGCCGGCACGCCTGCTCCTTACCAGGGATGCCGGCGTCTTTTCTTCCGGGTGTAGCGCTGACGTCATCGGCGCAGGCGCACTGAGGACGCAGCGCCTAAGCGAGCGTCCTTCATTCAGAGCGCCTGCGCCGACTAAAGACCGATACGGCGCAGGCGCGGGATTGCAGCTGCAGACAGGGCCAGCGGGAGGAGGAGAGCGCGCTGGCCCTGTCTATCAAAAGAAGAGGGGGTTGTTCCAAGGGCATGAAGATGCGGCGGCTACCAGCAAGTACCCGCCCAACTTGCTGGTAGCGAAGCTAATTTACATATCACTAAAGTAAGTTTTTTAGAAGATTGAAAACAAAAAAAAAGTTAGGAAACATATGTTTGAACTCAGCTGACATTAGCAAGTAGCTAATGTCAGCTAGTGAAAATTCGTCAGTGGGGGTGACAGAAGCCCTTTAAATCCTATGGCAGCTGTGGAAAATTACCAGCTTCTCAATCAAAGTCCTAACAGTCTCTCTGTATTCATTAACCCTTTCCACAGAGCCATGTAAATACAGTGATATAGAACAGGATATATATCACAACATACATATAAAATGCAAATCACAGCTCTGATAAATAGGGACATCAGAAGTCCAAGTCAGTCACTAGTGTGGTATAATTAATCTTATTCTCACAGAGCACCTTCACCAGTATAAAAAGCAGTAACGCAGTAATAAACAGTATAAGTTAACCCTTTCAAGAGAAAAAAAAAAGTAAGAAGTTTTAACTTTGCATAGGGGATATAGGCAAATGTCCAGCCTTCAGAGTGTCCTTGCTCCAGGGCACTACATTAGTACCTTAATGTATGGTGATATTATTGGGGTACTGTATAGTGCTCTTATTATGGTACTATATGACTCTTTTATTGGGGTACTGTATGGAACTATTATTCGGGCAATGTATGTTGCTAATATTAGGGTACTATATTTGACTATTGTTAGGGTATGTCACTGTTATTAGGGTATTGTATGGCACTATCATTATTGTACTGTATGTTGATATTATTTGGGTACAGTATGGTGATATTATTAGTGTACTATATGGTGATATTGTTAGGTCACTATATTTCATTATTATTAGGGTATGGTTATGGTATGTCACTTATTTGGCTACTGTGTGGGGCTATTATAAGGGTACTATATGGCACCATCATTATTGTACTATATGTTGATATCATTAGGATATTGTATGGTGCTATTACAAGGGTACTATATGGCAATATTATTAGATTATTGCATACTTTTTTTTATTTGGACACAGCGTTACTGGGACACTATCATTTTTCTGAATGTCACTTATTATATTCTATTAATCGGGTCCAAACTAGGTTTTTCGCATATTTTTCTCACAGACCCACTCCATCCCTGTATTCTTATCATACTTGATCATAGGGATTTTTAAGGCATTGATATCAGAACAAATGAAAATAAATTCTGCATGCGGCGTAATAAAGCTAGAAGTGGACACATGAGATTTTGTTTGCCGAGATGTGAACAGTGAGAACATTGATATATTCTGGCCGGAGCAGGAGCAGAGGAGAGATAAGCCCCTGCTTTATGGGCAGCTACTTCTGGATCCCTTTCAGGTCACATATTTAATTTCCATATTGGATTTTTAGACATTAAAGCAGAAAGCTTAGCTAGGATCTGCATAACATGTTGATTTATACACCTCTGGCCAAAGGTGTAACCTGGAGCTCCTGGGATCCAATGCAAATTCTATAACAGCCCTCACCTGCCAGGTACCATTTATGATACTAGTGTCCTATGTTGCAGAAGGGCCTATGGTCCACATCAGGCACCAGGGCCCGTTCAACTGCTATTTCTACATCCCCTTAGCTATACCACTGACTCTGGTGGAAGTGTCCACCATAAAGTTTATTAATTCTGATCAAAGTTCATTGTGTACCTATTAAGTATACCACGACCATTGACAATGGCCCTCAACCAAAGGCATATGATTCACAAGTATTGCATAAGATCCTCTTCATCAGACCCCAGACCAGACCTCAAACCAAATACAGACCCCAAACCTGAGTCCCTGAATACATACAGATGTCAGACTAGAGCCCCAAAACAAATACAGACACCAGACCAGACCCCCCTAAATTAATACAAATGCCAGACCAGAGCCCCTAAACAAATACAGACTCCAGACCAGTCCCCCTGAATAAATACAGACACCAGACCAGACTCCCTAAATAAATACAGATGCCAAACCTGAGCCCTTAAACAAATACAGACCCCAGACCAGAATCTCTAAATAAATACAGATGCCAAACCTGAGCCCATAAACAAATACAGACCCCAGACCAGAATCTCTAAATAAATACAGATGCCAAACCTGAGCCCCTAAACAAATACACACCCCAGAACAGACCCCCCTGAATAAATACAGATGCCAGACCAGAGCCCCAAAACAAATTCAGACTCCAGACCAGACCCCCCTGAATAAATACAGATGCCAAACCTGAGCCTCTAAAAAAAATACACACCCCAGACCCCCTTAATAAATACAGATGCCAGACCAGAGCCCCTAAATAAATACAGATGCCAGAATAAAGCCGTAAACAAATACAGACACAAGACCCCCTGAAAAAATACAGACCCCAGACCAGACTCCTTGAATAAATACAGCTGCCAGACCAGAGCCTTAAACAAATACAGACCCCAGACCAGACCTCCTCAATAAATACAGATGCCAGGCTAAAGCTGTAAACAAATACAGACCCCCTCAATAAATACAGATGCCAAACATGAGCCCCAAAATAAATACAGACCCGGAATCCTCCAAATAAATACACACCCCTTCTAAATAAATACAGACACCAAACTAGACGGATGGCCTGTGCCTGACAATAGAAGATGCACATCTAGCATTATCCTGTATTTGCTGCCTAAGACCTTCTGATGGACGTCCTTTTCGAGCTGATGACAAGGAGAAGATCTGATGGTGTAATACCACGTTGGGAGTTGGCAGCTCAGTTTGTTCAGGTTTGTCCCTTATAACATTGTGACTTTACCTACAACTCCCATTGTCCTAAACTACTTAGCCAAGTCTCAAACCGATAGAGAGTAATTGAGCCCAGTAGGCATCTTATATTCGGTAAGCACTGGGTAGGATATGATCTAAGATTCTCCTAAAATGTGATTTAAAGGGCATCCGTCACCACATACCACTGTCAAAAAGGTCAGCAGCTGTCCATCCGTGCTTGTAAGCAGAGTCTCATGATGTCTCTGGCATCTAAAAAAAGACTTGGTGCAAAAAGGGAGTGCTGTTGCACCTCGCAGCACCCAGAGGCTCCCCTCCTTGTCTTCTATGCCGTGCCTTGGATGGACCAGACAGTCCCTGAAGTCTCAAGCGATTGCATTCTGTACATGCGCAGCAAAGGGCCCATCTGCCTGTCGGTCTCCATCCCTTTAGTGCACATGTACAGAACGTGATTCCGTGTGACTTCAGCGACTGCCTGTCATGTCCATCACAATGGTGGGGGCGTGGGATAGAAGACAGCGAGAAGAGCCTCTGGGTGCAACAAGATGTAATGGCACCACCTCGATGCAAATAGGGGCAATTTGTATATTATTAAACTTATTTATTTGGGGAACTGGCAAAACATATGGAGATGCCAGAGACATCATGGGGCTCTGCTTACAAACACGGAAGGACAGCTGCTGACCGTTTAACATGGTATGTGGTGACAGTGCCCTTTAATGGTCCATGATTGGGACCATGATTCTTGTGTTGCTTTGGCCTTTATTCCAGGTTAAGGGGATTTTCTTTTCCATTCATTCCAGTTTAGTGGAAAAAGAACTGACAAACCCTTTGAGCAGGGTCAGACCTGCCCACCAGAGGATCATATAGTAAACCAAGGCTCGGACACAATAATGGGCCCCCACGGTCCAGCAGAAGACAACCCCATTTATTGATGAATTTAGAGCCAGTCACTTGCCACTATTTCTTATCATTTATGACATGTCCAGTGTGGACAACGATAACCACAAAGATTTTGGTGAAAATATAAGTGGACGTCACATATTTTGTATAGACTAAGGGTGGCCCTCAGAATCACGAGCTCAAGAAACCCAAGTCCAACAATGCCTATAGGTGTCCTAAAATGTATACATAATATGGTGGACACCTCAATACTTTAGAGGTGCTGTGGGTAACAGGAATATCAGATCCTAAATATACGGTACTTTTTTGGACACTGGTTCCATTTAATAAATCACAAACTTTGCATTCAGAAAACTTTTGAGTGTGCGTGGGATTCCTTTCAACAAAATAATCCACAGATCACCCTACCCAAAGGGATATCAGTAGTAATAAGTCAAAGCAACTGGACTTGCATTTTTTCTTGAAAACATTTCATTGATCATCCTACTGGCTTTCTCAATTAGAATAACTTGTTCAAAGAATCTCCGGCATTGAATACTGGAAACTGAGTAAGCCAGTCGGATGAGTTGTGAAACGTCTTTAAGAAAAAACACAGCTGATTTGACTTATTACTACTCATATACCATGGACACCTTCATAGACATTCCCCCGAAGGGACTTACCTTTTCTGCATTCTAGTTCTTGATGTTAGAATTCCTGTACCATTTTACATTGTAAATCCAAATAAACCCTATTGAAAATAGAATCTACTCATGGTTCAGACGCTACGGCTTAGAAGGGGTTTGATTTTTGCCTTTGATTTTGTAGTATTGTTAAATGAAGAAGCATATTCCTACCGAATTCTGCTCCTGGGTTAGCAGATACCAATAACTCTTGACCTTCTTGACCCCAGTTGAAGATATAGCAATTTCCATAGTCCTGATCGTAAATGTGTGTGAAATTTCTGCAAGAGAGAAGGCTGCTATCACCATCTACTGTATATTGTACTGCATCTACTACATTAATTTAGCCAAAAACCCACCTCTCATCAATTAGTCTTAAGCCCAAGTTTACCCCCATGCTAAGAGCAGAGAACGGACATATCCATTTGCATGTAAAGATCCTTACAGGTCTTCCCCCCCCCCCCCTTTAGCTACCGTGTGCCATTATTGATACTAGTGTCTCCTCAGATGTCAGAGTGGCCTTTTGGGCCCATTAGACCCCAGTGCCAGGAAAAGACTGCTACCTCTACACCTACATTGGCAAAAAAAGAGTCCCCAAGGATGAGGAGTCTTTGGTGGTAATAGCCAATGCAAACTTAGAAGGTCGTGGTGGAAAACAGTTCTCTGTGAACGGTGGCTAAACATGGGTTGGTCAAGTATCTGAAATGCCTCATGTGATGGAGCATGCCAATATTTTTTGTACTCACATATTTATACACAATTTTACAGAAACAATGCTCCTCTTCACAAAAATTATTATCCGGGAGATACTATATCTCCTTATAGAGACGGCCTAAATGGCGTAAGGAGTTTTATAGGCCATGCAACGCTCCTCTGGGCTGGGAACCCTCTTTTAAAAAAATATTAGATACTGTGTGTTAAGGATTCCAGCCCTGATGCAAAATTTTTACCAGAGCCCCTTACCTACCATGTGCCATTTATACTGGTGGCTCCTTATGAGACATAGGAGCCTCAAGGCTCCAAAAAGTGCAACCACTGCCTTTGCACCCCCTGTAGCAAAACCCCTGTTCCATATAGATCCATATTAATGTTGTGGCCTAAGACAACTGAGCAATAATACCTCTCAAGACCTTCTGAACACCTGCAGTGGTCTATCCATTGGCCATTTTCACATTGGTTAGGCCTAGACTAAAAATGATGGTTCCAACGCTCTTTCCCTACAGTTTGGGGAGTCTCTTAAAATATTAAATGTAGGAGGTGAAGGAGGTTGTCGAAGGCTCCTTGGTGCCTGCTATGACCCTGCTTCCTTTGGTGCCTCTTAATACACTAGCACTGTATGTACTTGTAGACTGAGTAATATATGTTGTGACATACAGTTCTTGATTCTGTCCCATTGTACAAAGTTACCAAAGCCACTTTTAATTTTACTTTTGTATTACATTTTTATGACTGTTCTGTACTTGAGACACAAGAGAACCATAACTGTTTATACATCTGTGCTTCATTTCTTGCACTGTAATCACATCTATTCAGTTCTCATGTATTGGGTTTAGATTTGATTTCGACGACGTCTCTATCATAGAAAGGGCCAAACCAGTCTTGATTTTACAGTGTGCATTATACTCCAGAGCTGTATTTACAATTCTGCAGGTCGTTATTGTAAACTGTCAGCAAGTTTGTTGACGGACATATCTCTAACAGCTTATCTGAGCTTCTGTAATTTAGTGGGACAATTAGGTCTCCTAGACACAGTTAGACTAGGTGACTGCTATAGAGTTCTTGCATGGTGCCTATCCTGGTTGGTGCCATGTCCTTTGTTTCCAGCTGGCAAGAATGGGACTCCCCTCTCCAGTGGTGGGGAGTTGACCATGGTATGAATGTAGGAAGGGGTGCAGGGATAAGCCAACACCACCCATGTCTTGGGTGGCAATTCTTGTATTTTAAGTTTTGCTACGTGGACCCATCTGTACTGTGCATGCTACTGCTCGTTTCCTTAGATTAGATTACTGTTCAGAAGTAAAGACTTCAAGTTTCCAGAGCAAGCTCTGTTCAGACGTGGATGCAGTAAGGGATGCTGGGAGATTTTAGATCTGAAGTCTGCAGAATTGTGAATGCAGCTCTGGAATATAATACAAGATGCAACTCAGAATCAGTACACATTAAGCAATCTAATGTACAATGACTCTTTGACATTAGTAGATGTAGGTGTGGTAAGCTCATTGGTGCTAATGCCAAAATGTCTCCCAAAAGGAAACCTTCCCCTCTTTAGGTCTATATTTTGGTGAATGGAATTGATGTCAAAATCTCAAGATTGGTAAGGCTATAGAGCTCTGTAATCTCTAGGATAGGCAACATAAAGATATACATGTGCACTTTCCACCTAGCCCATACCCTTTGTGTACCTGTAACTGCAGGTTTCTCCTCCAAACATGCAGGTGAGGATCATTTCTTCCGCCTTGTAGCCCATTTCAATCTTGTCTTCTAATGGTATTTTCGAGAAGATACTGGAAAACTGCAGAAGATACCATTCCCGTATGGCTTGAATGCCACTGGTAAAGTTCTTGTATTCACATTGCTTCCCATTGTTGGTGCACTGTAGAAGAAGGCAAAGTATTGGATATTACATGGTTCCTGAAAGGTACTGATTTTCCTTGTAGCAACTCAGCCAGTAGTAAGGAGTCTTAGGACAATGATTCCTGGGAAAATATGCAAAATAGCTCTCCTCCAGTAGGAAGAAAACTGTCTTTCTAGTATCACCTACAGGTGGCTTCTCTCTGTAAGTCAATATCTGAGAGCTTTAGTCATGACTTAGCTGAGCTGCCATACCAGATCTGGGCCAGGGTAGAACTGTTTCCTAATTTTGTACTAACCCTATGAGGGAATTATGAACTGGAAGGCCATATGAAGGCAATATATAGCATTTAAAATGATGCTCCATCTTTCTAGAACCTCATGAAATGAGCTTAGGATTAGCTAAAATGAGCTACCTCAAGGTCAACTGGTAGAGAACATGGCTGCATGTACCTGCTAAAATCGAGCAGTTGACATGTTTTTTATCTTAAGGCCTCTTGCACACACCCGTATGGCTTTTTCAGTATTTTGCAGTCCGCAAAAAAATGGAATGGAACAACTGGCCCCTGATAGAACAGTACTATCCTTGTTCGCTATAATAGGACATGTTCTATCTTTGAATAGAACAGAAAAATAGAAATAGGGAAACGGAAGGCATACGGAGTACCTTCTGTTTTGTTTGCGGATCCTTTGAAATGAATAGTTCTGAAAACGGAACGCAAAAAACGGAGCGTAAACGGAAAAAAAAAAATGTCTTCGACGGTCCAGAATGGAGAAAAAAGGTCCGAAAGTTATTGTTACTGCAGTCGGAAGGGAAGGCACAGGAATGGGTCAAAACCAGGAGGGCTATACAGTACCAAATCGAGAGACAGAAGGTTAATAGCCAAGCCGAGATCAGAACCAGACGAGAGACACCAAAAACACGGGGTAGAGAGTGGTCAAAAGCAAGCAGAGGTCAGTAATATGAGCAATCCAAATGCTCAGACAGAACTGGGCCCAGGAGCACAGCTAGGGATTCACAGACTATCACTGGGAAGGAAATGAGGCCAGAAAGGGGATTTAAATAGATCGCCGAGTCCCCGGATCAAAACCTGATAGGTCCATGGATTCTGCGGTCCATTAGACAGGAACACAACCCCCCAAGCAATTGGATGACTGGGCTGTTGTTCAGCGCACAGTAGCCACAGGCACACCTAAGTAAAACCATGCACTAATCTCCCCCAGCATACGCCCGGCAGCGCATGTCACCTGGCGCAGTCGTGCTGAAGCCAGAGACCGCAGCGCTGGAGCCCAGACAGGTAAGTTTCTGACAGGTATGAGGAATGTTCTTATAGTGAAGTGGTCTTTAACGTGTGGCTTCCCAGCTGTTTCAAAACTATAACTCCCAGCTGTCATAGCATGCTACGGTGCAATAGGTTGGAGACCACTGCACTATAATAGTCTTCTTCACCGCTCTCTATTGTGGTTAGATTTAAAAAAATACTGTAAAAATATCCTAAAAATCCAAATACCCAGACAAGGGATGACGCTTCATGTGTAGCCCGGTAACTCTGTACAAAAGTGACTGGCATAGAATATCTGGATAGAACCTGCCACAGACTGATACAGAATGAACGCTTTGTATCTCGATGCTCTATGCTCCAATGATTTGTTTACCGGCTTCTTTTAAATGTAGCAGACAGGATTTTACAAGGATTAAGGTCCTTGATGAGTGCCAGGCTCTTGTGTCACGTGTAGCAGCCTGGCTGTCTCCTACTGGGACCATGAGAAAGAACAACAAGGATCAGGGGCGTAACTACCATAGCGACAGACCATGCGTCCGCTATGGGGCCCAGGGCAAGAGGGCGCCCAGTTGGGATCATCTCCTCTTCTACTGGAGGTAAAAAAATTGGTCAGGACTCTACCCTCTAAAGAAACAACTTTTCAAACGATGCAGTGGAAAAAATGACCCAAGGATCAATGAAAAGGGTTTAGGCAGAAAGCCTTTTGTCCTATGTGGGGGGCCTGGTTTGATCCTTGCTATGGGGCCCTTACTTCTCTAAGTACGCCACTGATGGGGCCCTTACTTCTCCATGTACGCCATTGGTAAAGCTACTTCATATAGTTATCAATACAGTTACATAGGTAGGTAGATAGATAGATAGATAGATGATACATCAGATGAAGGTAAAACTGAAGATATCCATATACATTAGATTAATATTGGCTGAACTGACGAGCTAACCACCGAATGCGTACGAGTCTCCTGATTCTCCTCCTATGAGAAGAATCGGGCAGTTGGATGTTAACATGCCCGAATCTTTTGTTCTCAGGGAAATAAGCCACCGACATAGATGTATGGCAGCAGTTTTCTCCCCTCTGCCCATTCAGAACACATGGAAACTTGGTTAATTTGAGCAAGAAAGCACATGTAAGGTCCACCTGTCTGAACGAGTATATGGCTGACAGCTATTTAAACCGTATGGCCAGCTGAACTCTCCACCTTGCTTTATGCTGCCTTTCTCTTTTCTATGGTGTGAGGAAGGAGTGTCAACACATGACAGGCCTTTCTGTCCCAAGATGGAGGACATGGAGCAATCTTTGTCTAGCAGCCAATCACAGGGCAGATTCCATTTATCAAGTGCAGGATTCAAAATAAAAGCTGCGGTGTGATTGGTTGCTAGGGGCAACACCTTTCCTTTTAGTCAGCTTCTGTCGGCCATAGGTTGCTCAGTCGGACCAGACACCATCGAAGTTTTACAAGCACAATTATATCAGACACCTTTTATAATCACATCTTGTTCCCGAGAGGTGCAGCCAGTCACCAATTTATGGTCACACGCAGTACGCAAGCCGAGGTCACCCTGGGTTTACTTTCCTCTCATGTTTTCCACATTGCAGCCGGAACATCTTGTTGATTGCTGCGACCAATTTATGTGAATTTTAGTATGCTGCCTCTAAAGGATGGAAGGTCTAAAAGACCAGATGTGGATCTGCATCCGTATGGCGTGTACCAATTCTGCTAAGATATGTGCTCTGAAAAGGAAAGGGTTAAAGGGGTTGTCCGAGTGTTAAAAAATGATGATTTCTCCTCAAGAGAGGTCATTATTATTTGATTAGTGGGGGGTCCGACTCTCAGAGGCCACGACGCTCCGGTAGGCTCGGCGGCCTCCTCCTAGGCCATATAATGTTACATTCATCAGTCACATGAGCTCTAGGCAGTGCACAGTCCCATTCAGCTGCAATAACAAGTACCACCATTATCCTATGGATAGCGCTGTGCTTGGTCAGTTTAGAGGGGACCCCCACCAATTAGATACTGATGACCTCTCCTGAGGATAGGTCATCAGTATCAAACACTTGGAAAACCCTTTAAATTAAAATACAATTTTTTACGCTATACTTTCCACTGTGGAGGAAACGGTGGTCACCAGATGTTGGAGCCAACTAGACATCAAAGTAGACAGCATCTTTTTCCAATGCAATTTTGAGGATGTTGTCACATATATCGCCAGCCAGATAGCCAAGTCCCGGCCTTGATGTGGCCAAACGCAGCTGTGCAGCGTGAGTTACTAATAAAGGAAAACGGCACAGCCTTAAAGGGGTTCAGATCTGAACACAGACATACCCAGAATTCCCCCCAGGCAGCCCCCCTGACAAGAGCATCGGAGCAGTTCATGCAAAGGCATTTTGTGGAGTTCCAGTGACGTACCCCACTCTCCTTCAGGCTGCCAGTAGCGAGCCTGGTGACATCACCGGCACTGATGGGCGAGCTTTAGCGCTGCTGTAGCCTGTAAAACAGCTAGGGCAGCGCTAAAGCCTGCCCATCAGAGCCGGTGACGTCACCAAACACACTGCCGGGCGGAAGACTCCGCCCGGCAGTGTGTTATAGTAAATAAAAGAACCCTTGTCCTGCACGATCTTGTGCAGGGCAAGGGAGAGCATCGGAGCACTAACTGCTCTGATGCTCATGTCAGGGGGGCTGCCTGGGTTAAATTATGGGTAGGTCCAGGTTCAGGTCTGAACCCAGACAACCCCTTTAATGAATAATTGCCACTTCTTGGGCAATCCACATGACCCTCTCTTTTGGTTGCATCCCAACCAGATAACTACCTGTGATGGCACCCTTAAATTTATCCCATCGATAGTTGCCAACTGTCCTGAATTTGACGGGATTGCCCCTGATTTTCAGAGACACTCCTGGCAAATGTGTGCTGTTCTGTGTCAAAAATGGGCGGGAATAACAAAAACCCCACCCATAAGTGGGTGTTCTTGGTCAAGATAAGGATGTTACCAGGGGTGGGGCTTACATGCCCCTCATGGGTGGGGCTCTGTCCCATGACGGTACACCTGTCACCCGCTGCCTGAGTAGTAATTAGCATAAAGTCTTCGGGGGGAAAAACAGACTGCTACAACTTTGAAACCATACTGTAACTGTGAATACCGGTAGCACAGCGTGCACTGGACACTTACCAGTTGAATGGCCACTTTAAATCTCTCAGCATACGCCGTTGTATTGTCTTTGGCAGTAACCCGAGAATAATTTGTGCTGCCATCAAAGATGTTATAAACCAATGGATTGTTGGGGTCATTTTCGTCGATGACCACTAGTGGCATGTAATTCCACAAACTGGGGTCGAGGGTCCCATTCTGGCTCATGTTTGCTAGAGTCATTGCACCGAGATCCCTTTGGCTGGAGAACTGGATACGGTCTAAAGCTGTGGCAACCAGCTCATCCAGATCACGCAAGTGGGGCTTAACGCTTGAGTACCTGAAATGAGAAGAGACGACGTCACGAGAAATTACAGATCCAATGCATGTGACCAAATATATGACCTTTTATACTCACTTAAAAGGATTGGCATTGCAGACGGTTACAGCAGGAAATACCATGGTGTTAAAGCCTATGGAGAGAGACACCTTAACCCCATAGGACAGATACGTTTGTATGAGAATACCCCACTGCCAGAAGACAAGAGCGGCGAAAAATAGGGACAAGATGAACCACATCAACCTCTTTTTGGGTCCTTCCGAGACAATTCGCTTCGGTCCATGAGTATTGGTGTTACTGCAGAACCAGACCAGTAGTTCTTTATAGGTATAACCTGGACCCTTCTGCATGCGATGTAGGGCCTTTGTGAAATACCGTCTAACTTTCTTCATCTTGACCTACAAGAAGTCCAAACATTGAAATTTTCAACACATTGTGTATGTTCTAAGGAATTTCTTACAGATACAGTGAAACCTTTATAAAAAATAACACCTGTTTGAGAAGAGGATCTGTGGCAGGTTTTCAATTCCATCATATAATATGAACACTGGCCAATGACCATCCTCTTTGAGAAGACCATCCAGCTAGAAGACCACTTTTTAATGCAATTTTGGGTGGTTGTCTCAAAGTGTTTTTTTTGTATATGTTATACGCAGGATCTACACCTCAGCAGCCGTTGCTCATACATGAATAGGATTAACAGAGCTTAAGAAAACCAGACAAAACTAGTAGGCTAAAAGTCGGAGTACTCAATGCCAAGTGGCACCTGCAAAGCAAATGGAAGATGACACAAAGTATACACAACTACTAAACTATGTACCCTTCTTGTGCCACAATCAAATAAGCAAAGCTCTGCCTGGTAATCAATGAGCATGATAGCCTCTTAAGTCAGCTAACTTGGCAGAGGATGCCAAGAGTTGGACCCCCACCCATCTGATATTGATGGCTTACTCTAAGGGAAGGCCATCAAGAAGCCTATCATGGTCTTACTACTCAGCCGAGGTGCCACATACATGCTTAATGTTATTTCACAGAGATGTGTAGACGCAGCATGTATGGTAGCTCAGAGACTCTTTTCGTCATATCCTGTGTGCCACCGTATAGTGCCTACATATGCAAAGGTTTTGTTTTCAAGAAGCATGATAGCTCCATAAATCTCTACTGTAACTCCTAAATTTGCACAGTGCTGTAATATGGGCATGTGCATAAGCTCTTATTGCTAAAATGAAACCATTCAAGCTTCCAGAAACGATACCAGCCATAAAAAGACTACCAAGAAAGGTTCAACCCCTGCCCCCGTCTTTAAACTTTCATTTTGTAAACTCCCTAGTCTTGTCAGACTTGAAACCAGATATTTTCTCTTGCTTCATCATTTCACAACTTCACTATGTTATAATTAAATTATTTCATCAGCTGCCAGCAAATACCTACCTCATCAGCCAATAAACACCTGGTGGATTTTGCAGAGTAAAAAGATGCAGGTCAGAAGATTGGCCAAAAAATAATATGTACTTTAAGCTTAAAAGGGTTTTCCGAGATTATTTTTTACTGTACAGTATCCGATCTCTGGGGGTCCGACACCCGGGACCTGTGAGCGCCATGGCCTTCTCCCTGCTTACCATGCACAGTGCCGTACATTGTATAGTGGCTGTGCTTGGTATCGCAGCTCAATCCTATTCATTTCTATGGTGCTGAGCTGCGCGTAGACCACAAGACTGATGAACGTGTCTTCACTGGCCTTGGAAAAGCAGAGAGAAGGGCGCGTTACTCACAGGAACACCGTTGACTTCTCAAATAGCTGATTGGCAGGGCTCTCAGGTTTCATACCCCCTCTGATCAGATACTGATGACCTATCCAGAGGATAGGTCATCAGTATAAAAATCTCGGAAAACCCTTTTAAAGGCTATGTTGACCATTATTGCTCTACTGCATCTAAACTAAAAATCAACTTTATAAGTAGTCTTAGTCCTATGGTTTTGTGTCGACAGCTTCTATGCACATCAACATCTCCACGGTTACAGACTACAAACAAGCTGTGTAGTCTGATCCTGCATTCATATTCCTTGGTCTTCTAGGAACACCCCGCTCCTACGTTTTGGAAGAGTGGACAAGTGAGCCCTTATGGTAGTTGGAGTCAATAGTCCACTACCAAGTCAGAGTCATTGTGCTACCAAGTGAGCCTAAAGGAAAGACCCCTTGGTCCAGCTCCGTACCGTAGCATTCACATAGACTGCATCGTATGAGACGGAAATGGGGAAGTCCGTCACTAACAAATGATACGGTGGAGGATGCGGGCACCCTCAACAGCCCAAAAGAAGGTCTTGGGTGGTTGACAAACGGATTAGGGAACAAGTGTCGTTCTAAAATCTGTGATATAACTCCAAAAATATAATATCCAGGAAATTACAGTCTCACCTCCTCTTTATAGATAAAACAACTACTCTCAATTTATTTGAGGTTATACTGCCTTTTCCTTTTGAGGCTGAGGTATGTAATTAGCTTCCAAATAAACTTATTTATAGCGCAGGAGCGCTGAAAGAACAAGCAGGCGGTGCTCATCTTAAGGTGGATGGGCCAAAATGGCTGGAAAACTAACCAGACTAGTTCAATGGATGGGAATAGTGACAAAGATGTCTCTTATATTACTCAGAGATGCCGAGATTTAGAAACACTGAATAATGGTGTTCTACATACATGTCCCGTGCTCTCCAATTATATTGTTATTCTATTGCTGCATATTTATCCTATGACAAAGTATTGTACGTAATGTATGTAATAGATAAATGCATATTTTTTTTTAGACTAGACGACTAGAGGAAACTGCACCTCATGGAGGAAGTTATAGGTAAAACACATGTTGGGGTTGGAGAAGCCTGTGGTCTGTATCTACATATTCAGGGGTGCACCTAGCCTTTTTGCTACCTGAGGCGAAAACTGAAATGGCGCCCCCTCCCTCTCCAATGCCAATTTCTTAATCTAACCCCTTCCCTTCAGCCCATGGCCCTTCGGCTGCCCCTCTTTTTCCCCTACCTGGTGCTGCCTGAGCAATTGCCTCACCTGGCCTCATTGGTGGTGCACCCTTGTACATATTCATATTTTGCAGATTCGTACCGTGCTTTTGATGCATTTATTTCTTGATTTGTCTTGCTTGAGTAGTGCGCTTCCCTTATGTAGTATTACTATGTCATTTGCAGGCTGCATAGGCTACTCTTTTCTTTTAAGTGACTGACACAATTTTATTGTCTGTTTACTGTCTTATTTTTAGGTGGGGCTGCAACATTTATACTGCAAGATCTGCCGCTGGCAAGCCATGATTTTTAAGCATGCTGAAAGATTCTGATTTCCAAATGAATGAGAGTTTGCCCGTTAATTGGGTAATCTGCGACAGTTATTACACTGCCAGATTGTCGCCAACAAGTGGTCCTACATACACGCATTAGGCTACTTTCACATTAGCGTATTCAATTCCACTATTGAGATCTGTCATGAGATCTCAATAGCGGAAGAAAACGCTTCAGTTTTGTCCCCATTCATTGTTAATGGGGACAAAACTGAACTGAACGAAACGGAGTGCACTAGAATGCATCCCGTTCTGTTTGGTTGCGTACCCATCTCGGACAGAATAACTCTGCAAGCAAGACACACAATGTAAGTCAATGGGGACGGATCCGTTTTTTGACACAATAGAAAACGGATCCGTCCCCCATTGACTTTTAATGGTGCTCATGACAGATCCGTCATGGCTATAGAAGACATAATACAACCGGATCCGTTTATGATGGATGCATGCGGTTGTATTATTGTAATGGAAGCGTTTTTGCAGATCCATGACTCTTGATCGGCGGGGGTCCTGGGTGTCAGATCCCCCCAATCAGATATTGATGACCTATTATGGAGGATAGGTCATAAATATTAACGGCTGGACAACCCCTTTATTAGAGGCATCAATTAGCTATTATCTCTGGAGGAGCCAACTTGTCAGACAGCTCATCGATTTCAGTGGGAAACATGTAATGCTTAATTTCCCCTATGGGGGTGCTGTAGGGAAACTGAACAGTTGCTGTGAGGTTTTCCAAAAGATTGCAGCTGAATTGTTCTGTTTCCAGAACTTAATTATACACAGACTACCCTTGTTTTCTCCTGTAGAGATATGCTATCTATTAGTACATCAAAGGTTTGCTAACCTGCTGCCCACCCCCTCCCTCTACATTTTTTTACAAAAGTGTTGAGGGTGGTAAACAAAAGGAAAAAGTTACAACTGTTGGTGCAAAACTTGTGACTTTTCTATGCCAGAAGACTGGCGTAGAACCTTAATAATTGCCCCCAAGAGTTTTATTTGACCACTTTTGTTGAATGCCCGACCTATGTAGACAGTAGGCTTTTTCTGCATTTTTTGATTGACATACAAATAATCTTAAAGGTAATGATGTCCCTGGAAAAAAATTACGAGTATTCAAAGTTAGTCATGCTCCCCATGGAGTTCACTTAAGAAGACCATCAACAACACCATGGATGGATGCACAACGGGAATCACGAACATACCATTAAGAGGGGAAGCCAGTCCAAATTCTTTAGTAGTAAGCCCATGAGAATGCCCATAGACATCAGTACAAAACAATCCAAAAAGTTAGGCACCAGCAACAAAATTCTAGGCTCAATGGCTATCTGAATACTGGACTTATTTCATCCCTATGTTAAGAATGCTTGAGGAGAAACCTTCAGGATTTTGAGGTGCTGCTCGATGGTTGTACAAACACCTACTGGCTTGTTTTTATAATGGCATCAGACTAACGGGCCTGTCTACAAGACAAATTTACCTTTGAAAACTCAACCATAGGACAAGGCATTCTGAAGAAATGCTATACAAATTTAGTACCAATAGTACACAGGTCAACATAGTCCTGCAGTTTGGACTAAAACTGATGTCCGGTATCAACACCATCAGAGTTCCAGAGGATTCCCTAGTGGGCCCAGGCGCTGATAATACAGAAGGCCCCAAAGGCGCAGGAGGAAAAAAAACATAAAATATCAACTTTATTGATGATATGGAGGTTGGGCCCCAAAAATAATTTCTTCTGGTGGACCTACGGAACCCCAGTCCAACACTGGAAATCAATCTATTTGTTTAGTATCTTTAAAGCTTGGGCTACACTATGACTTTGAGGGTGAGATGCATTTCTAAATCGCAACTAAATTGACACGACAACGACATCCCCAAAAATACAAACCTGCTGGATTTCAAAGTGAGTACATTGACTACTAGTAGCAGCAATTTAGCAGTTTGACACTGATTACGTGGTCAAATTACCCTTTTAGCCCTAGTCTAATTCATGTTCAGTCCATTGGAGGTAAATGCCCATGCATAAAGATCAGTGCATGAAACCAGTGTGTTCTTAACATTTTTGGGAGGTCCCGTCATCATCATCATTTCAAGTTCCCAATTTTGACTCGTGGTTAAAGTTTTCTCTTTCTCAGATATTTTATTGTTAGGGGGCCAATTACAGCTCAAGTATGTCTGAGCAAATGCAGAGGAGCATGGACCTCACTGCTCGGTGACAAAGTACTTGAGATGTGTACGTTCTTCTGTGAGTGCTTGCACAAGAATCGGTGAAGTGCTGTTGTTCAAACCTTTTCATCCAGCCAAATCAACTAAATACATGGAAAAAAGCAAATGTCGGCTCCGGCATTTATAAAACCAAGCCAGCACACTACTACAGTGAAGAAGGAAATGTACATGTAGTGACATTTCTTAAAGTGCACTGTAATTCGAGCCGCTCTTGGTTCACTTGTGAAACAACTGTATTTGAAATATCTTCAATTGACCTCTGCTTTATGACTGCCATTTAGGACTCCAAAGGTGGCCATAAACGTTAGACAGAAGTAGGTTGATGGATGAACAAATGTTGAATGATCATTACGTTGTCCCAGCCTTACACAATTGAGTCCATATTGGCTGTTACAGTCATCTAAATTGGGCACACAGTAGTATATGTTCAATGACACCGGGCGATGGATGAACACTCTACCTTAGGAACGTTGTGGGACTGTTCTTTGACCGTAAGATTATTTGCAGAGTAGTGATAACTGGAACAAAATTTTAAACACAGCCAACTTCTTTTCAGAAGATGAAGGTCATTTGTTGTTAAATTCGACCCAACGAGTGCTTGTTGTAGGTTGAGTTCGTCCGTTGTGACCAAATTTGTAAATGGCAACCTTAGTATTCCGAAGACAATCCTTGTAGATGTTGAACTATACAACTCAAGGACTGTTACTAGGAAAGGGTGGTTCCTCTAGATTAGGTCCTCTGGGCAACTCCAGACCATATCACCTTTGTCTGCTCGGATTCATCTGTGTGGCCTAAATGCCATCAAGACTCAAGATTCAAGACCAAGCAAAAGGCAGTCTATAGATATACAGTGTCAAGGGAAAGCAGTCGCTCACTATGTTGGTCACAACTACTCCTATCTCAAGATCTCACTATGTCTTTAGTTTTGAGCCTGGATCTTACAAGTTCCTTGCTTAGTTTGGTTCTGGTCTTGGACTGCCACCTGCCATTGTTCCTGTTTATTGGCCTACAAATGTCCCCAACAGCAGTTATCTTACTATAGCTTTAGTTTTGAGCCCAGTTCTTACAAGTGCCGTGCTCGGTTTGTTTCTGGTTTTGGCCTGCCATCTGCCATTGTTCCTGTTTATTGGCCTACAAAAGTCCCCAGTAGAAGTTGTAAAATAGTTTGCCTCTGATGCCTCTCACCTAAGCCATTCATCAGATCTGAGTGGGGTTTACATGTACTCTTTCCACAGAATTGGCTTCCAAGAAACTTGAGGAGTTCTAGGGGAGAATTTATTTATCTAGCCCCTAATTGGAAGCTCCAAGTGGCCAGTCAGTAGATACTATCACAACATTTGGCTCAGACAGGAAAGGGCTATCACTCAGCAGAACAATCTTTAGAAACCGAGGAACTTGGGTCTTCTGACTTGCCAACAGGGCTGCCATCAGTGGGGTACAGCCCATACCCCAGTAAGAGGTCCGGACCCTGGGGGGGGCCCGGCCGGTCCCGAGCCTTTTTTTTTTTTTTGTGGCCGCCGGCCCTGGGGCCCAGTGCTCCTCCCCCTCTTCCTTCCGCAGCCCATCCCTTACCTCCCCAGCCTGCCCACCACTCGGCTGATCTATGGGTCAGGCAGGCTTTCCACTGCGCGCCTAGCAGCCTGCTCTCGGCGATCTCCCTCAGCTGGATTTACTTAGTGGGGGCAACTTACATAATGGAGGGCTGTCTGGGGCAAAATTAGTCAATGGGGGGAGTGTGGTGGGCAAACTACATAATGGAGGACCATGTGGGGGCAAAATTACTTAGTGTGGGGGCAAATTACATAATGCAGGGCTGTCTGGGGGCAAAATTAACTTGGGGGGGCAAATTACTCAGTGGGGGGCAGTGTGGCGGGCAAACTACATAATGGAGGGCCGTGTAGGAGATGTCCCTGGATGTAAGAGGTATGGGCACGATATATGGGTGAGGCTGTGTGTGGGTGTGGCTTGAGGGTGGTCGGCCACACAGGGGCCCCATGATCTCCTATTCCTGGGGGAAGTGCCCCTCCAAAAACCAGGCTCTGGATCCGCCACTGGGGCAGTGTCGGGGAGGGGAGGGGACGGCGGGGGTAGGGGGGGCAAGCACTTGAGCTGTGTAAGGGGCCCCAAAATTTCTGATGGCAGCCCTGCTTGCCAATATGGTTGTTTTAGGCAATTTTAAGTACAACCGCTGTTTTTTCAGAAGCAATTCTGTCCTTGGGAATGGAGCTGATAATGGAAACCCCAATAAATCTAATGGATTTATGTAATAACACTGCAAGGTCCAGGTAGCTGATGGTGATGACTGGCATCTCCCAACTCAATGGGGACTGGACATTTCGGTCCACTGTGGACCTATTTTTTTCAACAGTGTATCTGTGGCAGAAGAAAATACAGGAAAGCCTGGACATAGGCTAGCCATTTATCCTAGCCATGGGCTGTGGCCTGCATGGACCAGTTATTATTAATCTTCCAGAAGGTTTTAAGATTGAAAGTTGTCAGGCTGCAAAGAAAACCTTGACACCTCGGCAGCAATAAACTGTAAAAACAGAAGTCTTTCCGTTTGTTGACAAAACCTGCAGATAAGATATTACGACCATTTACTGAACATTCCCTACAAAACACGGTAGCAAATCTTAAGTTGTCACAACATTTACACAATGCACTGCAGTTTTAAAGGCAATAAGGTCCCACAGATAAGAAACGGCTATAATTCAGCTTATTCCAGTGCCCCGTGTGAACGCAGAAGTCACTTATTTACAAAAGTGTCATGGTAACATGACATATCTATGCAGGTGTAGCAGAGCTGAGTTTGTTATTCTCCCATGTGCCACACAGCGACTATAACTGGAGATTGGCAATCACAGCGAGTTGTATCCAATGACAAACTCAGCTCTGTTACATTGTTACACTTCTGCCAAATCTATATATTTTACAGATACACATATAATGCCCTTGTAGCAAAGCTATAATGTACTTTGTGCAGCAGCTGGTAGGGTGGATCCTGCTGATCAAAATGATATATGCCTTATGAAAATCGTTGTTGTGCCAATATTTAGATATAGCTGTAAGTGTACTGAGGGGGCGTGACCAGCACTGGATAGCTGAGGAACTGAGGTGCACCAGGGAGTGAGCCCCTCTCCTTAGTGCACTGAAGCCCTCATTTGCATAACTAATAAAAGTCTTTTCTTTTTCTTTTTTGCACACAACCACAACCAGTTTTCACAAGACAGGTTTCATATTTCCCATGGACTGTCAGTTAAAATCTGGAGCTGCCCGTTTTTAGGCAAAATAAACGGACCCAAAAAATGCGGAGAAATGTCACAAAAATGAAAAAACTGTGTATCAACCCAGCTAAACGGATTTTCCTACTAGAAACATTAAAGTTTTCTGAGATTCTGATACATAGTCTATATTCTGATTGGGCAGGGGTCCGACTCCTGGCACCCCCATGATCAGCTAGTTGACGAGAACGCGGCGCTCTGGTGTGATGCGGTCGTCTCGGAGATTGCCATGCACAGCGCTGTCCATTGGATAGTGGCTGTGCTTGGTATTGCAGCTCAGGCCCATTTACTTAAGGCTAGGTCTACACGACGACATTTGTCGCATTAATGTTGCGCAACAATTTTTATAATGGTAGCTTATGGTGTTGACATGCGACATGCTGCGACTGCGACACGACAGTCGGAAAAAATCCATTTGAAATGGATTTTTTAGCGACTGTCCCGTCGCAGTCAAATTGTGTCGCATGTCGCAGTGCGACACCATAGACTATCATTATAAAAATTGTCACGCGACATTGGTGCGACAAAATGTCGCGTGACAAATGTTGCAGTGTAGTTGTGCCCTATTTGTCGCGCGACACATGTCGTCGTGTAGAACTAGCCTTAAAGGGACTGAGCTACGCCAAGGCCATGTGACCCATGGACGTGATGTCACAGGTCAAGGAACAGACGGCAGCGCTCACCGTTGATCAGTGGGATTTCCGGAAGTCGGACCCCTACCCAATCTGACATCGATAGCCTATCCGGAGGATATACAAATCTCAGACAACCCCTTTAATAGATTGTGTGATTGATGGAGGCAGCAACAACCGTGTGGCCACTATTCAGAGATCCTATCATACTCCCTTTTGGGGTGGGTCCACACACAGTTTTTTTTCTGACATTTATTGCACTCTTGGCCCTTGCGGGGGTTTTTTCCGGCAAAAGAGCCAGCTCCAGATCTTAGCTGAAGGTCTATGGGAAATATAGTTTGAAACACAGGACGGATAAGTATTTTTTTCTTTTGACATTTTTGTTCATTAGGTCCCATTTTTTGTCTTTCTGACTTGTTTTCAGCATTCTGGGGCTGTTTGCGTTTTTTTCAGGCGCACCATGAAGAACATCAGAAAAGCTGCCACAAAAAAGCAGCAGAAAATACGCGTGGCAAAAACTTTACGCACCCCAAAAACATCACTGCAAATTTTATGTGTTGCAGTAACCTTAGGGTAGGTTCTCACGACTATTAGGCCTAATTTACACGTCCGCAAAATGGATCCGCATCCCATCCGCAATTTTGCTGAAGGGTTGCAGACCCATTCATTTCAAAGGGGCAGGAATGGATGTGGACAGCACACTATGTGATGTCTGCATCCGCATTTCTGCATCCGTGTTTCCGCAAAAAAATAGAACATGTCCTATTCTTGTCCGCAATTGCGGACAAGAAAAGGCTTTCTCTATATAGTGCCAGCAATGTGCGGTCCGCAAAATGCGGAATGCACATTGCAGCCGCCCGTGTTTTGCGGATCCGTGTTTCCGCAAAACACACTACGGATGTGTGAATTAGGCCTTAAACCTGCGTGAACATACCCTCTACTCCCAGCCGACGCATGCCTTGTCGGCACCACCACCAAACTGACCAGTGCCATGTACATTCAGCCAAATCTTCTCCCCACCTTAAGTCCTCAAAGTCCTAAGAACGTGTCCACTGATGGCCTCCTTGATGTTCTACTTGAGAAGTGGGCTTCTGAAAAAAACCTATTTACTCATCAGCCCGTTCAAAGAAAGTGAGTGTAGCTGCTGGGTAAGTTCTAACGAGTGGGGGTGGGGAGATGTGAAATTCTAGACAGTCTTCAAATACAGGTTATAGATGGTGGTGGAAATTTCCATTTGGACTATGGATACCGCAGCGTGATGGTGTGAACATACATGCACATACTAGTGGACCCCCTTGCGTGATTATAAGCGGGCTTTTTGGTACAGTATAAGAGATCCACAGGATGGGGGATAAGTATTAGATTGGTAAGGGTCCTACTGCTCGGACACCTACCTGTCACGAGGACGCAGACGTCATACCCTTTGGAGCCTCACGAAATAAATGAAGCCGCAGGTCGGGCATTGAACCGCCACTCCATTCATCTCTATGGGAGTTCTGGAAATAGCAGAGTGCCGTACCCTCGTAGAGATGAATGGAGCGGCTGCGCAAATGCTTGACCTGCCGTAGGAGATCCTCGTGATCGGGTTGGGTCCCAGCAGTAGGAATCCCACCAATCTAATAGTTATCCCCTATCCTGTAACAACTGGAATGCCCCTTTAGGACGCATGCACACGACCATATGTATTTTGCGGCCCGCAGAAAACAGATCCGCAAAAAATACGGATGATGTCCGTGTGCATTCCGTAATTTGCAGAACAGCTGGCCCCTAATAGAACAGTACTATCCTTGTCCGTAATGCGGACAATAATAGGACATGTTCTATTTCGGAAATACGGACATACGGAAATGGAATACACATGGAGTAACTTTAATTTTTTTGCGGACCCATTGAAATAAATGGTTCCGCATACGGTCTGCTTACTGACTCACTTCTGTCCATAAATCATTAGTGATGAGTGGCAGGGGCAATATTCGAATTCGGTTTGGTAGAATATTCCTCATATCATTGCGAATTCGCGGTTATTTTCTTGCGAAAATCGGCAATGTAATATGCGGGTATTGCGCGCGCAATACAGACGTGGGTCACTATTGCTATATTTTTCAAGCTGCTAGAAGTTTTTGGACACCGGAGAAAATAGTTGGCATGGCAGAACATGAAATGAATGACCCATTCATTTCAATGGGTCTGCTGTGTACATGAGCGTTGTTTTTCACGCATCACTTGAGCGTTGCGTGAGAATCGCAGCATGTTCTATATTCTGCGTTTTTTTTACACTCATAGAAGTGAATGAGGCTGCGTGAAAAACGCATTGCATCCGCAAGCAAGTGCGGGTGCAATGCGTTTTTCACTGATGGTTGCTAGGTGCAAAACGCATTGCACCCGCGTGGAAAAAACTGAACAACTGAACGCAAACGCAGGCAGTACTGAATGGCTTTGCCTGCGGAATCGCATAGTTTTCACTGAACGCATCCGGACCTAATCCGGACACGCTCGTGTGAAAGAGGCCTAAATCATCCCATGTATACATGTTCTTTAGGCCTCATGCACACGACTGTATGTGTTTTGCGGTCCGCAAAAAAAACGGATGATAGCCGTATGGCCTGTTTTTTTTTGCGGATCTGTTATCTATGCAGATCCATTCTAATAATGCCTATCCTTGTCCACAAACTAGAAAAAAATAAGACATGCTCTATTTTGTTTTGCGGGGCTACGGAACGGACACACTGATGCGTATAGCACATGGTGCGCTGTCCGGATTTTTTGCGGTCCCATTGAAATGAATAAGTCCGCATCCTCTCACCAAAAAAAACGGAACGGACAAGGAAACCTGTAACCATTGTCCTGTAGCACACCTATAGATGAATATAATGGCACCTTTTTGTCTTTTTCTTTACACTTGCAGAAGCTGGAAAAACAAAGTTTAATTTATATGCAAATTAGCACCCGCAAGTGCCCAGGGGCGGAGTTCACTGTGTAGGAGCCCAGGCTGCTCTGCCTTTTTTATTGTTTCCCCGCCCCAGCCTCTGCCCACCCTCCTATTCCCCTTATATCATCCTACGGTCCGGCCTAGATCCCGTACCTGCGCACTGCCTCGCCGGGCCGGGCCATGTGAAATGTGATGCCCATTGGAGGCACGGCATCGCTTTAAGTACTGCGCATGCGCCGGTGAACGGCGCAGAACCAGCGGCAAGGTGCCATTATATTCATCTATAGGTGTGCTACAGGACAATGGAAGCACTGTATATGGACGTATGGAGGTGACAGACTCCCTTTAAGGGGGCCCCTGATAATTAGGGAGGGGCCCTGTTTTAGCACTGAGGCCCAGGAGCGTCAAGTTATACCACTAACATGAGGTGGTGTGTGTTTAGTATGCTCTGAGGTGTCCCAAAGTCTATTATGCAGCGTCTGCCATTTTTGAACTTTGGAACAATTTGGGCCAATGTGAGCTCCAGTCATTAGTATGGGAGGGAGGGGGGGGTGTTATTATTTCTTATAAAAAAAAATGTATGGTATAAAATATATATATATAAAAATATGCCAAGTGGTGGGTGAAACATGAGGGGGATATATAAAACCGGTGTAAAGTAGATCAGGCCCAGTCGCCCCTAGCAACCAGATTCCACCTTTCATTTGCCAAAGGAGCTCTGAAAAATGAAAGGTGGAATCTGATTGGTTGCTAGGGGCAACTGAGACACTAGTTTTTTATAAATCTCCCCGATATGTGCAAAGGCTCCTCAAAAACACATAGAAAAGGCTACAAAAAAAACACTGATCAAATCTGTGTTTTTTGGGGCCATAAGAACAAGCAACACAAACCTGTGAGGGAGCCCTCATACAGGGGGGAAACCTGCTCTGGATTATACACTTTCCATAATAATTACAAAAAATCGGGTAAAAGTTATATAAAAAAAAGTTAGTTGTATAAAAGTTAATGCACATGATGTCATTAGAGCTGTAATCACACATAAATCCAATCCACACATCAGCCATACAGACACAATTACATATACTGTATATAGATAAATATGAGATAGAAGAGGGATAATGTAGATAGATATACATAATATTACACATCTAATATGCTTTACAGCTGAGAAAATAACAAGTACAATAATAATAGTAACAAATATCATACTGTATATACTCTCTACTGGTAATGGACTGCAAACCTAGGGAATCACCTCCATCATCCACACACAGCGCAGTGAACACTCTCATCCGGCATACCTGAGAGAAGCCCACAAGCAGAGGCTGGAGGAGAAATCAATCGCCAGGTCAGGTGGGCACAGCAGCGGCGGGTCAGGTGGGCACAGCAGCGGCCGGTCAGGTGGGCACAGCAGTAGCGGGTCAGGTGGGCACAGCAGTAGCGGGTCAGGTGGGTACAGCAGCGGCGGGTCAGGTGGGCACAGCAGCGGCGGGTCAGGTGGGCACAGCAGTGGCGAATCAGGTGGGCACAGCAGCGGCGGGTCAGGTGGGCACAGCAGCGGCGGGTCAGGTGGGCACAGGCAGGGCCAGGTCAGGTGGGCACAGCAGCAGGTGGGCACAGGCAGTACAGCAGAGGGTTGGCTCAGGTGGGCACAGAGTGAAAGCACAATACCAGGGTAATGGCAGCAGATGGGGCAGACTGGCTGCAGCTCCCCTGGTTCCTATCGCAGCAGGGCAGGAAGATCCTGTGGCAGGAGGCAGAGGGCACAGCTCGGCTCAGTGTCGGCAGCTTCCTCGCTGTAGTAATGCTGGTGACACCGGTAAGATGCAGGGAGCCGCCTACTGCCTGCCAGTCCTGCTCTGCCGGCTGCTGCTGTTCACACCACTGCTCTCTGCCGGCTCTCCACCGTGCGTCCGGGCGATCACATCATAGCAGCTCTCTTACCCTCTCTCTATTCTCTCATATCATCACAGCTCTCTAACCCTGGCTATATCTAATATCATCACAGCTCTCTAACCCTGGCTATATCTAATATCATCACAGCTCTCTAACCCTGGCTATATCTAATATCATCACAGCTCTCTAACCCTGGCTATATCTAATATCATCACAGCTCTCTAACCCTGGCTATATCTAATATCATCACAGCTCTCTAACCCTGGCTATATCTAATATCATCACAGCTCTCTAACCCTGGCTATATCTAATATCATCACAGCTCTCTAACCCTGGCTATATCTAATATCATCACAGCTCTCTAACCCTGGCTATATCTAATATCATCACAGCTCTCTAACCCTGGCTATATCTAATATCATCACAGCTCTCTAACCCTGGCTATATCTAATATCATCACAGCTCTCTAACCCTGGCTATATCTAATATCATCACAGCTCTCTAACCCTGGCTATATCTAATATCATCACAGCTCTCTAACCCTGGCTATATCTAATATCATCACAGCTCTCTAACCCTGGCTATATCTAATATCATCACAGCTCTCTAACCCTGGCTATATCTAATATCATCACAGCTCTCTAACCCTGGCTATATCTAATATCATCACAGCTCTCTAACCCTGGCTATATCTAATATCATCACAGCTCTCTAACCCTGGCTATATCTAATATCATCACAGCTCTCTAACCCTGGCTATATCTAATATCATCACAGCTCTCTAACCCTGGCTATATCTAATATCATCACAGCTCTCTAACCCTGGCTATATCTAATATCATCACAGCTCTCTAACCCTGGCTATATCTAATATCATCACAGCTCTCTAACCCTGGCTATATCTAATATCATCACAGCTCTCTAACCCTGGCTATATCTAATATCATCACAGCTCTCTAACCCTGGCTATATCTAATATCATCACAGCTCTCTAACCCTGGCTATATCTAATATCATCACAGCTCTCTAACCCTGGCTATATCTAATATCATCACAGCTCTCTAACCCTGGCTATATCTAATATCATCACAGCTCTCTAACCCTGGCTATATCTAATATCATCACAGCTCTCTAACCCTGGCTATATCTAATATCATCACAGCTCTCTAACCCTGGCTATATCTAATATCATCACAGCTCTCTAACCCTGGCTATATCTAATATCATCACAGCTCTCTAACCTTGGCTATATCTAATCATCACAGCTTTCTAACCCTGGCTATATCTAATATCATCACAGCTCTCTAACCCAGACTATATCTAATATCATCACAGCTCTCTAACCCTGGATATATCTAATATCATCACAGCTCTCTAACCCTGGCTATATCTAATATCATCACAGCTCTCTAACCCTGGCTATATCTAATATCATCACAGCTCTCTAACCCTGGATATATCTAATATCATCACAGCTCTCTAACCCTGGCTAAATCTAATATCATCACAGCTTTCTCTAACCCTGGCTATATCTAATATCATCACAGCTCTCTAACCCAGACTATATCTAATATCATCACAGGTCTCTAACCCTGGCTATATCTAATATCACCACAGCTCTCTAACCCTGGCTATATCTTATATAATCACAGCTCTCTAACCCCAGCTATATCTAATATCATCACAGCTCTCTAACCCTGGCTATATCTAATATCATCACAGCTCTCTAACCCTGGCTATATCTAATATCATCACAGCTCTCTAACCCTGGCTATATCTTATATCATCACAGCTCTCTAACCCCGGCTATATCTAATATCATCACAGCTCTCTAACCCTGGCTATATCTAATATCATCACAGCTTTCTAACCCAGGCTATATCTAATATCATCACAGCTCTCTAACCCTGGCTATATCTAATATCACCACAGCTCTCTAACCCTGGCTATATCTAATATCATCACAGCTCTCTAACCCTGGCTATATCTAATATCATCACAGCTCTCTAACCCTAGCTATATCTAATATCATCACAGCTCTCTAACCCCGGCTATATCTAATATCATCACAGCTCTCTAACCCTGGCTATATCTAATATCACCACTGTTCTCTAACCCTGGCTATATTTTATATCATCACAGCTCTCTAACCCCAGCTATATCTAAAATAATCACTGTTCTGTAACCCTGGCTATATCTAATATCACCACAGCTCTCTAACCCTGGCTATATCTAATATCATCACAGCTCTCTAACCCAGACTATATCTAATATCATCACAGCTCTCTAACCCTAGCTATATCTAATATCATCACGGCTCTCTAACCCTGGCTATATGTAATATCATCACAGCTCTCTAACCCTGGCTATATCTAATATCATCACAGCTCTTTAACCCTGGCTATATCTAATATCATCACAGCTCTTTAACCCTGGCCATATCTTATATCATCACAGCTCTCTAACCCTGGCTATATCTAATATCATCACAGCTCTCTAACCCCGGCTATATCTAATATCATCACAACTCTCTAACCCTGGCTATATCTAATATCATCACAGCTCTTTAACCCTGGCCATATCTTATATCATCACAGCTCTCTAACCCTGGCTATAACTAATATCATCACAGCTCTCTAACCCTGGCTATATCTAATATCATCACAGCTCTCTAACCCTGGCTATATGTAATATCATCACAGCTCTCTAACCCTGGCTATATCTAATATCATTCATCACAGATCTCTAACCCTGACTATATCTAATATCATCACAGCTCTCTAACCCTGGCTATATCTAATATCATCACAGCTTTCTCTAACCCTGGCTATTTCTAATATCATCACAGCTCTCTAACCCAGACTATATCTAATATCGTCACAGCTCTCTAACCCTGGCTATATCTAATATCATCACAGCTCTCTAACCCTGGCTATATCTAATATCATCACAGCTCTCTAACCCTGGCTATATCTAATATCATCACAGCTCTCTAACCCTGGCTATATCTAATATCATTCATCACAGATCTCTAACCCTGGCTATATCTAATATCATCACAGCTCTCTAACCCTGGCTATATCTAATATCATCACAGCTTTCTAACCCCGGCTATTTCTAATATCATTCATCACAGATCTCTAACCCTGACTATATCTAATATCATCACAGCTCTCTAACCCTGGCTATATCTAATATCATCACAGCTCTCTAATCCTGGCTATATCTAATATCATCACAGCTCTGTAACCCTGGCTATATCTAATATCATCACAGCTCTCTAACCCTGGCTATATCTAATATCATCACAGCTCTCTAACCCTGGCTATATCTAATATCATCACAGCTCTCTAACCCTGGCTATATCTAATATCATCACAGCTCTCTAACCTTCGCTATATCTAATATCACAGCTTTCTCTAACCCTGGCTATATCTAATATCATCACAACTTTCTAACCCAGACTATATCTAATATCATCACAACTCTCTAACCCTGGCTATATCTAATATCATCACAGCTCTCTAACCCTGCCTATATCTAATATCATCACAGCTCTCTAACCCTGGCTATATCTAATATCATCACAGCTCTCTAACCCTGGATATATCTATTATCATCACAGCTCTCTAACCCTGGCTAAATCTAATATCATCACAGCTTTCTCTAACCCTGGCTATATCTAATATCATCACAGCTCTCTAACCCAGACTATATCTAATATCACCACAGCTCTCTAACCCTGGCTATATCTTATATAATCACAGCTCTCTAACCCCAGCTATATCTAATATCATCACAGCTCTCTAACCCTGGCTATATCTAATATCATCACAGCTTTCTAACCCTGGCTATATCTTATATCATCACAGCTCTCTAACCCTGGCTATATCTTATATCATCACAGCTCTCTAACCCCGGCTATATCTAATATCATCACAGCTCTCTAACCCTGGCTATATCTTATATCATCACAGCTCTCTAATCCTGGCTATATCTAATATCATCACAGCTCTCTAACCCTGGCTATATCTAATATCACCACAGCTCTCTAACCCTGGCTATATCTAATATCATCACAGCTCTCTAACCCCGGCTATATCTAATATCATCACAGCTCTCTAACCCTGGCTATATCTAATATCATCACAGCTCTCTAACCCCGGCTATATCTAATATCATCACAGCTCTCTAACCCTGGCTATATCTAATATCACCACAGCTCTCTAACCCTGGCTATATTTTATATCATCACAGCTCTCTAACCCCAGCTATATCTAAAATCATCACAGTTCTGTAACCCTGGCTATATCTAATATCACCACAGCTCTCTAACCCTGGCTATATCTAATATCATCACAGCTCTCTAACCCTGGCTATATCTTATATCATCACAGCTCTCTAACCCTGGCTATATCTAATATCATCACAGCTCTCTAACCCAGACTATATCTAATATCATCACAGCTCTCTAACCCTGGCTATATGTAATATCATCACAGCTCTCTAACCCTGGCTATATCTAATATCATCACAGCTCTTTAACCCTGGCCATATCTTATATCATCACAGCTCTTTAACCCTGGCCATATCTTATATCATCACAGCTCTCTAACCCTGGCTATATCTAATATCATCACAGCTCTCTAACCCTGGCTATATCTAATATCATCACAGCTCTCTAACCCAGACTATATCTAATATCATCACAGCTCTCTTACCCTAGCTATATCTAATATCATCACAGCTCTCTAACCCCGGCTATATCTAATATCATCACAGCTTTCTAACCCCGGCTATTTCTAATATCATTCATCACAGATCTCTAACCCTGACTATATATAATATCATCACAGCTTTCTAACCCCGGCTATTTCTAATATCATTCATCACAGATCTCTAACCCTAGCTATATCTAATATCATCACGGCTCTCTAACCCTGGCTATATGTAATATCATCACAGCTCTCTAACCCTGGCTATATCTAATATCATCACAGCTCTTTAACCCTGGCCATATCATATATCATCACAGCTCTTTAACCCTGGCCATATCTTATATCATCACAGCTCTCTAACCCTGGCTATATCTAATATCATCACAGCTCTCTAACCCTGGCTATATCTAATATCATCACAGCTCTCTAACCCAGACTATATCTAATATCATCACAGCTCTCTAACCCTAGCTATATCTAATATCATCACAGCTCTCTAACCCCGGCTATATCTAATATCATCACAGCTTTCTAACCCCGGCTATTTCTAATATCATCACAGCTCTCTAACCCTGGCTATATCTAATATCATCACAGATCTCTAACCCTGGCTATATCTAATATCATCACAGCTCTCTAACCCTGGCTATATCTAATATCATCACAGCTTTCTAACCCCGGCTATTTCTAATATCATCACAGCTCTCTAACCCTGGCTATATCTAATATCATCACAGATCTCTAACCCTGGCTATATCTTATATCATCACAGCTCTCTAACCCTGGCTATATCTAATATCATCACAGCTCTCTAACCCTGGCTATATCTAATATCATCACAGCTCTCTAACCCTGGCTATATGTAATATCATCACAGCTCTCTAACCCTGGCTATATCTAATATCACCACAGCTCTCTAACCCTGGCTATATCTTATATCATCACAGCACTCTAACCCCGGCTATATCTAATATCATCACAGCTCTCTAACCCTGGCTATATCTAATATCATCACAGCTCTCTAACCCTGACTATATCTAATATCATCAAAACTCTCTAATCCTAGCTATATCTCATATCATCACAGCTCTCTAACCCTGGCTATTCAATACAACTCTCTAACCCTGGCTATATCTAATATCATCACAACTCTCTAACCCTAGCTATATCTAATATTATCACAACTCTCTAACCCTAGCTATATCTAATATAGGGGCAGTCGGCACAGGTGCAGGTCAGGCAATCCAGGTCAGCAACAAGAGAGTCTAGACGTGGATAAAGTGGTGGCCGCGCTTATGTGGTGAGCTCTCTATCAATTTCTGAGGGACTTACGAAGATAGCCGACGGTCACGCTCGTCTATTTTCAGGTGCTCTGATAGAAATTAATAGAGGGCGGCTGTGCGTGTGTGGTGCGCTGTCCATCGCTTTGGGAGCTCTGTTCTAGAGATAGGTGTGGGCTCCAGAGGTGGGACCTGAAAATGGTGGCTCATCCTAAGGAATGGTCAGCTTTAGAGGGGGCCAAGGCGAACAGGCCTGCAGTTCGAGCAGGAGACCGGGAGACTACAGCTCCATGAGATATCAAGTTTGACATGGAGCTTTTCTTTGACAGGAGTCAGGGGGCGGCTGGCCATAGACTCTCCAGGGAAATTTCCCGTTGGGTCGATGCCCGGGGCCCGCCCAAGCCCTCCTCATGGCGGCCGGTCGGGTACATAGCGATCTGATGCTCTTGGTATTAACTAATAGTAGGAGGATCTGGTACTTATGCACCTGGCCGGCAGAAGAGATGGCCCTCCTGCATCCTGGACCAACCCCAAGATCAATGCATCCATACCCAAACACCATGCATACACTCACATGCACATATGCAGATGCACTTCCAACTCGGTTGCACACAGGATGAAACATATACATGCTCACTACATACAGTACATGCAGATGCCTATGATGCATATATGTGTACACTTACGTACACGTTTGCACACACTACATCATACATAAGCCGGTCCATAGTAAAACCATCATTCATTTTGTTTAAGGGTTGACCTACAAGTGTCTGATAGTAATCCGATTCACAAAATGCTGTTTCGAAGAGTGACCTTCAAAAGGAAATAGTAGTGGTGGTGATAAAAGATAGGGTTCCTTGTCTGTGGACTCCCCAACAGCGGGGTGGTCCACCATTACTGGAGAAACGCGGCTTCTTGTGTTCATGTCTCTCTTTCCACAGGATGATAACACAGGCTTACCAATACTTTTGTTAAAATATTTGGGGCATCCGAGCCCCACCCCAGGAACATGTAAATCAAGTGGGACTGCCCACTTAATGGGCGGTGCTTATGGAAGCCACACCCACTTCAATCTCTTAACATTAAGGACAACCCTTGCAAATTCATGGACTGTCAGGAACTGTAAGACTAATGTATCCCGAATATATCACTTTCCACCCTTGTCAGCAGTAATTACTATTATCAGCTTCTACGTATGTGTGTGTAATGTGTGTACGTATGTGTTGTGACACTCATGTGGCCTCTGAATTATTTTTGGGACAGGATGCATGAATCAGCATCAGAAAATGATATTGGATGAAAAAATTGGGTATAATTAATGTAGAACTTGCAGGAATATACTGTATGGAAGGCAAATGTGCAATTAATGATAGGGCCAAGTGATGCGTGTTAGGGATGGAAGCTGAGCAGGAAGTCTCTGTGATACCTCTCAGCTCAGGTCAGATGATGCCATATCAATAGCAGCTGCCGGATGGGGAAGTATACAGCTTATGGGTAATAACTGGAATGGGGCAACTACAGTACCCTGAAAGGTTATCAAAATTAGGGTTATTCACTTTAGAAAAAAGACAACTGAGGGGAGATTTAATAACTATGTATAACTATATGAGGGGTCAGTACAGAGATCTGTCCCATCATCTATTTATCCCCAGGACTGTGACGAGGAGACATCCTCTGCATCTGGAGGAAAGAAGGTTTCTGCACAAACATAGAAGAGGATTCTTTACGGTAAGAGCAGTGAGGCTATGGAACTTTCTGCCTGAGGAGGTGGTGATGGGGAGTACAATAAAGGAATTCAAGAGGGGACTGGATGTATTTCTGGAGTGTAATAATATACAGGCTATAGCTACTAGAGAGGGGTCGTTGATCCAGGGAGTTATTCTGATTGGAGTCGGGAAGGAATTTTTTTCCCCTTAAGTGGGGAAAATTGGCTTCTGCCTCACAGGGTTTTTTGCCTTCCTCTGGATCAACTTGTAGGAAACAGGCCGAACTGGATGGACAGAGGACTTTTTTCAGTCCTCTATACTATGTTACATGTATAAAAATGATTACACTAAATAAGGCACATAGCAATTAGTAACAATAAAATATAACGTTATTATTCTGTTACAATTAAAATCATCTATACTAATAAAATTTCTGTGTGCCTGGTGTCCGTGCGTGTGTGCCGATTTGTCAAGTGCGCATGCGCGGCGCACAGACCAATCGGCACACACTCCAAGGACACTACATGGGCAGCATCCTATTCAGTGGCGTAGGGATCGCCGTAGCAATGGCTATGGGGCCCTACGCCACTGGGGTCCTGGCCGCCGGCGCCGCTCCTCCCCTCCCAGCGCCGCCTCCTAGATAATTTATTTACTGTATTTGCCTCTGAAATTGAAGAGAAGCGCCGTAATCTCGCACAGGCGCACTGGCAGAGGCATCGAAGTGCGCATGTGCCGTCTTCCTGGCCTCTGCCAGTGCGCCTGTGCGAGATTGCGGCGCTTCTCTTCAATTTCAGAGGCAAGTGCAGTGAATATATTAGCTAGGAGGCGGCGCTGGGCGGGGAGGAGATCTGTGGATGACACTGAGGGGGATCGGTGGATGACACTGGGGGGATCTGTGGATGACACTGAGGGGGATCTGTGGATGACACTGAGGGGGATCGGTGGATGACACTGAGGGGATCTGTGGATGACACTGAGGGGATCTGTGGATGACACTGAGGGGGATCTGTGGATGACACTGAAGGGGATCTGTGGATGACACTGAGGGGGATCTGTGGATGGCACTGTTATGGGGTGGGGGTCTGTGGATGACACATATATAACAGTGTCATCCACAGATCCCCCTTAACAGTGCCATCCACAGATCCCCCATAACAGTGCCATCCACAGATCCCCCATAACAGTGCCATCCACAGATCCCCCATAACAGTGCCATCCACAGATCCCCAATAACAGTGTCATCCGCAGATCCCCCCCATAACAATGACATCCACAGATCCCCCATAACAGTGCCATCCACAGATCCCCCATAACAATGTCATCCGCAGATCCCTCCCATAACAGTGCCATCCACAGATCCCCCCCATAACAGTGCCAGCACTAATGTTCTAGAGCCCGTTATTGTAACGGGCCTAATGTCTAGTTACATATAAAATGGTTGGTGCTATAAACACTTACAGGCTAACAACGCCCTAGCAGGGGGTATAGGTAAATGGCTGAGTACATACATATAACAGGACCGTATACCACAGTGCAGTCAATGGCTGAATACATATAGATGTAGACAAATCATATAGGTAGATGGCTGAGTACATATATTAAACTGAACAATATATCACTATGCAGTTAGTAGCTGAGTATATATGAATAACTCACAGTAAAAGTGACACCACCTAACCATATTATGTTGAAATCCAAATAAAGTGCAAATGCTAAACTAGGCCTACATGACAATACAGCCCAAACAGTATGAAATCATTTGAGTAGTCAACATACCATAAACCGCCACTCCTGCGACCCGACGCGCGTTTCGCTAATGCTTCATCAAGCATATTATTTTATTTTTATATTTTTCCTTCCCTCTACCTAAAAGATTTCAGTTTGTTTTTCAATTGAGTTGTACAGTTTATAGGTCACATTAAAGGTGGAAAAAGTTATGAAATTATTTATCTTTGTTTCATTTTTTTACAGCACAGAAACCTAACATTTTAACAGGGGTGTGTAGACTTTTTATATCCACTGTATCTACTCAGCCATTTACCTATACCCCCTGCTAGGGCGTTGTTAGCCTGTATGTGTTTATACCACCAACCATTTTATATGTAATGATTTTAATTGTAACAGAATAATAAAGTTATATTTTATTTTTACTAATTGCTATGTGCCTTATTTAGTGTGATAATTGAGGGGCCCTTTTTTCTAAATTTAGAATTTTGCCCCACTATACATATTTGGTGTTTATGTATAAAAATGAGTGGGTGATGCATCGAATAAAGCCTCATAGGGTCTTGTTTCAATAAAAAGTTCACTAACACTGGGCACCACTGCTATATGTGGAAACTGTAGTCACTTATGTATGTGTACTGCTCACTATAGCAATGAGAGAGTATCAGTAAGATAGTACCGGTGCCCTTTGTGTCGATCAGCTGAGACTGCTGCATTGTAGTCTGCAGTCTCTGTACCAGTTATCGAATGGTTTGGACATTTTGGCACTTTATGAAGCCTTCCACTCTCAGATCCTGACATATAGACTGAGTCATGTTATCTAGTGTGGGCACTTGAGCCAGCAGTGGGATTAACCACCAGCCACCAGGTAAATTACATAGCCCCTCTGGAGACCAGCGCTGTGTACCCTACGTCATTTGGCACCACACCTTCCTACATTTCCTTCTTACCTAAACCGTCCACATTTAAATCAACTTATCAAACCTACTCTACCACAACAGACCCTATGGGTATTGATCTCCACTAGACACTAATTACCATGTCTCCTCCCAACTTTATCCCTAATTGAACACCATGTGTCCTCCTAACTTTATCCCTTATTGAACACCATGTCTCCTCCCAACTTAATCCCTAATTGAACACCATGTCTCCTCCCAACTTTATCCCTTATTGAACACCATGTCTCCTCCCAACTTCATCCCTTACTAAACACCATGTCTCCTCCCAACTTCATCCCCTATTGAACACCATGTCTCCTCACAACTTCATCCCTTACTGAACACCATGTCTTCTCCCAACTTCATCCCTTACTGAACACCGTGTCTCCTCCCAACTTCCTCCCCTATTGAACACCGTGTCTTCTCCCAACTTCATCCCCTATTGAACACCATGTCTCCTCCCAACTTCATCCCCTATTGAACACCATGTCTCCTCCCAACTTCATCCCTTATTGAACACCGTGTCTCCTCCCAACTTCATCCCCTATTGAACACCAGGTCTTCTCCCAACTTCATCCCTTACTGAACACCATGTCTCCTCCCAACTTCATCCCTTACTGAACACCATGTCTCCTCCCAACTTCATCCCCTATTGAACACCATGTCTCCTCCCAACTTCATCTCTTATTGAACACCGTGTCTCCTCCCAACTTCATCCCCTATTGAACACCATGTCTCCTCCCAACTTCATCCCCTATTGAACACCATGTATCCTCCCAACTTCATCCCTTATTGAACACCGTGTCTCCTCCCAACTTCATCCCTTACTGAACACCATGTCTCCTCCCAACTTCATCCCCTATTGAACACCATGTCTCCTCCCAACTTCATCCCTTACTGAACACCATGTCTCCTCCCAACTTCATCCCCTATTGAACACCATGTCTCCTCCCAACTTCATCCCTTATTGAACACCGTGTCTCCTCCCAACTTCATCCCCTATTGAACACCATGTCTTCTCCCAACTTCATCCCTTACTGAACACCATGTCTCCTCCCAACTTCATCCCCTATTGAACACCATGTCTCCTCCCAACTTCATCCCCTATTGAACACCATGTCTCCTCCCAACTTCATCCCTTACTGAACACCATGTCTCCTCCCAACTTCATCCCTTACTGAACACTGTGTCTCCTCCCAACTTCATCCCTTACTGAACACCATGTCTCCTCCCAACTTCATCCCTTACTGAACACCGTGTCTCCTCCCAACTTCATCCCTTACTGAACACCATGTCTCCTCCCAACTTCATCCCCTTTTGAACACTGTGTCTCCTCCCAACTTCATCCCCTATTGAACACCATGTCTCCTCACAACTTAATCCCTAATTGAACACCATGTTTCCTCCCAACTTCATCCCTTATTGAACACTGTGTCTCCTCCCAACTTCATCCCTTACTGAAACACCATGTCTCCTCCCAACTGCACACCAGGTACCTACCTAACCCACTGCATACCAAGCATACCTACTTTAATCTGCTAGACACCAAGTGATCCTAACCCATATAACCCCTACCCTATCATCTTTATATCTCATTGGACACCAATAGTACTCTCAACTTTAGGCAAGAGATCAGCTGCTGTCCTACACCATTGTCGGGCAAAAGATTAAACCTGATGCATACCTACCTCCTCACTGGACATCAGATAAGCTCGTTTTACTTCTATACACCAGGAAATGTTGCTTACTGACCTTCCTAAGCAGTCTTCTAAGAATATAAACTACTCATATATGCCCACTGGATGCTAGGGACTTCATTGTGCTTCTGGTCAGCATGTGCTGCACTGAAGAATGCCACAAATTGAATATATTGGGTGAATATATTAGGTGTTTTTTTTAACAGGCACATGGGGAGCAAATGTGTAAAACCAAGACACTTACCAATGCACTAATATGGAGATATACTGTGCATGGTTACATGGCAAGTCATTACCTAGAAGTCAATTCATTATCCTACTCTATGAATGGAGATTGGATTAGTGTTAGATTATGATAGCAATATATTTGCAGAATTCAGGATAGAAGGTTATAGAATAGGAAGTGAAAGGAGAAGTAAATGAATAGAAAAGGAAATGAAATAGAAAAGAACATGGAAATGAATAGGAATGAAAAAAGGAATGGAAGTGAAATGCAAAATGAAATGTAATCAAATTGAGAATAAAATGTCATGGAAAGGGGAAAGGAGATAGAACAGATAAAAAGGGGACATGGAAAGCAAAGGGAATGAAAAGAGAAAATAAATTGAAAGAAAAATGTAAATAAAATGAATATGCATGGAGAAAAGAGAGAGAACAGGAAAGAGAATGAATAAGAAAGGAAATTGAGAAAAGAAAATAATTTATAAAGGGAAAGGAGGAAACAGAAAGGAACAGGAAAGGGAATGAGAAAGAAATTAGATAGGAAACATAAAAGATAGAGAAAGAAAAGAAATCTGAAAAAGAAAGCAATGAAAGGGGGGGGGGGGAATCGAAAAGTTTAGTGAAAAGACAGATAAAGAATGAAAGGAAAGGAAAGAAAATGAGAAAGAAATTAAAGGAAAGAGGAAACAAAATCCCAAAGTTTTAGGGAAATACAAGGAACAGAAAGAAAAAGAAAAAGAAAAAAAGGGAATAAAAACGGAATGAAACAGAAGAGGAAATATTAAAGGAAAGTGAACTGGAAATAAATTAAATGAAGCAGTAAATACACGTTGAGGTCGCTTTCACACAGTCAATGTTTGATCAGTGATTTCCATCAGTGATTGTGAGCCAAAGCCAGGTACGGGTCAAAAACACAGAATCTGTGCATTACATTATGTGTCACTAATTCTGTGGAAGCTCCACTTCTGGTTTTGGCTCAAAATCACTGATGGAAATCACTGACCAAACACTGACTGTGAAAGTGACCAAAAGGTATAGAAGAAATACATGGAACAGAAAAAGAATGAAAACAGAATACAAAAAATGAAATGAAAGGGAGGAAATATAAAAGAGATATAGCAAGGAAACAAAATGAGAAAGAAATGGAAGAGGATATAACAGACATCGGGAAAAGACAGTGGACAGAATGAAAAGGAAAATATGGAATGAAAAGGGAATGAAAATGAAATGAAAAAGCAAATGAAATATAAACGAAAAGGAGAGAGAACAGGAAGGAAAGGGAAAGATAAAGGGACGAGAAATGTAATGGAAGTAAAGGACAACATGGAAATATATAGAGACAAGAGAGGGAACAGGAAGGGAAGGGGAATGAGAATGGGAAAAAAACAAGAAAGGGAATGGAAATGCAAATTAAAAAAACAAAAAAGAAAATAACACAAAACAAAAAGGGAAATAAAAAGGACAGGAAAGAATAAATTCATATCTTCTGACTAGATGCCTGTTTATAGTAATTGGTTTCTGTTTCCTAAATCTAGGGTTAAACCAAATGTGTTAACAGCACAGTAGGAGACCTTGACTGGCATGTAGTAAGGGGTCAGGGTGGATCCTGGATGTAACGCTGGGTTCACACTTGAGCGTATTTGATACGCGTGTATTACATTTTTGGAAATAGGAAACGCGCTTTGTACGCGCGTTCGTGTGATTGACCACTCTGGCGTCAATCACAATACGCGTGACAAAACACACCAAAGAAGCTCCTGTACTTCTTTGGGCGTAGGGCGTTTTACAGCACGTTCGTACGCGCTGTAAAACGCTCAGGTGAGAACCATGCCCATAGGGAAACATGGGTTTTTACCTGTTGAGCGTTTTACAGCGCGTAGGAACGCGCTGTAAAATGCTCAGGTGTGAACCCAGGGTAAAGGTGAAGGGGGCTCCGGCTGGTATAATGTTTCCATCTGCAGTGGTATATCGTCATTTTCCTCTATCATACAATAAATGAGCTGTTCACACATTTCTTTGATGAATGACACACACACATTGAATCAAGACTTGGCAATCGGGATTAAACAAATAAAACTACTTGTTAGCATTTTCCAGTCCTCCCTGTATAATTCCGAGATCCTGCTGCCTAGAGCATTCATCTCATTACAGGCAGATGTTATCTTAGATCTTCATTTTACAGTCAGTTTACGTCACTGGTATGCTGCCCTGTGACATGCCAATGGTCATCACCCCACAGCATGGGCGTAACTATAGGGGGTGCAGAGGTAGCAGTCGCTACCGGGCCCAGGAGCCTGAGTGGGTCCAAAGACCCTTGTGCCGCATAAGAAGACACACATGGCACTGAGGGAAGGGGGGCCCAAGCTGAACTCTTGCACCAGGGCCCATGAGCCGTTAGCTACGCCCCTGCCCCACAGTCAGTAGTCATCGTTCCTGACCATTACTATGCCACCTTAGCTGTCCCTTCTGTAGATCATTACTCTTCCCAATGCAGGGAATATATTAGGCATATAATGTATTATGATTAATTTCCGCCCTTCATTCCAGGGAAAAGGGATTCCTATGGATTTCTGCCTGTATGGATTGGTAGCCATTTGTATACACATTTTGATGTTTTTAGGGGTGACTTTAGGAAATGCTAAAGCTCCTGCTCAGCAACCTAAGAATGCAAGTAATGTAAAACTTTACCAGATAAGAAAAATCCAGCAGATTTTGAATGTAGACCAACAGGGTGGAGTCCTCATGAGGTTTGGCATTTAACTGTGTATTTTCCAGACTGCGGCACAGTTTAAGGAGAGCAATCACTATAAGTGAAAATGTCTTACCACAAGTCATACTGCAAATAGGGAGATGAGAAAACCGGGATAGGATTTAACGAGACTTGCAATGCCACTGTTGGCCTGATCATCTTGGAAATTGGTTGCGCAATGGAGGCCATGTGGTGCAGCTCAACATGTCATAGTATTGCAATTTGCTATATATTTTTTTGGACTAGTCCAAAAACATTTGGCTTATGTCATAAACCTATGGCCATCAAAACTTGACCTGCATTGTATGAAACCAGCAGAGGCACGACCACTGTGGAGCTCCCATCAGTGAGAAGCCTATTCATAATACTAATTGCCTTGTAGCCATTCTATAAGTGTCTGGGAAACTCTTTTCCTCCATGCCTCTTTCAGAGCACAGGCTTCAAAGTCCTTGCAGAACCCCATGGTCTCTGTAGGACCCTGGATAAGGTTTGTGTTATGGCAGTGGGTGTGGAAAAATTGAGTCAAACAACTGATTTGGCTTTGGACTAAATCTAACGGTGTTATCCTGGCAGTCCACTGGTATTCACCCTTTCGGGATTTTGTTGCAGGGGAACCACCAGGCTTCTAATTCCTGGAGTAGTGTTCGTGTGGTTGACAGCTGCCCCGTGAGGGTCAGAGACACCGGTGCAGAGTATCAGGGGGTCAGGCAAAACTGTAGTCACGGACAGAATGAGGTCAGGGCAGGCACAGTACAAACAATCTATTAAACAGTCCAAGGAAAGGGCAGGCAGTGAAGGGTCAATACGTAGGTTAGTCACAGGTCAGGCAATATCTAGGAAATGGGCAGAAGTCAGTACACGGGTAGACAAACAGATACAGCACACCTTGGCAGGAACTATCAAGTAAGATAACCTATTGCTCAGACACCCTCCCAATGGGGAAGGTGCCTGAACTGGCTGTAGGTTGCCAGCCATTGACTGGTGAAAATTGGTATGTGTGCTGGCCCTATAAGAGCTGAAGGAGCTTGCACGAACCTTACGGGCAAGTGGATGAGACCTTGCTGGCAAGAGCAGGCCGTGGCCTGCAAGGGACGACAGTGCTGATGATTCTGGTGGTCAGACCCACGGCAAGGAGCTGTGGGATACCAGCGGGTCTGAGTCACCGATGTAGATGTAGACACGGAGGGGTGAGTGGAGCTGTGCCTGCCTGGGATAGTAGAGCAGCGGCTGTCATGGGCCACTGATATACCAGTTGGTGATGATTTCAACAAAACGTCCATTAGCATGTGGATGACCCCATTGATATCCCTGCAAGTCTTGATGGGAGTAGGGCAGGTCAGTTATCTGATCCTTTCCCATAATAAACGCAATTAGGTGTTAACGTAGACATTAAAAAATTCTTGTCACTCTACTAACAAAGCCGTCACCTAGAAAAATGACAGGGTATCATCATACAGACACACAAATTGTACAAAATGAAATAGGTTAGTCTGTAGGACAATGTGTGCTCCCTACTTCTTATCAACCGTCATAGCTATTGTATTTAGTGTTTACAACATTGTGCCATGTGTTAAATCATATTTGTAATGGGAGTAGTGACTAAATACATATGGATGGCTTTGCCTCAATATCCACCTCAAACCGGCTTGTGTCGGATCTGATCAGCTATGATTTTTTTGTAGTCTGTTGGCATGAGTAATGTGATGTTAAATGACTGTGCACTGCAACAAAGTTCAAGACTATTTTCAGACTTCAAAGTTGGAAAAATATGGATTTGCCTGTATAATTTGGGCGGTGGAAATAGTAAACTGGTCACCTTACTGTTGCTGTAGACATGGCGGCTTGTAGCCACCAGTTAAGCCACCTACGTAAGAGACTGAGGCCATAATGCAGCTACATTTTAGGGTTGCGTCACCTAGAACCTTCTTGAGAAACCTTGAGAAACATACAAAACAGCTGTAGGTCGTCTACTATGCGCATTAACTCTTGCCTCGTGTCCTCAGCAAAGAATAATGGAAAACAGAAAAAATAAAGGTTTATAATGTGTTTTCCATTATGCTTTGCTGAGGATTCCATCTATATATTGACTAGTGATGAGCGGCAGGTGCCATATTCGATTTCGACGAAATTCGCGAATATTCGAATGAATATTCGTTTCTTATTCGTCGAAATCGAATATTCGTCATTTTTTCTAGTTATCGCGATTAACATGCGATTTAAATAATCGCATATTGCGATTTGTACTTAAGGCTACTTTCCTATTGGTTTCATATCTAGAATTAGCGAGGATGACGAATATGAGGAATGTATTCGTCTATTCCTCAAAACGAAGATAACGAAGTATTCTACATCTTCGTTTTAGCTACCTATTCGTCAACTTCGCTAATTCTAGCAATCAAATAGGAAGGTTGACTATAGAGACAGCTGTGTTTAATTCGCTATCGATTTTTTTTTTTTTTTTTTTTAATAAATAGAATACTTATAATAATTTTATCAAGTAATATAATTATTGTATTAAAAAAATCGCATAGCAATTTAACACAGCTGTCTCTATAGTCAGTCAACCTTCCTATTTGATTGCTAGAATTAGCGAAGTTGACGAATAGGTAGCTAAAACGAAGATGTAGAATACTCGCTATCTTCGTTTTGAGGAATATGACGAATACATTCGTCATATTCGCTATTCGCTAATTCTACCAAGCCCACCATAACTTCTGTGCTCATGGAGCGTCCCCATCACCATGGGAACGTCTCCATATACTAAAATGTACTGTCGGATTTGAGGAATTACGTTGAAATCGCAATGCGATTAATTCAAGTTATATTAATCGCATTGCGATTTCAACTTAGAGCTGGGTTTATAATGGGTCAGCTTGCTAGAATTAACGAAGTTAACGAATATGGAATATAGCAGCAGTGCTAAGTTGAAATCGCAATGCGATTAATTTAACTTAAAGTATTCACATTGCGATTTCAACTTAGCACTGCTAGTGCATAGCTAATCTATATTCCATATTCGTTAATTCTAGCCTATGTAAGATAGCAGTGCTAAGTTGTAATCGCAATGCGATTAATATAACTTGAATTAATCGCATTGCGATTTCAACGTAATTCCTCAAATCCGACAGTACATTTTAGTATATGGAGATTCTCCCATGGATGGGGACGCTCCACATGAGCACGGAAGTCGGCAGAAGCGGCAACGGGCACTGACTAGAGCAGCCAGGAAGCCAGGAATCCTCAGGACAGGTAAGAACTACTTTTGGGAAGTAGGAAAGAAAAAAATATAACTAAAAAAAAACAAAAAAAAAAACGAATATTCGAAATAGCGAATTTATAGCGCTATATTCGAAATATTCGCGAATTAGCGAAGTGCCGATATTCGCTAAAAAAATTCGCTTTTCGAATATTCGCGCTCAACACTAATGTTGACTTTACATTGAGCACCACCATTGTTCCTGCCACGAATCACTGTCTATATGCATGGTCTGAATGGTGCTTACTGCTCTTTCATAGAAACTCCATAGCTTAAATAAACCAAGCTCAGATCACCCTATTGTCCTGTGTTTTTTCAAAGCAGCACAGTAGAGTTTCTTATGCTCTTCTATCTGAGTATAGCATAGGATAGAGGGGAAAACACTAATCTAGGAGATTTATAGTTTATTAGTACTTTTTCAGGAAAAATGCTTCAGTTCTGCCAGGACTCAGAGAAACCCTATATAGTAGAGGTTAGGATAACACACACTGTAGGTGATCCAGAAGACAGTCTGTCAGTCCTGCATACGGCAGCTCGCCTTGTGTACAAACCAATACATTGAGACCTGCTCAGTCATTGCTTATAGGCTTCATAGGCTTTATCTTTAATTGGGAAGGGGAGGCAGAATCAGTATTCCTGGTTTTAAAGGGTTACCAGGCTGCAGGTCTTCTTTAACTGACCGATGAACGATCTGTTGCTAGACTGTACCATAAACTACATAGGAAGGCCAATTACCAGACGAAAAAAATCTGAAAAGAACGTTCAGCATTTCAATAGATTTGGGAAATTGACAATGTATGCAGTAGAACATGTCAAAGTCAATGGTCAATCACTGAAGGGAACTGATATTGACCTACCGTAATTTATCTTGTGTATCATGACCACCTTTAAATTCTCATTTTACATGCTAGCATCTCTTGGGTAAGACAATAGGGCTTAGCTGGTTGACATTTCCTCCCAGATTTCTTGGCCAGCATGATGGATGATGGCATCAGAGATTAAGACTTCAGGTGAAAGTGGCCAGATACTGGGATGGCCAATATTTGATGGGAGCAATAATCTAATTCTGATAACTTCCTGGAGGATCGATACAGTAGTTACATAATATACAATATAGGCACAGCGCTCCCCTGCTCATCATTTGGAAGGTAAGGGGGTGAAATCCAAAAAAAGAGGAACAAATTCCAGTTTCCCAATAAAAACGATGGTCTTTATTAAACAAGCGATAAAAACTCCCATAGAAAAAACACTTTTATTTACGCGTTTCGGATTAAAACATTAGAATCCTTACTTATGACAAGTGTGCTGAAATAGCGGACTGCCTCCAATCAGAAATGAGGAACAGCATGTTAGGAGTTGTCAATATCAGGATAAGATGCAAAAAGAAGAGTGGAGTCCATATCATTCTTTTTCCTTTCTTTTTGAAAAGTAAGAAAAAACACAAAATTGCTCACTCTCCTTTAACCTGGAGAGTGAAATAATCTCTGCCAGGTTGCGTATGAGGAACTATTCTCCGCATGCTATCAATAGAGCGAAAGATTGGGCTCAGTCTTTGAAACGCAGGACACTAATATTTCCTGGATCTACTAACAAAAAGAAAAAGACAAATGCTTGACAATAGTGTAACTTTTATTACCAACTATAGTAAGGAATATACCCAAATATAGTAGGAAAGCATCTATCAGTAATAAACTTTGATGATGATTGGCGTACAATTGCAGACATGGATATAAAGTGTGTAGCACGCAGGGCCCCTACGCTGCAACAAAAAATTAGCCCTAGTCTTTTCCATGACCACCCTGCCCCCAGACCGGGTTGGTTATGCCACAAAGGAAGCTTTAAATGTGGCCACAATAGATGCATATGATGGTTACCCAGACAGTTGTTTCTAAGGTTAATCATAAACAGTATCACATTAAGCAATATATTAATTGCAACACTGATTATGCAGGCTATCTGATAACATGTGTAACACCCCAGAGTGGTGTTACCACTTCTGCACCTTGCTACTGTCTTTATTGGTCTAACCTCATGTCATCTTATGCATTTATTTCCAGGTCCTCCACACTGTGCATTCCTGATCTGTTCACATGTAATGTGCCTGTTTTACCAGCAGGTGGCAGCAGACAGGGCAGAGCTCCAATACTTAGATAGAATGGAACCTTCTAGGGAGAGGTGGGCGAGTCCTACTTCCCGAAGGAAGGGTTGAGGCAGAAGTTCTAGTCAGTCTAGCTTACCCCCAGCTAGGGGACAGGTGTACAGGGGCATGTCTCTGCTAGACATGCCCACGCAAGCCAGAGCGGCTTAAGCTCTGCTGGCCATGGAGGCCAAAGCTTGAAGCCTCAGGAGCCAGGAGGAAAGTTTCCTGGCATAACCTAGAGTCAGACTACAGAGAAGAAGTGCAGAATACAGAAGAAGCCGAGTTATACAGCCAGCCTGTCAGTACAGCAGAGTCAGAGAGAAACAGATATAGCAGAGTGGAGTTTGCCTGCCAGTTTCATGCAAAAGCCTGCTGGAACCAAGACAAAGCCTGTAAACCGTTTTGGAGAAACATTTATTTAAGTAAAGCTGCCATTGAACTTCATCTCAAGGTCTGGACTCAAGTTCGTTCAAATCCCTTAATTACTCCCCCCATTTATTGTTTCGGAGCCAAAGCCTGCGGTCCAGGGCTATCCAGGTAGGAGCACCGTGACACACATAAAGAGACATTTTAGGCCGCAACATACTACTCGGCATTTCCTACACCTGGGACGTGCATCATAGAGGACCCTAGGGGAAGGCGCCTGTTGCACATGCAGGGAATGTTCTGTGCAGTATGTGGGTTGCACCACAAATGCAATAAAAACCAGAATACAAAAACATATTTCAGACATTGGTGACAGAGAGTGTGGTAGCTCACCTGTTAATTAGTATGTGATAGGTGCTCTAGTTCTAGTCTGACTCACCCGGTCAATGAAGGGTAAATAAGGATAAAAGTATATCTATATCTGGGGTCACGCAGAGGTAATTACATATAGTAGTCTGTTTATTGATTAATGTGCAATAATTGATAAAACATAAAAAAGCATAAATAGTAAAGATATTACCTCTAAAAGGTAATAGCGCAAATAATTGTACCTAAAAATAAGCTGAAAACCGTACATGCTACAATAAGATCAAAAAGGAATAAAATGAAATAAATAAAAATAGTAAAAACAAGTATGTACTCAGATGTCCAGGATGATAATGATACTCAACATTATCAATAATCCGGTACAGAGTTCCCCTCCTAGAGTTAAACGGGGCTAATAAGCATGTGTCTTTTAAAATACATAAATTGGTGATAATTATGTAGAGCCGTGATTAGAAGGCCACAATATCATAAATCTGTCTACTGGTTAGATCCACTGTATTATACTGCGCAGTAAACCCGTTTGGTTTTATTCCATATAACGAGTAATGACAATTTAATGGAGTATCGGTAATTCAACAATTCCTGGGAGGTTCCTTTTTGCGCAGTTTACTAAATGTGGTTATGTAAGACAGTACATATTGATATCAATACACCGTTATTAGGGAGTTATGATATATGCAGGAGCAGACCAGTATTAATCTATGCCTCCAGTGGCGTCCCACTATGCACGGGTATACTGGCCGCTGTTACCTCTCCTGAAGTCTTCACGGACTTTGTCCCCTGCTGTGTACCCGGCACTGTGTATGATGGCGTCCCACGTGGCTCTGTAGCAAAATGCTCAGATGCTGAAGCACAGGCGCGAGCCGATGCAGACAAAGTATAATAGCCGCTGCTGTGTGATCGGCACTGTGTACGCGCAAGGTTGGGCGTCCCACGTGGTTCTATGCTGGTGTGCTCAATGGCATAAACGGGCCGGTATGAATAGGTAACTGGATTTTAGAGAAGCACTTCCCAATATTAGGTCAATCAAAGTTCATCCTGGTGTAGAAATATGCGAGAAACTTTTTTTACATTTTTTTTTTTACTCACCAAGATATGGACTCCACTCCACTTTTTGTATCGTCTCCTGATATTGACAACACCTGACATGCACTTGTCATAAATAAGAACTCTAATGTTTTAATCCGAAACGCATAGATAAATGTTGTTGTTTTTTATGGGAGTTTTTCTCACTTTTTAACCCCTTCAGGACCCTGCCATATTTCACCTTAAGGACCAGGCCAATTTTTGGCAAATCTTACATTTAGCAAATTTACCAAAAATTTAGAAAATTTGCAAATTTGCAAATTTCAATTTCTCAACTTTTACAATAGATAGTAATACCTCCAAAAATAGTTATTACTTTACATTCCCCATATGTCTACTTCATGTTTGGAACATTTTGGGAATGCCATTTTATTTTTTGGGGACGTTAGAAGCTTAGAAGTTTAGAAGCAAATCTTGAAATTTTTCTGAAAATTTCCAAAACCCACTTTTTAAGGACCAGTTTAGGTCTAAAGTCACTTTGTGAGGCTTACATAATAGAAACAACCCAAAAATGACCCAATTTTAATAACTAGACCCCTTACGGTATTCAAAACTGATTTTACAAACTTTGTTAACCCTTTAGGTGTTCCACAAAAATTTATGGAAAATGGAGATGAAATTTTAGAATTTCACTTTTTTGGCCGAATTTTCATTTTAATCAATTTTTTTCCAGTAACAAAGCAAGGGTTTACAGCCAAACAAAACTCAATATTTATTGCCCTGATTCTGTAGTTTACAGAAACACCCCATATGAGGTCGTAAACTGCTGTACGAGCACATGGCAGGGCGCAGAAGGAAAGGAACGCCATATGGTTTTTGGAAGGCAGATTTCACTGGGATAAGTTTAAGCTGCCATGTCACATTTAAAGACCCCCTGATGCACCCCTAGAGTAGAAACTCCAAAAAAGTGACCCCATTTTAGAAACTACACCCCCAAGGTATTCAAAACTGATTTTACAAACTTTGTTAACCTTTTAGGTGTGCAACAAGAATTAATGGAAAATGGAGATTAAATTTCAGAATTTCACTTTTTTAGCAGTTTTTCCATTTTAATCAATTTTTTTACAGTAACAAAGCAAGGGTTAACAGCCAAACAAAACTCAATATGTGGTCATAAACTACTGTACGGGCACAAGGCAGGGCGCAGAAGGATAGGAACGCCATATAGTTTTTGGAAGGCAGATTTTGCTGGACTGGTTTTTTGACACCATGTCACATTTAAAGCCCCTCTGATGCACCCCTAGAGTAGAAACTCTAAAAAAGTGACCCCATTTTGGAAACTACGGGCTAAGGTGGCAGTTTTGTTGGTATATTACACTTTTTGTGAGGCAAGGTAACAAAAAACAGCTATTTTGGCACTGTTTTTGTTTTTTGTTATTTACAACGTTCAGAGCTGGTTGTTACGGACGCGACAATACGAAATATGACTACTTTTTTGGTTGGTTGTTTCAGTTTTACATAATAGAGCATTTTTTGAAAAAAAGATTTTTTTGGTGTCTCTCCTCAATCTGAAAGCTGTGTTTTTTTTTATTTTTTGGGCGACTGTCTTATGTAGGAGCTCATTTTTTTCAGTATGAGATGACGGTTTGATTGGTACTATTTTAGGGTGCACAGGACTTTTTGATCGCTTGGTATTACACTTTTTGTGATGTAAGGTGACATATTTTTTTAGGTGTTCACCTGAGGGTTTAGGTCATGTGATATTTTTATACAGCAGGTTCTTACGGACATGGCAATACCTAATATGTCTACTTTTTATTTATTTATTTAAGTTTTACACAATAATATAATTTAAAAAAAATAAATAAATCATTTTAGTGTCTCCATAGTCTGAGAGCCATAGTTTTTTTTATTTTCTGGGCGACTGTCTTAGGTAGGTGATGAGGTTACGGTTAGATTGGTATGATTTTGGGGTGCATACGCCGCTTTGATCGCTTTAGTGATGTAAGGTGACAAAAAAATGTTGTTTTTAGCACAGTTTTTATTTTATTGTTTTGACGGTGTTCATCTGAGGGGTTAGGTCATGTGATATTTTTATAGAGCCGATCGATACGATGCGGCGATAGCGATTATGTGTACTTTTCTTTTTTTCCCTATTTTTTGCAAGTTTTTTTTTACCTTATTTATTTTACTTTATTTTTATTTATTTTTTACTTGAAACTTTAATTTTTTTTTACACTTTATTTTTTTTCGCACTCTGGGACTTCAACTTTTGGGGGTCTGATTCCCTTTACAATGCATCACAATATATATCTGTATTGTGATGCATTGGCTGTAAGTGTATTACTTAATGTAATACGCTTACGGCCTGCTTCTTGTGAGATCCATGGAGCTGGATCTCACAGGCTCTCCTGGAAGGCAGCTACGAAGCCTAAGGAAGGCATCAGGCTGCCTTCCCTGCCATCGGGTCCCCGTCACAGCAGCACGGGGACCTGATGGAAACTCCAATCCCCGCAAGGACATCGCAAGTGCCGCGGTCACCGCTGACCGCGGCACATCAAGGGTTAATGCTCCAGCATCAGTGATTTCACCGATGCCGGCGCATGCAGGAGGGGTCCAGATATCAGTGACTGCTGGATCACTGCCTCGGATCGGGCGGGCGCGTCTCCTGCACCCGCCCGATCACAGTGCCGTACATGTACGGCACTGGTCCTTAAGTCACAGACATCTGTACCGTACATGTACGGAGTGGGTCCTCTACGGGTTAATAAAGACCATCGTTTTTATTGGGTTTTTAGTAGTTACATAAATCTCCATTAGGACTAGATACCTCTGTTTACGATGAGCGGATCGACTTCGGATAAAACATCTAAAGTCGATTCGCATAAATCTTCGCTTGAATACTGTACAGAGCGAGTATTATTTTTAATGGTATTAATTTCAACTGTTAAAAAACTTTTCCCGAACTCGGGTTCGGTTCCAAGTGGTACCTTGGAACTGAACCCGAGTTCGGGAAATGGTTTTTAACTGTAGAAATTAATTTTTTAAGTTATCACCCGAAATCTCACGAAATTTCGCGAAGTAATAACTTTGGCTCATCGTAGCGCTCACTTCGTACAGTATTCTAGCGAAATTTTATGCAAATCGTCTTCGGATGTTTCATCTGAAGTTGATCCGCTCATCCCTATTTACGATGTTCCTCACTGTACTTTAGACATTTGCCATTGTTTTTGTTGGCTGGAGTGTAGTGTATAGGACTCAATAGTACAGATGATAAAGAAAACATACCATGCATAAGCAACCTTACACCTCCATACCAACTCTCACCTCTACTGATCTGCTGGAAAGTGTCAAGGTGATTTATATGGGGTATTTGACTCACGGCTGCGGATCACAGTTAAAAAATCAAGTTTAGCAGGTCTCAATGACAGAAGAAATGAAGGTTGTTGATGATTGAGTGCACCATATAAAGGGTAAAGGACACATCAACTCATCATCTACATAGGGTATGGTAGGAGATGAACTTTAGAATACGAGACGTAGCATAGAAGTAATAGATAGAAAATAGGACCATGGTCCATGTTTAACATTGTCCTGCCCTGGCATTCATGTACACATGCCGCAAGCCCCGGAGGAGCAGAACGGAGGATTTCGAGTGGTACCATGGACCATGGTCAACTTTTTCCTACCCTAGCATTCATGTACACATACTTTAAATCTCCGATTATACAAGAACAATTATAGTATTGGTAATTGGGCCATACAACTTGGAGTGGAGTGTCCTCACCTTATAGACCTGTAGGCAGGCCACTACATGCTACCAGCAGAATAGAGTCGCTAATGCTCAATACCAAGAAGCTATGAACCCCTTATTCAGGATCTGTATAATATGGTCAAGTACAAGAAGTATTTGCAGGGATAAGAAGCAGAATTGTCACAATGGTTCCTACGTTCACATGATATGAGTACAAAGAGAAGAGGAGGCCTTATGGAAAAAATAAAAATAATGGTGCATATTAGTACTGGTTTGGGCCAAGACAAACCCCTATGGCATAAAGAAAGGAAGATTGCTGCTCTTGATTTCTAATTTTCAGGTGTATGGTGCCATTTGACCCATGGAGCCTTGCCTCAACTGCTAATGCATCAAGCCTTTGAGGAGCCAGAGCAGAGGACTGGAGTGGTAGTGTCTCTGACTACAGGATGTGTTACATTCGTTTGCTCAATAATGCCGCTGCAGTTAGAGGAAGACACCCCTTTCTTCACTTGGGGCACTCAATGTAGTTGGGGCTCCTGCCTAATGGTAGTTGAGGTGTCCTGGATATTGGTGGCTTGATGGGTGCCTGTCAGGAGATGTAGTAGTGCAATGGCCAGCGTATGGTGTGGTAGGAGTCAGGAAACCAGGCCAGGGGTAGATGAATAAATGTTTCTTTTTACTTGAGTTCAAAATAGGCATTGTAGTACATACAAAAATACATATTCCCAGATGGCGAGGTGTGGAGGCTGGCAAAGGGGCAAATAATGGCACTCTTGTTATGTTATCTTGCTAAAGTCTCTCTCTCTCTAGACTCTCTGGCTGGTATCTGTAATCTTGCAGTTATGGCTGTAGGGTCCAATGCAGGATACAGGTCTTTGGAGGCATGTCTGGTCAGCATATTGTCAAGTGTGATGGGGGTCTTGACTGTAGTCCCTCACAAGCAACAAAGTCTGCTTGCTGATTCTAAAGCATGGCCATGCAGATTCTAAGTTCTTTTTTTCTTTTTCTCTTTCTTGCTGTTGAAGAAGCAGTAAATCTCACGGAGATCTTTCTTTATAAGTGGGAGGGGGGAGCAGGACTTATAGGCTTTCTCTATGAGTGGGAGGGGGGAGCAGGACTTATAGGCTTTCTCTATGAGTGGGAGGGGGGAGCAGGACTTATTGGCTTTCTCTATGAGTGGGAGGGGGGAGCAGGACTTATAGGCTTTCTCTATGAGTGGGAGGGGGGAGCAGGACTTATTGGCTTTCTCTATGAGTGGGAGGGGGGAGCAGGACTTATAGGCTTTCTCTATGAGTGGGAGGGGGAGGCAGGACTTATAGACTTTCTCTATAAGTGGGAGGGGATGGCGGGACTTATAGGCTTTCTCTATAAGTGGGAGGGGGTGGCGGGACTTATAGGCTTTCTCTATAAGTGGGAGGGGTTGGCGGGACTTATAGGCTATCTCTATGGGCAAGGAAGCATTCACAAGTTTTCTGTATGAGTCCTGGTAGCATAGAAATAACTCTCTACATGGAAATACCGAAGTAGTGCACCACAATTTTTTGGCGGTTTTGACCTAAAGGCATTACAGAAAAGACAAAAAATTAATAAATACCCAATCTTCCTAAACATAAGCCTGATACAGCATTAGTGAAGAAACATAGCTCTGCATCAAAGCTGCATATGCAGAACGGTTTTATAACTCAAATCTATTTGCAAAGTGACTTCATGTCTAATTTTTTAGTCTTTTATGAATGGAAAGCCTATTATTTATGCAGGACACTAACTTTATTGCCATCTATTATCTATTAGTATATTTTTATAAAGTGGGGAAGCAGGACTTATGAGTGAATGGGAGGACTCACTAAGGTTTTCTCCAATGGGTGGGAGGGCGAAGCAGGACTTGTAAGCTTTCTCTATGAGCGGAATAGGGAAGCAGGACTCATAGGATTTCTCTATGAGTGGGAAGGGGAGTCAGGACTTATAGGCTTTTGTCTATGAGTGGGAGGGGGAAAGCAGGACTTATAGGCTTTCTCTATGAGTGGGAGGGGGAGGCTGGACTTATAGGTTTTCTCTATGAGTGGGAAGGGGAGGCAGGACTTATAGGCTTTTGTCTATGAGTGGGAGGGGGATGCAGGACGTATAGGCTTTCTTTATGAGTGGGAGGGGGAAGCAGGACTTATAGGCTTTCTCTATGAGTGGGAAGGGGAGGCAGGCTGCCCAGGTGCACCTGAATGTTACCCATAGATCAAAATCAAGGCACATCCAAACCTGAGGTTGCCCCACATCCAGGCATACATATACAAACAAAATCATGGAATAAATTGGTCTAAATGGAGGATGGAGATGGAGGATGCCGGAAGCGGACCACATGTACCACATTATGTAATTATCGGATCACATGTGCAGGATTTGCTGTCCCGGGTAGATATGCGCAACAGCATTTGGAGTTTCGTGCATCTTTTGGCATTTAGACCAATTTATTCCTTGATTTTGTTTGTATATGTATGCCTGGAGGTGGGGCAAACTCTGGTTTTAATGTGCCTTGATTTTGATCTATGGGTAACATTCAGGTGCACCTGGGCAGCCTGCATCACATGGGCCTGTTATAGGTGGGACTCACAGCCCCCTACCATTGTATGTGTGATTTCACGCTGGAGGTAACTGGGAGTTGCTGGCTGTGTGTTGGACTTCAAGCACCCATCATAAACTGTCCATACGGCATAGGTAGGTTAGCATTAGGTCCTGTGCCACATTGAGAGACCTTGACGCAGTGCGCGGGCTCCGGTATATTTTCGAGATAAGAATATATTGGTAAACTCTCTCATTTTTAATATCAGCGTGAGGGTTTAGCCATATATTGTCAATTGCATTTACCATTTTAGTGCACTATTTTCAGTGACCAACAACCAGCCAAAAATAATCTAAAAATGAAGTTCAGCATTTCAATAGATTTGAGAAATTGATGGTATATGCCAAAGAACTTGTCAAAATGAATGGTCAATCGTTTGGGGGAGATGATACCTATATGTCATATTTTTCTCATGTCTCATGACCACTTTAAACTGCTCAAATTGCATGCTAGCATATCTTGGGTAATACAATAGAGCTTAGCTGGTTGGTGAACATTTCCTCCCAGATTTCTCAGCCGGCATGATTGATGAATTGGCATCAGAAATGAAGACTCCAGGTAAAAGTGGTCAGATATGGGCACCATAATCTAAATCTGATAATTCCTGGACGAAAGATACAGTAGTTATATAACACTTCAGTAGGACTAGATAGCTCTATTTTCAGTGTTTCTCACTATACTTTAGACATTTCCAATTGTTTTTGTTGGCTGGAATCTAGTGTATAGGCGACGATAGTACAGAAGATAAGGAAACATACCATGCATGAGCAACATTACATCTTTATACGAACTCTCACCTCTACTGATCTGTTGGAAAGTGTCAAGGTTATTTGTATTTGACTCATGGCTGCTGCTGATCACTGTTATCAAAACCAGTTTAGCAGGCCTCCATGACAGAGGAAGGAAATGTTGATGAACGAGTGCACCATATAAAGGGTACATAGGGTATAGTAGGAGATGAACCTTAGCATAGAAGTAATGGCTAGTCTGTACATGTGAGCAGATATTGGAACCAAGACAAAATAAAATGGGACCATGGTCCATGGTCAACTTTGTCCTGCCCTGGCATTCATGTAAAGATGCAGCAAGCCCCGGAGAAGCAGAACAGGGCATGTTGATTGTTAGTGGCTCTGGCTACAATAATTATTCACTGTGGCAATCCTCACACCGATGCTCCCTAGGGCCAGGACAGTGATAAGAGGGCACACTCTTTCTTCCATTCGAGCACACCCTGATGGGGCTTCTGCCTGATGTCATTTGGGGTGCCCTTGGTGTTGTGAGTTTGACAGGCCGGAGACGTAGGTGCTGTGGCTTGAAAATGTTGCTGGAGTCAGTACTCAGGCAGATTGTAGAAAAAAAACAAGTCTCTCTTTACTAAAGTTCAGAATGGGAGTTGTAGTACATTCAACGGTATCCAAACACAGTTCCATACAATTCACTGTGAAAATCTTCCCATATAGCAATGTATGGATATCAGCAAGGATGAGGGTTGTAGTACTCCTTTCCTCTATTTCTCCAAAGTCTCTTTCTGCAGAATCTAAGGCTGGCAATAAGGTTTGTGCAATGGTGGCTGTAATTCCCAGGCTAAGGGGTAGAGGGTTAAGATATGGCTCGCCAGGACCGTGTCCAAGTGTGAAGGGTGTATTAGCAATGTTTCCCTCACTGCAGTAAAGTCTCCATCAGCCTTAAACAGTGAATACCTTACTGACTGACTCCGGTCTTTGGCCTTGCACATCCCTGACCTTCTAGTTCTTTTCTTTCTCTCTCTAGAGTACTGTGAAGTTGAGATGGTTTCCTCTGTGTAAATTGATTCTCTGGGTTGAAGGCCTCGTTCTTTGAGGAGTGAACCCATGTAGCTTCTTCTCACTTCCTCCATAAACTACTGAGTGAGCTAGGGGCGGATCTAAATCCAATACCTAATTTCCTACAGGGGCAGATTATTAACCCCCGACTAATCTATACAAAGCTATTCTGGTGCAGTACAAGTTATTAACGTATTAAATAACATTGCATGGCAAGAAGGGTTTGCAAGTACCCTGTTCTGAAGTAATGTAGACATACTTTGAATGTAAGATTATGCAAGAGCAATTATAGTATTCATAGCTGGTCTATACAACTTGGAGTGTCTCCACTTGATAGACCTGTAGGCCACTGCATGCTGCCAGAAAAATAGAGTAATCTAATGCTCCATATGAGGAAGCTATAGGCCCTTAATTCGGGATGGCCAAGTACATGAAGCATTTGCAAGGATAAGAAGCAGAGGTGTCACGATCGTTCCTATGTTTACACATAAATGATATGAGTACATAGAGGAGGCCGCATGGTAAAAATGAAAATGATGGCCCATATAAGTACTGGTTTTGGCCAAAACAAACCCCTATTGCATAGAGAAAGGGAGATTGCTGCTCTTGATTTCACATTTTGAGGCAAATGGTGCTCCTTCACCCACAGAGCTTTTTCACCGGGGCTAGGTTTGAAGTGTATAACCTGTGCAGTTATATAGAGCAGTGTTCCTTAACTCTGGCCCTCGGACCCACCTACTGGTCATGATTTGAGAATATCCCACAGAATGACCACCTGTGGTAAGTCCTGAAGCATGGGCACTATGGGCACATTATATCACCTGCTCAATACTAAGGAAAGCCTTAAAACACGACTGGAGTTGAGGAACCCTGACATAGAGCATTGTCCACTCTTCCCTTGTGGAAGTGGCACCACAGAAGGCCTGGCACCCTTGACTTCTCCCCACTATGAATTTCAAGACTTCAGACAAGTCTGTTTTAGTAACAACTTGCATTCCCCATGTGATAACAATTCTGGGGCATCCATTCTCATGACTCTGTGATGTGCAATTCCTTTATTTTTCCTGCTAGAAGTTGCGAATGAATTAATTGCATTCTGCCATGAAGGTCCAGATGGATGTTACCAGTTGGGGGTGGGGGGTGGGGGTGTTCCTTGCACAGTCTGACACTGGAAGCAGTGATTGGATATTATCAGACTGTGCAGAAACACAACCCCCTCCGACTGGTAACACCCATCTGGACCGTGATGGCAAACTTCTAGCAGGAATAATAAAAGAATGGCACATCACAGAGCCATAAGAACAGATGCTCCGGACTTGTTATTACACGGGAATGCAAGTAGTTTCTAAGCCTGACATGTCAGGAGAGGGGAAAGGCATTTATTAAGACATTTTATAGTACTGTACTATGTATGTTGGTATTATTTAAACTCTGTATGGTGATATATATATATATATATATATATATACTTATTGCATGGCACTGCTATGAAGACACTGTACTATATATTACCCATGACGGTGTCAGCTTCTTATTTAGGCAACTGCAATACATGGCCAACACATGTCACTTTGCCACCATACAGTATGGTACGGTTATTTTTATACCGTAGGACAGTATGAGACGGTAATAGAAGGAACTGCACAGTGCCTCAGCCAGCGTGAGGTGGTGATGTAAATCCGCCCTGGCAGAGCTGTCTCCTATCATATGCTCATCATCTGCATGCTGAGGAATTCACAGCGCCATTATCACACAGATTACCGACACTCCTGCATAACATAATGACGGTGTAATGGAGACACTGATGTAATCCCGCTGTACAGGACAGTGTTGGATTGCAAGTTTATGTATCAATGTCATAATAGTGTACCACCCCTGACTAGTGTTGGCACTCCTATACCCTGCTACTGTCCTTAATGGTCTAACATAAAGTCATCTATGCATTATGTTCCAGGTCCTCCCATAATGTGCATCTATAATAATGTTTGCAACTGTTTATAACATGTAATATGCCTGGTTCACCAGCAGGCGGCAGCAAATAAGGCAGAGCTGTACTTAGAGAGAATGGAACTCTCCATTCCATTCTAACCCCCCTCTGTAGGGAAGTGGGCTAGTCTGACTTCCTGGAAGAAGGGTGGGGACCAGTTAGTTAGTCTAGCCTACCCCCTGCTAGGGGAAGGGTGTGCAGGGGCATGTCTCTGCTGGACGTGCCCATGCCAGCCAGAGCACCCTAAGCTCTGCTGGCCATGGAGGCCAAAGCTTGAAGCCTCAGGAGCCAGGAGGAAAGTTCCCTGGCATAACCTAGAGTCAGACTACAGAGAAGAAGTGCAGCATACAGAAGAAGCTGAGTTATACAGCCAGCCTGTAAGTACAGCAGAGTCAGAGAGAAACAGATGTAGCAGAGTGGAATTTGCCTGCCACTTTCGTGCTAAAGCCTACTGGAACCAAGACAAAGCCTGTAAACCGTTTTGGAGAAACGTTTATTCAAGTAAAGCTGCCATTGAACTTCATCTCAAGGTCTGGACTCAAGTTCTTTCTTAATCCCTTAATTATTCCCTTTATTTATTGCTTCGGAGCCAAAGCCTGGGGTCCAGCCGTATCCAGGTAGGAGCACCGTGACACACACAAAGAGACATTATAGGCCGCACCATTACACCACTCTGCATTTGCTACACCTGGGACGCTCGATATACAGGGCCTTAGGAGGAGGCGCCCATAGCAATAGCAGCAACAGATACAGTTTACTGTGACCTATTTTCCCCTCAAAAGTAATTATAGGTTACTGGTGTCACAGAGATTGAACAGATGACAGGAATCGAGGCTCCGCCTGATAATTACTTGTCACTGTATTTATATTAAAAAGTAACTAAACATTTATTCAACTTTTATTTAAAGTGTCCTAAAGGCCCTAAAAAAAAATTCTTTTTTTTATTAATTGATTTTGACTTTCTACTAAAGAAATTTGCACCTGATTTCAACCGTTCTTTAAATTCCCTATCCTCGCATATCGCTGACTTCTCAGAGTACGGACTCTGCAGTGTATCAGTGGGGCCGTAGCGAACGGAGTACGGGCAGGAGCACACACTGAGGTTGGCTAAATGCTGGCATAGCACATCAGTACCCTGTAACCATGTGCTATGCCAGGATCAGCTGAGCGGAGCGGCCCCTGCCTGTGCCTGGTGTGCTAAACTGTAAGCTTTTAGCTTAGCGAAGCAAGCACAGGCAGGGGCCGCTCCGCTCAGCTGATTCTGGCATAGCTCATGGTTACAGGGTACTGATTTGCTATGCCAGCATTTAGCCAACCTCAGTGTGTGCTCCTGCCCGTACTCCATTCGCTGCCGCCCACTGATGCAATGCCAGAATGCGATGTGTGAGAATAGTGAATTTAAAGCGCGTTTGAAATCAGGACTTTAGGTGCCAATTTCTTTAGTAAAAAGCCAAAATCAACGTATAAATAACTACTGTGAAGGCCGCCCCCCGGTGGTAATGAGGGTGTGGCTTCATTGGATGGGAGCGTGGCTTCACAGGGGCTCGTGCCCCGGGTGTCTTCAGACCCTAGCAACGCCCCTGCCTGTACATAATGATGGCCTATAAATATAATACTGCTACATACAAATACCTGCCCCTGAATATAATACTGATACATACACACACCTGCCCCTGAATATAATACTGATACATACACACACCTGCCCCTGAATATAATACAGACACACAACACACACCTGCACCCAGAATATAATACTGATACATACACACACCTGCCCCCTGAATATAATACTGATACATACACACACCTGCCCCTGAATATAATACTGATACATACACACACCTGCCCCTGAATATAATACTGATACATACACACACCTGCCCCTGAATATAATACTGATACATACACACACCTGCCCCCTGAATATAATACTGATACATACACACACCTGCCCCCTGAATATAATACTGATACATACACACACCTGCCCCTGAATATAATACTGATACATACACACACCTGCCCCCTGAATATAATACTGATACATACACACACCTGCCTCCTGAATATAATACTGATACATACACACACCTGCCCCCTGAATATAATACTGATACATACACACACCTGCCCCTGAATATAATACTGATACATACACACCTGCCCCTGAATATAATACTGATACATACACACACCTGCCCCTGAATATAATACTGATACATACACACACCTGCCCCCTGAATATAATACTGATACATACACACACCTGCCCCTGAATATAATACTGATACATACACACACCTGCCCCCTGAATATAATACTGATACATACACACACCTGCCCCTGAATATAATACTGATACATACACACACCTGCCCCCTGAATATAATACTGATACATACACACACCTGCCTCCTGAATATAATACTGATACATACACACACCTGCCCCTGAATATAATACTGATACATACACACACCTGCCCCTGAATATAATACTGATACATACACACCTGCCTCCAGAATATAATACTGATACATACACACACCTGCCCCCTGAATATAATACTGATACATACACACACCTGCCTCCTGAATATAATACTGATACATACACACACCTGCCCCCTGAATATAATACTGATACATACACACACCTGCCCCCTGAATATAATACTGATACATACACACACCTGCCTCCTGAATATAATACTGATACATACACACACCTGCCCCTGAATATAATACTGATACATACACACACCTGCCCCTGAATATAATACTGATACATACACACACCTGCCTCCTGAATATAATACTGATACATACACACACCTGCCCCCTGAATATAATACTGATACATACACACACCTGCCTCCAGAATATAATACTGATACATACACACACCTGCCTCCTGAATATAATACTGATACATACACACACCTGCCTCCTGAATATAATACTGATACATACACACACCTGCCCCTGAATATAATACTGATACATACACACACCTGCCTCCTGAATATAATACTGATACATACACACACCTGCCCCTGAATATAATACTGATACATACACACACCTGCCTCCAGAATATAATACTGATACATACACACACCTGCCCCTGAATATAATACTGATACATACACACACCTGCCCCCTGAATATAATACTGATACATACACACACCTGCCCCCTGAATATAATACTGATACATACACACACCTGCCTCCAGAATATAATACTGATACATACACACACCTGCCTCCTGAATATAATACTGATACATACACACACCTGCCTCTGAATATAATACTGATACATACACACACCTGCCCCCTGAATATAATACTGATACATACACACACCTGCCTCCTGAATATAATACTGATACATACACACACCTGCCCCCTGAATATAATACTGATACATACACACACCTGCCCCCTGAATATAATACTGATACATACACACACCTGCCCCCTGAATATAATACTGATACATACACACACCTGCCCCCTGAATATAATACTGATACATACACACACCTGCCCCTGAATATAATACTGATACATACACACACCTGCCCCTGAATATAATACTGATACATACACACACCTGCCCCTGAATATAATACTGATACATACACACACCTGCCTCCAGAATATAATACTGATACATACACACACCTGCCCCCTGAATATAATACTGATACATACACACACCTGCCTCCTGAATATAATACTGATACATACACACACCTGCCCCTGAATATAATACTGATACATACACACACCTGCCCCCTGAATATAATACTGATACATACACACACCTGCCTCCTGAATATAATACTGATACATACACACACCTGCCCCTGAATATAATACTGATACATACACACACCTGCCTCCTGAATATAATGCTGATACATACACACACCTGCCCCCTGAATATAATGCTGATACATACACACACCTGCCTCCAGAATATAATACTGATACATACACACACCTGCCCCCTGAATATAATACTGATACATACACACACCTGCCCCCTGAATATAATACTGATACATACACACACCTGCCCCCTGAATATAATACTGATACATACACACACCTGCCTCCTGAATATAATACTGATACATACACACACCTGCCCCCTGAATATAATACTGATACATACACACACCTGCCTCCTGAATATAATACTGATACATACACACACCTGCCCCCTGAATATAATACTGATACATACACACACCTGCCTCCTGAATATAATACTGATACATACACACACCTGCCCCCTGAATATAATACTGATACATACACACACCTGCCCCCGGAATATAATACTGATACATACACACACCTGCCTCCTGAATATAATACTGATACATACACACACCTGCCTCCTGAATATAATACTGATACATACACACACCTGCCCCCTGAATATAATACTGATACATACACACACCTGCCCCTGAATATAATGCTGATACATACACACACCTGCCCCCTGAATATAATACTGATACATACACACACCTGCCTCCTGAATATAATACTGATACATACACACACCTGCCCCTGAATATAATACTGATACATACACACACCTGCCTCCTGAATATAATACTGATACATACACACACCTGCCTCCAGAATATAATACTGATACATACACACACCTGCCCCTGAATATAATACTGATACATACACACACCTGCCTCCTGAATATAATACTGATACATACACACACCTGCCTCCTGAATATAATACTGATACATACACACACCTGCCCCTGAATATAATACTGATACATACACACACCTGCCCCTGAATATAATACTGATACATACACACACCTGCCCCTGAATATAATACTGATACATACACACACCTGCCTCCTGAATATAATACTGATACATACACACACCTGCCTCCTGAATATAATACTGATACATACACACACCTGCCCCTGAATATAATACTGATACATACACACACCTGCCTCCTGAATATAATACTGATACATACACACACCTGCCCCTGAATATAATACTGATACATACACACCTGCCCCCTGAATATAATACTGATACATACACACACCTGCCTCCTGAATATAATACTGATACATACACACACCTGCCCCTGAATATAATACTGATACATACACACACCTGCCTCCTGAATATAATACTGATACATACACACACCTGCCTCCTGAATATAATACTGATACATACACACACCTGCCTCCTGAATATAATACTGATACATACACACACCTGCCCCTGAATATAATACTGATACATACACACACCTGCCTCTGAATATAATACTGATACATACACACACCTGCCCCTGAATATAATACTGATACATACACACACCTGCCTCCTGAATATAATACTGATACATACACACACCTGCCCCTGAATATAATACTGATACATACACACACCTGCCTCCTGAATATAATACTGATACATACACACACCTGCCCCTGAATATAATACTGATACATACACACACCTGCCTCCTGAATATAATACTGATACATACACACACCTGCCCCCTGAATATAATACTGATACATACACACACCTGCCTCCTGAATATAATACTGATACATACACACACCTGCCCCTGAATATAATACTGATACATACACACACCTGCCTCCTGAATATAATACTGATACATACACACACCTGCCCCTGAATATAATACTGATACATACACACACCTGCCCCCTGAATATAATACTGATACATACACACACCTGCCCCTGAATATAATACTGATACATACACACACCTGCCCCTGAATATAATACTGATACATACACACACCTGCCTCCTGAATATAATACTGATACATACACACACCTGCCTCCTGAATATAATACTGATACATACACACACCTGCCCCTGAATATAATACTGATACATACACACACCTGCCTCCTGAATATAATACTGATACATACACACACCTGCCCCTGAATATAATACTGATACATACACACACCTGCCCCCTGAATATAATACTGATACATACACACACCTGCCTCCTGAATATAATACTGATACATACACACACCTGCCCCTGAATATAATACTGATACATACACACACCTGCCCCTGAATATAATACTGATACATACACACACCTGCCCCTGAATATAATACTGATACATACACACACCTGCCCCTGAATATAATACTGATACATACACACACCTGCCTCCTGAATATAATACTGATACATACACACACCTGCCCCCTGAATATAATACTGATACATACACACACCTGCCTCCTGAATATAATACTGATACATACACACACCTGCCCCCTGAATATAATACTGATACATACACACACCTGCCCCCTGAATATAATACTGATACATACACACACCTGCCCCCTGAATATAATACTGATACATACACACACCTGCCCCCTGAATATAATACTGATACATACACACACCTGCCTCTGAATATAATACTGATACATACACACACCTGCCCCCTGAATATAATACTGATACATACACACACCTGCCTCCTGAATATAATACTGATACATACACACACCTGCCCCTGAATATAATACTGATACATACACACACCTGCCTCCTGAATATAATACTGATACATACACACACCTGCCTCCTGAATATAATACTGATACATACACACACCTGCCTCCTGAATATAATACTGATACATACACACACCTGCCCCTGAATATAATACTGATACATACACACACCTGCCCCTGAATATAATACTGATACATACACACACCTGCCTCCTGAATATAATACTGATACATACACACACCTGCCCCCTGAATATAATACTGATACATACACACACCTGCCTCCTGAATATAATACTGATACATACACACACCTGCCTCCTGAATATAATACTGATACATACACACACCTGCCCCCTGAATATAATACTGATACATACACACACCTGCCTCCTGAATATAATACTGATACATACACACACCTGCCCCTGAATATAATACTGATACATACACACACCTGCCTCCTGAATATAATACTGATACATACACACACCTGCCTCCTGAATATAATACTGATACATACACACACCTGCCCCCTGAATATAATACTGATACATACACACACCTGCCCCTGAATATAATACTGATACATACACACACCTGCCTCCTGAATATAATACTGATACATACACACACCTGCCCCTGAATATAATACTGATACATACACACACCTGCCTCCAGAATATAATACTGATACATACACACACCTGCCCCCTGAATATAATACTGATACATACACACACCTGCCTCCTGAATATAATACTGATACATACACACACCTGCCCCCTGAATATAATACTGATACATACACACACCTGCCCCTGAATATAATACTGATACATACACACACCTGCCTCCTGAATATAATACTGATACATACACACACCTGCCCCCTGAATATAATACTGATACATACACACACCTGCCCCCTGAATATAATACTGATACATACACACACCTGCCCCCTGAATATAATACTGATACATACACACACCTGCCCCCTGAATATAATACTGATACATACACACACCTGCCCCCTGAATATAATACTGATACATACACACACCTGCCTCCTGAATATAATACTGATACATACACACACCTGCCCCCTGAATATAATACTGATACATACACACACCTGCCTCCTGAATATAATACTGATACATACACACACCTGCCTCCTGAATATAATACTGATACATACACACACCTGCCCCCTGAATATAATACTGATACATACACACACCTGCCTCCTGAATATAATACTGATACATACACACACCTGCCTCCTGAATATAATACTGATACATACACACACCTGCCCCCTGAATATAATACTGATACATACACACACCTGCCTCCTGAATATAATACTGATACATACACACACCTGCCCCTGAATATAATACTGATACATACACACACCTGCCCCTGAATATAATACTGATACATACACACACCTGCCCCCTGAATATAATACTGATACATACACACACCTGCCCCTGAATATAATACTGATACATACACACACCTGCCCCCTGAATATAATACTGATACATACACACACCTGCCCCCTGAATATAATACTGATACATACACACACCTGCCTCCTGAATATAATACTGATACATACACACACCTGCCCCTGAATATAATACTGATACATACACACACCTGCCCCCTGAATATAATACTGATACATACACACACCTGCCCCTGAATATAATACTGATACATACACACACCTGCCTCCTGAATATAATACTGATACATACACACACCTGCCCCTGAATATAATACTGATACATACACACACCTGCCCCCTGAATATAATACTGATACATACACACACCTGCCTCCTGAATATAATACTGATACATACACACACCTGCCCCCTGAATATAATACTGATACATACACACACCTGCCCCCTGAATATAATACTGATACATACACACACCTGCCTCCAGAATATAATACTGATACATACACACACCTGCCCCCTGAATATAATACTGCTACATACACACACCTGCCTCCAGAATATAATACTGATACATGCACACACCTGCCCCCTGAATATAATACTGATACATACACACACCTGCCCCCTGAATATAATACTGATACATACACACACCTGCCTCCAGAATATAATACTGATACATACACACACCTGCCCCCTGAATATAATACTGATACATACACACACCTGCCCCCAGAATATAATACTGATACATACACACACCTGCCTCCAGAATATAATACTGATACATACACACACCTGCTCCCTGAATATAATACTGATACATACACACACCTGCCCCCTGAATATAATACTGATACATACACACACCTGCCCCCTGAATATAATACTGATACATGCACACACCTGCCTCCAGAATATAATACTGATACATACACACACCTGCCCCCTGAATATAATACTGATACATACACACACCTGCCCCCTGAGTATAATACTGATACATACACACACCTGCCCCCTGAATATAATACTGATACATACACACACCTGCCCCCTGAATATAATACTGATACATGCACTCTCTCCCAGAGGATGTTGGTGGTTGTTGGGATGCAAGGATGAAAGTTCCTTACAACAGGACTCTTCACAGTTCACTGAGGCAGCACTCCCTGGTATTAGGGGTCCTGCGTGGTGTTAGGTGGGATGCCCATGATGTTAGGTGTTAGTCTAGGCGTAAGGCAGGAGAGCAGATGACATTGCCGATGAAGCAAATGGTGAAGTCAATAACCAGGACCTTTGGTTTCAATAAATAAAGTCTCTTTACTGAAGTTGATGATAGGGATAGTAGTACAAACAGCAGAAAGGCACATTTCCAAAACGTATCCCAGTGCAATATTCTCTGAATAGCAGCGTATGGACAGCGACAATGATGGAGATTGTAGCCCCCCTCTCAGCTGAACCATAGGCAGGCAATGAGGTTCTAGTTAAATGCTTCTGCAATTCCTGGACTGAGGTGTGCTGAACTTAGAAAACGGGTGGCCAGTCCATCTACATTATCTGGGAAGGCTTTAGCCATATTTCCTTCCACTCCAGTTATGTCTTTCTGCCATAAACAAGCATTATACATTGCTGTCTGAGTCCAATGCATGACTTTGTGGGTTCTAGACCTTCCAATCTCCTTCTCCCTGGAGATTCTGTGAACTTGGATCTAGCTCTCAAGAGCTTGCCCATGTTAGTCTTCACTATTTCTCAGCTGAAACTAGACTCACTAACTAACCAAGGGTCAGACCCATGCCCATCCCCCTGGCAACCTAACTGTGAGCCAAGATGTTAACTTTTAGTTGTGCATACAGTGCCATTAAGTAGACAAGAATAATAAAATCACAATGTTTAACTCAATAATATGACATTACAGAAAATAACCCTTTGCAGTAGTACTTCCGGGGTACAGCATATCAACCCATTAACGGGAATGTGTCACCTCCCCCAAACCCTATGTAGTGCATTAGTAAATGAACAGTACTGCAGCCCCTTATTCCAGACCACTAAGTTGTATGTCCGTGCTCACCCCCATTCCCATACTGTGAGCTCACAATGGAGTCCTCTCCGATATATGTGCCTGCTCCTGAGTCATCGCAATGTATTCCAGCACCAGTTTGCAGGTGCACAATTAAAGAATGTGATCTGGAGTCAGGGGCAGCAGTACTAATCATGTAACTTTTTGCTTCATAGGGCTTGGTGGAGGCGATAGACTCTATTTAAGTAGCAAATTAACCTTTTGCAGTAGACCCCTGGGGTATTGCAAAACCTGTAAAGAACCTGTTTCAAAAGAAACTAATTCTGTCAAAGGCCCTCTAGGCATTTATGCCAGGAAGGACCAAGTGTATAATCTCAGCCACAGGCTACTGAGTACAAGAAATGATGCTACTGGAATTGTGGTTTCTCTCCCTACCACAGACAAAACTAGTTTGCTTCCAGCCAATCAAGGTGAGAAGAAGGAGAGCGCCCAAACGTCTGGCGAGATGGGGCAGCGACTCCCATATCTCTCCAATTCGGGACCTTTCTTTTGTAAGACTTGTAATTGTCCCTGCCAAAGCCTGTTTAGGGAACGAGTCTCCTCTCATGAGGGTGCCACACCTTCCTGCAAAAACAAAGACTGAGATACAGTCAAGAGAACCGCAACAAAGATGCACATCCCACGAATACCAATGAATAAAAAAATGTGTCTATTGGGACAACACTAACACATAGACATGGAAAAAATTGCATACAATAGAACTATGTGTTGGTAAGAAATGAGACCGACACCTAAACCGAGTCCACTAGCATCCAAAAAGGAGGACATAAAACGTATAATCCAGCGACATCAATAATTATACATAGAAATACATAGAAACCTTACATCAAAACATAATGTGGCATTAAAGGAATTAAGATGAGACCAAATCTGGTCAAAATATAAGAGCCATAACCTGTGGAGGAGCTGGTGAAGTGGACCTGTACAGCATGAAAAAAGACGCGTATCGCCGGCGCAGTCCGGCTTCCTCAGGGGTGTTAGGCCATGTGATGGTGTGTCATATATATACCAAATAGACATATCCAAATAACTATCTAAATCATATTCACCTGCAGACAAACGACATCATGTGTGTGACCAGAGTCGGATGGCGCATGCGCAAGATGGCCGAGCAGCAGGAAGTGTACAAGCCATATGACCGGAAGAAAATGGAATATGCGTTCCACCAGCAAGATGAAAGCTGGAAATACATGGTCTGCTGAAACAGAGCGCGACTATATGACTTAGGCCTCATGCACACGGTCTCATGCACACGACCGTAGGTGTTTTGCGGTCCGCAAACCGCAGATCCGCAAAACACGGAAGCTGTTCCGTTCAGCAATTTGGGGAAGGGAACGCGGCCCATTGTAGAAATGCCTATTCTTGTCCGCGAAACGGACAAGAATAGGACATGCGCTATTTTTTTTGCGGGGCCACGGAACGGAGCAAAGGACGAATTGAAGTGAATGGGTCCGCGCCTGAGCCCCAAAATATGCGGCTCAGACGCGGACCCAAAATACGTTCGTGTGCATGAGGCCTTAGGGGCGGGATAAGGATAAAGTGCAGAACTGACCAGAAGATTTACCATGATTAGAAATATATACAGTGTAGTTATAACGTAGCATATAATACCACATGATTGTGAATAATCAATGGCATGAGGATGCAATGAGCTCATCATGATTTACATATAAACCCAAAACCCAATTACATGATACTAAAAGGAAAAAGAAAAATAATAATAAGAATATTACATAGACATTCGTGATCAATAAATGATGTCATTTCATAATTATAAGTGTCATTAACTAATCATCAAATATTCAAAAATGGGTTAGCTATAAAATTATCACCACCCCTACAAAATAAAATAATAAATATATGTATACAGTGACTGCATCCCACTAACCATAATAATGCAACACATTATAATACGGATAAAAAGTTAAAAACCGAATATTTATTGGCCAATAAATATACTAAAAATCTCTTAGTTCATAAAATTTATATAAAAAAAAAATTAAGAAAAATGCATGGGGATTTTTAGTGATAGTGAAAAATCGTGGTGTGAACTGCAAAAAATAAAAATCTTTTGTATTCCACTGAGATACAAACAGTGCACTAACTCAAACTTTGGACACAGAGCAGTAAAGTGCACCTTGTTACTAGGTGAAGTAATCAATGGCATGATCCTTCTAAAGTGCAAAATACACATTGGTATCTTTTTAAGATGTGTTATGGGAATATGAGTGAAGTAAAGAATTTGTGTACTATGGATAAATTTTTTAGTTAATGTGGAGATATTAGCAGGGCCGGTGCAAGGATTTTTGCCGCCCTAGGCAAAGATCCATTTTGCCCCCCCCCCCCCATGTCACTCACTGACACACACACACAGAAACTCACTGACAGACAGACAGACACACATTGACAGACACACACTCACTGACAGACACGCACTTACTGAACGACACACACGCACTCACTGAACGACACACACGCACTCACTGAACGACACGCACTCACTGAACGACACACACGCACTCACTGAACGACACGCACTCACTGAACGACACGCACTCACTGAACAACACACACGCACTCACTGAACGACACACACTCACTGAACGACACACACGCACTCACTGAACGACACGCACTCACTGAACAACACACACGCACTCACTGAACGACACGCACTCACTGAACAACACACACACGCACTCACTGAACGACACCACGCACTCACTGAAGCGACACACACGCACTCACTGAACGACACACACGCACTCACTGAACGACACACGCACTCACTGAACGACACACACGCACTCACTGAGACGACACACGCACTCACTGAACGACACACTGCGCGCTCACTGAACACACACACGCACTCACTGAACGACACGCACTCACTGAACGACACGCACTTACTGAACGACACACGCACTCACTGAACGACACGCACTCACTGAACGACACACACGCACTCACTGAACGACACACGCACTCACTGAACGACACACACGCACTCACTGAACGACACACGCACTCACTGAACGACACACACGCACTCACTGAACGACACACACGCACTCACTGAACGACACACACGCACTCACTGAACGACACACACGCACTCACTGAACGACACACACGCACTCACTGAACGACACACGCACTCACTGAACGACACGCACTCACTGAACGACACACACGCACTCACTGAACGACACGCACTCACTGAACGACACGCACTCACTGAACAACACACACGCACTCACTGAACGACACGCACTCACTGAACAACACACACGCACTCACTGAACGACACGCACTCACTGAACAACACACACGCACTCACTGAACGACACGCACTCACTGAACAACACACACGCACTCACTGAACGACACGCACTCACTGAACAACACACACGCACTCACTGAACAACACACACACACTCACTGAACGACACACACGCACTCACTGAACGACACACACACACTCACTGAACGACACACACGCACTCACTGAACGACACACACGCACTCACTGAACGACACACACGCACTCACTGAACAACACACACGCACTCACTGAACAACACACACTCACTGAACGACACGCACTTACTGAACGACACACACGCACTCACTGAACGACACGCACTCACTGAACAACACGCACTCACTGAACGACACACACGCACTCACTGAACGACACGCACTCACTGAACAACACACACACACTCACTGAACGACACGCACTCACTGAACGACACACACGCACTCACTGAACGACACACACGCACTCACTGAACGACACACATGCACTCACTGAACGACACACACACACTCACTGAACGACACACACGCACTCACTGAACGACACACACGCACTCACTGAACAACACACATGCACTCACTGAACAACACACATGCACTCACTGAACGACACGAACTTACTGAACAACACACACGCACTCACTGAACGACACGCACTCACTGACTGACACGCACTCACTGAACGACACACACGCACTCACTGAACGACACGCACTCACTGAACGACACGCACTTACTGAACGACACACACGCACTCACTGAACGACACGCACTCACTGAACGACACACACGCACTCACTGAACGACACGCACTCACTGAACAACACACACACACTCACTGAACGACACACACGCACTCACTGAACGACACACACGCACTCACTGAACGACACACATGCACTCACTGAACGACACACACACACTCACTGAACGACACACACGCACTCACTGAACGACACACACGCACTCACTGAACAACACACACGCACTCACTGAACGACACGCACTCACTGAACGACACGCACTTACTGAACAACACACAGGCACTCACTGAATGACACGCACTCACTGACCGACACGCACTCACTGAACGACACGAACTTACTGAACAACACACACGCACTCACTGAACGACACGCACTCACTGAATGACACACACGCACTCACTGAACGACACGCACTCACTGAACGACACGCACTTACTGAACGACACACACGCACTCACTGAACAACACGCACTCACTGAACGACACACACGCACTCACTGAACGACACGCACTCACTGAACAACACACACGCACTCACTGAACGACACACACGCACTCACTGAACGACACACACGCACTCACTGAACGACACACATGCACTCACTGAACGACACACACACACTCACTGAACGACACACACGCACTCACTGAACGACACACACGCACTCACTGAACGACACACACGCACTCACTGAACGACACGCACTCACTGAATGACACGCACTTACTGAACAACACACACGCACTCACTGAACGACACGCACTCACTGACCGACACGCACTCACTGAACGACACGCACTCACTGAACGACACGCACTCACTGAACGACACGCACTCACTGAACGACACACACACACACTCACTGAACGACACACACGCACTCACTGAACGACACACACGCACTCACTGAACGACACACATGCACTCACTGAACGACACGCACTCACTGAACAACACACACACACTCACTGAACGACACGCACTCACTGAACGACACACACGCACTCACTGAACGACACACACGCACTCACTGAACGACACACATGCACTCACTGAACGACACACACACACTCACTGAACGACACACACGCACTCACTGAACGACACACACGCACTCACTGAACAACACACATGCACTCACTGAACAACACACATGCACTCACTGAACGACACGAACTTACTGAACAACACACACGCACTCACTGAACGACACGCACTCACTGACTGACACGCACTCACTGAACGACACACACGCACTCACTGAACGACACGCACTCACTGAACGACACACACGCACTCACTGAACGACACGCACTCACTGAACAACACACACACACTCACTGAACGACACACACGCACTCACTGAACGACACACACGCACTCACTGAACGACACACATGCACTCACTGAACGACACACACACACTCACTGAACGACACACACGCACTCACTGAACGACACACACGCACTCACTGAACAACACACACGCACTCACTGAACGACACGCACTCACTGAACGACACGCACTTACTGAACAACACACAGGCACTCACTGAATGACACGCACTCACTGACCGACACGCACTCACTGAACGACACGAACTTACTGAACAACACACACGCACTCACTGAACGACACGCACTCACTGAATGACACACACGCACTCACTGAACGACACGCACTCACTGAACGACACGCACTTACTGAACGACACACACGCACTCACTGAACAACACGCACTCACTGAACGACACACACGCACTCACTGAACGACACGCACTCACTGAACAACACACACGCACTCACTGAACGACACACACGCACTCACTGAACGACACACACGCACTCACTGAACGACACACATGCACTCACTGAACGACACACACACACTCACTGAACGACACACACGCACTCACTGAACGACACACACGCACTCACTGAACGACACACACGCACTCACTGAACGACACGCACTCACTGAACGACACGCACTTACTGAACAACACACACGCACTCACTGAACGACACGCACTCACTGACCGACACGCACTCACTGAACGACACACACGCACTCACTGAACGACACGCACTCACTGAACGACACGCACTCACTGAACGACACACACACACACTCACTGAACGACACACACGCACTCACTGAACGACACACATGCACTCACTGAACGACACGCACTCACTGAATGACACGCACTGACAGACACGCACTCACTTAACAACACACACTCACTGAATGACGTACACAGACACCCACTGACAGACGCACACACTGACTGACGTACACAGACACTCACTGACAGACACACACTCACTCACTGATACACACACACAAAGTCACTGACAGACATACAATCACTCAGATACTCACTGACAGACAAACACACACTCACTGACAAACACAGACACTTACTGACAGACAGGCATACACACTCACTGACATACACACATCCTAATTCACTCCAGCCTATGGATGGACACTCTGGGTCTTTCTCCTGTGGGAGGGTGCCTGAGCAATAGGTTAACTAGCTTGTTAGTTCCTATGAAGGAGTACTGTATCCATTTGTCTGCCCATGTATGAACTTCTGCCCGTTTCCTAAATATTGACCCTCTGGTACCTGACTTGTGCCTGATCTTATATAGATCATTCACTGCCTGCCCGGACTTCCGACTGTTTACCAGATTGCTCGTACCCTGCCTGCCCCGACCTCGGTTTGTCCTTGAGTATGGTTTTTCCTGACCCCTCAATCTCTGAGACCACACAGAGACTAAATCAGAAAGTAGTGGCCTAGTGGTTCCCCTGCAGCAAAGTTTAGATTTCTGTATACGGGTAAAAGGGCTAAGCCTGATCTCCATAAGCATAATATCTAAACTTATCACATTGGTAATGCTTGGCTGACTGAATGTTCAAATGGCCTTGTAAGTTTCTCTTCAAACCTGCCAGGTCTTTTTGAACTCAGGTGGCTCTAGAGTAGACCAATTAACAAAAGACTCCAGGGCAGAAATCTGGAAGAGCAATTAAGACTCAATGTAATTTTTTTTTATTTTTTAACCCCCAGGGCCATAAGCTCTTTCCTAATTGAAGGGGAACTAAACCCTGAAAAAACAAATATTTTTTATTATTCAAACCCGTAGTGACTGGCCTGTTTTGGGCCGTGACCAAACGATTTTATTTTTTAAAATTTCATCTTTACATTGCAACTTTTTTCCATTGATGTAAGCCATATGAGGGCTTGTTTTTTTGCAGTTTTTGATGGCATTTGGGGTACATATAACTTACTGATTAACGTTTATTAACTTTTTGTAGTATTGGATAACCCTTTTAATGACTCCTCTTTACTTCCCTGGTCTTTCTGGAAGGTCTGCTACCTATGTGCCCACACCAATTCTCTGTTACCAGCTCCACAGACGTATCTTTGGTCCCTAGAAGCCAAGTATCTCCTGCCTTGCAGCACGGTCCTGGTGAATACGTGTGGGTAGCCTTAGTTTTATACTGGCAGTGATCCAGGCGGTGACTGTAGTACTAACTAACAGTCACAGATGTCATCATGGATGTGTGAATACAGCCTAAGCATAATTTTTGAGGAAATGGGGACCAATTTCCATGTATCAGACAACTCCTTTGCTTTGCATTCTGCGACTGAGTTGAAGTACCTGAAGACGAATCAATGAGAAGACTCGGTGTCAAATTCAAATCTGAACCCCACCTCCCTTATATTCTAACCCATTCTGCAAAATCCTGCAACTTGGATAGAATGGATTTGGGCCAAGAAATTTTCTTTGAATTGGGTGCATACAAATTAGGTAAAGTAATTGCTGTGGTACTAGTTTTGCCTTTGATGAACAGAAATTGCCCTTCTGGATCTGAACATGGGATCAAGTGCTCAAATGGGACATGTTTTGCAATTGCTATACTAACCTGGCCTAGTGGAACTCTTATAGTTAATGCTTAAAGTACACTTGCAAAAGACCTGGGAGGTGACCAATCTTAAAGTGCATCTCCTTTAATAAACATATAAGTTTTGTTCTCAGTTGGCAGGTGGGAGACTGACATGGAAATGTCCCTTTTCCCCAGAAGGTTCCACCCCTTTGGGCCACGCTATGCAGCTCCGGAGCATGTTTGGGGTAATGACGCAGCATCCAAGGGCCACTTTCTATTAGAGATCATGACAGCTGCTTGCTCGTAGAAAGCAGCCCTCTATAAACTGTATGGGAGATTTGTCAGTTCTTCTGGGAGTTCCCCTGGTTCAAAGTTTTACAGAATATATTTATTACCAATGACCTATATATACAAGGTTTAAGGTAAATATATTATTATTTCTTCATTCATTAGCTGTAAGCCAATTACTACCCTTGGTGTCCCCTTAATACTTAAAGTGTGCATAAAGGCTATGTACACCTTTGGGGGCATTTTTTTAATTATAGCATTGTACTCATCGTAAGTAGAGTTGAGCGAACTTCTGTTTTAAGTTCGGCTTCCAAAGTTCGGGTTCGGGTTATCTAAGCATCCCGTTATGGATTCCGCTACCATGGACCATAACGGCATTTGGAACACGGGGTGAAGGACCTGGGGTGACGTCACCGTCATGTGATCAGTGCAGGGGGCGTGGCTCAGTACTGGATTGGATAAGAGGTCGTAGGCTACCACCTCTTATCTAATCCAGTACTGAGCCACGCCCCCTGCACTGATCACATGACGGTGACGTCACCCCAGGTCCTCCGTGTCGTCCAAGGTTCGGGTTTATTGAAGAATCCCCTTATGGATTCCAAATGCCGTTATGGTCCGTGGTAGCGGAATACATAACGGGATGCTTGGATAACCCGAACCCGAACTTTGGAAGCCGAACTTAAAACAGAAGTTCGCTCAACTCTAATCATGAGGTAAAAATCTTTTTTTCAATTGGACTTTATTAAAAATATGGAGTCCTTTTCTCTGTACAGGGCTGAGATGCTCTATTAGCAGGTTCTAAATTTTCTCTCTCTTCCGTCAGGCAGGCAGCTGAAGTACTCCTTATCTCTGATCTCTTACCTTATAAACACTCATTAAAGCTCAATCCTTATCTTAATGATAAGAATGTGGCTTAAGGTGCATTTACATGTCCCAAGAATCGGGCAGATTATCGGGGACGACCGTTTCCAACAGTCTGGCCCTGTAAATGTTCACCAGATGAATGAGCGAAATGCTGGACTGCATGAACGAAATCCTGTCGTTCATGCAGGCACCACTAATCATGGCTTCTGGGCAGCAGATCAAGCTGTCTAAACAGCGATCTGCTGCTCAGAAACCATGATTCTGTATGAGGACAAGGGATTGCAATAGCTATCCCCCGTCCTCATACAGTAAAGGAGATCGTTGCGTGTAAATGCATGGTCTCCTTCACTGAACGAGCAGCTGACTGTCGGAAAGGAATGCTTCCTTCCTGACAATCGACCGCTTAGTTGGGCCTGTGCAAATCCAGCTTTAAATAAGTGTTTATGATCTTTAGGTAATTTAGAGATAAGAGTTATTAGATGACTGGCACAAAGTAAAAATGAAAGTAGGATGCACACAGCTAGACAAACAGTTAACCCTTTGTGATAGAAGTGCTCAATATTTTTTAATAAAATGAGTAAATGCAATCATTAAAAAAAAAAATTGCCCGCAAAGGTTTTCATAGCTTTTAAGTTTTCAAAATAGGTTACCATAATGGCTGTACTTCTTTGTACAATCATAACTGGAAAAGAATATGTCTTTTTTTGGCTTCCCTAATGTCTTGTACAGCCATATTATATCCTGTTTCAGTTGCACAATTAGATGCATTTCTCTCAGAAGCAGGGGGAGTTTCCCTTTTATGAAATTTGCGGGCACTGTACTGCTCTGATAACTTTTTCCTTTGCTTCCACTATAAGAAAGGGAAACTCACATTTACAGACACACAAGACACTCCTATAATCTTCAGAAATAGTGTAGAAGCAGTTCTTTTATAAGGCTAAGGATCTCAGCTAGTTCTGACAGCCCGCCACCTGCTGTTAGCTGCCTTTTCCATCTCTGTTATTAGGGACAGATCTTTCCTGGCAACAGGCAGTGGACTGCATATTAGCTAGACGTAAGACCCCTAGTGGCCGTGACTTTACAGCTTTTTTTCAGGTGGATGCAGGCAAAATTTTTAAATGTGCGCCACTGGTGTGACATCACATACAGTGTCGGACTAGGGTTCCTTGGGCCCAGCAGAGGAAATTATTTATGGGGCCCAACCCCTATATCAGGGGTGGGGAACCTGTTTCATGCCAAGGGCCATTTGGATATTTGTAACATTGTTCGCAGGTCATACACAATTCTCAACTTAAAAATTAGACTGCGATGTTTGGTCAAACATATAATTACATCAAACCTCCATCAGCCTCAGATCAGCCTCCCATCAGACCTCGCCCAGCCTACAACAGCCTCAGATCAGACCCCCAGCCTCAGATCAGATCCCCCCAGCCTCCATTAGCATCAGATCAGACCGCCCAGCCACTACCAGACTTGGATTAAACCTTCAGATCACATTTAATCAGTCTCAGATCGCATCCCCAGCACCAATCAGCCTTAGATTGGAACCCCAGACCCCATCAGCCTCATATGAAACCCCCACATCAGATATAATCAGTCTCAGATCGGACCCCCTCAGCCCCAATCAGCCTTATATCTGACCCCCCAATCCCCCTCATCCTCAGATCAGATGTTACAAAAAAAAATAATAATACATAAAAAAACTTACCTCGCTTGCTCCGAACTGTGCTGCAGATCCAGGACCCCGCATTGCTTCTTCTGGGTCCCTTTGTGTACTGTGACCTAAAGGCGCACAGAACACAGCTGTGCCTAGGTCAAATGACCAATGATGTCACATGGCCTAGGGAAAGATGCGGGAAGGCCGCGGTGACCCCCACCAATCAGATACTGATGACCTATCCAGAGTATAGGTCATCAGTTGAAATATCTCAGAAACTCCTTTAATGCGCTTGCTATCAGAAATGAGGCATAAGATAATGGACCCTTTATTTAGGAGGTCCATTATATTGTATGGGTTTGTCACAACAACCAGTTATACCGGGTCTAATGTAACAATGTAACGTCTACCAGGACTGGCGTTCCTTCCATCCTAGAGGACTGAGTAGATTCTACTTGGGCTGTTGTATGCAGGGCCCCTGCTACGCTCCCACCAGCTGTGATTGCTAGGTAGCGATCATAGTCTGCCTCGCTGTTTGCATGCAGGGCGCCTGCTGTGTTCCCACCAGCCGTGATTGCAAGATTAGATTCTGCCTCGGCAAAGCCTCCATTAACCCCTGATGATGCCAGATAATGGCAAAACATGTCTACGTTAGCTCCAATGCAAAAAAATAACATAAAAAACCCAAAACTAAATTAGACCAACACTTCCAACCAATATGAAAAAAGGAGTTCAGGTGCACGCTACCATGGCTGCAATGTAAAGGCAAACTAAGACTACAAGTAGAAGCACAATGCACATGCAAACATTAGGAACATGAATAAATGTAAACTGCATCAATGCTATGATTACTATATAAGAAAATTAGAACCTCCTTGCGGACCCATCTACCAGCGACAAGGTGGCTTCCAACAGGCGGGACCTACACTATCGGACTTGCCTCTCCTGGACTATTGGACTACAATATTTCAGGGTAATGTAGAATCCAACTATATCATACTCTGATTAAAAGCCCTGGCCGTATGTAGTAGTGTGCTGCTACTTGTAGTCCTTGTTTGCTTTTACTTTAGCTTCAAAATGGCTGCCCTGCACACAAACAGCCAAGGCAGAAACAAATCACTACCTAACAATCTAAGCTGGCAGGCGTCCTGCATATAACAGCCCAGGTAGCATCTACTAAGGCCTCTAGGCTGGCAGGAACGCTTTAAGTTTTACAGTATGTTACACTCTACACCATACTAACCAACTCTCGTTCCTAGTGAGTTGGTAAGCATGGTGTAGGGTGTAACATAAAATGTTGAACCAGGAGGAGGCAAGAACAACTGTCTCATATAGTGCTTATATATACAACAATACAATAGCCCCAGGGGGAGAGCATACGGTGGAAACTGCCATGATCTAAGAAGGTCCCAAACTCCTTAACCCTGGGAACACACCTGAGCGTTTTTCAGCGCGTTCATACGCGCTGAAAAACGCTCAACATGTGAAAAGCCATGCATCCCTATGTGCATGGTTCACATGTCGGCGTTTTACATCGCGGACGACCGCGCTGTAAAACGCCCTACGCGATCGCGTCGGCTGCCGTGACTATCGCGCGGCAGCACGCGCGATCCAACCCATATTCTATTATGGGAGCGCTCATATGACGCGCGCTTCCATAAAACAGCCACTTCGCGGCAGAAGCGCGCGTCATATGCGCGCCCTGGGAACACGCGAAGTGTGTTCCCAGGGTAAATGTCAAATATATAAAAACACTCAATCTATAGACATATGGATTGCAAATAAACGAACAAGCAGAGGTCAAAATGTATTTTACAGCAAAAAAGAGTATGCAATGTTCACATATGGTTTCAAAGCCAGAGAAGCAACAACATGAAGCTGTAATAAATTGGCCTTGGTATCCTTTGACAGTCTAGCAACCTGTAGACTAAACAGCCAGGACAGTAATGTCCATGGACTACTCCCAATCTAGCAGAGAGGTAGTAGGTAGCAGAGAAATTGTCCATTTAGGTAACGGATTTTCTGCCTATAGGTGATTTGGACAACGGGAATCCAACTCTCAGTCCATGGAAGAGGTGGCAACAACACGAGGTAACACAACTGCTGTCCATGAGGGAATGTCGATCAATGTCACATTTGGAACTGGCCAGGAATTCAGCTGAGGACCAAATAGTGCTATCTCTTTATGAAAGTTAAACCAAATGAGAACGGCCACTTGAGCATGATCTTGTTGCACTGAAGACAGTCAGCTTCAGTATGCGCCTCTTATTTAGGTTGGAGGCTAGATCTTGGAATAGCAAATTTTTTCGCTATGGAATGAAACCTGTTTCTGCCCTTTGCAGCTTTGAGAATATCTGATGTATCCCTGGAGGTGAGTAGTCCACGGTCCCCTGGTTGTTCGCCTTGTTTAGGCCTCAGGGGCTTATGAATGTATTTTATTGTGATGGCAGCTGCTCTATCTGCCTCCTTTAAAGATTTGTGCAGCCACTGCTGGTAAAGCTTCTTGTGCTGTGTGCAGTGGCCGGGTCTGAGAAGGTCCCAACCCTACGCTGGGTCCCCCAGACACCATTGAGGTGTCAACACATGTTGCTGCTCTCTGGAAGGGATGGTAAAGCATGGTGCACCCCAATGAGAAGTAAGTCCAGAGAGTCAGCGTCTGCAGTAAACCAGTGTGCTTCTTTACTGGAGGAACTCAACTGTAAAACAATATAGGCAAGGTACTAAGCCGGATTCTCCAGTCTCCTCCCTAGCAGAAGAAGGTTCTGTGCTGAGGAAAGGCCTGAACTTGCTGTCCCTCTCAGAAGGCTGATACTCTAGCCAAAGAAAGGGCTGGTCATCCAGGGTCTGTGGAAGGGTATCCCCATCTCAGCGTCTTCTTTCTTCACTTGTGCACTCCAGCAGAGTCTCTTCTACTAAACAGTGATCCCTATGTGCAGACAACTAGAGCCTCTAACTGAACCTTCTAGTGCGAGGGGTGGAGTGGTGAAGCACAGCCTAAACAGAAACAATGTTGCAGTTTCAGTCTGCCATAGACTTGTATAGAATAGTAATACAATTATTTGGGAATGACTAAGCATATTTTCCAGACATAAACAGATCTTTAGATATAAACAACAGAGCTAGACCAGACAGTCAAAAGGCCAGTGGTGTATCCGTTTTTTCCCCTACAAAACTTTGCATAGCTCCTTATTGTAACTGTGGAATTTTTCTAACTTCTCAGTGCATTCACAGAAAGCCACAAAGTTTCTCAGTATTAGCGAGCTGTGCCACTAACCTTTTGTGCAGTGCAGATATAGTGTGAACACACAGTGTGTACTACAATAAACATATAAAATGCAGTTCAACAATATAATACAGTATACATGCACACAACGGCATAAAATATAGTGAAAGTTAATGCTTCCAAGTGCACTAAAGTAGGGAGTTGATGGCTTTGCATATTAGCAATAGGGGCAAATGTCCACAAGTCCAAAGTACCCTTGCTCCAGGACATTACATATGGATCCAGGAGGACCTTTAACTGTAATATTCTTGTAGTGGCTGTGGTTATCTTAATGTGAAAAAAATTGGAGATGGCAGGCATAGTATGTAAGTAATAAAACACCACTTGCCTGCTCTTTTTGTCCCGGTTCCTGTGGGGTTTCTACGACTCCACCGCTTGAGGTCTCCAACTGGGCAGGTTGTGTATGTCACTGCTGCCAGCCAATCAGGGGCCTCAGTGGTCACGTGCCATACCTGCACGTGCCATACCTGCATCCGCTAAGGCCACTGGGGTTTTTTAACTTACACACCATGCACAGCCATCTCCAATTGTTTTTAAAGCCTAGACAACCCCTTTAATGGCATAGTACTACTAAAATAAAATAAAAGGCAATGCAAAAAAGCAAAAACATTTTTCTATGAATATTGAGTTATAAAAATACCCCTTTTGATGGCAGGGTCCCTTTAAGGAACAAAATCTCCCACCAGGGGAGCATAGTGAAAAATAAAAAAAGGTCAACATGCTTCACCTTCGTGTACATTGCAATTCTTAACATTGTTGGCTTTTCGAAAACAGCTGCATACTGTTCCTGCAAAGCAATGAAAACCGTGTTACGTAATACTTGAGTGCACTTAGTTGTAGGCAGTTTTACGTATGATCGCAAGATCACAACGAACGTCCCTACACAAGACTAAGGTTATATTTAAGAAATTCCCGGTTACCAAGAAAACCATTGTAATGAGGAAAACATTTATAAACTGTATTCATTCACTTAAGGGCTTGTTCACATCACAGTTCAGCCTTCCCGTTCTCCTGCTACGTTTAGGAGCAGGAGAACGGAAAGGATGGATTGGGCACATAACTGAGCCCTAACAGCCGAACGGAGCCTAAAGACCCCATAGACTATAATGGGGTCCGTTAGGTGTCCGCTCAGAAGATGATTTTGGAGCGGAGACAAAAGTCCTGCATGCACTACTTTTGTCTCCGCTCCAAAATCATCGTCTGAGCATCGTCTGGGGTCTTTAGGCTCCGTTCGGCCCAGTTAGGGCTCAGTTATGTGCCAAATCCATCCATGAAATAACCATTCAGGAGTTCTTAGAACTCTGCATTGGATCATTCAACTGTTATTCCTCCTGGATAGGTATGGATGAATTGACATCTGGGTATTGACATTATCGTTTTCAATAGGGTGCGTCCCTACACACTTTGTTACAGTCAGCTCATAGTTTGTTTTAGAAAGTCCAATGGTCGAGATTAGTCTTTCAGGCCCTGTAGGCATCCAGAGCAAGAGCCACTCCTTGCTTGACGCGTCTTCTAGACCAGTGGTCCACCCCCCCCCCAACCAACAGGTCACATTTTGTTTGTATTGTAGAAGCGATATAGTTATTGTCAGCACCTCAGTAATGGCCACGTGTTCTCTCCATGAGATATCAACTTGGAGGCAAGGCTGGATTATAGGGAGGGTAAGTCACCAGGGGTGAGGAGGCCACCTATGAAAGTGTCTCTCTCTTCTGAAGTCTAGCAAGTCAATCGCTGTCTCAGTAACTATCATAATTTCTTACCCAGAGACATTAACCAACCTTAATCCAGCCCTGGTTCGAGGTACTTGAAAACCTGAGTGGAGAAATGATGACCTAAACAGATGCCAGTGCAATAGCATACCCAAGTGATGAAGGGACACATGGCAGGTTCCATATACCCCAAATCTAGATAAATATATAGAAAAATTAGCATTAAAAGGTTAATTCTGTCTACGGTGATGGGTTTGGCATGGTCCATATGGCATATTTCATAAATGTTGCCTGGCCCATGCTATTAGCATACTGGCGCAGGTTCTGCACCAGGTATAAAAATAATATATAATATAATATATATTTGATTCTGGTTTTACTAATTCATAAATATGTCTCATAATTTGCAAGTTATAAGCCATGCTGCCACTATAGTGCCACACCCATTCTTAAAGGGATAATTGGAAAAAATTGTGGCTTTTTTTCAGTCCCCTTTAATGCCACACATTGATAAATCTGCCCCAATCCTTTACGTGGAATACTTATTTTTGGGGAATGTTTTCCTTTAAATGGTAACCCATATGCCCTTTTATATAATGAATTTCTGGTAACAAGGCTGCAATTTCCCCCACACTCTAGTGCACTATGGGAATGCAATAACTTTCCACAGTTGGATTAAGCTGCAATTGCTTTCTCAGACCCCGTAATTACCGCAGCCCCCGTAATAAGTATAGCTTTCAAGTTTATTGCTATTGCCTAACTCAGATGATAATCACTGCTCTGCTCCAGCATCCTAGATAATCAATTGCAATATAGTTATTGATGAACCTGCTTTGAACCGAGTACATCAAGTGGTTTCATGGAAACCTGAATCAGAAAAGGAAGGTTATGCACCTGACATGGCTGCTTTCGAAGCTACCAGGTTATGATGGTCAAAACGACTCTACCACTGCCACATTTGCTATGGGACTTGGGTAGAGGATGGCACCAGGTCACTTTGACCACATACTCTCTACTCACCAACATGGTCAATAGTTATGAGGGCTGTGAAGAGAAAGCTTACAGGTCATAGTAGTGGTCTAAACTTCTTTACCACCAAGGCCAGTATAGGGCCTGTAAAGAGAAGTCTACCAGGTAATGTTGGTTATAACCTCTCTACCACCATCATGGCTGTTATGGGGCCTGTAGGCAGAGTGTTACTAGGTCATGTTGGTCACATCCTCTCCACAATCACCACCAGTATAACATTATGGGGGCAGATAGAAAGAGGGTTACCTAGTCATGGTTGTCACATCCATTCTACCACCCCTATGCCTGCTCTGGGACCTGTGAGAGAGGGCTATCATGTCATATTTACTAACACCATGACCAATATGGGACTACCAGACCATGTCCACATCCTCCACCACTACTGTGGCCACTATTGGGCTACCTGGTTATTTGGGTCACATCCTCTATACCACCAGTGTTGTGGGCTGGGGTTCCTTGGGCCCACCAGAGAAAACTATTCTTGGGGCCCAACCCCCATATCATCAATAAAGTCTAATAGGTTTTCAGTCAAAGAAATTGACCCTAGTTGCAACTGATTGGCTCCAAATGTTTTATTTTCTCCTGGACTTTGAGACCCACTATGAGATCAGAGCATAGATCCACTGGAAGAATCTGTAGTACTCTGGTGGGCCAGTTCGACATTGACCACGGTGACTAATGGGCTACCTAGTTATTTTGGTCACATCCTTCCTACCACCACTATGGCCATTATTGGGCTACCAGGTCATTGTGGTCAAATGCTCTCTACCACCACTATGGCCACTATTGTGCTACCTGGTTATTTTGGTCACATCCTTTCTACCACCACTATGGCCATTATTAGGCTACCAGGTAATTGTGGTCAAATGCTCTCTACCACCACTAAGACCACTATTGGGCTGCCTGGTTATTTTGATCCCATTCTCTCTACCACCACTATGGCCACTATTGGGCAAGCTGGTTATTTTGGTCACATCCTTTCTACCACCACTATGGCCATTATTGGGCTACCAAGTCATTGTGGTCAAATGCTCTCTACCACCACTATGGCCACTATTGTGCTACCTGGTTATTTTGGTCCCATCCTCTATACCCCCCACTATAGCCACTATTGGGCTACCTGGTTATTTTCGTCACATCCTGTCTACCACCACTATTGCCACTATTGGGCTACTTAGTTATTTTGGTCACATCCTTTCTACCACCACTATGGCCATTATTGGGCTACCAGGTAATTGTGGTCAAATGCTCTCTACCACCACTAAGACCACTATTGGGCTGCCTGGTTATTTTGATCCCATTCTCTCTACCACCACTATGGCCACTATTGGGCAAGCTGGTTATTTTGGTTTCATCCTCTCTACCACCAGTATGGCCTCTATTGGGCTACCCAGTTATTTTGGTCCCATCATCTCTACCACCACCATGGCCACTTTTGGGTGGGCTGGTTATTTTGGTTACATCCTCTTTACCACCACTATGACCACTATTGGGGTGAGCTGGTTATTTTGGTGACATCCTCTCTACCATGGGGCCCATGAAGGGAGGGCTAACAGGTTGTGGCGGTCACATTTACTACCTGGGTAGTGTGACCATGCACAGGACTCACTTCCCTACAACCACCATTAGAGATAAGAGAACGGAACTGGCCTGAGCTTCTCTCAGGCCACGGATCTAACAAGTAACCATGGGGGCCTCATTACAAAACCTGATCTCCATTCCTTCCACTGTGTTTTTTTCCTCCTAGACAGATGCCAAATGTATTACGACAATAGCATTCCAGACGGTTTGTGCCAGGAGTGTGCCCCCAGCAGCGTAGCGCAATGCTCCAGAGGAATGTCTGCTACCAGAAGAGGCAGGTGAACAAATATCAAAACTCATTCCCTACATCATAGACTTTGTTGATTCTTGGCTGTCTTCCTAATTGCACATCTTACAGTTCACAGCGTTGGTAATGGTGTTTTTTTGGCCGCCAGAGCATAGCATGTCTCTCTAAAAAGCGCACCTTGGACTTTAGTGAATTAAGCCATTTTGTTGCCAGTTTCCATGGCATTCTTCTAGGTGACAATGATTATTCTCCGTGGTGTGTCCGGTGTGGACAGTCAGCTGGACGCAATTCTGCATGTATTATTTGGTTGTTAATATTGTCATCTTCACCAACATTCTGCAATATGAGGAAGCCTTCTTCTCCAAGTGTCATAAGCAAGACTGTGACTAATCCTATTTCAAAATTTCACTATTTTGTGCAAAATTATCATCCCATCGGCCTAACAAAACCATCTCCATTGTCAAGCGCTGCAGATACCACCTCCTCTTTATGCAATATTTGAAGCCAGGAGCCAGTTGACTCCATGCTTGTTGGAATGATAGGTTTTTCAACATGACGATCCCAAGGAGTGTGGCTGAGGTGTTAGGCATACCTTCTAAACTAATCTGGGTCATGTTGGGTCATGAGTTCCCTGGAATTATAAAATGCCACTTTACCTTCCTGTAAAGGGCGATCTCTTCCTTGGACGTGCAGTGTCATTGTTCTTAAATTTAGAGCTGACAGGTCCTCTTTCATCATAGGTAAAATATGTCTATCTAGATGAGGCCTTAAAGGCTATGTTCACCTTCGGGGGCAATTTTTTATGATTGCATTTTACTCCTTTTGGGTTTATTTTGTTTATCTTCAATTGGTCTTTATTAAAAAATATTCAGCCGTTCTGTCAAAAGGGTTAACTGTTTGTCTAGTTGTGTGAATTCTACTTTCACTTTGTGCCATCATCTAATAACCCTTATGTCTAAATTACTAAAAGGTCATAAATAGGGATGAGCGAAGCGAGCTTCAGATCATAGGGGCACCAATCGAAACCGAAGTTCGGATCCAAGTCTCAAAATGTTTTTCCAGTTTAAAAATCAAATACCGAAGTTATTTGGGAATAACTGACTTCATTTTATTGCTGTTCAGAGACGGATCTCCATACAGCATTAAATTAAAGTTTTGAGTCATCACTAGTCATAAACACTTATTTAAGCCACAATCTTATTAGTAAGATAAGAATTGAGATATAATAAGTGTTCAGGAGGTCAGAGATCAGGAGCCGTCAGCTGACCTGCCTGATGGAACAGAGTAAAAATACAGACCCTGCTTCTACGGAATCTCAAGGCTGTACAGAGAAAAGTGCTAAACATTTTTAGTAAAGACTAACTGAAAAAATATTTAGCTCAAAATGAGTACAATGCAATAATAAAAAATTGCTCCCAAAGGTGTACATAGCCTTTAATGGCCATACACATTAAAGGTGTATTGGCTTTATCCGCCAAATTTCAAGGCGCATCGGCTGATCTGCCAGCAAGCAAGCTTTATCTGGGAGCTGAGGACATACAATATCATATTATAAATTGCCAAATGGGTGCTACTATTCCCCTTGTCAAATGGGTGTGTTTCTACACAGTGTGGCCCTCTCAGCACTGAATAGACAGTTTGCACCTGTGTAGCTGTACAATTGGGGGCCTACATCCAGCTTAGAAGAGGCTCTGGGAAGAGCCAGCCCCCTGTTGCTATATCAATAAAGAAGTAGGGTCCTGTCAAAAAGCGAACACCATCTCAAGCAGTCAGTGCAACATAAGCCATGTGGCGGACCTGCACTCTGGCGGTAAGCACTGAAAGACCTGCTGTAGCAGCTGCTGCAGCAGATGAGGAGTAATCAATACATGCTGGGGAAAAGGAGTCTCCTTTCTGTGAAGGTGACCTCCCTGTAAATATTTTTTCTGTAAAAATGTTGCAGTAGCACCAGAAGCCACATACATTTACCTGTAGTGTGCACAAACAAAGAAGGGTTGAAGACCAGGCCCTGAATAAACAGGACCAAGTAGACCCGGCCTGAAGCTACTCACTAGGGTTGTGATCAGTGCTGACAATGGCCGCAGTGACTTGAAGACTAATGCGTGTGTGTAAGTGACACCCAACAGCCAGTAAAGATCACTGCATACGAGCTGTAGCGCGTTGTGATGTCATGCAGATAAGATGACTGCTTAAGGTGTGATGTCATGCAGATGAGATGGCCACAGGTGACAGAACGAAGAAGTAGTAGAGTTGGGGCCGCTGGACCAAAGAGGAGCCAATAAACTGGTCTGTGATCTGTCCTCATCTGTCTCTGGGAACACTGGAACAAGAATGGTGTTTATGTAAGGACACCATGAAGGACGTTGCTGCTCTCCGGAAATAACATTGAGGCACATCTCAAGATTGTCCGAGAACCTCTGGAGGTTCCACAGTGCTTCTGGGAAACCGTTCAATGGACAGATGAGACAAAAGTGTAACTTTTGCGCACAATGCTCTACCGTAATCAGAGCCATCTGAGATTATCCAGGATCTTCTCGGTGAGGTACATGGATCTCCACATAAGAATCATTACAGTTTCTTAAAGGGATTGTCCACTTTATTTATATTGAAGACCTATCCTCAGGATAGGTCATCAATATCTGATCAGTGTTGGTCCGACACCCGGCACCGCTGCTGATCAGCTGTTTGAAGAAAAGGCCGCATTCTGTGCCAGCGCTGCTTCCTCTTCATTGTTTACCTGCTCGCCGTCGCAACCGCAGTGGTGAGCAGGTGTAATTACAAGTAAGCCGTCCCATTCACCTCAATGGGACGGCTCATTCCTATACACTTGAATGGAAGGAGCCATCTCGCAGAAGTGAATGGGACGGCTTACTTGTAATTACGCCTGCTCACCTCTGCGGTTGCAACAGCAGGCAGGTAAACAATGAAGAGGAAGCAGCACTCGCATGCAGCTGATCGGTGGGGGTGCCAGGAGTCGGATCCCAGCCGATAAGATATTGATGACCTATCCTGAGGATAGGGCTTCAATAGTAAAAAGCGGACAACCCCTTTAAAGTGTACCCCTGTGCCCAATAAACGTGTTCGAATATGGAAAAAGCGGCATCGCACTCATCTACCTGCAACTTTTAGCACCTCTTTCGTTAAGTACAGCTTCTCTGTTCCCCAAAAATGGGGGAGGAGGGGGATGCAGCTGCAATTTCTCAGTCTCTTACGATTTTAGTGAAGCATGAGGAGATGGAACTGGGCAACAGGGATGAGACATCTAATGGCACAGCACAAGCAGAACACACTCGCTCTGCAAGCACGGAGGGAGAGGATATGCATTTTCTAAAGGAATGCATGTACAAAAAAATCGGTTAGGCTAATTATTTCTGGTCGTTCTACAGAGGGGTCATGAATATATATATATATATATATATATATATATATATTTTTTTTTTTTTTATTCTAGAAAGTAGGCTTTAAATTACCAACATGAAAAAGATGCTCAATAAAAGGCTTTAGCTCAGCCGGCTTGACATTGATCTTACACATACTGTATATACAGAGCAATTATCAAAGAGATCATTTCCTGACATCAAACTCAGGAAAGAGCTGCTACTCCTGTGTTTATGTGATTCATGATTTGGATGTTTATTACATCAGTCTGAATGGCGCAGCTGTGGGGTTTGTTGTCACACAGGTAATGCGCTGCTGACTGTTGTCAGTTTATTGTGTTATGCTCAGTGGACAGACTGGCTTTTCCAGCCGCATTCAGCAGCATTTCTGAGAATTCCAGTATGTAAGCGCTTTTCTCTAACGAGGATTTGCACATTCTGTTCCGATTTACTCGTTATTCATTTTTGTCAAAGCTCTTCATACCTTTCCAGAAATTGGTTATTTATACATCATGGTGTCCTCATGAGCTCCTTGTAGAATTTAAAGGGGCATTCCGGTTAGAATATGTTTTTTCGCTACCCAGAGGGAGAGGAGATAAGGTATGTATGAGTCAAGCATGCCCGCTACCATTCCATTCATCTGGAATTCTCCGGATCTGGCACTGCCGGAATGCCTGCCAGCCCCATTAACACGAACTGCTGCACACTGTGGTTTGTGTCCGGCTGCTTCCCGGCATTCTCTGCCTGAACCAGCAGCTAGATCGTAGTGCCACAGATGAGAAAGTAGCCTTAGCTCTGTTGTTTACATCTGAAGATTTGTTTGTGTCTAGAAAAACTACTTAGTCATTCCCATAAACTTATATTGACACTCTATGCCCCATGAAAAAGCCGAGTGAAACGCGTGTCGGGGTGCACTCCCTGCTGGTCCGCGGTCCGATCCTTCCACTGGTTCTACTCTTTTGAGGTACTCTTACATTTTTTTTTGCCGCATTTGTTTATAGGAGTTCCTATTAGTGTGCGTTCTGTTTGACCCTGTTTTGGGCAAATGGTATAAGTGGCATTGTACATTATTGTCTGAGTAGTTGCTGGTATATATTAGGGATTCCTCTTACAGCTCCCTTTGAGTGAACCTATTTAAGCTTTCGCTTATTAGGATTGGGTTACCTATGTTTTAGTAGGTGAGCTGCTTGTCGCAGCGCCAGCCTGCATTGCTGCTGTATTTATTATTATTTTTGTATTATGTTTTGTCTGTAATGGTTTTTACTTAATAAAATATGCAATAAATTTACATGTGTGTCCCTAGAGTTCTTTTGGTGTTGTGTTATTTTGACACTCTATACAAGTCTATGACAGACTGAAATTGCAACATTGTTTTTGTTTAGCCTGTGCTTCTCTACTCCACACCTTCCACTAGAGGGTTCTAATTCAGTTAGAAACTGTATATAAGGGGAGCAGTTAGAGCCCCTAGTTGTCTGCAGATAGGGACAGTGCTTAGTAGGAGAGACTCTGTCAGACTGTATGAGTGACCAGATGATGATGCTGAAATGGGGACCCTGGGCCACCATCCCTTTGGTCAGGTAGCCAGCTGGACAACCAAACCACAGACTCTGGGCCACCAATCTTTTGGCCAGAGAGCCAGCTGGATGACCGAGACACAGACCCTGGGCCACCAGTCCTTTGGGAGCCAGCCTTCTGACAGAGAGGGACAGCTAGTTAAGGCTTTTCCTCAGCACTAAAACTTCTTCTGCCCAGGAGGAGACTAGAGAAGCGAGCTTACCTCTATTGTTTTACACTGGAGTTCCTCCAGAAAGTAAGCACACTGGTTTACTACTGACCCTAACTCTCTGGACTTTTTTCCAACTGGGGTGTAACATACCTTACCATCCACTCCGGAGAGCAGCAACAAGTGTTGACACCTTGATCGTGTCCTGAAGACCCAGCGTAGCGTTGGGGCCACCCCAAAACCAGTCACTGCACAGTGTTCAGCTATGTCCAGCAGTCTCATAGAATGGAGCAGTAGTGCACATGCTTGACCATTGCTCCATTCAAATAGAGGACAAGAGACCCCTTTTCTCATGATTGATGGTTGTCCAACTGGTTGCGCCTTCTCTGATCTAACAGTTAATCCTTATCAAACAGAGAGGGGATAACATTCTAACCAGAATACCCCTTTAATATAGGACATAAGCTTCCACAAGAATTTATGTAGAGTAGAGATGACAGCATGCAAACTCAAGGGACCTGGTCAATATGGAACTTAAAGGGGTTCTCTGGGCTTTCTTGACAATCTTGCTTTTGTAATGACTAGTGTTGAGTACTTACCCCTCTGTCACGCCAATGATGCCGCTGCCTCTGCTGCTGCGGGCTCTTCTGCTCTGGTCCCGAGTAGATAACTGTAGGAAGTTATCTACTTCCAAAGACCACATAAGAAGATACCAGTAATATATAAATGGCACATAGTAGGTGGGGGGTCCAGTTGCCGATTTTGCACTGGGGCCCCACAGTTTCAAGTAACGCCTCTAATTTATATAGGATTTATAATCAGGGCTATGGGAAAAAGCATAAAAAGACCAACAATTAATAAACAGTAATACAAACAGTCTAAAGTGATCTGAAGTGACAGACCACTAGCCTGATGACTAAAGTCTAAACGACTTCCCGTAATTTAGAAAGTGACTTTACATTAGGGCTGGAACCTCTTCTATACAATCACTTGAGTCAAGAGCTCAGCTGGCAGGTGCTACTGGAAATACAAGGGGTGAGCGGATTCCAGATAATCACCTGATGTTTACACCTTTGTGACTGTAAGCTTTCCCATTTGTCTATTTCCTAAGGTCTCAACCAACCTGATGTGTACCCAGAGGTACATGCCACATCTCTAGGGGATATGTATGTGTCCTCATGCTGTATATTAGGCACCATCATTTTGGGAATAATTTTGATGCAATTTAGGATACTAAGTTACATAGGAGTAATCACCCATCAGCAACCCCTCGCACTCCGGCTGTTGTGAAACTACAGCTCCCATCATTCACGTCTAAAGAAGTTTTGGAGAACAGCTGAGCAAGCTGTGCATTTTGAGAGTTGTAGGTTCACAACAGGTTGCTAACACCTAAATCATAGGTAGTATACAGTAAGTGGCTCCTAGCTTTAAAGGGCATCTGTCAGCAGTTTTGCACCTATGACACTGGCTGACCTGTTACATGTGCGCTCGGCAGCTGAAGGCATCTGTGTTGGTCCCATGTTCATATGTGCCCGCATTACTGACAACAATTATGTTTTAATATATGCAAATTAGCCTCTAGGAGCAACGGGGGCGTTACCATTACACCTAGAGGCTCTGCTCTTTATGCGACTGCCGCATCCTCTCCACTTCTATTGACAGGGCCAGGCAGTGTAAACATCATTATGCCTGGACCTGTCAGCCAAAGTGCAGAGGTCGTGTCAGTTGCAGAGAGAGCAGAGCCTGTAGGTGTAATGGTAACGCCATATAATAAAACATAATTTTTCTCAGCAATGCGGGCACATATGAACATGGGACCAACACAGATGCCTTCAGCTGCCAAGTGCACATATGGGTTAGCCAATGTCATAGGGACAAATCTGCCGACAGATGCCCTTTAAAGGTATTCTCTGATCTTTTAAAAAGCAAAAATGGTGCTTAAGATCGGCATATATTAATCAAAAATTTATTAGAGGCCACCAAAGACATATAATAAACCAGGTAATTCCTATATACAAAAAGAAGAAAAATAATAATATTTCAAAATAATTCATAACACATAACAAACATAAAAAAGGCTTTAAAAAGCCATACGAGCCCTAGTTGTGAAAGGGTAATATTTGAAGTGCTTGTGCAGGGCCCATGCATCAGCACTACTCAAAAAAAAATGTATATCCGTAAATGTAACTAAACCGATGATCCTGAAATTGCTGGCAAATCTAATAATTATGATATAAATAGTTAGACAACTAGTACAGCATTACTCCAGTTATTTTCCATTTACTGAACAGGTCACTAATAGGCCATATTTGCCAGTGATTTTTCGTGCCCAGGGCCCTGACACCTCCTCGTACTTGTCCCAAGGTGGCGCCGCCTGAGGCAATCACCTCGCCTCATTGGCGGTGCGCCCCTGTTAATACAGGGCACTTACTAATGTATTGTGATTGTCCATATTGCCTCCTTTGCTGGCCGGATTCATTTTTCCATCGCATTATACACTGCCCGTATCCAGGAGTTATGACCACCCTCCAGTGCAGATACGAGGTGGTCGCAACAGGGTCCTATAGTGTGCGAGCACAACCATTGCTGCTGGAGCTTTTTTATGTTTCTTATGTATTATGTATTATTTTGAAATATTGTTTTTATAATAGTATTTTTCTTTTTCTTCTTTCTGTATATATGAATTGCCTGGTTTATCATATGTCTAATACATTTTAGATTAATATACTGCATGCAGGTCTTGAGCACCATTTTTCCAAGTCTTTCTGTTCAGCTGAATACACAGTATATGCATCTGTACAGGAAGATTCAGGAACACATCTGGTCGGGACCTCGTACGAAAGAGCCCCCAGCTGATCTGAGCGCAGCAGGCCCGACAGAGGGGTAAGTCCTGACGAAAATCTCTTTGCAAAGTAGAGAGTACACCTTTATTAATGATTGTCTACCATCTTCAAGATCTCTGCTTGCTGTTTTACATTCTGTTTACATTCTAGGTGCACTATGTGCTAGTCTAGAAAATCTATGTTCTAGGAAAACAAGCAGCACCTCTATCACTCAGACTCCAAGCTGAAAGCTCTTCCCTCCACGGATACAGTGTAGCAAACCCTCAGTTGAGTGACCAGGACGAAGTAAGCATAGGAACCAATGAATGTATCATTCTTCTTCAAATATTTCTAGGTTGTATCATTTTGTAGGCTACTACCCATGTGTCCATGCCTGTGGTCAAGTGTAGTGGATTATAGGACCAACTTTTTTCAAGATGGAGTTCTCCCCTTAAATGGGGGCGTACCCAGGTCAGGGTAAGTCGTGCAGAATTAAGGGAGTCATTTTACTACGACATTCCCTTTTTCAAATGAAGCCGGCCGGGTGACCAGTGGCCGAAAAACCAACTGATATTGCAGCTTGACATACATTTCCTCGACAGCGGCCACTACAGGAGAAATGTAGTATTACATGCTGGCTATACAAATGAACAGCTGACCATGTAATGTAAGTGGGTGGCAATGGTCACCCGGTATCCACAATCGTCCATATAAATCTACAGACATAATCCACCCTCAAGTAGATTATTTACTTCATATTCATGGCTGGACTTGATAAAACTACGGGTGATGCTCTACAGCAGGGATGCCCAACCGTCGTCCCTCCAGCTGTTGCAAAACTACAACTCCAAGCATGCCTGAACAGCCTACAGATATTAGGGCATACTGGGAGTTGTAGTTTTGCAACAGCTGGAGGGCCACAGGTTAAGCATCCCTGCTCTACAGGATATTAAATGTGCATAGCAAGCCAATTATATTAGTGAATACTGTGCCAACTATCCGATCTAATAACTAAGCAGCGTGGCAATGTCTTCCTCAAGGATAGTGCTCAGGCTGAATACATTTAAATATAAGTCCGTCTGGTGGCATTCCTATAGACGTCAATCTCCACTGTCCGACGTCAACTCCACATCTAACTCATCGAGAACCTAGATTCCCATCCTGTGGTCTTAGTACCTCCTGGGATACATACCCTATCTTTAGGAGGTACTCAAACTGTGATCGTGTTGTACCTCTGGGTATAACCTTCGGGTACTTGGCTTAGGAACGTTGAGAAAGACTCAAAGACTAACATGGAGAACCTTCACCTGGTGTCCAATGGAGCATATTATCATGGCTCAGGTAAAAGAGCAGTAGAGGACGTGTAGTACCTGACTTTACTTACTATACTGTAGAGAGGCGCTGCTAGACAGACAATCATTACTAGACCCTGATAGAGTCAAAAGAGGATTATTCAAGGTTCTGTTTTGGACTGGAGGAGGCCCAATGAGCTCCCATGGTCAAGCACATACACAAATGTAGACTTGTGTTTCTTGTGTTATGTGAGGAGGCATCTCCCAGGCTTGTTAACAAGTCAGACTTTGGCTCACAGGGGGTGACTTCCAGAAGGTGGCGTTAGCAAGACGATTCTTTTTTGCCATGGAGATACTTTGCATATCACCCCAGTACCACCTTTAAGCTGGTGATATGTGAGATAAGGTGTAATAGATCATGGGGGGGGGCAGACATTTTTTTGGACTTCCTGCCAACAACCCACTTGAAGAACACTATAGCTGATAGCGTAGCTAACGGCTCATGGGCCCTGGTGCAAGAGTTCAGCTTGGGCCCCCTTTCCTTAGTGCTTTGTGTGTCTTCTTATGTGGCACAAGGGTCTTTGGGCCCCCTCAGGGTACTGGGCCTGGTAGCGACTGCTACCTCTGCACCCCCTATATCTACGCCCATGTGATAAGTATATCTTGCATTCACCTGCATGGAAAATAGAGATAACCTAGCCCTTAGATTCCATGCTCATTTCTTAGAAATTCCCTTCTAGAGAATGCTACTTGAAGCCCAATATACATCATGCTTGACAGCAAGACTGTCACCACCACCTTTAAAAACCTGAATTGCTAGCGCGGACCACGCATGCTTGTGTCACTCATGGGCCATTAGGTTAGCTCAGCAGTTTCTTGGCTTGTGGGAGGGTGACGCCACACCTGAGAGATCTGAGTGGTGACACCCCGCCTAAGGCTGCCACTTAATTGCCTCTGACACTAATCCAAACTTGGAAAATGCCTCCTTAATAATAACTCTGCAATCTGGGAGATGGTTCTCCAGTTTCTATGTCCCACTCACAGTTCTTCTCCACCTTAGCACATGATTTCTGGTTTGATCTCCCTTTCTAAAGATGTCATAGAGAGCACCAGGGAAACGTAGCCAGATTTCAGGACCCACTGGGTTGTTGGGTTCCATGGGCAGAAGAACAAAGCAAATATTAAAATGGGTCCTTAGTTTTGCCATCTTCCCACAAGGGTGGCTTGGGCCACTTTCATACTTGTTTACTAACAATGCAGTTGGTCTGGAGACCTGCACGGGTTTGTGCCACCAAGAAGCAAATGAGATACGACCAAACAGGGCTTTTTTTCCTAAGGGCTCTACAGTTTGCCAGTATGGTATGTATGCTCTTGGATTTGGGTAAACATTTCAACAGGCGGCTTGCTGAATCTCTGTCGTCCATGGCCTCACATACATCTGGAGATGGCCATGGTCATAGAGCTAAGTTTGTCACTTTCTATCTGCTTCCAGCGGTAAACCTCATGTATGAGACAAACTATTGAATGAGAATCCATCTGAACCTCTTCCAGGATCAGTACATGAACTTTCTTTGCAGGATCACCTTCATCAAGCCTCAGGAAGGATAGGTCATCAATATCAGATTGGCGTGAGTCCAGCTTCCGGGATGTCCGCGATGTCGCAACCGCAGCGGTGAGCAGGTGTGATTACAGCTCATCCATCCCATTCACTTCTATGGGATGGTTCCTTCCTATGCTCTTCAATCGAAGGAGCCGTCCCATTGAAGTGAATGGGAAGGCTTACTTGTAATTACACCTGCTCACCGCTACGGTTGCGTTGGCGAGCAGGTAAATGAGCGTTATCATGCACACGAGCCCTAAGACTCAGCTTACTTTTCCATGGCTTCTGTTTCTGCAGGAGCCACGATGGATAGGTTGGCTCTTTTGGATAAAGGAACCTAATGGATCCTAATAGATCTAATTGAACTTATGAAAAACCTGACGAGTATGAAGATCACTTTGTACTGGAGGAATGAGTCGTATGATACAATTTTGTCACATCTCGATTGACTTTTCTTAGGTGAAATTATGAAATTCCTCACCATGGTTTCAGGTTCTAAATTGAACCCTGACGATGTTGTCTACTCTGCATGCCAGGTGAACATAGCTTTACTGATGGGAAGGGGGCAGCAATACAGACCAGTATTCCCACCATACTGGAGAGGGACCCCATATGGACTGGTGATTACTGCCCCCAAAGGTGGTGTCACTCTGGAGAAAGCCCAGAACCTGTCAGAGGGATGTTTTTTTACACAACATTCAATGGTCTTATGATGGCGTTGGAGACATTGTCGACCCCTCACTCAATAACCTTCTACTCCAAGAACTGACACCAGAAAAATAGAGGTTGAAAAGATAATTGAGTAAAATAATAATAATAAAAAAAAATAATATACGGTTCTCAGATTGTTATCTATTGTACCTGTATTGTATGATTAAAATGGGAATATGATTGAGGCGTGGATAGTCGTAGGCATAAGCTATTTCTAAATTCTGGATGGTCTCAGGTAGCTTCTTGGGAAAAAGGTTTATTGGTGCTGTATGTAAACTGTCAGCGTAGTTCACAGAAGTTTACCATTTACAATATATAGGCCTTATCAAAATTGTTCTAAAAAACCCTCAGACTACATACAACTCTGACGGTAAGGTAGCTGGCTGTAGCAGAAGCCCTCCCTCACTGGTCTGTTTGCAATTGATAGATTTAGTCTATCATAGTCCATTCTGCCAACTGAAAAATGTAAGAGATCATGAGGAAATTAAGCCATTTCTAAAATACAGTTTTTTCCCCCCCAGAAACATGAAGAAAATCCTACTTTGTAGGCAAACTTAACTCCAGTACACTTTCATCCTTCATTTCTAGATTTACTGTTCCCTTAAATGGGTTATCCCATGATTACAAGGGTTTTCCAGGACTTTTCCGACATCCACTGATCAGCTATTTGAGAAGGCAGCGGCACTCCTGTGGCCTCCTCCCTGCTCACCAAGAACAGCGCCATACATTGTATAGTGGCTGTGCCTGGTATTGCACTCAGCCCCATTCACTTCAATGGAGCTGAGCTGCTCCTGGGCCACGTGACACATGAAGGTGTCATCACTGGCCTAGGGAAAGCTGTGAGATGGCCACAGCACTCACAGGAGCACCGGTGCCTTCTCAAACAACTGATAGGCGGGGTCCCGGGTGTCGGACCCCCACTGATCAGAGACAGATGAGAGATTAATCTCACAGGCATACAGATCGTAGGTCTAAATAGCATAGTGGTTAGGACACTGGACCACTTGATGTTCATACACGGACCAGAGCACACAAGTAATGGGGAACTGTTCACCCCCCCACAGAAGTCCGCAGCCAGCACGCGCATCACAAGCAACCAGCATACACGGGAACACGTCAACTGCAGCCAATAAGTGAGTGTGCAGCCAGCCAACACTGTGACACTCTTTTTAACAAAGCTAGAGATCTCCCCGTTCGTTACTGCAGTTGTTCTGCTAGACATATTTCAGGCTGACAGCTCGGGGGAATGTGTTTTTGCGTCAGCTTGGGGGTGGTATGTCCCTTCTCAGGGGGAGTGTCCTTTCTGCTGTATCTGCTCTATCACAGTAACTCTCACAGTAAATAAAGCTGGTGGCAGATGAAGGATGGAAGTGAGCATGTGCGTCCACTTCAGAAAGGTGAAGAGAGAAAGAAGGAAAAGAAAAAAACAGCAGGTGGCGCTATACAGATAGATTTCAGTGAATAACTCAGTGGCTATTTTCAATTTTCAATTACATCCAATTACAAAAGTATCCGGATCCAGGGGCTGGTTTGAAAAATGTGGACAATTTGATACTTGATCTTCATCAGGTTACTATTTGCCTATATTATGTTACATGATGACCAAATGTTTTCTGCTAATTATCAATTAGTTAATTAACTCTTCAATCATACCACATGTTTGGCGCTAATCACAGGGTTCTCAATGTCCTCTTCTTAATTATTATGTACTGGGAAGCTTATGTTGCTACGAAAGCCGGGGACCTAATTAGGTTTATATGATATCTGTAAACTCTGTAACGTGTTATTTAGCTGCTTTGACTATTACATAGGCCAGGCATGTCCAACCTGTGGCCCTCCAGCTGTTGCAAAACTACAACTCCCAGCATGTCCAGACAGCCTACAGCAGAGCATGGGGGGAGTTGTATTTTTACAAGAAAGGAGGGCTACAGGTTGGGCATCCCTGACATAGGATCATATCCAGTAGTAAAAGGTTCTACAGAGTAATGATTGGGTGCTGGGACTTCGATGAAGGTGGATAATTTCTTCAAATTTGGCGCTTGGTTAGGCTTTTTTCACACTAGCGTTTTGGCTTTCCGTTTCTGAGATCTGTCATGGGCTCTCAGAAGCAGTCCAAAACCAATTAGTTTTGCCCTAATGCATTCTGAATGGAAAAGGATCCGCTCAGAATGCATCAGTTTGCCTCCGTTCAGTCTCCATTCCGCTCTGGAGGCTGCCTGCGGCGTTTTTCTGTCCGCCATGTGGTGCGGAGCCAAACGGATCCGTCCTGGCACACAATGTAAGTCAATGAGGACGGATCGGTTTTCTCTGACACAATAGAAAACTGATCCGTCCCTTATTGACTTTCAATGGTGTTCGTGACGGATCCGTCATGGCTATAGAAGATATAATACAACCAGATCCGTTCATGACGGATGCATGCGGTTGTATTATGATAACGGAAGCGTTTTTGCAGATCCATGACGGATCCGCAAAAAACGCTAATGTGAAAGTAGCCTTAGATAAATTTATTGAGCAGAACAAATACACAGTGAAGATCAGATATGGAGACATTATGAGACTCACGTGTGCGCTTTCCTTGATGAGTCAAGAAGTAAGCAAGAAGTCACCCAGATGCTTATATCTTATTATTTAGGTAAGCAATGGTTAGAAGAGTTTGGTTTTGTACAAAGAAAGTCAAGGTGATAACCCTGGAAGGATGATGTTCATAACCCCATCACTCACCACTGCTGAGATCTACGGGACAATAGGCAGATATGTCTTTGCATTTCATAAAGATCCTCAATGTATTTTTCTTCAAACAACATTCAACATCGCCAGCAACCCTTCTTCTAAAAAGCCACGAGAAACTCAAGACAAGTAAAGAATATGCTTCCAAATGAGGCCGCTCTTGATGCCTCAACATCTGATTTTTATGGCAACCCATATTGTGCAGTGTTTATTAGGACATGCCTTGTGTCATTTAGGTTGAACTTTTGCAATGTTTGATCGGCATTCTTTAGTATTCAGTCATATTGCACTGGCGCACGCCTATTGTTTTCCTCACTTTCCCTTTCTGGTGCATCAGACCATTGTTATGAGACCTATAGAGAACAAGATCCTTAGCTCCTGGTTCCTACTGCAAGCAAAGGGTAAGGCGTGGTCAGAAGGTTAGTCTTTTTTTCTTCTTCTAGAAGGTATGTGGGAAAGGGAATGAGCATTGTGTCCTTCATACCTCAAGTGGTCTGTATATGGTGGAAACGTAGAGCCTAACTGAGATAAGTTAGGTTAATGCACATCATCTGTAGGTCAACCTGGAGGTGGCTATGGTTACATATTGCAACCAAAACTCAGTTATCATAATTGAACTGAACATTGACTATAAACCCCTCCACCACTGACTTTTGGTGAACCTATAGGGAGATATTAACAAAAATTTCACTCATGAATTTCTATGTGAGTTAGACAATGAAGCAAGATCTATTTGGTCTACTCTGCACGTGTTCTCCTAATGTCATATTTGTACAAAAATTTGGCCTTGACCAAAGTTCTACGACTTGTGGCTCTTTGGCTGTTACAAAAGTACAACCTCTAGAATGCTCTAAGGCTTTTCAACTAGTTTGGTTAAGAAAGGCCCTAACTTATTTTCTTACCTTGGACAACACATTTTTACCATGGTATAGCCAATGGCTCTTCAGCTTCAACCACCATCATGGCCTGACAGCCTTGGCTGGACAGCTTACGATTGGTCCTAACTGATTCTTTTACCTGGGATCAGCATTTTTTTGGCAATGGTCAAGACCGATGATCTCAAACCTGTTGCTTTCTGACTGTTGCAAAACTACTACTCCCAGCAAAGACTTTATAAAAAAATATCCTAGGTCATGATAAGACCAAATTAAGTGTTTGCCTTAATTGCCTACAAAGAACAAATTCCATTTGGCCACAGCTGATTTATGGAGTATCCTGGCATCATCTACTCTTTCATTACTTGGAGATTGATGTCCGTCATTCCGATTTTATGTAACACCAGACATTTTTAGATCATTGACACATCATTGGTGGTTACATAGTATGACCCAAGAGTGAGAAACACAGTTAATGTATTAGATCTGATCAAACCAAGTATTTTTATTCCATTGTAATGTCCACCCTTCTCACAGCCCAATCTCACTCCTCAGAGCTTTGATATCTCTGCTGTACTACGGTGTTCATTTTAGGACATGGTCAGATATCAGAGTCAACTATCAAAATAATGCCAATGTGACACCTGACACCTGACTCCTGACACCTGACTCCAGACACCTGACTCCAGACACCTGACACCTGACACCTGACTCCTGACTCCTGACACCTGACTCCTGACACCTGACACCTGACTCCTGACTCCTGACACCTGACTCCTGACTCCTGACACCTGACACCTGACACCTGACTCCTGACACCTGACCCCTGACTGAATTGAAGTTATGTGTGACCGCTGATATCTGACTACTGACAAAGTCAGGTGTCAGGGGTCAGCCTCACTATTAACTTTAGTTTCATCCTTCTTTTCATACACTGAAAGGCATAGATGAATAAAATGCCAAGTAAACCTTAGCTGATCTTATAGCTCAGTGGTAGTTTGTATGTTTTGCGTCCAAAGACCATAGGTTCAAATCCCCTTTGCTGTCTAAACCTGACTAAAATTATGAGCTTGGAATTTTCTTTTTTTTACATTAAACAGGTGACAAGGAGTACTGTAAGTAGTCCTTTTTTATTTTATTAAAGATTAAATGGGCAGCACCATTGTAAAGTGGGCACTAATTTAATGTACAATACAATGAAGTATTAAAGGGGATTTGAACCTATGGTCTTTGGACGCAAAACATGCAAAATACCACTGAGCTATAAGATCAGTTAAGGTTTATTTGGCATTCTATTCATCTATGCCATTCAGTGTATGAAAAGAAGGATGAAACTAAAGTTAATGGTGAGGCTGACCCCTGACACCTGACTTTGTCAGTAGTCAAATATCAGCGGTCGCACATAACTTCAATTTGCTACATATCTACAGTTTAATAAAAGTAATTTTTTTAAAGGGCTGGAAGGGGATTTGAACCCTAAGGTTCTAATCACAAGACAGATGCACTACCACTGAGCTATAAGATCAGTTAAGGTTTACTTGGTATTTTATTCATCTATGCCTTTCAGTGTATGAAAAGAAGGATGAAACTAAAGTTAATAGTGAGGCTGACCCCTGACACCTGACTTTGTCAGTAGTCAGATATCAGCGGTCACACATAACTTCAATTCAGTCAGGGGTCAGGTGTCAGGAGTCAGGTGTCAGGTGTCAGGTGTCAGGAGTCAGGTGTCAGGTGTCAGGAGTCAGGAGTCAGGTGTCAGGAGTCAGGAGTCAGGAGTCAGGTGTCAGGTGTCAGGTGTCAGGAGTCAGGTGTCAGGTGTCAGGAGTCAGGTGTCAGGTGTCTGGAGTCAGGTGTCTGGAGTCAGGTGTCTGGAGTCAGGTGTCACATTGGCATTATTTTGATAGTTGACTCTGATATCTGACCATGTCCTAAAATGAACACCGTACTAACAAATGAATATCTCCATGGCTTCTCAGTAATGCGATTGTTGGAATCTGGAATTATTCTGTAGAATTTGCCTAGCATCCGCAACTTTTTCTTGTTAATTGCCTTGTGAAATACTGTAATACATTATGTAGAATCAATATATCTACATACTGAGCTCGAGTAACGTATGGAAGTCTTAATGTTTCTACATTTTGCTTGCTCCAGTTTGATTTTGAAAGGTTTTGAACATCTATGAAAATTGTATACATACGAAATTAAAAATATCTATAAAAATCAAGTCACTGTGTACATACTGTAACAGCGGCTGCTGTGCGCCGCTGTTCTCCTGATTACCGCCCCGGTCCTGGGTGTGGTGTTAAGCGGTGATCTGCTGCCTGTGCTTCCCCATTCAACGCTAAAGTTCTGGGCTCTGTCCTTGCAGGTACTGTTTGTTCTAGGATCTGCTCCACAGTTTCCTTTTAGCCCTGTTCACAGCATGCTTGCTGCTTCTTCCCTGCAGCACTTTCTTAAGGGCCGATGCATGTCACTTCCTGTGCTTTATGGGTTAGATCATGTGACCTCGCTGACCAATCCTAGCCCTCTTGCATGTATATAAGTGGCTCAGCCCCCTTCCCAGATGCCTGAGTGTCAAGGTCCTTGTGTCTTGCAAAGGTTGCTTATATCTCTGCTTGTGTATCCTGTGTACGTGACCCAGGCTTGTGTTTCTGGACTCTGTTACCTGTTTGATCCCTGCCTGCTTGCCTTGACTCTCCTGTTGCCGACCTGTACCTCTGCCGCCTGCCCTGACCTATTGCTTGTTTGACTTCGCCTCTGCCTCATCCTTCGGTCCTGCACTGCTGCTCCTGGTTATGACTCGGCCTGCTGGCTACATCTGTACCTCTGGTACCTCCTGGTCCGCCTGGACCAGCTGCCTCATGAGCCAATCCTTCTCAAGAGTTAGCGACCTGGTGTTCCTCTCGGGAAAGAAGTTCACTTAGACAACGCCCTTAGAGGAGGTAGGACGTGTAGCACAGTGGGTTCACACCCGCTGGTTCGTGACACATACATTACACACAGGAAACCAAGAGTAAGCAAAAGTCAAATACCAGAAATATATACAACTCATAAATATATCTGAACCATCCAGAGTCGACTGTTCTTTCCCAATGGTCAAGGCAAAAACATCAATGTGAAAGGTCATTAATGAACTAATACTATCTCTCAACATAAAAAGTCGGTTCTCTCATAAGGTTGTACTGACTTCATTGGGGTATCCCACTGATTTCATTAGGGACCATGCAATACTTCATTTCTCCTGTGGAGGCACTGCAGGGAAATGAAACACTTTTTGGCCTGTTCCTCCATGGATCACAGCTGATTACTGTAATTTTAGGTGATAACCAGTGATTGCAATGGTTGGAAGAGTTTGGTTTTGTGCAAACAAAGTCAAGGTGATAACCCTGGAAGGATGATGTTCATAACCCCATCACTCACCACTGCTGAGATCTACAATGGGCAAATATTATGTATCTTCCTTGAGAACAGTTCAACAACATTCAACATTGCCGGCAGCCCTTCTTCTAAGAGCCACGAGAAACTCAAGACAAGTAAAGAAAATGTTCCCAAATGAGGCTGCTCTTGATGTCTCTGCATGGGTTGTCCTAAAGTCATCGTTGTACACAAATGTCAAAACATCCACCATTGCCTAGTCTAGTTAAAAAAGCTCTCAAATTTTTCTAACCAGATGTTGGCCATGGTCTTGACCAAAGTTCTCCAACTTGGCTCTCAGGCAGTTGCAAAAATACAACCTCCAGCATGCTCGCATGTCTTTGGACAACACATTTTTGGCCTTGGTCTAGACCAGGGATGGGCAAACTCGGCCCTCCGGCTGTTGTAAAACTACAATTCCCACCATGCCCTGCTGTAGGCTGATAGCTTTAAGCAGTCTTTGCATGCTGAGAGTTGTAGTTTTGCAACAGCTGGAGGGCCGAGTTTGCCCATCCCTGGTCTAGACAGTGTTTTCCGGACCATGGCTCTCCAGCCTAAACCAGCAGCATGACATGACAGCCTTGGCATAGACTTTAAAAAAAAATATCCTAGGTCATGATGAGACCAAGTCAAGTGATGCCATTTGGCTGTAGTTGATTTATGGAGTATCCTGGCATCAGCTACTCTTTCATTACTCGGAGATTAATATTGATCATTACCATTTTATATCACACCAGATATTTTTAGATAATTGATGCACAGTAAGTTGCATAATATGACCCAAGAGTGAGACAAATGTCCTAGGTCATGAATGATATGATAAGGCCATGTCAAGTGATTGCTTCAACAAATTTAATTTCCTTACAAAGGAAAAAAATCCATCTGGCTACAGCTGATTTATGGAGTATCCTGGCATCATCCACTCTTTCATTACTTGGAGATTAGCGTATATCATTCCCATTTCATATCACACCAGACATTTTTAGATCCCTGACACATTTATGGTTGCATCATATGACCCAAGAGTGAAAATCATAATATTAACCCCTTCAGGACACAGCCATATTTCACCTTCAGGACCCAGCCTAATTTAGCAAATCTGACATGTGTCACTTTTTGTGGCTATAACTTTAAAACGCTTTTACTTATCCAAGCGATTCTGAGACTGTTTTCTCGTCACATATTATACTTCATGGCAGTGGTAAATTTGAGTCAAAATATTTCATTTTTATTTATAAAAAAAATACCAAATTTACCCAAAATTTTGAAAAATTCGCAATTTTTTAAATTTCTATTTCTCTGCTTTTAAAACAGATAGTGATACATCCAAAAATAGTTATTACTTTACATTTCCCATATCTCTACTTCATGTTTGGATCATTTTGTAAATTACATTTTTTTTGGGGGGGGAGAAGAGGGGACGTTAGAAGGCTAAGAAGTTTAAAAGCAAATCTTAAAATTTTTAAGAAAATTTTCAAAACCCAATTTTTAAGGACCAGTTCAAGTCTGAAGTCACTTTGTGAGGCTTACATAATAGACACCACCCAAAAATGACCACAGTTTAGAAACTACACTCCTCAAGGTATTTAAAGCTGATTTTACAAACTTTCTTAACCCTTTAGGTGTTCCACAAGAATTAAAGGAAAACTTCTTTGGCAGATTTTCCATTTTAATCCATTTTTTCCAGTATCAAAGCAGGGGTTAACAGACAAACAAAACTTAATATTTATTACCCTGATTCTGTAGTTTAGAGAAACACCCCATATGTCGTCGTAAACTGCTGTACGGGCACACGGCAGGGCGCAGATGGAAAGGAACGCCGTATGGTTTTTAGAGGGCAGATTTCACTAGGATAATTTTAAGTTGCCATGTCACATTTGAAGACCCCCTGATGCACCCCTAGAGTAGAAACTCCAAAAAGAGTTACCCCATTTTGGAAACTACAGATAAGGTGGCTGTTTTGTTGGTACTATTTTAGGGTACATATATTACACTTTTTGAGAGGTGAGAAGTAAGGTAAAAAATAGTTGTTTTGGCACCGTTTTTATTTTTATTTTTTTTGAATGTTCATCTGACAGGTTAGATCATGTGCTATTTTTATAGAGCAGGTTGTTACGGATGCGACAATACCAAATATGACAACTTTTTTGGTTGTTTGTTTGAGTTTTACATAATAAAGCATTTTTGAAAAAAATAATTTTTTAGTGTCTCCATATTCTGAAAGCCATATTTTTTATTATTTTTTGGGCGACTGTCTTATGTAGGGGCTAATTTTTTTCAGAATGAGATGATGGTTTGATTGGTACTATTTTAGGATGCATATGACTTTTTGACCACTTGTTATTACACTTTTTGTGTTGTAAGGTGACAAAAAATGGCTTCTTTTATACCGTTTCACCTGAGGGGTTAGTTCATGTTATATTTTTATACAGCAGGTTCTTACGGACGCGGCGATATATAATATGTATACTGTTTTTTATTTATTTAAGTTTTACACAATAACAGCATTTTTTAAACAAAAAAAATCATGTTTTAGTGGCTCCATATTCTGAGATCCATAGTTTTTTTTAAATTTTTTGGGCGATTGTCTTAGGTAGGGTCTCATTTTTTGCGGGATGAGATTACGGTTTGATTGGTACTATTTTGGGGTGCATGTGAGTTTTTGATCGCTGTTTTTTTGCTGTTTTTATATTATGTGACATAATACGTGAGGTGGTAGATTATGTGACATTTTTATAGAGCACATCATTACAGACATGGCTCTTGCACCCACCCTATCACATCACGTACATGCAGGTGAGGATGCGGTAAGGCACCACGTACATGTACGTGATATTGTGAAAAGGGGTTAAAGGGGTTATACGAGGCTGGAAATGCCCCCCCCCCCCCTATGCCGGGGCCCCTCACACTGGTTCTACTTACCTGGCTCCCCGCACTGCTCCTGTTCCCCGCTCCACCGCAGCTGCTTCTCAACGTGTGGAGATGAAAACATCCGGTGTTGGGGGGGGGGCAGCCAATGGCAGGCAGTGACGGGGATGAGCCTCTCTAGTGTCACCTGTGATACTAGGGAGGCTAGTCTCCATTTTGCTGGTGCAGTCACTGTGTGCATTCATTTCTTATCCTGTACTGATCCTGAGTTACATCCTGTATTATACTCCAGAGCTGCACTCAGTATTCTGCTGGTGCAGTCACTGTGTACATACATTACTTATCCTGTACTGATCCTGAGTTACATCTTGTATTATACTCCAGAGCTGCACTCACTATTCTGCTGGTGGAGTCACTGTGTACATACATTACTTATCCTGTACTGATCCTGAGTTACATCCTGTATTATACTCCAGAGCTGCACTCAGTATTCTGCTGGTGCAGTCACTGTGTACATACATTACATTACTTATCTTGTACTGATCCTGGGTTACATACTGTATTATACTCTGGAGCTGCCCTCATTATTCTGCTGGTGCAGTCACTGTGTACATACATTACATTACTTATCCTGTACTGATCCTGAGTTACATCCTGTATTATACTCCAGAGCTGCCCTCATTATTCTGCTGGTGGAGTCACTGTGTACATACATTACATTACTTATACTGTACTGATCCTGAGTTACATCCTGTATTATACTTCAGAGCTGCACTCACTAGTCTGCTGTTGTGGTCACTGTGTACATACATTACTTATCCTGTACTGATCCTGAGTTACAATCTATATTATATTCCAGAGCTGCACTCACTAGTCTGCGGTTGCGGTCACTGTGTACATACATTACTCATTCTGTATTGATCCAGAGTTACCTCCTGTATTATTCTCCAGAGCTGCACTCACTATTCTGCTGGAGCAGTCACTGTGTATATACATTACATTACTTATCCTGTACTGATCCTGAGTTACATTCTGTACTATACTCCAGAGCTGCATTCACTATTCTGCTGGTAGTCGAAATCTCTCAGCATTCCTTGCTAGATCAATGTCTCAATTAGTATTTGTAAGCGTAATCTTTACATTAGCCATTAGCTTCTGTAAAGAAATCTAAGGTAGGATAAACTAACTACCCCATGTATATGATAGCAACGGTCTGGATGCTTGGGTGCCTGAAGGGGTGGCAACAATCCATTCTGCTTAAAATTGAATCTTTGCACCAGTTAAGAAAATCCTTGCTACGACTGCGTTAGTCTGCTCCCGTGCCATATCCTAAAGGGGTGATTGGGGGTTGCAGTCACAGCTGGCCATATTCCCTATGCTGCCCAAAGCTCCCTCTGAAACATACAAAGACCGAATTATTATATTCTTGAAGGCATCTGTACTGGTGCCCAGACATTCTGAGATACAGCTGCTGGCTCCTCCATGGATGATGCACATACCAAGGTCTCGTTGTCCCCACCATAAACATCGAATAGGTGCTCGCTCGGTCATTTCTATAACTCCGGTAGAAATGAATGGAGAAAGCTAGGCACATGTGGGGCCACCTTAACCGGGTGAGTCAACGGTTGGGCTCCCTCTTTCGGAAGATAGATAGATATGCTATAAATGTCAGCAATGAGAACAGTGAACAACCTTTTAGCAAGTCAAGTGGTAAGACAAGTTTAACATTTTGGCTTCCCACCACCAATGAGGCGATCACCTCAGGCAGCACCAGGTAGGGGCAAGAGGGGGGCAGCGGAAGGGCCATGGGCAATGAGCGCTTTTATTGTGGCAAATGGGTTAGGTTAAGAAATTAGCATGGGGGGGGCGCCGTTTCAGTTTTTGCCTCGGGCAGCAGAAAGGCTAGTGCACCCCTGCCCACCACTAGATATGGCTATCCTTAATTGTGTTGTATTCTCTATGCCATCTGTTTTGCTTCAAAGGGGTTGTCCAGCATTTTACAAGTGATGGGCTATCTTTGGGATAGGCCATCCCGATCCAACACCCTGTGTCCCCAACAATCAACTGGTCTGCAGTATCTCCGGCATTGGAACTACACAACTATGTCCACTTACGTGAACGTGAACAGCAATGTGGCAACCAGCTCTGTCCACTACAAAATGGACAGAGCTGTGTAGTTCTGGTGGCAACTTCCACCGCCCAAGCTACTCCGAAACAGCTGATCGGTGGAGGTGCGGGGTATTGGCCCTTTTGCCAAATCCTGAACAACCTCTTTAATAGGGTGAATCCAGTTCTGCAGGAAACCTAGAAGGTCACATTTGAGGATTTCCAATGGAAAGAGCACCTGCCAGCTGGCTGATTCACAGAAGAGTTGCTTCATTGATTCTGAGTCATGATTATTCACAATATTTTATTAAAAAAATATTCACATCAATCTAAAAATGCCATAATATACATACATGCCTCATACATATGCATGAGTTCCATGCTCGGTTAACCTAAAGGCACGTACATTGTTAGAGAACATAAATTGCTTGACCCCTTCTTCTGTGGCCATAGAACAGGCCAATAAGTTTTGTACATAGTAGCATTTTGTGCACAGCACAATTGTCCTTGAGCACATTGACAACAGTGAAAGATAAAAGGAGAATTGTTTGGTAGTCATTAAACGTTGTCAGAATCATCTGACATACAAGTCTGATGGAAAGAAAAATAATGAGAGAGACGTTAGATGATCTTTGGGTCTCCTTGATAGCCAAGCTTGATGAAGAAACACAAGGCTACTTCATAGTAATTGATTTGATCTAAAATAACTTTTCGCTACCCCAATACACGCAATCTTCGGTGGGAAGGCTCAACGTGAAGAGCTGGTAAGCTGGTGTTGGCCTTGGATACCCATTCAAAACCTGAGGAAGCTTAACACATTCATAAGGTCAATATTGTGGTCCAGATAGTCCATCTTGCCTCAAGCTGGCAGTAGACCTTTTTGCTAACTGTCCATGCCAGGGGTGCTGGTGGACTGTGCAAAAAACATGGTATGCCATAGGATACTGGGAAGACACAGATTCAATCAAATTTGGAGATCACTGCTGAAGACAGATCCAGGACACCATGCATAAGACCTGGGACACGTGCCCATGATGCCCAGGACTGGCAACACCGCATAACCAATTCCTAACAATTCACTTCAATTAACTAACTGAATGAATTAGTCTTCGATTATAGGCATAGTCAGGTCATTATGAGTGAATCACAGCATGTAGATGCCTATCTGCCGAGTAAAAAATTCCAGATATTATCTCCAACCACAAATTAGAAATGTTTTGATACTATGCTATGACCATTTTCAGCGTGACGACTTTAGCTGTCTATGGCCAAGGGATCTACTGGATAGCAATATTTTTTGTTTTAGTGTTCCTTACACTATCCAGGCAATGACTGCCGCCAGGATACCCCTTCAGAGGAACAAGATGTGCAAAAATAATCAGCGTAATGTACAAAAATGTAAGAACTAGTGGTCGGACGACCAAGCTACAGTAACAAACATTGACTTTTCTGTCAACACAGTTGTGGCACATTGTGAGGGATAGAAGACCTTCTTGAAGTATACACTAAATACTAATCTAGCACCATATATAAAACATTAGCTACTGAGAATTTTACATAGAAATCAGCCCTAGAGTCTTCCAAAGCATTAAATGTCTCTGGAATGGTTTAAAATACCGCCAACTTTAATGTCGTTGTTCTTTTTTGATCCCTTTTGAACTATGGCTTCTTAACAAAAGTCTTGGCAACAAGAGCTCTCCTTTAGAAAACGTTTCTAAGAGGAGAGCGATTAATTACTTTACATTTCTTCTATTTCATCATCAAAGTTCACAGGATGCTCACTGAAGTTTGATTGTATCTGAAGAGACTTGTACAAGGGAGGTGGTGTTCTTGGTACTTGGCAGCTGTCCGCGCGAGGAAGTTGAAGAGCTGTGTTGAATGTTGGTGGATCTTCTTCCGTTAGGCCAAGATTGTCATGGCCGGCCATAGTATGAGGGTGCTGCTGCTCCTCGTCTTCTTGGTTATGATTTTTCCACCATTTAGTCAGCTTGTGCCACTTCTGACGTAAGACCACCCAAAAAGAGTCAATGAGGAATATCTCCACAATCTCAAGCACGCAGACCATGGAACAGCTCAACCAAAGGCCCAACTGACCTCCGACGTTTGAAAGAAGATTTGTGAGCTATTGATAGAGAAGAAGGTGAGTTAGAACATCTGTTTTTAAGACTTTGACATTTTTAACTCACAGTGGTCATATTTCATGTTCCCAAAGTAAAAGGACTTGAAAAGCAAGAACACACATGCCCTGGTGGCTAAGGTAGCCCAAGGGCACCTCCACCACCTGGCACGTTGTTTGGAGGAGGGGGTCATGTTACAGACTTTGCATTGGAACCCAGAAGCTTCAAGTTGAGTTTCTGGTCACAGGTAAGGGAGCAGAGAGGACTTACACTGGAGGAAGGACTCTCATCAATAGTTCTGAGGTTCAAGTCTTGGTAGAAAATGTCCAGATTTGCTAGATCATTTCTAAAATAAAAAAATTAGAAGAAGAATGCTAAGTACATGAACGTGCTATCAACTTAAAAGTGTTGCCCCACAAAAAATATTCCACATTTTTCATAGCAGCACCTGGATCTGAATATTTTTTTAATTGCAGGTAATTCAAAATTTAGTGCAGCCACTGAGCTATTCAATAAAGTGTATGTGTATAGCGCCACCTGCTGTTTGTTCTTTTCCTTATTTCTCTGTCCACCTCACTGAGATGGTTACACATGCTCAGTTTAAATCTTCACATGTCACCAGCAATATTCTCTGTAAGAAGCTTTGGCAGTTACAGGGAAAGAGCCAGAAGCAGAAAGAACACCCCCCTTCCCTAAAAAGAAACACACCCTCTTAGAAACCCTCACGCGGTCAGCTTGAAATACATCTAGCAGAACAATTGGAGCCATGAATGTGGAGATCTCTGGACCCAGGGCTGGTTTCAGCTTTGTTATAAGGTATTGTCTTGTACTATATGATGTCCGATTTTCAATTTTTACATCAATTTTGGCATAACCCCTTTAAATACTTAGTCCAGGTGGACCAATATTGGCTGAATTAAAGAGGCTGTCTAATGTACAAAAGCCATTTTCATATACCCCGTTAGCGAATTCTGAATTTATGGAGGGGTATCCCCTAATTGGTTAGAGTGGAGAGCAGTTACATATGGAGGACCTGTCCCGTTCTTGCATTACCGGCATATACAGAGACGGGTGTAATGCTCAGTTTCTCCTGTGGTGGCACTGCAGGGAACCGGAACACTTGCCAGGTTACAGTTGATCGCTGGTGATTTCAGCAAGTGGACACTTTTTTGATCAGCCTATTGTCAAGAAAACCAGGATTGTCCCAAGCAGAGAACTCCTATTAGGGAAAGGCAGTCTTCCTACTAAAAAAGTCCTTACCAAGTACTTCATTAGGTGAATACATAGTAGATTGCACCTCTCATAGGAATATGTACCTAGTGAAAAGTAAGTGTGAAACCATCATAAGGTTGCCCATATCGATCACTACCACCTACACAGTCCACAAATTAGGTACTTTCCTGTTTGTGCAGATACTGCCCTGTTTTACTAATTAAATCCCTAGTAATTCTCATAACTTACATATTTTATATGAAGCCAACAATGTCAGCAACCTTCTTAGGAAGATGACAAATCGGTAAATCCATACCGGTGAAATGCAAGATCAGATGAGCAAGATAACTGCTGATGTCACTGCATTACATAATATATAAAGGTATATATAAAATGTATAATTTGACACAGCCTAGAGGGGTTGTCCACGTAAGACCATCCCTATTTTTTTTTTTTTTTTAGAAACGTTCCCCCCCATGATAAACTGACCACTACATGTCCTGTTATTGGGAATCTCAGCGATCAGCTATAAACTGTCCAGAACCTGGCAGCAAGTGTTAAATTTCACTGCAGCGCCACCACGGGGGAAATCAAGCATTACACACAGCTCATTGAAATCAGTGGACTGTCCATGTAATGATTGGAGGTGCTGGGTCCTCCAAAATAAGAGATGGTGTAAGGCGTTTACAAAATCCTGTGCTGGGAGGGCTGCCATGCTGACCAGTCAAGCCCCGACTGGTCGACTTATCAGTGAGGCTAGAAGTCGAGTCAATCAGGTCCCTGACTCAGCGTCCAAACCTCGAGCTAGGCGAGGGATTTAAGTCTGTCACTGAGTCATGGCCAGCTGCTGGTGATTGTGCATAGTCTCCTGGCTCTCTTTGAACCTGAATTCCAGACCTGCTGGTTAATCCAGAGCATAGCTTGTTTTCTAGAGTAACCCCTTGTCTCCTGAACTTGCTTCTACTGATTCTCCTGGTATTGTGACATGGCTAGTTTCCAGATTAACCGCTCATAGGCTATTTGGGCCCTATCTGTCCCCCCTGGCTCCGACCATGCTCATCTACTACTCTTTTCTACCTGGTCATTCTGGTTGATCCACTTCTAGCAACCATGCGCCAGTTTTCTGCTACCTAACTTCGCAGACATAACCTGGGTCCCAAGCAGCCAAGTCCACCCGGCCTTGTGGCAAACTGTAGTGGAGCACCTAGCGGAAGCCGTAGGCTTCCTACCAACCATGGTGGTTAAGGAAGACTGGTAGCAGTTTCTGTGTTTGCTGGCTATGGTTCCGGATGATGTGCAAGAAAGTATTCCCTTATGGATGAGATTTGTAGTCCCTTTTGGCTCTGGCTAATAAATTAGGGCCCTGAATGGAGGACTCCCATCTTTATCTAAGAAACAGGGTATGGGAGAAGGAGTTTTCTAAATGAGACAGCACCTTTAAGAATCATTATTGGCTTTTGTTGCTGCAGTAATAGCATTTAGCAACAACTGGCCAACGAAAATACTACATGCAACAATCCACAGCAGAACTGTTTTAACCATATTGAGATCTACAGAACATAGTTTGTCTTTGCGTCTATGCCCACCTCAGGTATCTGCAGATACTTACTTGGTCAGGTTTTTGTTTATTCTGCTCCCCAGCTCCCAGGTCAGAACTCGTAATGTCCATTCCTAATTGAAAAGACAGACATGGGAAAGTTGTGAGATACAATACGTGCCAGACCGGGGGGGGATCCATAATACATATGTCTTCTCTTTCTGATCATTGGGAATCTGACTGGTGAGTTTTCCACAAATCTTTAGAATGTGAATGGGGCCACATTCCCTGCTAGCAAAAACTTGGAAGATGGAGCAGCCCCTTTAATCCCAAGATCGCGGCAAGCACATTCTGAGATGGGAATATCTGTTTAATCTAGCTGTCATTTAAAGGGATTCTTCACTATTTCTTCTCCTAAGCAATATGGACTCCATTGATGCCTCCTAGGCTGTTGGGTCCATGCCATAGATAATAGGACTTTATTTCTTTTGCAGGTGAAGGCCAAACCACATACACAGACTGTATGCAATGAAGGCCTGGTGGCTTTCTTAAGAACAAGTAATGGTAAGCCTCTATTATATAGTTAGCCTTCAGGAGAAGGAGCCATGATTGTCTTACCTCAGCATTAATTGAGGGCCATTTGGCCACACTTCTTGTAAACGTCCATTCTTTAAAACTGAAAAAACAAAAATGTATATTCTCTTTATACGAGAGTCTAACACATAATTTCCCAAAGTGTAATGCAAGACATGGAACAAAGGAGGAGCAGTAACTAGAGAAGTCCCTGGGGAGATGGAAGGGATCGAGAAGCAAACTGGCGAGGTCACCCGGAGCCGAGCGATTGTTTGTGTTCCTGTTATGTAAGTATAATTGCTAAGAGTTAAAGGGGTTGTGCCAAGTTTGCAAGTTATTCCATACCCACTGATCCTGAGAACTGGGGGGAGGGTCCCTTTTCCACGATCTGATGGAGCGACAGGTTGAGGAGGTGCCCTGTTGCTCCATCCATTTGGGAACCCCAAGCAATCAGTTAGTTATCCCCTATCCTGTGAGTAGGGAATAACTTACAAACTTGATACAACTCCTTTAAGAAATCTCAGAGCTGAGATAATTTTCCAAACCCTAAAAACAGGGGTCCCGTTTCCCTGATGTGATGGAGCTGCAGGTCAAGCATGCCCCCTTCCGCGCCATCCATTCTCTATGATACTTGATACAACCCCTTTAAAGAGAATCTGCCAGTAAATTTGTACCTATGACACCGGCTGACCTGTTACATGTGCGCTTGGCAGCTGAAGTCATCTTTATTGGTCCTATGTGTATATGTGCCCTCATTGCTGAGAAAAAGGATGTTTAGATATATGCAAATTAGCCTCTAGGAGCAACGGGGGCGTTGCCGTTACACCTAGAGGCTGCACCCTCTGCACACCAGGTGTGATGACATTTTCACTGCCTGCTCCTGTCAATCAAAGTGCAGAGGGCGCAGCAGTTGTAGAGAGAGCAGAGCTTCTAGGTGTAATGGTAACGCCCCCGTTGCTCCTAGAGGCTCATTTGCATATAATAAAACAGCAATGCGGGCACATATGAACATGGGACCAACACAGACGCCTTCAGCTGCCAAGCGCACATGTAACAGGTCAGCCGGTGTCATAGGGACAAATCTGCTGACAGATTTCCCTTAAGAAGTATCAGAGTTTTATATCTGCTTAAAGGAACTCATTGGAAACAACTGCTGCACTGTGTTATGTCTACTGCAGAGAATGAGGGGGGCGGAGCATGACATAAATAGTTGGCAACAGTTGCAAATTTGCAGGGACTGTCCCAAAATTTTCAGATATAATCCTGGCAAATTAAGGCTGCCCTGGGTGGAAAATAGGGTGGGACTTATGCAGGCTCTGCCCAGAGGTGTGCGGCCCAGGGCGGGGCTTAAATGACTTGAATTTAGAAACAAGAATGTTGGTAAGTATGGACACAGTAGACAAAAAAATTGTCTTTGTTGCCCATAGCAATCATTCACAATACAGCTTTCATTTCTTCAAGCGCTCTGATTGGTTGCAAAGGGCCGTAAATCGGCCCCACTAAATGAGTCTAGTTTAGGGTATGTCCACACGGCAGATTTTGCCACTGTAAAATCCACTATGTATTACATGCCAGAAGTCGCCGTGGTTTTTCACTTTAGGCGCCACAGAACTGCTAGTGGTTTAGCCCGGTTGAATGGAGCTCATCTGCGAGCAGACACTGACCACTACCTGCAGGACACTGTGTCAAGGAGAGACATGTTGCGGTAGTGGCTTTAAACCTCCGTGGATACCACGTGGACTTGGAATCCGCGCCAAAATTCAGCCAGCAAAAGACAATGTGAAGGAGCATTTCTTTTAGACAATTAGCGTCTATTAGACCATACATGCCAACAGTCCCGATTCTGGTGCGGTAAATGACGGAAATCTCACCTGCAGGTCTCGCGACAATTACTCTGACACCCCAGCTCTTCCTGGACGAACTGTCTGTGCAGCTTGAAGTAACAGTAAACTACAAGAACAGGGAAGAAAAAGGAAAAAATAAGCGATTGATAAATTATCCTCATCAAATACAAAGAATATCTGAATATGATCTGTCAAATTGGGTCGCAAAAGGGAGGGGACCTAAAAAGCTCTGCCCCAAAGTGAGCGGTCCAAGGGGCAGGGCTTAAAGGGGTTGTCCAGGATTTTAATAATGATGGCCAATGCTCAGAAAAGGCCATCAACATCTGATTGGCGAGGTCTGACAACCCGCACCCTTGCCAACCAACTATTTCAAAGTAGCTCCCTTCAGTGTCAGACTGGGGTACCTAGGGCCCACCAGTAAAATTTATTTGGGGGCCCACCGTATGGATACATTGAAATATAATAAATAATCTAACAAGTTTTTTATATGAACATCAGCTGGTGGAGGTGCTGTACATTGAATATATGCATGTAGTGCAGTAAGTCTAATGTGTTATGTGGCATTTTTGCAGGGGGTGGGAGACTAGGGGCCCACTTTGCCCAGGGGTCCACCGGGGGATTCCCCTGTACCCCTGTGGGCCAGTCCGAGCCTGGCTCCGTTGCTGGAGGTCAACGCTGGAACTACACAGCTCCATCCACTGTGTATACACTTCAGCCGGAGCAGCGCTCTGGCTACCAACTTCGTCCTCTACACAATGGATGGAGCTGTGTAGTTCAGAAGCCAAGTTCCAGCACGGGAGCTATTCTGAAACAGCTGGGTACTCAGGTATTCTGGTTTGGAGTAAGCTAAGCAGCAGTACTCAATGTCAGGCAGCAGCTGCAAAAGTAAATTTGATTTTAGGGTTTATGAAAAGAGAGAAAGAAAGCCTTAACATACCCTTTGTAAGACCAAATCGTGAATGTGGGATTCAGGTTTGGGCTCCACATTGTAAAATGATAGTGGTGAGCGGGGAAGGGTTCAAAGGCGGTGACTAGATTATATCATGAGAGGCTAGAGAAATCGGGCTTATGAAAGTGATCTTATGTCCATGTAGACATGAGTGGTCGCTGCAAAGGATTTATTCCTTCCAAGGACCAGGGGGCATTCCCGACGTGTGGAGGAAATATAAGAAATGGTTCTTTACGGTTCGAGCAGTCACACTGTGTAATGTCCTACCTCAAGAGGGATTAAAAAAGAACGAGGGCAAGATGTTTATTTAATAGCCAATAGCGCTAATCTAACAGGTCCATCAGACTGACATTGATAGACCCCTCTATTCAAAGTGATGTAACCAAGAGTGAAGCCACTTACTCCAACTGGGCATTTCATCAAAATTGCAGTATTGCGCCCCTTGGGGTAGTGGGTGGTCATGGTGGGCACATCCGCAGGTTTTCACCATCTCCATTTGGAAACACGAATAGAGGCAAATCTGCGAGAAGGATGGACATGGACGAGATGTAATGTATGTAATAGACAAGGAGCAGTTTCCAGGTGTCCAATATCTATCTATCTATATCTCATATCTATCTATCTATCTATCTATCTATATCTCATATCTATCTATCTATCTATCTACTATCTATCTATCTATCTATCTATATATCTATATCTCATATCTATCTATCTATCTATCTATCTAATATTTTACAAACATATTATTATTTACCTGAAAAGTATATTTCTTGTCGTACAAGTTCTGGATAGGGACATCACTTCCGTCGATGGTGCATTCGCTGTACGGGCTACTTAACTTAGTAGATTCCGTCTGGAATAAACATACAGTGATCAGAATATATTCTTTCATCACTCATCGATACATTTTTCCAAGTAAATTATAATCTTACAACATCCAGAACTACCTGACTCACACAAATTACCCGGCCTCATATTTCACTTATGCTAAATTCAGAGTTATTTCACGTCACGGGTATTAGGTCAAGACGACATCAGGCGTGCACCACACATAGATCAATGAGGGAGGGGGGGTAGAAAGAAGGGAAGTGATGCTATGAATCCATTAAAATGTAACTCATGATAATAGGCATTAAAATTAATTTTTCCAATTAACTATCCTGGGCAGAGATTCTTTCATTAGAAAGTTATGAGGATACGTCCTTCAGCCTGCCACGTGGCAGGGACGCCCAGCTGGTCAGTGTGGCCTGGCTCGGACTGGCCCACAGGGTTACAGGGGAATCCCCCGGTGGGCCCCTGAGCAAGGTGGGCCCCTAGTCTCCCACCCCCTGCACAAGTGGCACATAACGCATTAGATTTACTGCACTACATACATATATTCAATGTACAGCACCTCAACCAGCCTATGTTCATAAAAAAACTTGTTAGATTATTTATTATATTTGAATGTATCCATACGGTGGGCCCCCAAAATAAATTTTACTGGTGGGCCTTAGGTACCCCAGTCCGACACTGAGTGTGGCCCACACTGCAGCAATCGTGCCTGGTTTCTGTTAGTAGTAGTGCCCGGTTAAGTGGCATTCCCAGTGGAAAGAAGCCATATTGTCTTGGTTCAGGTTGTCTCTTGGATCTTCACTGATGTAACATGTCTGATCGACAATTTAACTAAGAAAGTCTGGTCCGTTTTATACTAGTAAGAGGCCAAAGAGTACTCCTTGTAGAGCCAGTCAGGAGATGTGAAGACATAGGAGGACTTGTAGCATCATGGCCATCTTCAGGGCCATTTGGACTACTCTATCAGAACCTTTTGAAGCTGGAAGATGTGTATTATTGCAGTACAATTCAAGACGTAACTTGGAGCTCCTGGGCCTAATGCAAAATCTATAACAAGCCACTTGCCATAGGAGATCTTCATATGTGGTAGTTAGGTCTTTAAGCCCTCTCAGATACCTTCTACCTCTGCACTTCTTAGAGCTACTCCCTCACATTTAACTATTACACAAAGCACTCATTCTTCACCTACCAAATGCATCCCAATAGATGTTTCCGTAGCCGTCTCAAGCTCTGTTCCTGACTCTTCAATGAATGGAAAATCGTCTTGATCGTGCACCAATATCTTGGCGCCTGCTGCTGTAACCAAGAATGGGTTGTAATCCTCTTCATCGATGTAGATGATCAATTTCAGCCCTAAGAACAAGGAGCACCAAGACTGTTAATATATATAGGTAACAGCTTAACCGAGGTCATAGAAAATATATGCTAGAGTTCTTACCAGCCTCCGAACCACCCATGGAGGACTCCAACAGCTGCTTCTGCTTGGCATCATTGAAGGTGTAGCAGTTGCCATAAAGTGAATGGTGGAACAGGGTAAAGTTCCTGCAATGGAAATTAACACAGCCTTAGAGGTGGCTGAGACAAACATCGCGTGATAGGACTAATGCTCCTGAAGACATTGGACATAAACTCAAAGTCATGGACAATGAAAGGGGTTGTCCACCTTGGATGGGTTCCATAAAGTTAAGATGATCAAAAAGTCTCCTCTGCTGGAAACCGATCGGCTGTGTTCAGTTGCTCTGCAGCGCCACCACAGGGGAACTTAAGCATTACACAGTGCTCAGCAGATTGTCGGGGCAATGCAGGACAGGGCAGGTCCTCCAGAATGGGAGTGCTCCTTCTAACCCTTCTACACTGTGGTCAAGAGAAGAGGACCCTGAAAATGGGTTATTCATACTAGATAATCCCCTTAATTCCTAAGGTTTAAACCAGGGGTCTACATGCAGGAAAACGAAGCACCTCCCAGTGAGGTACCTCCACACCACTGACCCCCAACGTTGGACTTTAATGCTCCCTTACTACAGTAAATATTGCAGAAAAACGTATTAGTGTGAAACTTTCTATAAGGGATTTCCTCCAGCCTTGGAGAAAGGGGGACAAGCCTCCCCTTTCCTGACCCCCTAAAAACTTACGGTTACTCACCAATATATAGTATATGGCAAAGATGGCTACAATCATTGCTATATAACATATTTCCAGTCAGTCACCTGCTAATTGCATCTACTATTAAAGAGCAGTAGAGTGTTCTTAATTCATTTGTAGATTTTTTTTGTAATTACAATTACTACTTCATGCCTACAGAGGATTCATATCCGGAATTCATATCGCTGAAATGACAACACGGCGGTATTACCTAGAAATTTACATAATGCCCTTATTTAAAATATCTTAATGTTGAGCTGGTCTGGCGGGTGAGTCCAAGCAGAAGGTAAAACCTGATATGTATCCATGTGTCATATACTATATCATACATAATCAGACATACAGTATGTGATCAGACATATAGCAAATGATCAGACATATAGCACATAATCAGACATATAGTACACCATCAGACATATAGTACACGATCAGACATATAGCAGATGATCATACATATAGTACACCATCAGACATATAGTACACGATCAGATATGCAGTACACGATCAGACATATAATACACGATCAGACATATAATACACGATCAGACATATAGTACACGATCAGACATATAGTACACGATCAGACATATAGTACACGATCAGACATATAGTACACGATCAGACATATAGTACACGATCAGACATATAGTACATGATCAGACATACAGCACACGATCAGACATACAGCACACGATCAGACATACAGCACACGATCAGACATACAGCACACGATCAGACATACAGCACACGATCAGACATACAGCACACGATCAGACATATTGAACACCATCAGACATATAATACACGATCAGACATATAGTACACGATGATCAGATATACAGCACACGATCAGACATATAGAACACCATCAGACATATAGCATATAACCATGGTGGGGGATACGTTCCTGGACCCAGCCAGACTGGCGAGGACCCAGCAGGACCGCCATCTAATGTCTACAGATATGATCCGTGTGCTGAGCCCACATGGAACACAAACTGGTCTTCCTAGCGGTTCACAATACTAACCTGGCATCACAGGGCTTGCCATCGAATAAACAGTTAATCAACAGCTCGTCGGCTGAGTAACCCATGTCAATCTTCTGCTCCATAGGTATTTTTGCCAGGATGTTCATATAGTGAAGCCGGTACCACTCCTGGATGGCGCTGGTGGCCGAGCTAAAAGTAAAGATTGTGCAGTCGGTGCTGTTGTTGGGGTCGCACTGTTATAAGATAGGAATGCCAAAATTTCATACATAAAGAATTCTAAAGCCAAGAACCTCACCCTCAGCTGCACTAAAAACTCTAGGGGCTTGGAGTGAACTCTGAGCTCACATCTTCAAGCACCCCTTGCTGGTTCATACAATTGGGATTGGTGACATGTAGACCTTGCAACGCAAGGGAAAAAACAGATATTGCCCCATAGGCAATGCAGCAAAGTATGTAGCACTATAGGGGCCCTGCTCAGCTGCGCGGGGGTCGCTGACGGATTGGAAGTAGCAACTTGTACAATTTTGAATGCAGTTTTTCAAATTTCCAAAGTTACTCCGAGACTGTTCTCGAATGATCAATGGGGGTCCGACACCTGGGACCCCATTGGTGTCTATAGGATGGTTTTCTAGACATGGTTTTCTTTGACCTGTGCAGAGGCCATTCTGCAGGGAAGGAGAGTAGATAAGCTGTGATATTTGTCTGTTGCACATGATGGATCCTGTGTCATCTATCAGTCTATCTAGGTGTCACCTGTTATTGTAATCCTGCTTCTGGTGATAATGAGATGACTGCTAAGAAGTGATCTGTATAGAACAAGCAAAGAAGGGTCTGCACTACTTACCAACTTGTAGCCCACAATGTTCTCATCGTCCATCTCTGCATTCCTGTGAGCCACCCTGGCGTCCATTCTGCTCCTTTTTCGTGTGGCAATCTCCTCGGTATCCACCTGATTGTCATTTATGCTTTTCACCGGAAATAGCTTAATCTTGCTGAGGTAATCGAATTCGGCTGCAGACATGTTTTGTGGCGTCCTCAAGTCTCTGCGCCTGCGACTTGAGGGTTCTGTATATCCATATAGCTCTTTGAGGTATTGTATAGTATCCTTTTCTAATCCGATCAGATATGGTTTGATTACACTGTACCTGCAAAATACATAAATCAACAGATATGCATTATGTCGTCAAGTGCAATTGGCTTAGACTAGTCGTCTCCCACCTGTGTTGTGAATCTACAACTCTCAACATATCCTGTCAATCTCAAGAATCTTGGTAGTCAGGGAAATAATTTCTAGCTGCCTTTGCTCACCACTAGGGGGAGCTTGGGAGCATGCTGCCTTCTATTTGTAAATTGACTTCAATAATAAAACAGTATGCGCTTCATCTCCCCCTAGTGGTGGCTAAAGGAAGCCAACATTTTATCCTATAGCTCAGTTTTGCCTATTCTGTCTCTCGCCATCTGTTGCAAAGCCACAGGCTGTTCAGCATGCTGGGAGTTGTACTACTTTTGCAATAGCTGGTTGGAGAACACCGATTTACACTCTGTAGGTGAAATGACATTTTAAATAATGAATCAGCACAGACTTTTCCACTCCTACAAGAGCGTGTCCCAAGGGGGAGGAGCCTGACACAAGCTTAAAGTCATGGTCCTCCCCCTCAAACTGGGCATTAGACATAACACAATGTATAGGATTTGCCTCCGGTTGTCAAATTAAAAGGGATGTCCCATGAATAATATTCTACAGTTTTCAAACCAGCATCTGGATCTGAATATTTTTGTTATTGCCCGTAATTAAAAATGATTTATAGCTACTAAGTTATTCAATGAAATTATTTTGTATAGCGCCACCTGCTGTTTGTTCTTTTTCTGATTTATCTGTCCTGCTCCCTGAGGTTGACATATATGCTTAGTTCCATCCTTCAACTGCCAACAGCTGCAGCAGAAAGGACACACCCCAGGGAAAGGACACCCCCCCATCCCCTAGGCTGCCACCGTGAAATACATCTAGCAGAGCAATCTGAGCATTGAATGGGGAGATCTCTGGATCCATGTGAGGTACAGGGCTGGTTCTAGCTTTCTTAGAAAGAGGTTTTCATGTAGATCATGTAGGATTCTCACATATATCATGGTTTTTCACATTCAGGGTTAGGGTCCCATTATTTATAGGATAACTTTTTTAGAGGGGTGCTCCAGGCACAAGGAATTCTCCCTCTCACGTTGTGAATCTTTGTGTCATGCCCCGCCCCCTCTCCGGCACAGCACTCGGCAGAACACAGCATATAGGATTTGCCCGGCGTACTCGTTAAGGTGTCATCTACTATATGAGCGTATAACATATAGACTTGAATATACTGTAGATACAAGGTATAAGGTGTAGGCTTGTAATCCTGTATGCTTACTAAGCAAAACAAATATAGGTGTTTGCAGGGCAGGGAAGTTGTTACAGTGTATCACTTTACACTATAGTCCGAGGCAGTGTTCCCTCTAAGCCTTGGCAGCTGCTGAGCGGGGTCGGCTTGAAGATGGGCTATGCTTAGTCAAAGGTGGGCGATAGGACAATCAAACAAGAGATAATCGTCGTATATAATTATATATGTATAGCTGGTATAAGTTATACATCTGTATGTAGTGATATGGAGCATGCTGGTATAACCTGGGTATCTCCTGTATGGGAGTTGTAGTTTTACCACAGTTGGAGTGCCGGAGGTTAGCCATCACAGCCCTACTAGAAAGGAAGGTAGGACATGCTACCTCCACTGGTGTCCATGGACGTGAGGACATGCTGCCTCCACTGGTGTCCATGGACTTGAGGATATGGTACCTCCACGGGTGTCCATGGACTTGAGGACATGCTGCCTCCACAGGTGTCCATAGGACATGCTACCTCCACTGGTGTCCATCGACGTGAGGACATGCTGCCTCCACTGGTGTCCATGGACGTGAGGGCATGCTGCCTCCACTGGTGTCCATGGACGTGAGGACATGCTACCTCCACTGGTGTCCATGGACTTGAGGATATGGCACCTCCACGGGTGTCCATGGACTTGAGGATATGGTACCTCCACGGGTGTCCATGGACTTGAGGACATGCTGCCTCCACAGGTGTCCATAGGACATGCTACCTCCACTGGTGTCCATGGACGTGAGGACATGCTGCCTCCACTGGTGTCCATGGACGTGAGGGCATGCTGCCTCCACTGGTGTCCATGGACGTGAGGACATGCTACCTCCACTGGTGTCCATGGACGTGAGGACATGCTACCTCCACTGGTGTCCATGGACTTGAGGATATGCTACCTCCACGGGTGTCCATGGACTTGAGGATATGCTACCTCCACGGGTGTCCATGGACTTGAGGACATGCTGCCTCCACAGGTGTCCATAGGACATGCTACCTCCACTGGTGTCCATCGACGTGAGGACATGCTTCCTCCACTGGTGTCCATGGACGTGAGGGCATGCTGCCTCCACTGGTGTCCATGGACGTGAGGACATGCTACCTCCACTGGTGTCCATCGACGTGAGGACATGCTGCCTCCACTGGTGTCCATGGACGCAAGGTCATGCTGCCTCCACTGGTGTCCATGGACGTGAGGACATGCAACCTCCACTGGTGTCCATGGACGTGAGGACATGCTGCCTCCACTGGTATCCATGGACGTGAGGACATGCTACCTCCACTGGTGTACATCGTCATGAGGACATGCTACCTCCACTGGTGTCCATGGGCTTGAGGACATGCTGCCTCCACTGGTGTCCATGGGCTTGAGGACATGCTACCTCCACTGGTGTCCATGGGCTTGAGGACATGCTGCCTCCACTGGTGTCCATGGACTTATGGATGCCTTTGCCATAACTTGTTGACTTTTTAATTACTAGGCCACTTTTTTCCATTTTTAACCAGATAATGAACCCACGTGTCTCTTTAACTATTCTCCCTGAGAAATGCAATGAGCAAACATGCTCGGACATCACGTGAGATCGCAAGATCCCTGCAGAGTGATGATTCACCGCTTTCACAAGCGCGCAATTATACTCCCAAGCCATAATCACTTTAAATGAGATAATTATTTATTTAAAGCAGATGAATTTCCTTTTTTAATCTTCAAGATCTAAAATTATACCACGGGAACCGTCCAAAACCCATCTGCACCCGAATATGAAAACCTGACTACACACATGTGTCACTTGCAGGCTCAGCTGACGCCTCCCGCCTTCACTTCCTGGATCGGGAAGTAGCTGTCTGATATCTACCGTACTTCCGGTCGGCCATATTAGCCATCATGGGTTATTTTCTTTGTGACTGGGTCATCCAGACATTACCCCTTTCTCTGTGACAGAACCCCCTGCTCTCTCCTCCCTCTCACAGCGCACAGACATGACTGTTTTTTCTAGGCACCTTCTTCAGCGTGCCTTCATGTCATCCTTAATGAAGTGATGGACATTTAGCTTGTGTATTTACGCAACATAAAGCCTGTTTCCGTGTACTTCTTAAGTGTTTAGTTGAAGAACGTGTCACAATACTTGTATAAGATAAACACGTATTTCACATACATGGAGCTCGCTGGTGGAGTTGGCTCCTTCGAGCAAGAAGAAGGCGATAAGAAAAAAGAACTTCAGATGCACATAGATGGGTCTATGTAGAAGATTGGCAACTTCCGCATTTGGGTTTCCTTCAGGGTGTTCTTCATACGACACACCCGTCTCCTTGTCCGCCCAGTTTTCTAAGATTTCTTACTCCTCCTTTGTAGAAGACAGTAGCCTTCAGATGCCTAATATTATGACCCCAGGGTCCGAAACGCGTCAATTTTACCGCTGTACAGTGTGTGTACATTTCTTGTTGCCACGTAAATAAAAGGAAGATATTGCACTAAATATCCAAGCAGCGCCGAATATCCTTTCTATGCGCCTAATAATATTGCCTGAGGAGCCATGGACAAGTTCACCGCCCCAGTGTGTAAGAGTCAATGGGCTATATTGGCCTTTTTCCCCTTTCTTTTTAACACCCTTCCCTAGCAGTACCTATCAAAAATTTCATACTTACCTGTTCCCACCATTTCGTTCTGGAAACTTCTACATGGACAGAGTCACGTGCACCTCTGCAGCCAATTACTGGCCTCAGTGGTGACTTCACTGCCGCTTGGGGACAAGTCACTGCTGAGGACAGTCATTGGCTGTAAATGCGCATGTATGCCTGTCTGTGTGGAAGCTGACAGGCAGGGACTGGAGGCCGGTGAAGACCGCCAGCAAGCCGGAACAGAGTGGTGGGGAGTAGGTAAGTATAGATTTCTTCATTGGTACTGCTGGGCAGTGAAGGGGATTTAAAAAAAAGAAAATTTGTGGACAACCCCTTTAAAGGCTATGGACACCTTCGGGGCAATTTTATAAGATTGCATTTTACTCATTTCAGGCTAAACATAATTTTTTTTTATTTGGTCTTTATTAAAAATGTTCAGCTGTTTTTGAGATACAAGGGTTAAAAAAATCGAGTCTATTTGCAGACTGTCACTCCTGCTTTCCGTCAGCTGACTGATCAAGTGAAGCCTTATCTCTCACCTCATAAAAACGCATAGCTAAACTCTTATTAAACTGATAAGAATATGGCTTAAATGAGTGTTTATTAGGTAAGATGATCAGAGATAAGTAATAGACTGCAGACTGATTTTTTAACCCTTATATCTCACAAACGGTTGAACTTTTTTTAATAAAGACTAATTGAAAAAAATGATTTTGAGACCAAAATGAGTAAAACGCAATTTTAATAAAAAAATTGTCCCGAAGTTGTCCATGGCCTATGAGGACTCCGTAAGTATGCAGACAAGGGATGAGAGAGGAAAGGAGGACAAAAACTTCAGGAGGTCCCAGGTGACGTAGTGACCCACACAATACAATGATCATGATTCTTATAGAAGCCACAGACATTTTAGCATCTACAGCAATCCCCGGACCTCCCCATTGTTCTACCAGACCATGATTAGACCCTTTTAAAAGATGGTTCCACCAAAGGTGTAACCTGAAGATTCTCGGCCGCTAATGCAAAATCTGTAATACAGCACCTATATCTAAGCGCAAATTATTATACTGGAGAACGCGGCACAGGGTCCTTGGTGTAACTTCTACCCCTGCACCCCCTGTAGCTATGCCCTAAGATTCTCTGGCATGTTACTACTTTATATTGTACTATAGAGGGAGGCTTCCAGGGTGGACTCTGGTGCCTCACTTTATGGCGGCACACAAAGTGTCTTTGGGTGTGGCACATGGACACGTAGGGACTCTGTGTGCTGCCCCATAGGATCCATGCACACAGTGCTTCTCCTGGGTTGGTGCCTAGTTGTTGGTTGGTCTGGGGGCCAATTTAGGTGGTCAACCCCAGGCCCTTGAGTAAAAATGGGAATGACTCTATGAACTACTGAGAGTCAAGCAGCCAGTAATTTCTCCGAACCGTGGCATCGGGTTCCTGAAAAAAAGTCAATCTCTAACTAAATGTCCGGACTGCATAGAAACCGTATTTTCGACATAAAAGTGACAGCTATTATTAATATGATACAACAATCACATATACTATAATCTACAGCAGGGATGGGCAAACTCGACCCTCCAGCTGTTGTAAAACTACAGTTCCCACCATGCTTTGCTGTAGGCTGATAGCTGTAAACAGTCTTTGCATGCTGGGAGTTGTAGTTTTGCAACAGCTGGAGGGCCGAGTTTGCCCATCCCTCATCAACAGGATACCTCTCAATCTGATATATTCTGCCATAGACATGGAATGGCTGAAGTAGTCACTTAAAGGGGTTGTCCTATTTAAAATATCCCATCTTTTCAGAAGGACATCCTGGCAATAATCACAGGCTGTAGGGAACCCAGTGAATGTGTTGGAGAAACCATCAGCCAGTCTCTTATTCCCCTGCATTGGGAAATGAAGCATTAGACTCTTTTAATTAAAATCATTGGTCTGTTTGTGGAATACATTAACATGCCAGAGATGGAAATGCTCAGCTCCTTAAATCTTAGCTACATGGACCCTTGTGATTTTGACATGGGAAGCATTGGGGCTGTAGGAGGAGGGAGTTCAGCCCTGGTTGGTCTTATTCCCTTTGCAACAACCCTTCTCTCCATGGTGGCGATCATTTATGATAGCTATGGTGCTATACCTGCTTTGGTGTAAGCCACTGGGGTGAACTATGGTCACCCTATCATTTTCAGGTTTTAGTTTAGTAGACATACATAATAAATCCCAGACCACCCCTTACAATGACAGAGATCCCCCCAGTTTCTTACTTGTAGGGGTTCATGTTGCAGACGGTAACGGCTGGAAACGTCAACTTCTGGAAGTTCACAGTGATGGAGGCACTCACGGAGTAATAGGACATAATCAACAGGGCACACTGCCAGAAGACCAGAGCCACCGCAGTCAACGTCAGGGTAATCCAGATCCATTTACGTAGACGACCCTTGGACACCACGATCCTCCGGCAGCCGTGAGTGTTGGTGGTCAGGCAGTACCATTGCATCAACTCATACAAGGTTGGAGCTTGGGGACCCGTCACAGGAAGGGTCTTCTTGAGCTTCTGGGTGAGTTTCTTCTTAGGACCGTTAGACATTGTGAATCTGGAACATGCAAGATACATACTTGAGTACCGTGCCATGTACTGCATTTTAGGACTGTTTGCTGTGCAGGTCTGACCCCTCTTGGCAGTCAGGACTCTTAGTAAGTAACATCTGGCAGGGCTTCAGCCACTTGCTTGTATAAGCGCATACCTAGACACGCATAGTTACTGTTCAGCCATCAAGTGTGGGTAAGATAGGCAGAAATGATAGCTGTAATCTGTACGGGGGCAAGATGGTCAAATGCAGCAGAGCTGAGTTTGCCATTGGTTCTGATGCATAATAACATTAGGATATATTATCTTAGACGAGACTGCAGGCAACACAATAGGATCATTGAATCACAAAGCAGATCATACAGTCTCGTTTGGTGCAAATGCACAACCGTCTGATTGTAACCAGTTCTAATATTAAATTGTTACACGGTATCTGTGGAATGTGTCTGCATTGTGCATTGTATCTGATAGAAATGACCCGCTGAATAATATGATGCAACCATGTAACATGCAAGCTTATTATTTCCGGAAAAAGAGAGAACAAACATTTCTAGGACACAATTTTGTATGGACTCCACCACTAATTTCTGCAAAATGTAGAATTCTTCCTAAATAAGAACAAATCTAAACTGCATGACGGTGCTCCAGAGTCAGGCTAAAGCCGGCGCTCCAGAGTCAGGCTAAAGCCGGCGCTCCAGAGTCAGGCTAAAGCCGGCGCTCCAGAGTCAGGCTAAAGCCGGCGCTCCAGAGTCAGGCTAAAGCCGGCGCTCCAGAGTCAGGCTAAAGCCGGCGCTCCAGAGTCAGGCTAAAGCCGGCGCTCCAGAGTCAGGCTAAAGCCGGCGCTCCAGAGTCAGGCTAAAGCCGGCGCTCCAGAGTCAGGCTAAAGCCGGCGCTCCAGAGTCAGGCTAAAGCCGGCGCTCCAGAGTCAGGCTAAAGCCGGCGCTCCAGAGTCAGAGTAAAGCCGGCGCTCCAGAGTCAGAGTAAAGCCGGCGCTCCAGAGTCACACTAAAGCCGGTGCTCCAGATTCACACTAAAGCCGGTGCTCCAGAGTCAGACTAAAGCCGGTGCTCCAGAGTCAGACTAAAGCCGGAGCTCCAGAGTCAGACTAAAGACGATGCTCCAGAGTCAGACTAAAGCCGGTGCTCCAGAGTCAAGCCGGTGCTCTGGTCAAAGGCTGTCACACAGTCAGTGTTTGGTCAGTGATTTCCTTTGGTGATTTTGAGCCAAAACCAGGATTGGAGCCTCCAAAGACATAAGGCATAAGGGAAAGATCTACATCTGTTCTGTGTTATGGACGTGCACCTGGTTAAGGCTCCCAATCACTGATGGAAATCACTGACCGAACACTGACTGTGTGAAAGTAGCCTAATTCTGTCTGATTTGGGAGGTCCATGACTTCAAGACGGACAATACATATTTGCAGGGAGCATATTGTGGGCCTCCAGAAGAATGGCACTGTGGGGCTTATTTAAAATGGTCGAACTTTGTTATTTTAAAACATTTAATATGTCTATCTACATTATCTATCTATCTAAAGCAAAAATCTGGCAGCACTACATCCAACTGAAACGTCCAACTTTCTGCTTGAGAAAGGCTCTAGTGTTGAGCCGAAACGTCGCGTATTGACATGGGTAAATAAAAGCATTTTTTTCTTTTTTTACTGATTTTTGAGTGCTGCCTTTTTTGCTATTCTATCTATCTATCTATGATATATATATATATTTATACACTGGTCCCTCAGGTTACAATATTAATTGGTTCCAGCACGACCCTTGTATGTTGAAACCATTGTGAGTTGAGTAATCCGTTCCAAACCCCCAAAATGTCATCCAGGATAAGAGAAAATGAAGATTTAAGAAAAATAAGCAGATAACTAAGAAAGATAACACAAGTCCTTACATATAACAGTCAGGAATAGCTGATAACTAACAACTAATCCAGATCTCAGTCTGAGACATTGTATGTTGAGTCTAGTTTCAACTTACAATGGGTCAGAAATATTGTATCCTGAGGGAGCACTGTATATATATATATATGATTAATGTATCTATCTATCTATCTGTCTGTCTATCTATCTATCTAAGCAATACAACAGACTGTAAAGTGCTGTATTAATGCCTTGCTCCAAAAAATAAAACAATACCCCAATATCCTATGTGCACGCCTGACAATCTCAGAGAAGCTGAGATCTGTGGAGCTGTTTGCTAGTCTTCCACCTAGAAAGCTGGAGATCACTGACCGCTCAGATACAAAAATACAAAAAACATTTTTGTTGTCCATGTGATGAAATAAAAAGAACCAATCCGAGGGTCCTGGCAAATAGCACCACATGTCTCAGCTTCCTGGACCCCAAGGAGCACATGAAAAACCGCAGTATAGAAAAACCAAGCAAAAAACACATGGCCACAAGGATGAGCGTCGTATAAAGCAGAAACACTCACAATATGCCATACATCAGTCCTGTAATTCGCCCCTGACATTGTCTACATGAGGGCTGCATAGACCTCACCTGTCTGAGGGATGTGGATGCTGAATGTGAGCGGGATCCTTATCTCAGCACTTATAAAGATTGTCCAGATACGTACTGAATGTTCTTGTCTATGTTCCTGGCCAGCTCTGGTTCAAAGCAGTAAAGACTAGATCCCCTGACAGGTACAACCTGCCTGCGCCTATGGTAGTTATTCCTGCTCACAGGCCAGATGTCACCTCCATAAAGTCATCCGCAGCTATTCATATCCCTGTCCTATGGTAGGAGACTCCAGGGTGGCGATGGGAGGAGGGACGTTTGGGAGGACCTGGGATAGCCTCAGCATTATCCCAGGAGATAATTGTATAGGATCATCAGGTGCGGCACGTGTGGATGTGACATATAAATAGTCTGATGATGACATCACAGATCCTTCCCGAGGGGACAATGTATACCACTAAGTACTGTCCAAGAATATACACATCACATCCACCAAGTAGTCAGTATACAGGCATGACAGAAAGAAAGAAGATAGAGATAGAGATAGATAGATAGATAGATAGATAGATAGATAGATAGATAGATATTAGATAGATAGATATTAGATGGATAGAGAGATTAGAGACAGAGATCAATTATTTAATAATTAGAAAGGAATGGAGATAAATATGAGATAGATATATAGATAGCAGATAGATAGATAGATATGAGATAGATAGATAGATAGATAGATAGATAGATAGATAGATGATAGATAGATAGATATGAGATAGATAGATAGATAGATAGATAGCAGATAGATAGATATGAGATAGATAGATAGATAGATAGATAGAGAGAGAGAGATATGAGATAGATACCGTATTTTTCGCCATATAAGACGCACTTTTTTTCCCCCAAAAGTGGGGGGAAAATGGCAGTGCGTCTTATATGGCGAATACTACCATTTTCCAATAGCTGAAGCCGATACATCGCACAGCCTGCGATGTATCAGCATGGAAGGAGGAGGGGGCGGAGCCTGGCAACACGCGGCGGGCGACCCGCCGCTCACAGCGTGACTGCTTGTATAACATTTAAAATCTTTAATTATGTCCCCTTATTTCCTAAAAGCCCAGGACAGTAGCGCTCTGCTAACCTGCTATAACGATCCTCTAGCAGGCAGAGCGGTGCGGCGGCAGGCTGCTGTGTAACGTCCTCACTGACGTCATCTGCCTGCTCCTCCTGCTTCATTCATAAAGTGAAAGGAGCAGGCAGATGACGTCAGTGAGGACGTTACACAGCAGCCTGCCGCCGCACCGCTCTGCCTGCTAGAGGATCGTTATAGCAGGTTAGCAGAGCGCTACTGTCCTGGGCTTTAGGAAATAAGGGGACATAATTAAAGATTTTAAATGTTATACAAGCAGTCACGCTGTTAGCGGCGGGCCGCCCGCCATGTGTTGCCAGGCTCCGCCCCTAAGCAGCCATGGGCCAGATGTTTTAGAAAAGGGGCACCTGTGGATGACACTGTAATTGGGGTGATCTGTGGATGACACATATAGCATAAGATGCTATATATGTGTCATCCACAGATCCAATCCATTACAGTGTCATTCATAAATGCCCCCATCACAGTGCTATCCACAGATCCCCCATCACAGTGCTATCCACAGATCCCCCATCACAGTGCTATCCACAGATCCCCCCATCACAGTGCTATCCACAGATCCCCCATCACAGTGCTATCCACAGATCCCCCCATCACAGTGCTATCCACAGATCCCCCCATCACAGTGCTATCCACAGATCCCCCATCACAGTGTCATCCACAGATCCCCCCATCACAGTGCCATCCACATCTCCCCCACATAACAGTGCCATCCACAGATCCCCCCCATAATACTGTCATGCACAGACCACCATTACTTCAAAAGCACACCTTTTGGTTAAAAATATTTTTTTTCTTATTTTTCTCCTCAAAAACCCAGGTGCGTCTTATAGGCCGGTGCGTCTTATAGGGCGAAAAATACGGTACATAAATAGACCAATTATATGAATGAAAGAAAGAAAGAAAGAAAGATAGATAGATAGAGAGGAGACAGATGAGTATATGGATAAGATAGATAAATGAGACAGATAAATAGACTAATAGAAAGAAAGAAAGACAGTAGAGATGAGAAAGGGATATGTATATATCCCTTTCTCATCTCTCTATTTATACATATATATATGTATAAATAAGAGACAGATAAATAAACAGACCAAAGAAGACGAATAAATAAATATGAGATAGATACGAGATAGATAGATAGATAGATAGATATATAGAAAGATAGAGAAAAATGATAGATACATAAAAAGACCAAGACAGACCAATTATATGAATGAATGAAAGAAAGACAGTAGAGATGAGAAAGGGATATATATAAATATATAGATACGAGACAGATAAATAAACAGACCAATTAAAAGAAGACAGATAAATAAATATGAGAGAGAGCGATAGATAGATGGATAGATAGATAGATAGATGTAGCATTACTGTGTCTCACCTGTATGATCCAGGGTCTCAGGGGAAGGCACAGGAGATGTGGAGCTGCACAGAGGCTGCTGCCTGGTTTATTTAGTCCCTCGGTGCTGGGGATTTTCCATGTGCGGGCTCAGGCTGTGCATCACTGGGTTCAATCCTGACAGGTGCTAGTCCTGCCTACCTGCTGGTCCCATCTCTGCCTCTGGAATCACTGCCTGAGCCCCAGTGCAAGAATCTCACACACCATGTGTAGGCTCCAGACTGTGCAGATGGTAGTCCTGCTGCGCCCCCTAATGGCTGAATTACAGAATTAACATTACTGAAATGTAACTTATTCTCAGTGGTGGAATTTCTCATTGCTATCACTTTTAATTGGGGGGTGACACATAATTGTTTGGTTGCAGAGGGGCCACAAAGAGCTGCCGTAGCAGAATCCAGGCTGCTGTGACAGGGCAATCTGTGCCTGCCCTCAGCTGCCTCCTGCATATCTCACTTTATGGTCTACAAGGTAAAGGTTGGCGAGGAAATATTTATGTAAGGGGATTGTTCTTCAATTCTGTCAGGTCTCCTAACTTATCCTAGAACTCTGCATTGCGCCATCCCTCTGTTATTCCTCCTGAGAATGTCTCTAGGGTGTGTCTCTCCCTGGTCTGAGTCTGGACAGTATTGAACACCCCCTTTTGACAAGTGAAACGTCAACACCCTGGTCAGTTTAGTTATACATTTCCAGGATGTGTAACAGAGGAACGGTACAATGTAAAGTTCAAATACAAATTGCTCTATAATTGTTATTTTATGGGGAATGCAAGGATTTACTAAAATAGCATCAGGAGAGGTGACAGGTCCTCTGTATGATGGGATCCTATCCTGTGAACTAAGAGGTAAGTCTCCATATTTTTAAAGGGGATGTCCAGCTTTTTATATGTTTTTACATTCTCCTTCCTCCCTCCCAGACCAGTAGAAGGATGCCTACTTACCTGTTCCCTGCCACTCAGTGTCAGCTCCTTTGGTCCGCGCATGCAAACTTCTGGGAAGCACGGGGTCACGTGTCCTGCTGCAGCCAATAAATGGCCTCAGAGGCATGTGACCCAGTGATGTGCCACTTGGTGGACACGTCCCCGCTTGCGGCCGGCCATTGGTCCCCTGTCCATGACGGGAATTAGCATGCGTGGGCTGGAGCTTGGTGAAGAGAACAGTGGACCGAGGGAGCCAGAACTGAGCGGTGGGGAGCAGGTAAGTATGCTTGACTCCACAGGTCTGGCAGGAGCTTTGAAAAATGTCTAAAAAGCTGAAAACCCCTTTAAGGGTAAGTTCACACAGGACGTGATTTGTAACAGCGAAAAATCCTCCGATTTTTCATCCTCGCATTCCAAGACGCATAACATTTCATTTTTCCATCGATGGAGCCATGCGAGGGTTTGCTTTTTGAGTCATAAATTGTATTTTTTAATGACGCCATTTCAGGGTACATCTAATTTTACTGATGAAGGATGGAATGTTTTTTCCTAATAAAACTTTACTGTCCCACTAGTGGGCTTGAGGGGGTTAAAGAATACGTACTCCTTTTGGCGGCAATTTTTTTGCTTATTATTGCCTTGCACTCATTTTGAACTAAAATTGTTTATTCAGTTGGTCTTTATTAAAAATTGTGAGCCATTTTCTTTGTACAGCACTGAGATTCTCTAGTAGCCTGCTGTCTGTGTTCACTCTGTTCCGTCAGGCAGCTCAGCTGATGGCTCCTTATCTCTGACCTTATAAACACTCATTAAAGCTCAATCCTTAGCTCACTGATACGAATGGGGCTTAAATAAGTGTTTATGACTCTCAGTAGTTTAGGGATAACGGTTATTAGATGACCCGCCCAAAGTGAAAGTACCAGTCACACAGCTAGACAAACAGTTAACCCTTTGTGACACTAAGTTCCCACCATGATCTTGCGGGTACACTGGACAGTACCCAACGGGGTCATCACGACCGGATGTAGCGCCCCGGTTCTGGTGGTTATAGGAACACTTCAGGCAAAACTTATACACTGTTCTAGGTGTAGAGCAGAACCTCAGGGGCGGAGCATGACAGGAATTCAAGAAACTCCAATGAGAGAACCGCGTCTCAGGTCCTGCACTAGACAGCCCCTTTAACCACTTCAGGACTGGGCAATTTTCAGTTTTTTGCGTTTCTAATTTTTACTCCCAGCCTTCCTTATGTGCTAAAACTGACTTGTTCCCTTCATTCTCCGGATCAGTACGATTACTGTGATACCACATTTACATAGTTTTTTTTGTGTCTAAATACTTAAAAAAAATAAAAACTTAAAAAACACAGATTTTTGCTTTCCATAGCCATATTCTGACCTACATAACATATATATATATATTTATATATATTAAAGGGCCAGCACAGGCACACCTTAACCTTCCCAAGTCAACGGCTAATCATCCAGGGGGCTAATCATCCAGGGAAACTTTGGGCACCTTCCCCGTGAGAGGTTGCCTAAGCAATAGGTACCAGTTTGTTTGTTTCTACATTTGTCTGTCTGTGCACTGACTTCTGACCGTTTTCTGGATTTTGACTGCTGTCTGACCTGACCCCTGCCTTATGTCCGATATGACCCTGAACTGCTCGGCCTGAACTCGGACTGCCTACCAGATGGCACAAACTATCGGTGTCCTGACCTTGGCTTTTCCCTGACTACGTTTTTTCCTGATCTGTCAGTGCTTTCTACACAGACCGGTGTCTCTTGACCCCTGTAGGTCAGCAGCCACCGAACAGACACTACTCCAGGAGGCAGTGGTCCGGTGGTTCCCCTGCAGAACAGTCCAGATCTCTGTATAGAACAGGCATCCTTAAACTGCGGCCCTCCAGCTGTTGCAAAACTACAACTCCCATCATGCCTGAACAGCCTACAGGTTATCAGCCTACAGCAGGGCATTGTGGGAGTTGTAGTTTTACAACAGCTGGAGGGCCGCAGTTTGAGGATGCCTGGTATAGAGGATAAAGGGTGAAGACCTAGGGAGACAGAAAACACCTTTGGGAGTAGCTCCAAGTCAGGTCTGTTCTAGTGGGCCCAATTACAACGGTGATGTACCATTAAAGCCGTTGCTGAGGCCTCTGATTGGCTGCAGTGGTCGCGAGACCCAGCTGCTTCTTGGTCCTGTGGAGACCGGAAGTGGAAGGACTGCGGACAAGTGAGCCTCCTTTCTTTTTTTTACGTTAAGTGGGACAGGTCCAGACCAAAGAGGGTGTCGGCTCCAAAGCTGGACAACCCCTTTAAGATAACCAGAAGGAGTTTGGGAGATGGACCCTCATAATCATACATTAATGGCAGGTCTTATAAAACCCTAACTAATCCCGAACCCCCACCCCATCTATCGGATTGTCCCCCGAAGGGCATTTATTATACACTTTTAGATGGCGGGGGCGACAACTCTAGGGTTGCCACCCGGCCGGTAACTCATCGGCCAGGCCGGTATTTTAGTGCCTCTGCTGGTAATTGCCAGTATTTTCCTATATGGACTGTTACTAATAAGCGCTTCCATTGTGGAGCGCTCAATAGTACAGCCTTTAACTCCCGTCCCCTCCCCCACTTGTGTTAAGAAGAAAAAAAAAAAAAAAAAACTCACCTCGTCCATTTGATGGCGCCGACGTCAGCATTGACTGGAAGCAGCAGGACCTGCGAAACGTCATCGCGCTGGAGCGCAGGTCCTGTCCTGACCTTCCAGTCAGCAGCGAGATCAAATGGATTAGGTCAGTTCTTTTTTTTTTTTTTTTGCACAAGCAGCGAAGGGGGCTTTATTAATATTGGGGGCCACTAACAGGGGCATTAGTAATTCTGGGAGGCACTAATGGGACATTACTATTACTGGGGGCACTATTAATTCTGGGGGGCGCTAATGGGGTATTATTAATTCTGGGGGCACTAATGGAGGCATTAATAATATTGGGGGCTACTAATGGGGACATTAGTAATTCTGGGGGCATTACTATTACTGGGGGGCTCTAATGGAACATAATTAATTCTGGGGGGCATTAATGGGGGAATTACTATACTGGGGAGCACTAATGGGGCATTATTAATTCTGGGGGACACTATTAATTCCGGGGGGCGCTAATGTGGTATTATTAATTCTGGGTACACTATTAATATTTGGGGCACAAATGGGGCATAAGTAATTCTGGGGGGCACTAATCGGGACAATACTATTAAGGGGACACTATTAATTCTGGGGGGCGCTAATGGAGTATTATTAATTCTGGCAGCACTAATGGGGGCATTAGTAATTCTGCAGGGTATTAATGGGGGAATTACTATCAATTGATTCTGGGGGCGCTAATGGGGGGCATTATAAAAAATAGGGGCAGTAATAGTACTGGGAGGCTGTAATAGGGGCACTATTAATTCTAGGGGGCACTAATTAGGGCATTAGTATTACTGGGGAGCACTAATGGGGCATTATTAATTCTGGGGGGCACTTAATTCTGGGGGTGCTAATGGGGTATTATTAATTCTGGGAGCACTATTAATATTGGGGGCACAAATGGGGCATTATTAATTATGAGGGGCACTAATAATAATAATATTTATTTATATAGCGCCTCCATATTCCGCAGCACTAACATAGACTTTGAATATAATGACAGCATACATGCTGGACCACTGCACCATACAAATTAGGAGCTCTAGATCCCACTCTAAGGGGGACACTGTGTTGGGACCCCCAGTGATCAGACATGATCACCTACCCTGTTCACAATCTCCACCACACCCCACATACAGCCTATTAACCCCTGCAGACCCCTTCATGAATCTGAACAGACTCCCTCCAGGACTACAACCCCCATCCCTACATCCCAGAGCCCTTGCTGCACGGCCACCACCCTCCAATCTCCCTAGACCGGGCAGGTAAAACAGGCAGAGGTCACGTGACTGAACTACACACCACGTGACCCGTACGTCATCCGGACCTTCCAGGAGCAACTCCAATCTGGCCCCGACCGTGCAGGGGAGCGTTTAGCAGGGTGCCCCCCCGGACCGGAAGTGAGTGCTGCACCTCCCTGTGACAGGCAGCCCCGGGGCCCGGATGGGAATGCCCTCATGTCGCAGGTGTCGGGTGCTGCCCCGGCGGCGGCCGGTGGCTGGAAGGAGAAGAAGGTCTCCCTGGGGAAGAAGCTGTTCTGGCGGCGCGGCGGGTTAGTCAGCCGCTTCCTGCGGACGCTCAGCACCTTGTCCCACCTCAGCTCCGAGCAGGAGGAGGATGCCGCCGCCGCCGCCCGGGACAAGAGCAGCTCCCCGGCCCGGCCCCAGCCTCCGGCCCCGGAGTCCCCGCACCTGCCGCAGCCGCCGCCTCCCCCCTCCCCGAGCCCCAGCCGCCTTCCCGGCCTGTCCGGCCTGAAGAACCACGGGAACACCTGCTTCATGAACGCCGTGCTGCAGTGCCTCAGCAACACCGACCTGTTCGCCGAGTTCCTGGGCCTGGAGCAGTACAAGGAGAGCGAGGCCTCGGGGAGCCCCCTACCCAGCCCGGGGGCGCAGGACCGGGGGGAGGTGACCGAGCAGCTGGCCAAGCTCCTGCGCTCCCTGTGGACCCTGGAGTACACGCCGCAGCACAGCCGGGAGTTCAAGGTGAGAGCCGCCATGTGTGTACTACTACTACCCCCAGCGTGCCCCGCCCCCAGGGGACTACGAGCCCCAACATTGCCCTCCTGTGGTACTGCAAGTCCCAGCTCTTCCTGCAGTACTGTAACTCTCATCATGTCTTCTGCTGGTGGTACTGCAGGTCCCCATGTGTATCATGCAGAGTCCCAGCGTGCCCCCAGCCCCGGAGGGACTACCCTTCCCAGCGCGGCCCCCAGCCCCGGAGGGGCTGCCCTTCCCAGCGCGGCCCCCAGCCCCGGAGGGGCTGCCCTTCCCAGCGCGGCCCCCAGCCCCGGAGGGGCTGCCCTTCCCAGCGCGGCCCCCAGCCCCGGAGGGGCTGCCCTTCCCAGCGGCCCCAGCCCCGGAGGCTGCCCTTCCCAGCGCGGCCCCCAGCCCGGAGGGCTGCCCTTCCCAGCGGCCCCCAGCCCCGGAGGCTGCCCTTCCCAGCGCGGCCCCCAGCCCCGGAGGGGCTGCCCTTCCCAGCGCGGCCCCCAGCCCCGGAGGGGCTGCCCTTCCCAGCGGCCCCCAGCCCGGAGGGCTGCCCTTCCAGCGCGCCCCAGCCCCGGAGGCTGCCCTTCCCAGCGCGGCCCCCAGCCCCGGAGGGGCTGCCCTTCCCAGCGCGGCCCCCAGCCCCGGAGGGGCTGCCCTTCCCAGCGCGGCCCCCAGCCCCGGAGGGGCTGCCCTTCCCAGCGCGGCCCCCAGCTCCTCTTGAGCTGCAATACTAGAACTCTCATCGTGTTCTTTATTAGCCGTACTGCAGATCTCAACACGACTGTATCTGTTTTGCGGTCTGCAAATCACGGACGCCTTTCCTGTGCATCCCTCTTTTTCCTCGGTTCCCCTTTTAGAACTGGCTGATCCTGTCTGCAAAACGGACAAGAACAGGACGGACACGCGGATGCAGACAACACACGGATGACATCTGCGTGCTGTCCGTTTTTTTTTTTTGCGGATCCTTAGAAATGAATCAGTCCATGTGCAATCCTCAGAAAATGCAGCTGAGAAGCGGAGACCTAATGCCCTGGAGAGATTACAAGTCCTGACATCACCTTCCTTGGTCACCACAAGTCCTGCAGTACTACTACTCTCATCATGTCTGTTACCAGAAGTACGTCAGGACCCCCCTCCCACAATTCCCAGCATCTCCAGCCGTCCTCTGGTGTTGCTTGGACTCCTCTGATATCAGATGGATTATGGAAGATCCGGTGCACTACGGTCCATGTGCCGTGCGGTCTCATACAAGGTGTTGCTTCCTGTTATCAGCCATAGAGTGACCGATTGTGGTTTTATCCAGGAGACGTTGCCAGGGCCCGGCGTCTAGGAATATCTCTGCTACAACAATGAGGGTTATAGTAGCACGGGTGAAGCGGTGTTCCGGTTTGTTGTTGGCAGCATGTTTGGTGGGAAAAGATTCAGTAGAGCCTCCATTCTTATCATCTACATCTCTGCTCGTTCGGGGCTCAGGAGTCCAGTGGGCGGTTCTTCTCAGTGACCAACAGCCTTCCTTTAAAGGGGTTGCCCCATCTTGGACATTGGGGAATATCGCTATGCCCCCAGCGTCTAAGTGCGGGTATCTTTGGAACGGAGTGCAGGAAGGCGCATGCGCGGCCGCCCTCCATTCCTTTCTATGGAACTGCTGAAAATAACCAAAAGAAATAGTCGGCAGTCCCATATAAATGAGTGGAAGGCGGCTGCGCATGCGCAGTGCAGGCTCCATGCTAATGATAGGGGTGGCCCCCAATGTCCGAGATGGGCAACTCCTTTAATGACTGTGCCTACGGAGGTAGCAACGAATGCTCTAGAACAGGGATGCTCAACCTGCAGCTCTCCAGCTGTTGTAAAACTACAACTCCCACCATGCCCTTCTGTAGGCTGTCTGGGAATGATGGGAGTTGTAGTTTTGCAACAGCTGGAGGGCCGCAGGTTGAGCATGCCTGCTCTAGAATAACAAAAACCGCACTACTTACTTCTTCAGTCCCCCGCTGCTGACACGCAGACTCTCCATCTGTCCCCTTAGTCCTTGTGTACAAACCGCCAGCACGTGACCGTTAGACAGAGCACAGCTCTGCAGGGAAAAATCAGTACTGTGCGTTCGTCCAAGAGGTCACGCTCCCACTGATCATAAAGTGATGGAGTATATAAGCAATATTGTTTTATTAAAGGGGTTGTCCGGCCTTTTAATATTGATGACCGATCATCAGGATAGGTCCTCAATATCAGATCATTGGGGGTCCGACACCTGGCACCCCCGCCGGTCAGCTGTATGAAGGGAAGACGTGCTTGCCGTCTCCTCATACAGCTGACCGTCGGGGGTGCTGGGAGTCGGACCCCCAACGATCTGATATTGATGACCTATGCTGAGGATAGTTTATCAATGTTAAAAGCCCGGAGAACCCCTTTAAGTGAACTTTCATGTGTGAGACGTGTGTGCCGTATGGCAGAACAAGTGCCATCAACGCAGTGGCCGAGGAAGAAGCTAAACCTGCGCCCGTCTGCCGCCCCTGTATCAATCAATACATAGCAGGCAGACACATAAACCACATTAGTGCAGGGCGGAGGGTCTGGATTTCGGCATATTATCAGGTTGGGAGGCTGCAGGAGTCGTGCTCCAGCTTGCTGACTGTCGCCTCGGGCTACTAGTATAATGGGTGTAGTCTGGCGTGTGATTGTTTATTGCTGAGAAGTTCTTGTGATGGAGGCAGCAGGAATGTGGCCTGATGTAAATCGCGTACAGTCGTCGTGCCGGAGGCTACCAGCTGAGCGCACACGCCCCAAACCTGCGGCAAAATCTGCACCTGCGGATCTTTCGCATCCAAAATGGTGCAATCCAAGTTAAAAATTGGCACCGCATGGCGATTTCCACATGGATTTTCCACGGTATGTGGCTAAAATGTGATGTTTCTGTAAACACTGCAGGATTTCAATCAGAAAATCCGTGGCGGAGCCGTCCTGTGTGAACGCATCCTTAGGCCTCGTTCACACAGAATATTAGACAAGCCCTTTAATTTAAAGTCTATGGAAATGCAATTGGAACAATTTTTATGATTGCATTTCGGGCTAAAAATATAAAAATAATCTGGTCTTTATCAAAAACTTTCAGGCATTTTTGAGATACAAGGGTTAAAAAGTCTGTTTGCAGAGTATCACCTCCCAGTCCCATCAGCTGATGGCTCATGTGAGGCCTCATCTCTGCTCTCCTCATACTCATTATAAACACTCATTATAGTGAAACTCTTATCAAACTGATAAGAATATGGCTTAAATAAGGTTGGGAGATGAGAGCTACACATGAGCCGTCAACTGACGGGACTGGAAAATGACGCTCGGCAAACAGACTGATTTTTAACCCGCGTCTCTCAAAAACTGCTAAAAATATTTAATAAAGACCAATTGAAAAATGCTTTGTAGCCCAAAATGAGTAAAATGCAATCCTATAAATTGCCCCGTAGGTGCCCATAGCCTTAAAGAACTGCCGTACTCAGTGACCATATTGCAAAATTCGCAGTGTGTAAGCCGGGCATTGAAGAGAGGCCGCCCCGTCTAGCTTGCGGTGTGTGTGGCGGGTTTACTTGTATTATTATGGAGTAGGTATGGTGACTTATCTAGAGCGCCGACATAAGCCGTAGAGCTGTATACAGAAATTACACCAGCCTGTCTCCATCATGCATACAAGCGACATGGCTATAAGAATCCAGGGGACTGGGATAATTCCTAGCAGGTAGGGCATGCTAGGAGTAGTAGTTTTATTTCCATTGACATTCCTGGAAAGTCACAATGGATGATGAGGCAGCGATTGTGAAAGTCAGGGCTGTCGGGTGAGATCTTGTCATTGGGCCACCAGCCTTTGGCTGCAGTAGCGCCATGTTTGCCCGGGGCCCGCATGCCTCTCCTACGCCTCTCTGCTATCACAGGGGCCGCTTCTGATCTGCACAGACCCAGTAAAAATTCTTTGAGCGAAAGGTTGATTGCTGCTGTGCCAGGTGTGGCCCCGGATCCTCCAGGCGTTTGTAATATCACCCACACGTTCTACCGGAGCGTGTCGATGCCTATCCCTCCTCTGCATGCTGTGACTGACCGAAAGGGGCATTTCATCTACTAAAAGTTATCCCCTATCACTGGGTATGGGATAACTAACTGATTGGTCGGGGTCCGGCCTTCTATGATCTCCGCTAAGTCCTGTACCCCAATCCTGATGGAGCGGCAGCTCACACTGCGCTCGGCTATCTCCGTCAGTCTCTTACAGAATGAATGGCGCAGCAACCTGCCGCTCCATCAGGACAGGGGTGTGCGGAACCGCCATTCTCGGGGTCAGTGAGGATCCCAGGAGATTAGTCAGTTATACCTATCCGGTGAATTGAGGATAATTCCCTGGGGTCCTAACCTGTGCCCCTGGATTATTATTCTGGGAATAATATTGATGACCTATCCTCAGGATAGCTCATCAACATCCGATCGGTGGGGGTCCGACACCCGGGACCCGTGCCGATCAGCTCTATGAGCGTCGCTCACTCTTCCTAGGCCATGTCACCGTACATCAGTCACATGGCCTAATTGACGTTAATGGGGTTTTGTGAGGTTTTTATACTGATGACCTGTCCTCGGGATGGGAGGCTGTGGCCTCCTCTGCTTTTCCTAGGCCAGTGACGACAACTTCATTTCATTGGTCTAGGACCGGGATGGGCAAACTGCGGCTCTCCAGCTGTTGCAAAACTACAACTCCCAGCATGCAAATACTGCTTACAGCTATCAGCCTATAGCAGGGCATGGTGGGAATTGTAGTTTTACAACAGCTGGAGAGCCGCAGTTTGCCCATCCCTGGCCTAGGAGATGCTCTGCTCCATTGAAGTGAATGGGGCTGAGAGTGATTCCAAGCCCATCCACTATACAATGTATGGCACTGTGCTTGGGAGCGCCACTGCTGTCTCAAACATCTGCTTGGCGGGGGTCCCAGGAGTCAGACCCACACCAATTAGATACTGATGAACTATCCAGAAAACCTGGAAAACCCTTTTGTTGGGGCTGAGCTGCAATACCAAGCACTGCCACTATACTATGTATGGCGCTGTGCTTGAGGAAATGCGGGTAGCCGGCTGCACTCACCAGAGCTATGCTGAGCGTGGCCGCTTCCTGGAACAGCTGATCGGTGGGGGTGCTGGAACTCTGACCCCCGACCAGTTATGGACTTCAGCCCCATTGAATGTGGCTAATCCACATGGGGATCCATAGGACATCAGACTGATATCTGAGAGCCAGCCTCAAATTTGCGCCATGCATTTTGCTGCTGAAAAATCCACCATCTGAACATTGCCTTATGGCAGGTATGGCCAACCTGCGGCTCTCCAGCTGTTGTAAAACTACAACTCCCACCATGCCCTGCTGTAGGCTGATAGCTGAAGACAAACTGGGCATGTTGGGAGTTGTAGTTTTGCAACAGCTGGAGAGCCGCAGGTTGGCCATTATGCGGTACGGATTAGAGTTGAGGAGGTAAAAATTTTAAAAAATAGTGCCTCATGGTTGCAAAACCACTTTGGAGAAGAAAGCACCATTGTCATTATAGGCTGTACATTATGCCTGCATTCAACTGAAAAGGACCTAATGGGCAGAGCATTGTGAGTAGGGCCCTGTCAGTCAACTACTCCTGGCCAATCAGCATCTTTGGGGGTGCTACTCGCTGAGCTTCGCTCACAACGCCCCCCTCCCGTGTCCTTTTCAGTTGAATGCCGACTGTAATTGTAATGGTGCTCTCAGGAGGAGTCAGAGGGGTGGAGATCTTTACATTGATTTCTATGTAAGTCTCCGGCGTTGTGGAGAAGTGAACGTCTTATATTTTCTAAGTCATTTTGACTTGAGTCTTGAGATGTGTTCTCTCCTGTGATACTAGATAATGCCGCCTCCCAGGGATAATACCAGTTATTACCGGATGTTTTATCTGCAGCTGGCGGCGTATGACTTGACCGCGGCGCTTCTTCCTGACGCAGGCATCTGTGATCGCGCAGCAATTGAGCCGTTAAGTGCCGCCGGCGGAGCGGGCCGTGGGATGTTTGTTGTTAAAATCGTTGGCTGCAAAAGGCACGGCAATCGGACGCCGCGCTGACAACCGGCAATTACGCTCTCAGAAGGGCCCTTCCAGTATGATGCCCGTGTGAAGGCGCCGGGCAAAGCTCTGTTACCACGGAAACTGGTAGAAGACTCATTTAGGATTCTCCCGGGCCCTCTTTTATCTCCAGCTAATCATCCCCATTCACAAGCTCTTGGACGGCCACTGGGCACTTTGTATGTTTTCCATTGATTTATGTCTATTTAATGTGGCACGCTTGGTGTGCCAGGCTTGGCTCCGTGTGCCCTCCTAGGCAGGGAGATCCCTCCAGTACACACCCTCATCCGCTGCAAAGTGCTTTTGACACGAAACTGTGGTGTGCCATTAGACTGTTAGAAAGCTTAAAAGCCGAGCGCCCGGAATATTAATGGAAAACACGATGCTTCCAGGCGAACCCCGGGACCCCCACCAGCGTGATCATTAGTGGGGGTCTCCAACCTGCCGCTCACAGACTTGTAGACGTGCTACTTCTAGGCCTGCTTTATACTGGATCAGCACTAATCCCCATTGTGCTCACTCGCCCTCCTGCCCGCACACTTGCTCGCTTGCCCTTTTCTTCACTCTGTCATTATCCCGCTGGCCTGCTCTCTTGCTTGCCCTTTTCTTTGAACTCTTTTACATGCTCTAGAGCTCTCTCACTTGCTGTCTTGGTTTCCTGTTTCCTCTCTCTTGCTTGTTTGCTTGTTCTTGTGTTTGCACTTTTGTTCGCTTGCTGTCTTGTTCTCTCTCTCTCGTTCTATTGCTCTCCTGCTCTCTTGCTTGCTCTCTCGTTCAATTACTCTCCTGCGCTCTCACTTGCTCTCTCGTTCACTTGCTCCCTCGTTCACTTGCTCTCCTGCGCTCTTGCTTGTTCTCTCTGTTTGCTTTCTTAGTCCCTTGCTCAGTTTTTTTTTTTTTCTTGCTCTCCTTTACTTGGTCTCATGCTCGCTCTGTAGTTTGATTGCCCTTCTACTGTCTCGCTTGCTGTCTTCTCTCTTTTGTTTGCGATCTCTCACGGTCCATCATTCTTGCAACAGTTGGACAGATTGGCGATCACTACTTTAACAAAAACAGATTAAAGCGCAAATCCCAATCTTGTTTGCTCTTTATTTATTGCTCGCTCTCTGTTGAGCTTTCTCTCTCTCTCTCTCTCTCTCTCTCTCTCCCTTTTTTGCTCTGCAGACTCATTTCGGCAGGTCTCCCCCTTAGGCTACTTTCACACTAGTGTTGTTGCTGGATCCGGCAGGGTTCAGCAAAAACGCTTCCGTTACTGATAATACAGCCGTCTGCGACCGCTATGAACGAATCTGGTTGTATTATGTCTTCTATAGCCAAGATGGATCCGTCTTGAACACCATTGAAAGTCAATGGGGGACGGATCCGTTTTCTATTGTCAGATAGTGTCAGAGAAAACGGATCCTTCCCCATTAACTTGCATTGGGGGTCATGCCCGTTTTGTTCCGCATCCCAGGATGCGGTTTTCTGTCCGGTATGAGAACCGAACGGAATGCATTTTGGAGCATTCTGTTCTCTTCAGTTACGTTTTGTCCCCATCGACAATGAATGGGGACAAAACGGAAGCGTTTTTTTCCAGTATTGAGACCCTATGACGGATCTCAATACTGGAAAAAATTAACGCTGGTGTGAAAGTAGCCTTCGCCCTGCAGACTTATATTACAATAACATTGGCCTATTGATCACAATGTGATTCCTTTATATTGTATAAATTAAACAAACGCTTAATTGATTCCCTACGAAACGATGTTATTTTCTTTCCCCTTAGACGGTGGTGTCCAGGAACGCCCTTCAGTATCGAGGCACCTCTCAGCACGACGCCCAGGAGTTCCTGCTGTGGCTTCTGGACCGGGTGCACGAAGACCTGAATATCCTTGTCAAGCACAAGCCTCGGGTGTGTAATAGCCGCTTCCTTTATCATGTCCACCATGTGTAACGGTCTGCATGGTCACCACTGCAGGAGAAGTGTAATGGAGGGGGAGTCTGCCCGACAGTCTGATGCACACGACGGAGAAGATCTGCATAATCTGGGGTCCGATGGATTTCTCTTCTGTTGGAGTCCATCTCTGTATAACTGTGTGAAATTGGTGGCATACATATGGCGGTACAGTATGGCTGCATACAATTGACACCTCATGCGCACAGCTGTATTATTGCTGTGTACGTATTCTGCATTGTATGGGGCTATAGTATGGCACTTATGAATGTCTATGCAGCCATACTGTATGGCGTACAGAGGTTCATTTGGAATCCAACAGGAAAAGAAAATGTACTACACGGAGGCATCGCACAATTCCTATGGCTCCATAGGGCGGAACTGTAGTGACTGTGCGCGCTCATACAGGCCCTGGACGCATGGGTCTGCCGTGTGCATGAGATCTCGTTAATTTTGAGATTAAGCAGTTAGATTTTTTACTTTTTAGTAGAAATCTGCAGTGGAAATGTTAGGGTGTGGTCCTGGCTGTAATTGTGTCGGCTGCTGGGTTTCCTGCAAGGACCTTACCAGTCGGCCACAAACAATGATGGCCAGCATGTTTAGTGGCTACGACTATCCTGCACTTGGGCATGTAGGTGTCTTTTCTGGTCATCAGTAGAGTTGAGCGAACTTCTGTTTTAAGTTCGGGTTATCCAAGCATCCCAGTATGGATTCCGCTACCACGGACCATAACGGCATTTGGAACACGGGGTGAAGGACATGGGGTAACGTCACCGTCATGTGATCAGTGCAGGGGGCATGGTTCAGTACTGGATTGGATAAGAGGTCGTAGGCTACCACCTCTTATCCAATCCTGAGCCACGCCCCCTGCACTGATCACATGACAGTGATGTCACCCCAGGTCCTTCGTGTTGTCCAAGGTTCGGGTTCATTGAAGAATCCCCTTATGGATTCCAAATGCCGTTATGGTCCGCGGTAGCGGAATCCATAACGGGATGATTGGATAACCCCAACCCGAACTTTGGACGCCGAACTTAAAACAGAAGTTCGCTCAACTCTAGTCATCAGGTTTACCCTGTGGAGGTTCTGACTAAGGGTCCATTCACACGTCCGCAATTCCGTTCCGCATTTTGCGGAACAGAATTGCGGACCCATTAGTTTCAATGGGAACAGACGATGTCCCGGCCGGGTCCGCAATTGCGGATCCGCACTTCCGGGTCCGCAATCGCGTTCCCGAAAAAAATAGAACATGTCCTATTCTTGTCCGCAATTGCGGACAAGAAAAGGCATCTTCTATGAGCGTGCCGGCGATGTGCAGTCCGCAAAATGTGGAACGCACATTGCCGGTTTGTGTGAATGGACCCTCAATGTGATTTTTTTTTTTTTTTTTTTTTTACAGCCTCCGGTGGAGGAAGATCTGACCGGAGAGGGCCCACCGTTTCCAACCAGCGGGACCTTCGTTCAGGAACTCTTCCAAGCTCAGTATAGGTATTGTGCGCCATGTCCGCCAGCGTGTAGTCTCTTATTTTTACCTCCCCATAACAAGTCGTATAACCACGTCTGGTCTGTGTAATGTGGCAATGCTCTTGTCTTCTAATGCCTCGTCTGTTGCTTTCACTGTTAACTCTTTCCTTGTAGGTCCTCCTTGACGTGCCCCCATTGTCAGAAACAGAGTAACACTTTTGACCCTTTCCTTTGCATCTCTCTGCCAATTCCCTTGCCTCATACACGGTAAGAATAAGCCCCTGTCTTCAGCGTAGATTGTACAAGACGTCACTGACCTCATGTTATGCCCTGTTGCCTTTTGAGGTCTGTACTGACATAGCGTTAGGCCTCGTGCATATGGCTGTGTTAAGGGTTTTGTGCTGTACAGATCCGTGATACTCGGCACATAGAAATTCGGGCCTATACTGTACGCCTGTGCGTCTCCGATTCCATACGATTTATCCTAGCACATTACATTCTCACGATTGATGCAGATTGTGTCGGGATCTGTTCAGAAAAAAAATGATGGTTTTCCAAGTTCTTTCGGATTTTTCTGCGGTTGCATATAGTGTGCATTTTTTTTCCTTCCGGGTTGCATGAGTTTTTTACGCCCATGAAGAATAACAATCTACGTCTTATAGCGGGCATCAGTGAAAAAACGCATTGTGAACACACGGTCAGCAACCTTCAGCACTCCAGCTTTTGTGAAACTACAATTCCCAGCATGCACACTTGTTCAGCTGTTCTCAGAACTCCCAGAGAAGTGAATGGAGCATGCTGGGAGTTTAACAACTGCTGGAATGGGGGAGGTTGCGGGTTTCTTACGCAGTCATTACTGGGCTTCATTCTAGGTTTCTCATGAGGTGGAGAGCGGGAGCTTGGATCTGGGCCGTTTAACCGCTTAGATGCTGCAAGCGGTATTGACCACAGCATCTAAGTGGTTTGAAGGGAGGCAGCTCCCTCTGCGAATGAGATAACGGGGTGCAGATGCGGTCACATAGCAGCCCAGCCCCAGGCCTGCCTGCATTGTATGCCCATAAGGCGGCGCCTCTCTGGTGCATCCTGGTGGTGCCTGTCAGTATAGCACCGACAGTATAATACTCTGTACTTCATAAGCAGTGCAGTGTATTATAGAAGCGATCTAAAGATCGCCTGTTGAAGTCCTCTTGTGGGGCTACTAAATGGTTAAAAAATTACTTTAAAAAATAATGCTAGATAAAACTTGTGGAAAATTTCAGCCACGTGTGGATAAGATTTATTAAAATCGCCTTGCCCGGGACTGTGTTCCACTGCGGGTTTTTCCAGCAGAAATCCACATTAAATCGAATGCCTGTGCACCCGTCCTCGTGGCTCAGTCCTGGGATATTCGGATAACGGCATATTACAGAATGGCTGGACATTTTTTCAGAGATGGAGCTCAGTTTTAAAGATTAGATGGGATTTTAAAGAAGTCTGTAATTCAGGTATTAACCTAGTGAATGCGGCCGAGACATGGTGCTTTCCTGATACGCACTGATCCATTATATAAGAGGATTATATCTGTTCTTCCTCATTCTGCAGATGCTTCATCTGTTATGGGCCTGCTAGGTCTATGGCCGCAGCCGCACATCTTGCCTTTGAACTATATTGGTTGGTTCAGTGCCTGGTGTTGGCCAGTATTAGGCGGGGTAATATAATACCGGTATATATTCAGCAGTTTAATAAGTTTGTACAGTCCTTCAATTCCTGTTGGGACCCTGCACCAAAGGTGCCTTTCATCCACTTAGCTGCTCCCCGATATTCAATGTATGAATTTGATTGTGGGTGTGCACATTATCTGTATAGTGAATACTTGAATCCTCTATGAAATAACAGTTCTGGATCTTTTCCTGTTTTGTGCCGTCCCTCTTTTACTCCTCTGAGAAGCTACTTGGAGTTTCCATTCCCCCATAACCCCCCCGCCTTCCTTTTCTTTTTCATGTCCATAGGCCTCTCTACGTGACGGTGGTTTATCAGGGGAAGTGCTCGCACTGCATGCGCATTGGCGTTGCTGTTCCCTTGTCTGGAAATGTAGTGCGTTTACGGGAAGCCATATCGATGGAGACTAAGATACCAACCGATCAGGTAAACGAAGCCCCCTGGGACAGGGATCGAAGGAGCAGATGTTATATCGGGGGTGCACAACTCTTTCTGGTTGGCTCAGTGTGGCACCCAATCACGAGGGCCGAAAATAAAATCATAAGGGGTGTTGAGAAGTGAAATATTGTAATTATGGCGTATTGTACATACTGTGTGGTTACTCCTCCAGGACTCCCATCTAATGGGAGATTACAGGAAAAATACATGTGAGCCGCCGCAAGACATAGACATACATTTCTGTTACCAGATGGTTGGGGGCCGCACAGAATGGTTTCAATGGCCACATGTGGCCCCCGGGCCGCAGGTTGTGCACCCCCATGTTATAGGTTTGGATAACCTCTTTAATCAGTCCATAACTTGATGGGACTTGTAGTCCATGGCACAAGAGCTAAACTGCTTATGAAGTACACAGTTTAAAGGGTTTTCCAGGGGTTCAGTTTCGATGGCCTGTCCTCACTATAGGTAATCAATATCTGATCCGACTCCCGGTCTGCGGCCTCCTCACAGCAGACCAACACCAGGCCCCATTCACTTGGACTGAGCTGTGTAATGAGTGTGACTTCACCGGTCAGAGAATCAGCTGATGGGGCGGGGGTGCCGGACCCCCACTGATTAGATATTGGTGACTTTTCCTGAGGATAGGCCATCAATATTGAACTCTCAAATAAGATTAAAAAAAAGCAAAATTGATGGATTCCTGCCCAATAAAAATCTTAAAATGTAGTGTAATATTTTTATGTGTAAATACGCTCGCCGCCATACTTTATACTGCATTAATATACAAGTTGTATGTTACATTTGTGAACTTTAGGAAAGTCGGTTCGAGTAGTTCTTTATATGTGATACAATCTGTCATTTTAACCATTTTTATGAAGAGGGTGTAATTACTATAGCGGGGAGGTGCACGTTCTCTCTCTTTACTGTGTGCTGCTGTGTCCATCTTACATCTTTGCTCTCCTCTTTCTCTCTCTCTCTTACTCCAGATAGTAATAACTGAAATGTATTTTGATGGCTTCCATCGCTCCTTCTCTGACACAGATGACTTGGATGCTATCCAGGAGAGCGACTGTATATTTGCATTTGAGACTCCAGATATCTACACTTCTGATGGGATCCTAGGCCAGAGAGGTAATTATGAGCTGGGCAGGCTATGTCTATATCAGGGATTGGTAACCTTCGGCACTCCAGCTGTTGGGAAACTACAATTCCCAGCATGCTCCATTCATTTATATAAGAGCTCTTAGAAGAGCAGAGCAAGTATGCATGCTGGGAGTTGTAGTTTCACAGCAGCTGGAGTGGCGCAGGTTGCCTACCCCTGGTCTATATCATTGCTGCTGTGCTCTTGATATTGTGTAACATTGGATGTGTTTCTTTGCGAATTAGCGCATTATCCCATAATGATGGAGTAAAGGTACCGGTACATAAGTAGATGATTGGTACGATGGAGCGATGTTTCGACAAAGATGCCCTGATTATTTTTCACAAAATCGTAATTTCGATCGCATATTCCATCATTTGTAAAGTAGACAGTTGCATTTACATAAATCGATAACTTGAGTGGCGTTCTTAAACACACCCACGGTGTAATCGCCTGTAATCGTGCGTGCAGTGAGCGATTCCTGTTTACACGTATGACATCGTTAACGTCCATGGATGATTTTTGTGCCCACATAAAGAATCGAACCAGTGCCAAATCTACGGACTGTCGGCTGTCTCTCTGCCGTTCATTGCTTTTAGTCTGCTCGATAACCGTGCAGTTTTGCTCAATTTAATGATAATTTACACTATAATCTCTACGCTACTTTTAGTTGAGTAGTTAAAAAAAATAAAATCCTCTACTTTGAAAAAAAACAAGAGAGCCATTAGAAGAACATTTTTCAATGTTCAGACTAGCAACATATGCTGCATTCGTCATCCTCATCCATTGTGAGTCAGCAGAGGGAATAAGATGAGGCAGGACACACCCTAACTAATGAGACTTTGATGCCAATGTGAACAGAAAAGAAAATTGACTCCGTTGAGGACCGTTGTATTCAGATTTGACACAGGGTAAAAAAAAACTGCAAACGTGAAAACCGCTCCACTTATTTGGTATGGCCGATTCAGTAACGACCCGCAGTACACAATTATCAGACGGTTTATCCTGCACTGTTAATGCAATAAAAATAATTATTAATAATTTTGCTTATTTGCCACCATAAAAATAAGCAATCAAAAAGTGTTATATGCCCCAAAATGTTACCAACGAAAACGCATTAATCCTGCAAAAATCAAACCCACACTCAGCTCCGTAGAAAGAAAAATAATAAAGTTATGGGTCTTGGGACATTTATTGTGGAAAAGTTGTAAAACCATATGTATTTGGTATCTGTGTAATCGTACTGACCCAGAGAATAAAATCAGTGTTATTTATGCCAAAAACTGTATTGCTGTTTTTTCCTATCCCCCAGAAAGACTTGATAAAATGTAACCAATAAGTTCTGTCCCCCAAAATGGTGCCATTAAATATAACAACTTGTCCTGAAAAAAACAAGCCCTCGTACCCTGGTATGGCTATATCACTGGAAAAATAAAAGTTATGGCTCTGGAAATTGCCATAAGCCCTAAAATACAAGGGGAAGGGGTTAAGTTAGAATGTGGAAATGAGAATGGATGGAAAGTAGAGAATGTGTGTGTGTGTGTATATATATACACAATCTATCTATTAGTAGAAGTCAACAGGTTTACACTTTAAAATTTCTCTTTCATGTCCATTAAGAAAACATGATACGATTGCAGAACCCCTGTGCATCTTAGTAGCTATAAGGCATGCTGGGTCATGTAGTTTCCGTCTCTGTATTGTGGTTATATGGTTCACCGCAGACCAGAGGGGAGATAACGTCGCAGTGGGTAGACAAGTTGTCAGTGGCGACATTCTTTTATTTCTGATTCTGCAACTGGAGCCAAGTGTGGTGTGAAAAGGGGCCTTGGTTGGTTGTCAGCTTGCTGCTATTCACGGTGCTTTTTTTCTGTCACAGGAGTCTGTGTGAACAATAACCAGAATTACATAAGGAATGGGGTTGACCAGCATCGGTCTTCCCACTACTCTTCCGGCTCAACGCGGCACTCTATGAAGAGGTTTGGAATAGGAGATCGTATTGTAATCCTGGTGTGTAACAGGTCATACAGCGGGCAGCATGGCAAGAGGTAAGATGGGTCAATCCGGTAAGGCCTTTTTCACCCCACGTTTTGTTTTCCATGAAAGGGCGTCTGTCAGCAGCTTTGTCCCTATGACACCGGCTGACGTGTTACATGTGCGCTTGGCAGCTGAAGGCATCAGTGTTGGTCCCATATTCATATGTGCCCGCATTGCTGAGAAAAATGATGTTTTATCACATGCAAATGAACCTCTAGGAGCAACGGGGGCGTTGCCTTTACACCTTGAGGTTCAGCACACTCTGCTGCTGACACGCCCTCTGGGCCAGTCAGTCGAAACGTCATTACACCTGACCCTGACTTCTCCTAAAGTCAGGCAAATTGCAGAGGGCTCGGCAGTTACAGAAAGACCAGAGTGACTGGATGTAAAGGCAACGCCCCCGTTGCTCCTAGAGGCTCATTTGCATGTATTAAAACTTCATTTTTCTCAGCAGTCCGGGCACATATGAAAGTAATAGGAGGATCTGTTTGGCCTCATGCACACGACAGTATGTGTTTTCTGCTCACTAAAGAGCGGATCCACAAATCTTGGATCCCGGGTGTGTGCATGCCACCATTTAAAAAAGAAAAACTCCTGTAGAAACGACCTATCCTATGTTCTATCTTTTAGCAGGCCGGTGGAACGGACAAACAAATGCGGGACAGCAGACAGCCGCATCTTTTGTGGCCCCCTTGTAATGAATGGGTCTGCATCCGATCCGCAAAAAATGCAGACTGAAAATACGATTGTGTGCATGAGGCCTTAAACCGATCTCAGGCAGCAGTATGTTTTTCAATCTGTTTAACGGATCAGTGGGTCTGTCAGCCTCCCGCTGACACGGCCCTGGTCCAAAAATGGCAGGTTACGAAATCCAAACCCCACCTCTTTTGCGATCTCTGCCAAAAAAAAAAAACAACAAATTTTTGTAACTGATCCAGTTTATCTAAGGGTCCTTTCACACTAGTGTTTTTACTGGATCCGGCAGGGTTCAGCAAAACCGTGTCTGTTACTGATAATACAACCGTCTGCATCCGTTATAAACGGATCCAGTTCTATTATCTTTTACATACCCAAGACTGATCCATCATGAACTCCATTGAAAGTCAACGGGGGACAGATCCGTTTTCTATTGTTTCAGAGAAAGCGCATCCGTCCCCATTGACTTGCATTGTGGGTCATGCCGTGCATCCCAGGACAGAAAGCAAAGTACAACATGTTGCGGTTTGCTCTCCGGTTTTATCCCCATTGACAATAAATAGGGACAAAATTGAAGCTTTTTTTTCCGGTATTGAGCCCCTATGACGGATCTCAATACCGGAAAACTAATGCTAGTGTGAAAGTAGCCTAAAAATCTGTTTTTGGAAAGAACAATAATTGTAGTGTGAATGCGCCTGAACTGTTCTGTAGTCCAATATTACAGTGGTCTAATGCTTTATGATGGACTTTGGATTCCTATAGGTTCGGCCAGCCATTTGTTCTACATTTAGAGAGGAACATCACATGGGACATCCTGCAAAAAGAGATCTTGGAGAAAATGCAGTATTCCTTGCGGCCCTCAGTCTGTGTTCAGGTGAGCCGTGTCCGTGTTTTTTTTAAAAACCTGTTGCATGAAGGACATTAGCAAAAATGTCTTTCTGTCCAGAATCATCGCCTCTCTTCCTATAAGCCATGTTTGCTTCTGCAGCTCAGACCTAATTCAAATAGATAGGACTGAGCTGCAGTACCACACATGACCTATGGGCAAGGGTAGTCCTTTTATTTAGCACTATTCTTGCCCATAGGCTGCTTGTGGTACTGCGGCTGAGTCCTATTTACTTCAATGGTTCTGAGCTGCAATACTACACATGGCCTATGGATCCAGAATGGAAAATCAACCCTTATTTTCTAACCACCTATATAAAAATGATCCTGACATATGGCAGTTTACATTGACCATGGGGTATTTAGGTACCACCCCTGTTCACTAGATAATAGCCTCTCATTAAAGGGGTCCTCTCCCTTCAGCAGATGGCATTTATCATGTAGAGAAAGTTAATACAAGGCCTTTACTAATGTATTGTGATTGTCCATATTGCCTCCTTTGCTGGCTGGATTCATTTTTCCATCACATTATACACTGCTTGTTTCTGGGGTTATGACCACCCTGCAATCCAGTAGCGGTGGTCGTGCTTGCACACTATAGGAAAAAATGTCAGCCTCTCTGGCGGTCGGGAGCGTAGGAGCATGCATTGGCAGGCATGCGCAGCGGTTCCTGTCCTGGCCACCTCGTATCTACGGTGCAAAAAGAACAGTGTATAATGTGCTGGAAGAATCCAGCCAGCAGAGGAGGCAATATGGAGAATCAAAACACATTAGTAAGTGCCTTGTATTAACTTATTGACGGTTATTGACACTTATTGACGGTTTACCCTTTGTCCCATCAGTAGCTTTTTTGGAACTTGTGTAGGGAGAGCTGTCTCTCCTCGCACACCCCATTACACATCATGACGTTTATTAGGGATACAGTTCTAATAATTTTTTCATACTGTTGACTTGTCGTATTCGTCACGTTTGATGGTCGTGTTAACCAGGCGTTGACACCTCGTTTATGTTTTATGTATACTTTCAATGCTAGGTGTGTCCATTCAGCCTCCGGGTGGTTACAGCTGTCGGAATAACTTACCTCTTACCTCAGGAAGAAAAACCTCTGTGTCACCCCACAGTGGAAAGGTAAATCCTGACAGCGATGCAGGAAAATGTGGTGTTTAATAATAACCTGGGATGCAAGGAACAGAGCAAATGCCTGAAGCTGGTGCATTATTCTTTAGATGAGTTCGGGGCTTACACGTTCAGAAAGCTGCAGCAGTTAGGACAAGGTCATTGTAATGCACACCCTCCCTGATTCTGCTTCTCTGAATGGAAACTTCACGCTTTGAATTAAAGAAGACCCGGCCCCTCTCCTGGCGTGTCTGTGTTAGTGAATAGGGTTGAGCGAACTTGTATTAAGTTCGGCGTCCAAAGTTCGGAAGAAATTATGGAAGAATCCCGTTATGGATTCCACTACCACAGACCATAACGGAATTTTTAATCCATACGGGGATTCCTTGATGAACCCGAACGCCGAACTTAAAAAAAAAAAAAAAGTTTGCACAACCGTCCTTCACTGCTCTACTTCCTTCTTCTCCTCCTCCACACACAGCACAGGAGCTCCGCCCCTCATGTCACATGATCATTTTACCAGGCCCTTTACCGCCTCTTATCCAATCCAGTGCTGAGCCACGCCCCCTGCACTGATCACATGACTGTGACGTCACCCCAGGTCCTTAGTGTTGAACTTGTTTTTTTAAGTTCGGCGTCCAAGGTTCCGGTTCACCGAAGAATCCCGTTATTGATTCCAAATTCCGTTATGGTCCGTGGTAGCAGAATCCATAACGGGATTCTTCGATAATCCGAACTTTGGACGCCGAACGTAAAACACAAGTTCGCTCAACACTATTAGTGAATACTTGTATTCTCCAAGAAATGATAGTTCTGGAGCATCTTTTATTTTTTTGTTATTTTTTTAGGAGGCTCTTCAGAATTCTTATTACATGGGAAATACAAGTATTTACTAAAACAGACCTGTCATGAGGGGACAGCCCCTCTTTATCTCGCTTAGTGGGAGATTTTCCATTTTTGTTTTTCTCTTCCTGCCTTCCCGGACCCATAACTTTTTTTTTTTTTTTTCCCGTTTGCATAGCGGTAAGAGGCCCCACATAGTATTACAGGTTTTGTTTTTACAGGTTTCCCGATGCAGTAAAATTGACCTGTTACCTCTATTCTGCAGATCAGTACAAAAGAACCAATTTTTATCGTTTTTCTTGTGTTTTAATACTGAAACAAAAAAAACTAAACCTTTGCATCTCCATATTCTGAACCCCATGACTTTTTTTATATTTTCATCTACATTGCTGTTTGGCTCATTTTTTGCATGGCAATCTTATTTTTATTTATGGCATTTTGGAGTGTTTGACTTTTTGACGACTTTTTATAAAATTATATTTTTTTTTTGGACTTGTGAAGCAACAATAAAAGGAGAATCGGCTATTTATTTTTTCGTTACAGCTTTCGCTGTATGGGAAAGATGCATTTATTTTTAGTACAGGTACCCAATCGTCGTGTTTTTTTTTTTTAATAATGGGTCTTCTCATCTCCTGTTTGCTCAGCTCTTGCTTTCTGTGGAAATGTACGCTTCATTTGTGTCTCTGAAGTAATTCTGTTTGTTTTCAGGGCTCTCAAATCCTGTGGTATTGGCGGGGCTGCCCACGTAAAGCTGGTGGTGGAATGGGACAGAGAAACTAAAGAATAGTGAGTACGGATACGCACTTCATGAAGTCTGTAAGGGGGTTTTCTCCGTAAAGAGACCACCCCTTTTCCAGAAGCCCTGATAATTTGGCTGGTGAATGTTGAATGCATATAACGGTGAAGAAATTATGTGGTATACACTATAATCAGGGGCGTAGCTATAGGGGGTGCAGAGGTAGCAGTCGCTGCCGGGCCCAGGACGCTGAGGGGGCCCAAAGACCCTTGTGCCGCATAAGAAGACACCCAGAGCACTGAGGGAAGGGGGGCCCGAGCTGAACTCTTGCACCAGGGCCCATGAGCCGTTAGCTACGCCCCTGATTATAATCTATATTATGTTATTGTTTTCTGCCAACTACAGTATGGTACATTTTTCAGAAATGGTTTTGACCATTGGGCTCTAAACACAATATTAATAATTGCTAGAGATTCTTGTCCATGGGCTGTGGCTGGTATTGCAAATTGGTATTTATATGGATGGGGTTGAACTGCAATACCATTCCCCGCCCATAGTCAAGGGCGGCACTATTTCTGAGCATATAAAAGACAACCTTTTTCCCTAATTCTTGATGAGCCTATTAAAGGGGTTGCCCAGAATGTTACGAGTGCGGGTTAGGCCATCACTCTTTGGTGAGCAGGGGTCCAGCAAACTGCACCCCTGCCAATCAGCTGTTCTGTAGTGCCTCCGGTGCCGAAACTGCCCATCTCCGTCCATTGTGTACTGGAAGGAGCGGTGTAGTTCAGACACTGGAGCTGCTGCAGAAGAGCTGATCGGGGGGATGCAGGGTATCGGACCACTGCTGATCAGATAATGATGGTCGATCCTGAACAAACACTTTAAAGAAGTTGCTTTTGTTGTTCTCACAATTCCCTTGTGATTTTTGGGTGATTTTCACGTAAAAGGGAGGTTAAATACTGATCATAGGGGAAGAGATTTTTATGGCTTTTCCTATTAGTCATCCCATTGAAAAACACTTAAATTGTCCTCTCTGCAGCCTGAAATGGCTGATGCAGGAAACCGTAGATTGCATTTAGCTGTAAAGCTGTTAAAGAACAGGATACCCAACGGTTAAATGTGGTGGTGATCCAGCCCGCTTCTCCTATTACATGTCACACCAGATGTCTTCAAGAAGCACAAAAACTAATGGACACTAATGGAACAAATTAAAATTGAGCAGAATCGGGAGCAGCTATTTGCAGACAGGATCGTCCTTGTCGTCTTTGACGAGCTGTTTTGATAGCTCAGCCGGGTATAGGCTACACCTGTCTGGTTTTATTACGCTGCCTCTGACGGATGTCTACTAACCTGTGATGTTTAAGCACAGCTCTGTAATTGCCTCAATCACGAGCTCGTCTGAAGATACGCGAGGCCGGATCGACTTTCTGTCCTTCCCTGTGAGGCACCGCGAGGAGCTCGTCTGTTGCTTTAGACATATTTTTACTGTACACATTACTTGGCACAATCTGTGTCACAGTGAAGGCACTCAGACATGAATAAATAGACCCACACAGCCTGTATTATAGCCCAGAGCTGCAGTCATAATTCTGCTGCCTGTTCTAGAATTACGCCACTTCTGATGGATACACCCCTCACCGCTTTACAGAGCAGGAGAGTCCGTCTTTTGCAGTGCCTTGTCCAAAGACTCCTTCCACAGAGCAAGGTCTGTGCGGACAGTGAGCAAGCAGGGGACACTGGAAGATTTCAGCTCTGCAGTTTGCAGTGTTGTGAATTCAGCTGTAGACTATAATACATAGTGTAACTGGAACTCGCAGTATCATAAATCGCCATGAGATCGGATCAGCAAAGCCGAGGTTAGTCTAGGAAATGTGGGCGTCACGCGGGACGTATTTCACGGACCGGACACAGATGTTTGAAACCGGCCTACGGAAAAGTGTGCAGCCTCATACGGCTTGTCCTGGTTTCTAGTTTTCCAACCGGAAGCCGCCTTTAGATTGTAGACAACACCACGATCTGTGTGAAGCCGGATTTAACCCCCGAGTGGCCACTGTTTATTCTCCTAAGTAGCGATTCACTGTTAAACAGCTAATTGTCACCATTGTAAATGTCAGGACCTCTCACATCTCCTGACATGTCTGTTATAATAGCTTCATGCGTTCCCCGTGTGATAACAATTCTGGAGCGTCTAAGTTGTGCCATTCATTTCTTAATTTTTTGTACTAGAAGTAATGAATGAATTGCTAGCAGTCTGCAGTAAGGCCCCGTTCTCACGAGCGAGAATTCCGCACGGGTGCAATGCGTGATGCAAACGCATTGAGCCCGCAAGGAATCCGGACCCATTCATTTAAATGGGGCTGTGTACATGAGCGGTGGTGGTCACGCATCACTTTTGCGCTGCGTGAAAATTGCAGCATGTTCTATATTCTGCGATTTTCGCGCAACGCTGGCCCCATAGAAGTAAACGGGGCTGCGTGAAAATCGCATCGCATCCGCAAGCAAGTGCGGATGCGATTTTCATGGATGGTTGCTAAGAGATGTTGTTTGAACACATTCAGTTTTTTATCACGCGCGTGCAAAACGCAATAAATCACATTGCACCCGTGCGGAAAAAACGGAACAACTGAACGCAATCGCAGACAAAACGGGATGACTTTGTTTGCGAAATCGCGCAGTTTTCACTGAGCGCATCTGGACTTAAACCAGACATGCTCGTCTGCAAGGGTCCTGAAGGTACAGCGTGGTGGTAACCAGTTGGGGGGTGTCCCTGCACAGTCTCACACTATCCAATCAGTGCTGCCATTGTCAGACTGTGCAGGTACACCCACCCAGCTGGTTACCACCCCTCTGTACCCTTACTGCAGACTGCTAGCAATTCTTTCATGACTTCTAGTACAAATAATAGAGGAACGGCACAACATACACCAATAAGAATAGATGCTCCAGAATGGTTATTACACGGGGAATGCATGAAGCTATTAAAACGAGCATGTCAGGAGAGGTGAAAGGTCCTCTTTATGAGTGCAGAGTGCTTACCTAAATTATGTCACGTTGCAGGCGCCAGAATGGAGCGCCAGCATGACACACGAGGAAACGCTTAGGCTCCAAGAGAGTGCGGCTTGACAGCTCTCAGCAAGAATCGGCCTCCCACTTCCTCCTTATCCCTCCTCATTTACAGCATTACCCTGAGTAATAACATGCTTGCGGGAAATCACATCTCATCAGCCGCCGTAATCCCTTTCCCTAAGAACCAGTTTTGATGTTCACGAGCCGAGCACTGACAATTTCCTGGCGTTCGCTTTTTCAGACGTTGTGTGACTGCGGCAGGCAAGCTTCGGCTGCAGTGATTTCTCCCTCTTGCAGACAGCGTGTGAAATCCTGCCGCTTAACGCACGTAACCACTGAGCCACTACTTCTGTATATTTAGCTGCTTAGCTCTCAGGGGGGGGGGGGTTTCGGGAGAATTTTTATACTTTTGACGTGCTCAAATAAATAAAACCTGGGTTCTAAAATACATGAATCCTACTATACCCCCGCATGCATCACCCTCATACGCTTATCGGCGCCTTCATGCTGCTTTTGCATCAAAGTGCAACATTTTGTAAAAAATTCATACAAAATGACATGTGACAAAGCAGAGCCCGACAATACCTCCCAATAATTATATTGAAAACTGCCTTGGCATTTCAGTGGATTAGAAGTGGCCACTGCATGTTTTTGGGTTTTGGATGGCTGCCGAATGTCGGGTTCCCTTGCTGCCGGAGAGAAGTCGGAAGCGGTTTTCACCACTTAGCTAGCACCGTGCATGAAACAGGAGCTGCGGCATTGCCACTGCGTCTCTTGTTCCCAGTGGTCATGTGACTGGTCATGTGATCGCTAGGATGACGGTATACGGAGGCCGCTGCTGGATCCAATTAGACACACCTAATAGTGACACCACTCATTGTAGCTAGGACTGCTAAAAAGCCTCAGCTAGTAAAAAAGTATAGTGAAAAAATATCTATAAAATGATAAAGTACCCCAGTGGTCTTTTCTGATCTTTTGAGGGGGGGTGTACAATTTATAACCCACCCCCAAAAAACTTTCCGTCCGAATTCCCAAAATTGGAGGTAGAACATTGCCGTAGACAATAACGAACTCGTATAAGTCTATAATAACTGTGTATTACCAGAAGTAAAAATATATAAAAAGTAAAATAGCACATTGTTTTCTAATTATTTCAAGGTATAAGCCAAAAATTTCTAAAAAGCATAAAATATAAGAGAGGAAACCTGCATTGTTCGTTAAAGGGCAGATCTGTCCCTATGACACTGGCTGACCTGTCCCATGTGCACTTGTCAGCTGAAGGCATCTGTGTTGGCCCCATGTTCATATGTGTCCGCATTGCTGAGAAAAATGATGTTTTATTATATGCAAATGAGCCTCTAGGAGCAACGGGGGCGTTACCATTACACCTAGAGGCTCTGCTCTCTCTGCAACTGCAGCGCCCTCTGCACTTTGTTTGACAGGACCAGGCAGTGTAAAAGTGATGACAGCTGGCCCTGACTTCAGCTAAAGTCTCGATCTGCTTTGAGCTCTTTAGTTCCGGCAGTTCTCTTCTGTATTGCGAGCCTCTTTCCTGTACTGCGCATGTGCCAGATACTGAAGCGCATAGCACAGCGCAAGACTATACCAGAATTTGGGACCAGGCATGTTCACGTTTACACTGTCTGGTCCTGTCAATCAAAGTGCAGAGGGCGCGGCAGTTGCAAAGAGAGCTGAGCATTTAGGTGTAACTGCAACGCCCCCGTTGCTCCTAGAGGCTCATTTGCATATATTAAAACAATTTTTCTCAGCAATGCGGGCACATAGGAACATGGGACCAACACAGATGTCTTCAGCTGCCGAGCGCACATGTAACAGGTCAGCCGGTGTCATAGGGACAGATGTGCCTTAAAAAAAAACTTCAGAAATCACAAACAAACAGAGAAGTTGTAGTCATACAGACACATGCACAAACCGTGTCTTGTCCTATAGGCCCAAAATACTCTGGACCTGAATGGTTAAAGGAGTGTTCCTACTAAATTGATTAATATTTTATCCAGAGGTGATCGGTGTTTAATTGGCTGGGACCCCCACCAATCAATAGAATGAGCGCAGGGTCTCCATTCCTCCGCACCGTAGTCATACATGCACATTTCCGCTTCATGGCTTTCTTTTCAGTTTATACATTTGCTTTACATTTCATGCACTTTCCTACTTTTGAGCTCTTTATATGTTCCTCAATGAGATGACGTACATGAAGTCCAGACAATCTCAGCCCTCGTGATCACTACTCCACAGGAGATGCCATAAATGTCTAATAGATGCAGGAATGGGCTTTCCCATCCTGCCTGATGTTCTGTCCGCTTCAGATTCCAGGCAGAGAATAAACGGAGAGGTGGCCACGCACATCTGGGACAATCTCCATTATCTCTTATGGGACTTATGGCCATGCATGTCCTCTTCTCCAATCATTCTCTATCTGAATGCGATGGCTGGTAATCATCTCACCAGGTGATGTGGGGGGGGGGTACCCTTTTGTTGGGGATAGATGCAGGTCTCCCGGCACCCACACCTATCAGACATTTTTGGTATATCACTTTTAAATGGATTGTCCGGCCCCCTCTCTCCTTCCCGATCTGACATCAAATGTGGAGAGACAGTACTGCCCAATGCCTAGGAAGTATTGTGCATGTGCCCATTTTAATCAATGGGGCACGTGCATCACTATGTCGGCTGCCGAATGTCACGTCAGCCTCCCGTCTCCCCTTCCTGGCCTGTAGCAGCGTCTCTCCATTCCAGTGTCAGATCGGTCAGGAGAGAGGGGCTGGACAAGCCCTTCTGCAATCACATCTGTATGGGATTTGTATGTTGTCACCATGTTCGGCAGTGAGAAACAAATATTGGTTTGCGTTTTACAATGGGAGTTCCTTGCTGTAGCCGCATGTAATGACGGGGTCTGTCTGTCCTTTAACATGTCAGGCTAATAACTATGGCAGCAATTAAAAGTCGCGGATGGTGATTTGCACGCACTTGTGATCATAACGTGTTGTAAACTGCCACCCTCACCCAATATACATGTGAACGGTATGAGCAGCTAAGCTGCGCGATTAGGTTCGCTCTCCTTATTTTATTGCTCTCGCTTTAGAGTAACCTCATATAGAGGACTGATGGACATAATGACTTTTAAACGATGGTCTCATCCGCCCTGTCCTCCATCTTGCAGCCTTTTCGGGAACACAGAGGAGGAATATGTCCCTGACTCTGAGAGCGTCCGCCTGCAGCGGGAGCTGCACCATCAGCCGCAGTGCTGCAGCCTCTCCCAGTGTTTCCAGCTGTATACCAAAGAGGAGCAGGTTAGTGGAGAGCCTATGGCGCCGTAAGGGCCAGACTGTGTGAAGTGACCTCTCATTTCAGAAATGTTGTTTTCCTGTTGAATACTTGCCGCCTGTGCTGTATATTTTATGCTTATCAAATCCATCTGCCTGACCCGCTTGTGCCGCCTATTTGCAGCTGGCTCCCGGCAATGCCTGGCGCTGCCCTCACTGTAAACAGCTGCAACAGGGCAGCATTAAACTCAGCCTGTGGACCCTGCCCGATGTGCTTATACTACACCTGAAAAGATTTCGACAGGTAAGATGGCGTCCACTCCGCAAAGTAGAACTATCGGTCGCCGTAACCATTAGCTGCTTATGTTGAAAGCTTTACTAACTTACCGACCACAGATCCGATGTAGAGACTCGGAACACTCCTGCGCTAAGTGCATGACAATAAGTCCCAAAATCCAGTTTTGGGCCTGTAGTTCTTTAAAGGGGTATTCCGGTATAGACTCCTGCTGAATGTATGCGATTCAAAGAAAAAAATTCTCAATATATAGTGAACGGGTTTTTCCGAGACTTTAATACTGATGTCCTATCTCCATAATAGGTTATCAGCATCTGATCAGTGAGGTCCCACACTCGGGGACCCCCGCCGATCAGCTGTTTGAGAAGGCACTGGCGCTCACAGTAGCTCCATGGCCTTCTCTCAGCTTTTCCTAGGCCCTTTTCCTGTAGCCTAGGTGCCGCTCGGCCTCAGACATTAATGGGGCTTGGTAAGCTGCGAGAAGGTTGCGGCGCTCACAGGTTTTCTGTTGCCTTCTCAAACAGCTGATTGTCGGGGGTCCCGGGTATCGGACCGGTCAGATACTGATGTCATCAGTATTAAAGTCATGAAAAACCTTTTTAAATACTCAGTAGTTTCCCACATAATCACTTACCCCTTACTGCCCCAAAATGTGCTGTTTCTGACTCGCTGCATTGGGTTTACCATCTCCCGCTTCAGCTTAGCGGTCGAGCATGCTCAGTTCCATCACACTAGGAGTTATAGGAAGATGCATCTGGGAGCTCATGTGAGGGAGCACAATATGAGGTGCACATGAGGACATAGCCGGGGAAGAGAATAGTCTGGAATAGATGGCAGCTATGCATGATGGGAATTAGTCTGCTACCCATATAGGTTGCTACTGAAGACTTGCAGACTCTTCCTGCACAGAGACGGAGGGACCCAACAATGTGACAGGAGAGGTATTTATAGGTTTAGGATATAGTATTTGTGTTGTACTGTTGCACTTTGTGTAACGACCCTGGGGACTTATTTATTTTTTTTTTTTTTTAAGTTTCTCACCCAAATGCCGGAATACCCCTTTTAAGACTGACTTTAAAATGTATTACACAGCTGCTAAACATTGTCCTGTTGGCGATATTACGATGCTTCTGTATGATATTTTATGGCATATGGATGTCATAAAGGGGGAGTGGTTTTCTACAAAGTGTTACCCTCGCTGTACCATCCTCAGCCTGGCCGCTCATTACATGGTCGCACATTCATCTGAAAACTTTCCCTGGTTATGTGAGCTGATCCAATGGCTGTGAACTTGCTCTATGATCCTAGCGATATGCCCCCATTGTCTGAGATGGGAAAACCCCTTTAAGAACTATGTAAAAGAGCTTCCTTCCAGGGGTTAGCTACAACTACCGATTTAGGTGAAATGGAAACCCCTTTAAAAAAGACACATCTGTAAATACTTGTGTTCTCCTTGATAAAGCGATTCTGGATTATCTTTTCTTAGAACTGTACGTTGTGCAGTTCCTCCAAGAAATGTATGAGTCAATTGACAACTGGGCAGCTGTCCAATCAGTGCCGACTGGGTAGGGACCCGTCCCTTTTACACAGGGAATGGTAACGCCCAGTTGTCAGTTTATTCACATTTCTGTGAGGAATAACAGAGGGATGGCACAATGCAGAGATATAAGATGAGATGCTTCAGAACTGCTTTATTATGAGGAATAGCAATATTAGCTAAAACAGACCTGTCAGGAGAGGTCCTGTCATCTAGGGTTAAACACTTAGATTACTAGCACAAACCTGGGACGAGCCTGGAACGTAGTCGTTGGTGTCGTCCTGTGTCTAACATGTTCTGTCTGCGCAGGATGGCGATCGAAGGGTGAAGCTGCAGAACATGGTCCGCTTCCCATTAGTAGGATTGGATATGACGCCCCATGTGGTCAAGCGCAGTCAAAGCTCCTGGAGCCTCCCATCGCACTGGTCACCGTGGAGACGTCCTTACGGCCTGGGGCGTGACCCTGAGGACTTCATATATGACCTTTATGCTGTGTGCAACCACCATGGGACCATGCAGGGAGGACACTATACAGGTATGACGGGGGGCAAAATTCATGTGCAGGTGCTGCTTTCCATTTTACAGGAGCCATGACTTAAACTGAGACTCTCATGGGTTTCCATCATCTGCTACTGGACAGGATACTGCACTGGAAACCTGACTGGATGGAAATAATGCAACTTTGAGTCTTAAAGGGGTTATCCAAGACCTATAATGCCCTCCCTTCCCCCACTTGTCCCTCACACAGATAGTACCTCAGTGCCCGGCACCCGCGTCACTTCTGATGCTGGCACGGCCGCAGCTGCATCTCCCTTTTGGAGCGAGGTAAATACAACCTCTGTGAGGGGCCCGGGCACAAGGGGCGGGTTTTACCATTATAGCCTTGGATAACCCCTTTTAAAGGGCTATTTCAGTTTAGCAAAAGTTAGCCTCCATCCACAGGATTGGGGATAACTATTAGATTGGTGGGGATCCTAATGCTGGGGCCCCGTGCTCCGTGGAGCCCCCCAGAAATGGACGGAGTAGCAGAGTACACAGCTCTGCTATCTTCGGGGCTCCCATATAAATAAATGGAACAGTGGCACACATTTTAAACCAGCCTCTCCGTCCGTTTCTGGGGGGCTCCAAGTGGTACGGGGTCTTCTGATTGGTGGAGGTCCCAGCAGTAGGACCCCCCCCACTGTTCTAATACATACCCCTATACTGTGGATAGGGGATAGCTTCCTCTAACCAGAATGACCCTTTTGGTGTAGATTGTATGTTGCTTTTGAGTGCATAGAATTGTAAGAAGGTTTAATGTGAGTATGCGATACCCCTTCTAACCCCCCCTTCCCTTTATATTGAATGAAGCACATGTAACTAATAATCTGTCCTGCTTGGAAACTGTTAAAGAAGTCTGACTCTCGGTGTAACCAGCATGTCTGTGTCTCAGCATACTGTAAGAACTCTGTGGACGGCTTGTGGTACTGCTTCGATGACAGCGAAGTGCAGTCCCTCGCAGAGGACGAAGTGTGTAAACCAACCGCCTACATCCTGTTCTACCAGCGCAGAGCGGCTGTGCCATCCTGGTCGGCGAACAGTTCTGTGGCAGGTACGTTGTCTTCCAGCTTTTATTTCATGGATGCTTTCATTTACTCACCGGAAAGCAAACCGGACTGTCATTACGTTATGGGTTCAAGCACATCCTTAAAAATCTCTATTCTTGTACGTTGCAGGTTCCACAAGCTCCTCACTATGCGATCACTGGATCTCTAGATTACCTGGCAGTCGACAGCCCAGTATTGCATCAGCGGCCTCTTCTAGGAGAACATCTCTGGCATCACTAGCGGAGTCTGTGGAACTGACGGGGGAGAGGAGTGAGGATGATGGTGAGACATAACTGTATACTATAATATCTTTAAGGGTAAGATGGTTCAATGTGTGATGATTTGGCAGCACGATGGCTCAGTGGTTAGCACTGGTGCCTTGCAGCACTGGCGTCCTGGGTTCGAATCTGATCAGGGACAACATCTGCATGGAGTTGGTATGTTCTCCCCGTGTTTGCGTGGATTTACGCCAGGCACTCCTGTTTTTCTCCTACACTCAACGCAAAAAATATACTGGTCGGCAAATTAGCTTCCTACGAAATTGACCGTAGGGTGCGTTGGGGATCGAGCAGCTATATGGCAGCCACTGACTTCCCAGGGAGTTGCCGAAGCCACACATGCGTCCCAGTGCTTTGAGTAAGGGCACATGAACAAGTGCCAGCTGTGGCCATATTGCAGCCCGCGAACAGCGGGTCGGCACTATATGGGCACTGGACGTGTGCGCACTGTATCACGGATGCGGAACCATTCACTTGAATGGGTCCGCAATCCGGAAGATATGGAGCGGAAGGCTAGGAAAGCACTATGGTGTACTTCAGGGAGTCTGTCAGCAGTTTTGAGCCCTCCAAACTGCTGACAACACTATAAATGTGACTGGACGTGCAGCACAGACATCCTCTAGAGTAACTGCCATGCAGATTACATGGCGATAAATTGTCGTTTTATCCCTGAACACCACGAGTGTCCAAGAGACGGACCTTTCGCCTTCAGTGCCCTGAACCCTTTCAAGCCCCTCCGCTCTGCTCTAAGTGGCAGCTAGAAGACCGCTATAGCTGTCACTCAGAAGGGAGGGCAAGGAAGCATTCAATTCTAGAGAGCCCTGGACATTGAACATGAAAAGACCTCCTGTTGGACACTTGTGGTCTTGCTGCCAGAATTTGCATGACCGTCACTGTAGGGTCTTCTGCATTGCTCTTCCTTTCGCCTATGTAGTGCGGTCAGCAGTTTTCAGGATCAGAACTGATGACAGACTCCCTTTAAATAAGGTTTCTTGATCTATCTGGTTCAGCAGAACTGTGCAAGGTCCAATGGTTTGATCACACTTTGTGAATACATCCCAGTACAGATAATAGACTATGGCCTAAAGCTCCAAGGATTTTGAGTTTTCTCGCTCCCAGTTGGCAAATCTGCTCAGTTTTACTGTAATGGAAAACGAAATTTCTGCCCCTATGTAAGCTGATTTAGTGGTTATATTTCTAACCAATACCTTTCATTTCCTGACTTGTATTTTACATGCCTGGACTTCTAATGTATTTTTCATCCCTTAGGTGGCTTCTCTTCCCGGCCGTTTGTCCGCAGCGTCCAGCGCCAGAGCTCCGGCCGAGCCTCTATCACCAGTCCTCTCGTCTCCAATGAGAATGGATTTAGACCATCTTGGTCACTTGCAGCGAAACTCCACCTGCGGTCAGCCACATCCTGCCGCCACCCCTCAGACTCTCCCATACACGGGCCTTCCCTCAGCAAGATCGGCGAGGCCGATGACCACGTATCAACATCCTGTTTTGGAAGCCTTCGCAATCTATCTGGCAGTTTTCATGATCATCTTGAAGGGGTTCGACGTGAGCATCGCGCAGCATCCCGGGCCCCGCTGGCAGTAGCCGAATGTGGTGCTCAGAAAGATCAGGTGGTTAAGAAAACTGGAACCTCAGAGCCACCAGTCAAGACCGCGGCAGAGCTGGTTAGCAGTAACCCGTTGGATCCTATCGATAACAATAACCACATCGCCTTTGTCGATCAAAGTGATTCTGTGAGTTCGTCCCCTGTCCGTGAGTCTCCACAGAGCGAGGAAGTACAGACTAAGAAGCCTGTGACCAGTAAAGCTCCAGCTGTGACTGAAAAGGCAACACGAACCCCAGAGAAGGAGAGTAAGAAGACCATGACCGTTTCACCTAGCAGTAGTGGAAAACCTGTCTCCAAGACCAAGAGGAGTGAAGTCAAAACTCCTACGCGTCGTTCATCTACACAGCAGAAGAAAGACGCCGGGAAACCACAGGAAGCCTCCACCCCTGTGTCTCAGCCGAGGCTCAAATCCTCAAGTTCTGCACATGGAAACACCTCGTCTCCAGCACCTAAGAAACCCGCTCCTTCGTCTAGAACCTCCTCTGTATCCAGTTCATCTAGTAAGCATAGAGCACCTGAAAAGACTCTTAGCAGGGAGGGATCTAAAATAAGCCTTGGCTCAGACAGAGCCTGCGCTACCAAACCCGGTAGCGCCACCCGTGCTGCAAATGCCAAGAGCAACGACACTCCAGCAGATAGTCGGACTGTACGAAGTTCCTCCATGGCTAGCCTCCGCACACCTCAGGCCGCAGCTCGGTCCAGTCTCAAGCGGGACAGCAAGTCAGAAGATAAGGGGCTGAGCTTCTTTAAGTCTGCCCTGAGGCAGAAGGAGAACAGACGGTCAGCAGACTTGGGGAAGACCAGCCTGTTGTCTAAGAAACCAACAGGAACCAAGGGTGTAGGTCAGGAGAAGCAAGAGTCTGTGCCATCCTCCCCAACGGCCGAGGTGGCCCCGAGTCCCAAAAAGCATTCTGCCTTACCTCAGAACAAAACCAAGTCTTCCCCTGATGAAAGACAAGCCCAGTCATCTCCTGGTGGGAAAAAGACTTCTGACAAGTACCTTAAAAAATTCCCATCTTCGTCAAAGCCATTGCCTAAAGCTCAGTGACCCAGGGTGCAGGGGCAGCTGTGCCACAAGTCCTGACTGCAGATCCGTGCAGGAGAAGCTGTCCCTGCCTACGCCGTTGGGAATGTATGCACTTTAACAAAAAAAAAACTTTTGTGGGGTTGAGGGTCTTGTCCTTGTATTCTCCCAGCATTGCTTGCGCATGGAAGTTGACCTTTGTGGTGTTAAACCTGCTGGTGGAGTAAGCCATGCCCTACCAGCCAAATGACCCAGTCCTGCTGAACCTTGCCCGCTTTGTCCTAATTCTCCAGGGAAGAGGAGGAATGATGTTTTTTTTCTCTTCTGCCAACAGATTGCTGCTTTTTATTCTTCTGATCTTCCTTACCAAAGCTCGGCTGTGACTCTAGCACAGAGGAAAGTAGGAGGAAGGTTGGGTGACTTTTTATGCTGGGGGGGGGGGGGGCTCTAATCTTGGTAGACCTTTGTTCTTACACCATTGAAGTTCTGCAAGTCTTTGGAGCACTCTTTCTTCATCGAAGCTTCAGGCTGTTCTCCGTTACGTCATTATATCACCTATAGGGCGGCATTTAGGACCTTGGTAATCGTCTGTGGTGTGGATGTGTCTGCTCCCACTCATGCATAATCACTTGATATCATAACAGTTAACATAGAGATTAAGCTAACCAATGCCCGGTCAGTTGGTAGACGGCCACTGCTGGTTGCCTTGGTTCATACATACCCTTCCCCCATTGTGGCGGTGTTTTTATTTTTGAACTCCTATCCTCCTTGTCCGATAGTGTAGCGTTTTGCGCGCTGTTATGTCATACCTCCGCTCTATGCAGTACCATTGCACTGTATACTTACCGCTATTTGATATAAAGCGCCGGAAAGCAAAGGGGGTTAAAACTGCAACTCCTGGCCGCCATTCCATGCACTTGATGTTCGTGAGCTTCGAAGCCGCTTCCTAGTTATCGCCCTGCAAGACTGAGGTCTCTTCCATGCGGCGCGATCCCTGCATTACGTGCTTTGGTCATGCGGTGACGTGTGCCCTACGGTTTCCTAGCTGATGCACTGGCTCCACGTGTCTCTCTCTCTCCTGCAGCACTCCAGTGTTTAACCCCTTCTTCGACCTCAGGAAGGATTTGTGATATCCCAGGGCAGCTTTTGTAGCAGTATTCGGAGATTGCAGGCAAAGAACGGAGAAGACCATCCGTCGGAGAGGAAGTTTTTCTTATACATTTCGTGTACAGCAAATGACATTCCAAAAGGTTGGCTTTTTTTTTTTTCCTAACGGCAGACCGCCATATCTGCCACTTCTGATTTGCCAATCACATGGTGCTGCCCCCCCATTCGTATAGCTGTGAAGTACAATACAGTAAAACACTAAAATTCCCTTTAGATCAAGTGAACACAACGTGAATTGTTTTTATTAGTTTACATTTTTATTTTTTGGCCTTTCATTGCTGCTTGGGTGAAAAAGGAGAGTGGATCTGGGTCTTTTCTCCCCCTTTTCTGTAGCACAGGCTGGCATACGACTGGACGAACGGCTGGACCTCTCCCTAGTCTTCTGTCCCTTTGCTCAGGCACTTTTTTTTTTTTGCATGGCAGTGTTTGAATGTGCACGCACTCGTAACCTATGCAAACTAATAACGGGAATTTACTCGGTGCTCTTACCTCCGACATATCTTGTGGTGTGTGTTGTGTTACTGACATGTCGTGACGGTCACAGGATGGCGGCTTTCTGTTCTTGTTTTATTACTTTGCATCTGCTCTCAGTATCTCACTGCAGCCATCGTTGACCTAAGGTTATCATCTTTTATGCTATTTTGAATTCACCTGTTGGACCGATGACAGGCTCCTAGTCTGGTTGGCACGTTGGGTGGCGGAGTTCACAGCCGCCCGCCTTTTGGGAAGATGAGGCACTGAGCTCTTCGATTCTCTTAGGCAGTCAGTCCTTATCCTGACTCGGAGGGATGCAACTTTTTTTTCCTCACATTTTGGAATTTCCATGTCTGTCAGATGAGGTTACAGGAAGGCACCACCCTCCCCTAGGAGGAGCAGCCGCACATGCTTGACCCACTCAGCTTGGAGATCAGCGTGTGCCTAGTGGTCCGACCGCCAACCAAATTCTGGGTGAGAATAGCTTCATATGGATGGCCCATAGAAGTCTAACAGCCCCCCATTTGCCGCTGTCCCGGGTATATGCAAGCGGCTCTTCTGCTTTAGCTCCTCCCCGTTTTTAAGATCTCTGCGTGCTGTCAGTGAACCCGGAACATTTTTGTCCACATTCAAAGGCTGATACATAAGTGGTGCGCCTGTTGAACATGACAAGCTTGCACCCCTTAGGTATGAACAGTGCTTCCATTCACTGATTGCAAGCGGAGATCTTTAAATGATAAAAAAGAATTGGCAGACTTTTCATTATCTGACCCCTTTTAGAAAGGAAGTCCAAATGAATGCTTTAGGGCCACCCTGGAACAATGATCAGTTAAAGGGGCGTTCATTCCAGTTAGATTATCCCCTATCCTAAGACTAGGGGATAACTATTAGATTGGTAGGTGTCTTACCGCTGAGACCCCCACTGATCATGAGAACGGCGGCCCCCCTGAAATGAACGGAACGGCCGGTTGCAGATGCGTATGGCCGCTTATTAATTCATTTCTATGGGAAATTCGGAGAGCAGAGTACAGCCCCCGCTGTGTCCTGAACTTCCATAAAAATGAATGGAGCGGCCACTCTCATGCATGACCGGCCGCTCCGTTCATTTCAGGGGGCTGCAGGGGATACGGGTGCCCCATTCTCGTGATTGGTGGGGGTTCCAGCACTCTAAGGCCCATTGCAGACGAGCGAGTTTTCCACTCGGACGCAATGCCTGATGCGAACGCATTGCGCCTGCACTGGATCCGGACCCATTCATTTAAATGGGTTTGTGCACACGAGCGTTGTTTTTCACGCATCACTTGTACGTTGCATGAAAATCGCAGCATGTTCTATATTCTGCGTTTTTCATGCAACGCTGGCCCCCATAGAAGTGAATGGGGCCTGCTTGAAAATCGCATGCGTAAGAAAGTGTGGATAGTGATGCGTTTTTCACTGATGGTTGCTAAGAGATGTTGTTTGTAAACCTTCAGTTTTTTTATCATGCTCGTGGAAAACGCATCAATGTGCATTGCGCCCGCGTGAAAAAAAACTGAACGCAATCGCAGACAAAACTGAATGAACTTGCTTGTGAAATCGCCCCTTTTTAATCCGTGACGCTCGTCTGCAAGGGGCCTAATAGTTATCGCTTATCCTGTGAATGGGGATAACTTAATCTAACCGGAATACACCTTTAAGCTAACTTCCACCACAGAACAGCCGGCCGAAGTTCTCTGGATCCGGCGTTGCTGGATTCTGCCGCCTGCCCACCGCTAACCGGCAAATATGCTGGAAATCAGCTGGACAGAAACCGCTGCACGCAGCGTTTTTTGTCTGGTCGATTCCTCGCGTTCTCAGCCGGACACAGGCGTGAAGCTAACTAAAAATGGGTGTAAAAGTGCAGTAATTTAACGCCATGAACAAATCCGCCTTACAGGTGGATTTGCGGTGGAAAAGCTGCTGATTTCACTTTTTGCATTGCAAAGTGTTAAATCCGGGGCATGTCCACATCCAATTCCGCATCTGGATCCAGCTTTAAGGAGAAGCTTCTTTGTTTCTTGCACTTTCACTCCCCGTCTTGGTTTGATTGTCGTCTTTTTACACTACAGAACGGTCGTTTAGCCTAAAAGGCGGAGAAGCCCTGAGCCGCCGAATGTAAACTTTATGCAAATGAAAAACAATCTGAAAAAAAAGAGTGAAAATCCTGTACACTAAATAGCGGACTGCAAAGGTTAGAGAGTCGCCTGCTCCGCTAAATGTTATGCAGCCGATTTGCATAGCGCGTCCTCATTTCCATCCTCCCTTGGCTTTTGGCAGCGTGGCGCCGATGCCTGGGATGTTAGGCAGACTTTTTTTTATTTTCTTGGCTTCTGATCATTGCGCTGCCCCAGGCTTTCGAAGGCACTGCGTTGTTTCAGCAGTACAAGGTCGCGCTTTCTGCGACCTTATCGATCAAATAGCTGGCGGCAGAAGCTTGCGGATGTGAAACCATGTGTAAAATTCCTTCTGCCGTTCAGGTAATGGTGGGTATTGTGGCACCCGGGGCGTTTTATTGCCGCGCGCTTCATTGCGGAAGCTCACATTGGATTAATGACTAAGAAATGTCCATTTTTTTTAATGATTTGTTTAAACTGACTCTCCATCTATTGTCTGCTCATCTTCATCAATTTTTTATGGTCCAAAATTCTGTTTACGGTCTGCCTCTTTTTTTTTTTTTTTAATACTGGCCAGAGGGCCACTGTTCTGATACAGAGCTCCAAAGCTTCCCCATTGGTAGTTAAAGGGAGTCTTGTCACCAAAAAATTCACTCATACACAGGTATAATGCCTAGCTCAGCTGGATGTAATGGTATCTTACACTTAACGATCTAATGCTTTAATCCATATGCAAATGAGCATTTAAGTGCACCGAGGGTGGGCCCAAGCCACTCCGTGCACTCTTGTTTCCTTTGCTATGCCCTCCCTCTCCTTTTATTGACAGGGCCAGGCGAGATGACTGCAGGAACCTGGCTCTGTCAATCTAGAATAGGCATCCTCAAACTGCGGCCCTCCAGCTGTTGCAAAACTACAACTCCCAGCATGCCCGAACAGCCTACAGGTATCAGCCTACAGCAGGGCATTGTGGGAGTTGTAGTTTTGCAACAGCTGGAGGGCCGCAGTTTGAGGATGCCTGATCTAGAAGGAGAGGGAAGGGCTGGCAGAGGATGCAGGAAGAGCAAGAGTGCACAGTGGCTTGACTGCTCATGTGCAAATGGATTAAAAGGACTTTTTCCTCCACAACGAAGCAATGGATCGCTAAGTGAAAGGTATTACATCCAGCTTAGTTAGCCCTATAAAGCATTGTGCCTTGTGTACGTTCCTGGTGGCGGGCTTCCTTTAAATGTGAACATTTCTTTCTTCCTGCAGCCACCACTAGAGGGAGCTCAGGAGTTTACTGCATACTGTCTATACATTGAGCTCAATAATAACACTGTATGCAGTGGTGGCCGCAAGTAGCAAAAAATGTTTTCATTTACCTTTTGGCTATGCAGGGGAATTGGAGCTCTGAACATAATGCTGATCGATGGTGGATTAGGCTCAAACCTATTTTTTTTTTATTTTTAACAATGGTTGGAGTGCAGCTTACCATTTGTGACATGCATTTTTATGAAATTGTATTTTTACCTGTTCTTTTCTGTTTTTTAAGGCCCAAAATTGAAGGTGACTGATCTTGTGGCAGACAAAGACGAGGGGCTGTAGCATCGGTTTGCAGCTTTTATGTTGTACGGATGCTACAGCCCTTCATACAGGACACTGTCGTCCTCTCCATTAGACAGCAGTAGCAAAGCTTCCCATGGCCTTCTGTGGGCTGGGCAGTTGCACTTGGACTATATTATCTATTAGCGCTTGCTGAGTAATGGTGCACCCGTACTACATTTGGGTGCACCGACTGGTCTCGCGCTGGCTGGCGGTTCAGTGCAGTGTTTCCAACATGTTTTGCAGTTGATGGACCTCCATGATATCATTGAAGGTTGGTTAGTAAAATGCCCTGATGAATCTGATAAGGGTACGCCGCTCACCGTGTATTTTGTTGCGGCAAGTCTTTCACAAATCTGCATCATTTACATGCACATTTTGCAGCGGATTTTCCCTGCGTTTCAGCCTCTGCATTGCAAAGTGGGTAAAACACTAGCTTAAATAACAGGCTGCAGATTCACAATCCGCCCGTATGTCAGGATATATGTGCCGTGGGTGAGTGACTTTGCTTTACTGGAAATGCTGTGGATTTTCCACACCCAGTTCTACAGTATACATTTTTAGATTTTAGCAATTTTCAGCCACACATTGCTGGGAAAAAAAGGGTTGCCCCCCTTTTTTTTTTTTATATTGATGACCTATCCTCAGGATAGGTCACGAATATCAGATTAGCGGGGGTTTCAGTTTGAAGAGAAAGCGCTGCTTGTACGACATTGCAGCGGTGAGCAGGTGTAATTACAGCTCTGCCGTCCCACTCACTTCAATGGGGTGGCTACTCCCTGTTCAAGCGTATGGGACGGAGCCGTCCCATTGAAGTGAATGGGGACAGAGCAGTTGTAACTACACCTGCTCACCGTCTCTTCAAACAGCTGATCGGCTCGGCCCCCCGCCGATCTGATATTGATGGCCTATCCTGAGGATAGGTCATCAGTATTAAAAAGCGTACAACCCCCTTTAAAGGGGGTTCAACAAGATGTATCGCTTGCCAACCTAGGTCATCCATATCAGATCAGCGGCGCCCCCATGATCCGCTGTGCGGAACCAGAACTACGCGGCTCCCTTCATTGTGTAGGGGCCACACCAGTCACTTCAACGGGAGATGCACAGCCACTACACAGTGGACAGAGCTGGCGCCTGGTTTCGGCAGAGAGAGTCGGACCCCCGCTGTCCTAGTAAAGTCTCGGAGAACCCCTTTAAATTTACCCAAGCCTTTCAGCTTCGTGCGTCAGTAGTGAGACCTGAGATGTGTATCGCCGCCGTGAAAGCTCCGTTAGAAATACGTGTTTTTTTTATTGGTTTTTAATGAAAATCACACCCTCTCTTGCCCACAAGGCCGTTTCTGGTATTGCAGCTCATCCCCGTTCACTTAAAAGGAGCTGAGCCGTAATTCCGGGCACCGCCTGTGGTAAAGAGTGGCGCTGTTTTTGGGGCAGGGGGTGGATTACAATGTCATGTAAGCCTCACGTTGTGCTGTATAGTCAGGACCTCGGTGGACCATCGTACCCTTTATTCTGCAGACCCCTTCTTATATCTCGCTGCCCAAGTATTACAATACATTTCTTCTACGTTGTGTTTTTTTTTGTTGTAATTTTTGCTGCTAATTGATGAACATTCCCCTCCAAGGACATATCGAATTGGGCTGAAATCTTGTATTCAGGGCAGGAGCAGCCAGTGATCGGTGCTCTGGTCAACCGTTGACCTCTTTGGGGGCATTAGCTACACGTGCCGGACCTCCACAGCGTGTGGCCTCTCATGGTGGCTCCATTGCCATGGTCTAGTTCCCTATCATGAGTGTCTGTGATGAGACCCCATGCACCCCTGCCTGGAAAATGGGACACATCAGAGGTGGCAACTGCGCACTACATAATAGCCCACCCTATGGTGCTGTGGGACTTGGTCTTGGAGGCCTACAGGTTCTCATGCCTCCTGCCCCAGAGTGATTACGTTGTGCCATCGGTTTCTCGGACTTCTTTTGAGGACAACCCTTTATTGGAGCAGCTTCATCTCATGTGCGTGTCCGGCCCCTTCTGGCTACACTGGATTTGTATATGATTGCTTGATTCCCATGTTTTTCCCCTTTTTACGGTGTTATTACCAATTTGCCTTCTCATTTATGCAGTATATTCAAATGTGAGTTTTTTTTTTTGTTTTTATTTTTTTTATTTTGTTGGATTCTAGATATCTGAAAACTGCTACCTGCGAGTTTGGGGGAGAGTGCGACGGACACGGATCGCTCGCCTTCCCAGATCTCTCCTACTCTGCTCTTTTGGGAACACTGGTTCTAATATGTCGGGCCTGGTGCATGACGGTGTAACAATGCCTTTTTATTTATTTTTATGTTTTATTATGCCAGGTGTATGCACTTTTAATATGCAGAATTTATATTTTTTACGTTCAAGAATGCTTCTTTGTGGGAGACACGTTTGATAACCTGTAGTTGAAGATATTATAATGCGGAAATTAAAGCATCAAAATGGACAAAAATAAACCGGAGTCTGTTTTTTTTTTTTTTTTTTTTAATAGCGTTATGCTTCATCATCCCTCTAGAGGGCGATAGTGAGTTGTGCTGTTATACAGTGCCCGATTATAGCGGAGACGCTTTAATATTAATTCATCTGTGGACGAAAATGTATTTGTTTTAAAGAAAATCTAATGCTGACAGAGGGTTGCTGCTGACTGTTCAATATCGAGGGCACAGTATTAAATGAATCTTCATTAGAATTTTTTAAGCTCTCGTTCGATCGGTGCTTATTTTAATTTAAATTTTTTTCTGTTCACGAGGAGGGGCAGCATTAATTTAGTGTCTTATCCGTTCTGATGTGATGCCGTGAGCTAAGGTGGCTTTATTGTGAACCGATGTAAAGAATGTCTACTTACTGTATTTTTCGCCCTATAAGACGCACCTAGTTTTTAGAGTAGGACAATAAGAAAAACATTTCTCATTAAACCTCAGATCAGACCAGCGATCAGACCTCCAAAGGTAATAAGACCCTCAGCTCAGACTCCAATGTGAATGACCCCCCAATCAGACCTTAGATAAGAGCCGCAATATAAATAAGACCCACCCACCCCTCAGATCAGCCCACCATGCCACAGAGCAAATAAAATTAAAAAAAATCTACGTGCCTGCCCTGCTCCGGACACGCGCAGCGTGACGTCACAGAGCATCCTCACGCTGTGCGCAGTCACAGCACAGCCGACCAGGAAGCGGTGAGTACAGAGCCCGGGGAGCGCTGCATTCACTGCTACCCGGTCTACCGGTACTAATGAGCACTTCCATAATATGAATTTGCCTCATATGACGCAGTGACCTTGAGGAAGGGGGGTGGGAGGAGTGCGTCTTATGGGGTGAAAAATACAATGTAATTAAGATTGGCATCATCTTTATTTACCGTGTCAATTCTAGGTCCAGAATTATCTATTAATGATTTTTTTCAAAAAATGTAATTCCTTTGTGTACCACGATATAACTGTATGTCATCGGTTCGGAGGGCCTATATGGAGGGGGCTCAGAAACTGAGCCTACTCCTTACACGGCTGGTGCGGGATGAGTTTACATAGCGGACACCTGCCGGCAGAGGCCAATCTGATTTCGACTTTTTAACCCCTCAGATACAGCATTCAATAGTGACCACTGAATATGGAGACTAAAAAACAACACAGGCACAAAATGACCGGTCTCGGTGCATGCTCAGTTGTTATGCAGCAGGAGAAACACTGTGCAAGTGCTGACACCAGAAGATAGAGCTCAGGCAGAAGAATACAGGTCTCGCAACTAGGAGCGCAGCAAGCACTAGAAGACTAGGCTTGCCAATCCAGGGGAGGGAACTGAAGCTGAAGGAGGTGTAACAAACTGGTGCTCCAAGGGCTCTAGCCAGCCCCTCTGTGCTTCATTTAGGTAATATGCATATAAATAAATTGTTTTCCCAGTAATGGGGCTCTGGGAGTATAAGTTTTATCAGCACGATCAACCCTACCAGGCTGGTTTAATTGGGTTGATTATGCTGACATCATTTTTAAAGGGAACCTGTCATGGTGTCTGAGCTTCAGGCAGCATGTTATAGAGCAGGAGGAGCTGAGCAGATCGATATATAGTTTTATAGGAAAATATTCAATATAACTACAGATTATACAGAATCTTTTCCCATAAAACCATATATCAATCTGTTCAGCTCCTTCTGCTCTATAATATGCCGCCTGTAGCTTACATTGCATTTTTATGGTGAAAAGTTCCCTTTAACTCAGAAATTCTGCTCCAAGTCATGTCACATGACACTTTTCATTAAAGGCTAAGGACACATCTGGGGGCATTTTATTTTTTTTCATTGTACTTATTTCGTCTCTCTCATTATCTGTCCAATACATCTTTGTTAAAAATGTTCAACCGTTTGTCTCGTGCAGCCTGCATCTTTTCACATGTAATCCGGGCTGCTCTGTCTCCTTCACTGTGAAATCGTCTTATCAATGCTGAATTCTTATCAATTTGATCAGAATTCAACTTGTCTTTGAGCTCTCAGGAGAGCAGAAATAAGGGCTCTTTCACACTAGTGTTTTTGTTTTCCGGCATAGAGATCCGTCATCGGGTCTCTATGCCGGAAAAATCCTGATCAGGATCATCCCCATGCATTGTGAATGGAGAGAAATCCGTTCAGGATGCATCAGGATGTCTTCAGTTCAGGACCGGAACGTTGTTTGGCCGGAGAAAATACCGCAGCATGCTGCGCTTTTTGCTTCGGCCAAAAATCCTGAACACTTGCTGCAAGACCGGATCCGGAATTAATGCCCATTGAAAGGCATTAATCCGGATCAGGCCTTAAGCTAAACGTCGTTTTGGCGCATCGCCGGATCCGATGTTTAGCTTTTTCTGAATGGTTACCATGGCAGCCAGGACGCTAAAGTCCCGGCTGCCATGGTAAAGTGTAGTGGGGAGCAGGGGAGCAGTATACTTACAGTCCGTGCGGCTCCCGGGGCGCTCCAGAGTGACGTCAGGGCGCCCAACACACATGGATCACGTGATCCATGCGCATGGGGCGCTCTGACGTCATTCTGGAGCGCCCCGGGAGCCGCACGGACTGTAAGTATACCGCTCCCGACTACTACTATGGCAACCAGGACTTTAATAGCGTAGGATCCTGATCAGTCTTCTAATGCTTTCAGGCGACTTGCGTTCTGACGGATCCTCAGAACGCAAGTGTGAAAGAGGCCTAAGGTACAGATTTAGCCCTCGAACAGATTTCTCTGTGAAGAGACAGAGCAGCCTGGATTATATGTGAAAACATACAGGCTGCAGAAGATAAACAGTTGAACATTTTTATTGAAGATCTATTGGAAAAAATGTGTGGCGGTGATTGCGACACTCCGCGTCATTGATACCCTCAGATACTTACCTCCACCGTTTGATCGGGAAGAGCCAACTGCCATCTTGATTGAAGATCTAGCACATAATGTCGCACGACTGGAGGGGTGAGGTCATACTTCACTACGAACTGGGATATCTTCAATCAAGATGGCGGTGGCCGGCTCTTTGTGCTCAAGCGGAGGAGGTATGTTTTTTCTTTTCTACTCCATTCAGGGTTCGCTACCACAATACACAAGGAAATTCGGCTTTGTGGCAAATCGAATTTTCCCTGAAATTCGTATTGAAGTCCACTGAGCGGACTAGTGTCCATAGCTTTAAATCTATGGGGTGAGAAATAGAGTGCGATTGGCTCCAATCTGTGGCTTCTCAACTGTTCTGAGACTACTACTCCCGGACATGATTGGCATTGTCGTTTTGCAACCTAGGTTTGAGATCCCCAGTAGAAATAGGGGCACATTAGTGATCATTCAGGTCGGTACAATTCCATCCTCAGCTTTACCGGGGCATACCGGTGGCATTACTCCCTTACCATGTTCTATACTGTATACATGATTACGCAGTGCAGCCACGCTGTTGCATCTTTTGTTAATTTCCGTCCCTTTAAGAACCTGACTTGCTTCATGGAGCTTATTTGATTTTCATTAAGGTCCTCCGTCTGACACCGCAGGTTCCACTTTTAGATTGTGCTTCATAACCTAAAATTATTTTTGAAAGCTTTTATCACACTAATTCCAGAAATATGATAGACTGCAGTGCGCCTTTTTCTCTCCCCTTTTGTGCTGCCTCTAACCTAATCCAATGCTCCAGAGGCGAATCAAACACCGGCTTTTTCTTTTGCGCTCGTATGGTTAAAGATAAGCAATATTACGCCCCACTGCTGCACTCTACTTTTCTTTTTTTTTTCTTTTTTTTTTTTTTTTTCTCAAAACGCATTAACTGATGGATTTAAATGAAGTTTCATGATGAAGGGAAGTCGAGATTAAAGCTTTATGAGTTTTGTCAGTAATGCGCACGATAATCTCAGAGAGCTTGGAAATCTTGGGTGATTTCCCATCACTGACTGGTTGCGGGATTGCATATGAAAAATGTGAACCTATTCCAGGGAATAGGATTTCAGACAATCGCTTAAACGCCATTTCCATAAGGGGTTTCTTAGGGTGGGTTCACAGTTTTCGAAAGGAATTGGAAATATAAAGGAAGGACTTATACTTTTTCCTCACTTGTGAATTTGCTTTGGCTGATAAAAGGCCTACAGGAAAAGCTGAAACCTCTTCTAGAAAGCTGTGTGAACCTTAGGCCTCTTGCACACTGCCGCTCTGTGCATTCGGGGCCGCAATTTGCGGTCTCCAACGCACGGGCACCATCCGTGCGGCTGCCGCGATGTATCCAGACCCAATCAACTTGAATGGGTCCGTGATCTGTCCCCACTGCAAAAAAATAGAAGTTCTATTATTTGCAGCGCTGAGGCACGGAGAGAAACCCCTCGGAAGCACTCCGTAGTGTTTCTGTGCCTCTGTTCTGCAGCGCACCTTCCGGATTGCGGACCTATTCAAGTGAATGGGTCCGCATCCGTGATGCGGTGAGCATACGACCGGTGCCCACATATTGTGGACCCACTGTTTGCGGACCGCAATACGGGCAACGGCCATGTGCATGAGACCTTACAATGAAGAAAATCTGCCAAAGGAATTCTCGCTCTGGACCACCTATACGTTACAGTCTCCATTAATTTGAATGGCCAGCGTGTATAACCAGATGTGGCCCCGATTGGCTTGGTCAGTAGACCGCCAGGACCACCTCGATTTAGACTCAGACGAGGGGCAATAAATCAGACTGGACAGGACAAAGGAGGTGCATTATTGGAGTGGAACCCATCCGATGAGGATTAGACATGTATGTATAGTTTAGGACAGTGATGGCTAACCTCCAGCACTCCAGCCGTGGTGAAACTACGACTCCCAGCATGCTCCAATTATTTCTGTGGAGAACAGCCAAGCAAGTGTGCATCTTGGGAGTTGTAGTTTTACCACAGCTGGGGTGCCGGAGGTTAGCCATTACAGGTTTAGTGTCTATTCACACGTCCATGGTGTGTTGCGGATCCGGCCGGCACCCCCATAGAGCAGCCTATTCTTGTCCGCAGCTGCAGACAAGAATAGGACATGTTCTATTTTTTTCCCGGAGCCGCAGACCGGAAGTTCGGCGGCGTGCTCCGGAAATGCGGATGCGGAGAGCACACAGTGTGCTCTCCGCATCCATTCCTTCCCCATTCAGAATTAATGAGTCCGCACCCGTCCCGCATAATTGCGGTACGGGTGCGGACACTGAATGCGGACGTGTGAATGGACCCTTAGGATGATCTTTGTGTGTCGAAAGCGGTAATGCTTCTGGCTGGTCATAATAAACCTTACTCTTCCTGAAGACGCGTATCCTGAGTGGTATTCTACAAGTCATGTGACCAGTAAATGTTTGCATGCACTCCACATCACCACCAGTTATTCTACTTCCCCTTCTGGCAGCTACCCTGTAAGTTCAACAGTCAATCGCCTTCCTCTTCCTGCAGCCTTATCGACAGTCCCTAGTAAGTTCCTCTGTAGATAATTGCACCAAGGATTTAAAAGGAAAGTACTTGGTTGTTCACAGTCTTCTCATTGCTCTGCTTTTACAGAGCTCCTGGTCCTTTGTACAAGCTGCTGGTCAGTGAACTGAGGATCTCTAGGAGCAGCAGTGGGGGATTTGGGAGAGTGAATGAGCATGTGTGTCCACCAGCACTCCGCTCATTAGGTGGACGTACACATTGCGGTCCACTTTGAACAGCAGGGGGCGGAATAAGTCTGCATCCCATCACCTTTTTCCATGCATGTAAATGGTGAGCATTGTCATATTTGTTCTACTGGTTATTCAATTGAAGACAGAGAATCTCTCCCCTATGTAAAGAACCAGGAGTGCAGATATCTAGTTGGTGAGTCTATACAGTGATTAGCTGCAGGTTTATAAACCAGCCTGCACCATCTGTGTGTGCTGACTCTCCAGTGTAGTTCTATGAGATGTAGCTTCACACTGGTCTCCCGCATGTAAGAGCTGACAGGCTCAAGCCGCTTCACCTAGAAGAACATGGAGACCCTGCAGTGTGAGGGGACAGCAGCTGTGTCACTGATCTGTCATGGCTGCCCTCAGAGGACACAGTGCAGTGGGATGGGACTCTGCCCATTATGTCTCAAAACAATATGGTCGTGTGAATGTAGCTTTATGCAGTATAATCAGTGCTACCATCAACAAGGCTGTGTACGGGTACACCCTATTAAAGGGCTTATTGCCGTGATTGATGTAACAAATAAAAATCAGATATTATATAACACCTGACAATCTCTAACAAAGCAGAACCAGCCCTGTACCTCACATGGGTCCAAACAGCTCCCTATTCACTGCTCCAATGGTTTCGATAGATTATCTTCAGCCTGGCAGCCAAGAGGGCATGTCCTTTCTGCTGCAGCTCTCTCCCTGTAACTGCCACAGCTCCTTACAGAACATATGGTTGCAGGCAGTTAAAGATTAAGGGCTCATGCACATGGCCGTTGCCATATCTACGGTACGCAAATTGCAGATCCGCAAAACACGGATTCTGGCCGTGTGCGTTCACAATTCTGCGGAACGGAACGTCCGGCCCTGTATAGAACTGTCCTATCCTTGTCCATAGTATGGGAAGAATAGGACTTGTTCTAATTTACATTTTTATTGCGGGTGCCGCGGAACAGACATACGGATGCGGACAGAACACGGTGTGCTCTCCACATTTTTTGCGGCCCCGTTGAAGAGAACGGGTCCACATCCAATTCCCAAAAGACGCGGACAAAAACAACGGCCGTGTGCATGAGCCCTAAAACTGAGCACGTTCGACCAGCTCAGTGAGACGGACAGAAAAATAAGGAAAAGAACAAACAGCGGGTGGCGCTATACAGATACATTTTATTGAATAGCTCAGTAGCTATACTAAATTTTTAATGACAATTACAATTACAGGCAATTACAGAAGTGTTCAGGTCCTGGTGCTGGTTTGAAAAATATAGACTATGTTTTGTAACCCAACCCCTTTAAGGGAAAGGTAATACCCAGTAGTCAATATAGTCATACATTTCCAAGAGGAATAACAGAGGTGAGGGCACAATGCACACTTCTAAGAGAATAGGCTGGAGGATTGGTATTTCATAGGGAATGTAAACATTTATCAATACAATCAATTCCACTTGCTTTGGTCACTGAACCTCATCGTTACACACAGTGAAGGCGCTGGCGCCGCCGCAGACTTCCCCTAAGGGAACAATGCGATAAACTGCATTTTCCCCTAATAAAGAACGGCTGAGCAAGTGTCAGTGTACTAAATACGCTATGGAAGCTCATTCGTTCTATTCCAGCAGATTTACGGATCTGCAGCTATGTCGCCCTTTGGGGAATAGTGCGGAAAGGAAGGATTTCTTGGGGGTCTGTCAGCCGTCATCTTGAGCATCCTCATCCCTGTAAATACAACGCGTTAGAAGAAATTAGAAAACAACAAATCTCTTGGACGCTCTGAGCCCGCCCCCCCGCAAGCTGCAGCCGATCAGATGGATAATCTCTTGAGAAAGGAATTACTGTCCCATGAACACCAATCTGATTAACAACTGCAAGCATGAATTACTAGTGACAAAGCTGGAACCGCTCCGCTCGCCGCCAATCCCCCCCCCCCCCCCCGGCTCACGGGGCTGGTAATAATGCAACCTTTAATGGAGTGCGGAGGGAGTGGAGCCATGCCAGGTTCGCTGCAAGGAATGGATCATCACCAGCTCCGATCTAGGAACCGGTTCACGCAATGTCTGGAGCGGAGGCGACGCTCAGTTAATCCTGAAACGACCGGCAATGCAATAAATGTGGAGGGTCTCATAAAAAGAGGCCGTAAAGGCGATGGAGCGCTTAGACGTCGGAGGGAAGGGTCAGGGAGATAAAGGCGGAAAGTGCTCCGGCCCAAATATCCCGGCCCAAGGCATTCTCACGATGGACCTGTAACCTGGCCCCCTGCGAATGCTCCGCTCCTATATGTCCTGACCCCCCCCCCCCCCCCGACTTCTTAAAAGGTGGACTCTGGTTGCTATGGGCAACTAAGCCAGTTCTACTTTACACCAGTTTGATAAATGATCCCAATAATGTCTATAAGGGTTTTTTAACAAACTGGTGTAAAGGAAAACTTGCCTAGTTGCCCATAGCAACCAATCAGATTCCGCCTTTCATTTTTTACAGCTTCTTTGGAAAATGAAAGGTGGAATCTGATTGGTTGCTATTTCCCTTTCCAGTTTTGATAAACCTCCCCGAACATCTGTATGTCTCTGCATAGTCGCACCCATTCGTGATAATTATTTTAATTAATCACTTATAATATAGTCTGGAGATAACGGAGGATGAGGATGTAGTACAGACGTGAGAGTCGGCCCCCGGAGGGCCGCTGTCAATGTGTTGGCGGCTGTAACGTTCATGCCATGTTAGCGGGGGGAATATTTATGAGCTGTGATCCTCTGAGCCCTGTCTCCGCTCTCCCTCCCTGAACGCATCCAGTACTCAGTGCTAATGTGCCCTGCTCGGGGATAGCCGGGCGTATATGCCCTATGGAAACCTGGCGTGAGTTAAATCTGAAACTCACGCCAAGCCCTAGCTGTCCTACATTTCAGCTGGACCTCCCACCCCAAGAGGTGTGCGCCTCCTAATCATTTGGTGCATATCCAGGGCCGGCGCATCCTATAAGCGGACTAGGCAGCCGCGTAGAGCGCCCCTTAGGAAGGAGCGCCGCCAGGAGTGCCGGCCCCCCTCATGCTGCAGCCGCCCGAACGCTCTATAATGAGCCTCTGGCGGCTGCTGCAGCACTGCCCGGGCTGGCGCATTCATGAGGGCGCACCGCCCGGGCGCAGCAAGAGGAGAGGAGCTGACAGGAGGGGAGCGCTCAGCGCTTCCTCCTGTCTCTCCTTCATTGTAGTGTGGCCGAGCCCTGTATGGTCCGTTGGTACAGGGAGCATCAGTGTCCTGTACCCGGCCGGACTGACATGAAGTGCGCACACAGTGTGCATTTCCTGTCAGTCCGCTCGGGTACAGGAAACAAAAGCGCCTGTACCCGCAGACCATACAGAGCTCGGCCACGCTACACATGACAAGAGGGGGGGAGAGAGAACTGGCGTTAGTTAAAGGGGTTCTGCAGTTTATTTAAACTGATGATCTATCATCTGATCGGCAGGGGTCCGACACCCGGGACCAGGGCGTAGGAAGAGGGGGGAACGGGGGGGTCGGATCCCCCCCAGGAAATAATGCGGGGGGGGATGGGTATGCAAAAATCCCCCCCAGCGGCAGCGCAATGTGTGCGGCGGTGGCAGGGCACAGGGAGATGAACGCTTTCATTGTGGAAGCGTTCATATCCATAGTCATCTGTATCGCCGTCCTCAGGACAGCGATACAGATGGCTGTGCTGCGGAGCAGGAGAGGGAGCGGCGTCTCCCTTCCCTGCTCCTCTGATAGGCTGCAGGCCTAGTGCCGGCAGCCTATCAGCTGTTGGTACAGGCGGCTCGATGACGTCATTGCGCCGTCTGTGAACCGTGCAGCGCGGAACACAGGCCGGAAGAGGCCTGCATCGCATCGCTGTGACAAATGGAGGTAAGTACAGGTGTCTTGTTTTGTGTGTGTGTGTTTTTTTTTTTTAACCGGACCCACTGGCCCATAAGGGGGGGGTTTGGGGTTTGGAGACATTTCTGGCACTTGGGGGGGTGGGGGCGGAGAGATGTGGGTGTGGCTTGAGGGTGGACGGGGACACAGGGGCCCCATAAGTGCTGTCCCCCCCAGATTTTTGGGGCTTCCTACGCCCATGCCCGGGACCACCGGCGATCAGCGCTACTGCAGCTGCCTTCTGAAACAGCTGATCGGCGGGGGTCCCGGGTGTCGGACCCCTGCCGATCAGATGCTGATGATCTATCCAGAGGATGAATCATCAGTTTAAACTGCAGAACCCCTTTAGGCCCCTTTCACACGGGCGAGTTTTCCGTGATGGACCATGTGATTGGACCATGTGATGTGACATCATCACAGGTCCTTTACACTGCAGCTAATGCTTGAAGAGAGAAGACAGATCGCCAACTACGCGATCAAGTGGCTAAGGTGAGTTCAGTTTTTTATTTTTAACCACTTAATCAACATTCTACAAAGCATTCTGTATTGAGAATGCTATTATTTTCCCTTATAACCAAGTTATAAGGGAAAATAATAAAATCTCCAGAAGACCCGATACCGGACTTCAGTGATGAAGTCCGACTTCGGGTCTGGGTACCAAACATGGCGATTTTTCCAACGCACGTGCAAAACGCATTACAAACGTCTGCACACGCGCGGAAAAATCGCGCATATTCCCGCAACGCACCCGCATCCTATCCGGGCGTCAAACGTGATGCCCGTGTGAAAGAGGCCTTAATATGGCAGATCATATGGGGGGGGCATTGTGATGTCACATGGGGGGAGGCAGCAAACTTTTCTTTTGCCTAGGACGGCAAAAATCCTTGCACCGACCCATATCACACTAGTGGACTGTCTACTGAGATGGTGTATGAAAGACTGGCCCTGGTTAATTTCTCCCTACTTTGTGCCGCCTAGCGCAATTTTGGCTCACAGTGCCGCCTCTTAGGCTGCTCCCCTTTTCCAAAAAAGCCACACCTATCTTGTCAAATACGTCACAAAAGTGTCTGATATACTTTTATTTTCTTATTATTTATTTTACTTATATTTACAGTTTTATTTATATTTTAATCTACATTTAAATATATTTATTTTACTTTTTTAAAGAGGACCCGTCCCCTCCCCTGACATGTTTGGTTTAGTAACTACTTGCATTCCTCATGTTATAACAATGCTGCAGCATCTATTCTTATGATTCCATGTTTTGCCATTCCTTTATTATTCCGGCTAGAAGTCTATGAATTGCCATCAGTTTGCAATAAAGTTCATTTTTAGTGTTACCAGTTGGGAACCCTGATTGCATAGTGTCAGACTGTGCAGGGATATCCCCCCAAACTGATAACACTCATCTGGACCTTCATTGGAAACGGCTCGCAACCCATTCAAAACTTCTAGCAGGAATAATAGCGGAATGGCACAATTTAGAGCCATAAGAATAGATGCTCCAAAATTGTTATTACATAGGGAATGCAAGTAGTTACCACAACAGACATGTAAGGAGGGTCCTTCTTTAAATGTGAAAGACTCCGCGTATGCCAGAATTCTTGCACGTTTTCAATAGTAAATCTGTCCCATTGTGACAACACATACAATCTACGACGGGCATTTTGTGATGGTCGCAAGGTCACTTTTAGCTATAGGCTAGGGCGTCGCCTGTGAATCACTGTAAGGCCTCATGCACATGACTGTATGTATGTTGGGGTCCACAAACTGTGGATCCGCAAAACACAAATACTGTCCATGTTGCAGCCCCTTTTTTTGCAGCCCCTTTGACCTCAATGGGTCCATGGTCCACATTTTGCGACCAAATGTAGGACATGTTCTATTCTTTTGCGGAACGGACATACGGATGCAGAAAACACATGAATCATCCATATGTCTGTTCCGTAAAAAGATGTCTTCATTAGTTTCATTGGAGCGCGGTACTGGAACGCAGCACGGCCGTGCCATGTGGTCGTACCCTACAGTTATGGCATTGTTGTAACCAACTTCAGTGTTTCTCGAAAGGAAAAAAGTCACCAGCCACCTGCGACCATCGTGAAAGACCCCACCGCGTGGTGTTTTTTGCGCTCTGACTCCATGTAACTGCGAACCCTTAGGCCAGGGATCAGCAACCTCCGGCACGCCAGCTGTTCTGGAACTACAACTCCCAGAATCCTCCTTTCACTTCTATGGTAGTTACAAGAACAGCCGAGTAAGTGTTCATGCTGGGAGTTGTAGTTTCACAGCAGCCAGAGGGCTGAAGGTTGCTGATCCGTGCCGTAGGCTTATCCTCCATAGAAGGTTTTGATTGTGAACTGGACCAGCTGTGGATGTTCAGCCGCTTCGTCATACAGCGCGGCGTTCCCCCGTGGCCCTCGGATCACGCGCGTTATCGGGCTGGTCTCTTGTTAAACTGATTTATTTTTATTAGTTGGTGAGGAGGACGTTTTCTGAGGATTCTTTCAGCTGCTGTTCGGAGGCATCTCAGGAAGAGGATCGATAAGAATTGATTTTGCTGAAGTCCTGGGGAGCACGTTTAATAATCTCATTTAGAGGTTGCGAAAAAAACATTTGATTCAGAGGCCTCTCTCCTGTATGGATAAAGCAGGTACAATAATGCTGGGGGCTAATAAAATACCCTCGTCCGTCCAGAAATACCAAGCAGGGTCACAGGAAGCCCCCCCAGATACCAAGAAGAAGCCTGCTCTGCCAGAAATGGTGTCCAATGACGGCCATCAAAGCAAACCAGTAATAAAATGGCGATATCCCCTTTCCATACGCCCCATTAGGGCACATGGATCATAGAGGGGGGTCCCTGGCTCAGGATCTGTCTCCATGGTGGACTCAACGTGATCCATGAGCAACCACGGGGGGTTCAAGGGACCCAGACAGGACCACCTGTTCATATAACTTTACACCAACTATTGGTTAGTTCACTTTGAACGAATCCTTCGAAAGCCTAAAATCATGTTTTTTTAACCACTTACAGCCGGAGCACTGCGTCATCACTGCTCTATAACAGTATGGCGGCTCGAGCTAACTACTATATACTGTTACCAGGCAGGAGTTAAAGGGGTTGTCTCATCTCAGACAATGGGGGCATATCGCTAAAATGTGCATGCGCAGCCGCCCTCCATTCGTTTTCTATGGGGCCGCCAAAAATAACCAAGAGCGGGATCGGCTATTTTCCGTGGGGCCCATAGAAGTGAATGGGAGCGGTAGCCGGTCATGCGCAGTGCGCTCCCATTCACTTTTATGGGGAGAGCGCTTGGTGGTGGCCGGACCAGAGTCCTCCAGCCACCACTTTGCGGGGCTCCGTTCCCGCTGGGACCCGCACCTATAAGTCAATGGGGGCATATGCTAGCGATCTGCCCCCATTGTCTGAGATGAGACAGACCATTTAAAGGGGTTTTCTAGGATTTCTATGGGGTTTAACAGATATGTTTATGTAGTTGTTACCTCATGTACATCTTCCCTATGCTTTTTTAGAATTTGGACTCTCCTGGCCTGTTTTCACCACGTTACCGTAAACCGATCCCTCTGTTTTTTTTTTTCTGTCCTGTATGTAGCACTTCCTGTTCCTGTATACAACCAAACCCATGATGCACTTCTCCTTCTTCTGCCACGTCTCCAGCCCAGCCCCTAACAACACTCAGCTAGGTTATAGCTCCTCCTACCCAGCTAGTTACATAGACACTCCCCTATCACTGCCCCGCCCATGGACATAACATCACAGGAGATGTTATGGACATGGTCATGTGATCACAGCCCAGAATGGGAGATAGGAGCAATAAAGGTGTAAGAAATACATTACAAGAATACAGCCACCTTCACAAAGGATTATTTTAGAGGATGTTGATGCAATCTGGAAAACCCCTTTAATAGCTAAGGCTGTTGGGTAAATTTGGGTACCTCGTAAAGACATGGCATCTTGGCCCATGAAGTCACCTGGATGATGCCCGGCAAAGAGTAATGTTCTTCAGTTCCCATGCAGATGACAGATTTGAGGTCGGATTTAATAACCGGGTGTGAATTACGTGCTCATATGTAAGGAATTGGATTTCCTAATGTTAGAGACATCGTTAGGGCGGCCGACCGGGAGAAAAATCATATTACGATAATCCCCTGCAGCTCTAGGCGACAAGACTAAACCTTTAATCTAATCAGATATTAATAAATCAAAGCCGAGATTCTAATTATATTTATACCCAAGATAACGAATGCTCTACTTATCTAAACCCAAAGAGCGGACAGAGGTAGAACCTCGGTGGGGAGCACATGATGGAGGTTGTCCTCCCCGGATGGGGTCAGTAGTGTCTTCTTTTTGGCTTTCATAAATCCATGTTGGGATCTACCAGTCAACACTTTGTATAGAGCAATATATATCGCCTACCTTCATTGTAGGGGTGTAGCTATGAGGAATGCAGTGGTAGAATTTGGACCCCAGCCCTGCCACGTGAATGGGGCCCAAAGGCTCCTCTGCCACAGACGAAGAGACCAGTGGTATAGGTAACACATGGTATGTGGAAGAATGGGCAGACTTTACCAATACGCAAACCAAGCCAATGGTTGGGCCCCCACAGATTGGGGGCCCCACTGCTTACCTGAAGACGTTGGCCTAAAAACAAACCAAACAAATTAAATGGGTGGACATACTGCCTGTGCAGCTGGTTCAGCCGACAGGGACCTAGGGAAGGACGGGTGCAGCTGTTAGTGTGCCAATGGAGGTAGAGTTAGTGGGGTGTGGTGGAGGGACCCAGAAATGCCAAATTCAGGCCTAGTTGGGAGGCTCTGGTATAGTTTTTGCATTGGGGCCAAGTAGCTCCTCTACTTCATTGCTGGTTCTAAGCTAAATGATCTACTGTACCTAGAGATGGAAAAGGAATTTTAGACTACTTTAAATGCTATGGACACCGTCGGGCCACTTTTTTTGTGATTGCACCTAATTGATTTCAGGCTAAAAATAATTTTTTCAATTGGTCTTTATTAAAAATGTTAAGTGTTAAAAATCAGTTTGTTTAGAATCTGTCTCTTTGTGTTGTCTTTGAATCCCGCCACATGTGTAGCTCTTATCTCTGATCTCCTGACCTCATAAACACTCATTAAAGTTGTTACGGATGATCAGTATCTGAATGGTGGGGGTCTGACACCCGGGACTTTCGTCGAAGTAGAGCTGCGACATTCTCTCAGCTTTCCCTAGGCCATGGGATATCACGTTCATCGGTCACATGACCTAGGCACAGCTCAGCCCCTTTGAAGTGAATGGGACTCAGCTGTGATACCAAGCACGGCCGCTATACAATGTACGGTGCTGTGCTTGGTGAGCAGGGAGAAGGCAGTGGTGCTCACAGGAGCACTGGTCGATTCTCAAACAGCTGATCGGTGGGGGTTCCCTGGGTGTCAGACCCCCACTAATGAGATACTGATGACCTACCCAGTAGAAAACTCCTGGAAGACCCCTTTAAAGCTCAATACCTATCAAACTGATAAGAATATGGCTTAAATAAGTGTTTATGAAGTCAGGAGATTAGAGACAAGAGCTCTACATGAGCCGTTAGATGACGGGATTCAAAGAAAACATAAAAGTGACAGCTTGCCAACAGACTCATTTTTGACCTTTGCTTACTTACCATGCCCAATAGAGTAACATAAAGATTTTTTACTTCTAAGCTGGTCATCTGGTGCCCTGTATTTCAAGATATCTCAAGCCAAACAGAAAGGTAATGGAGAACACATCTGAGGACGCTTTCCTGAAGGGTGGAGTCCCCGAGGTGAGCAGCACTGTCCAGAAAAGGCTGGTCGGTGGCAGAAGACAGAGGGTGGCAGAGACCACGGGGCATGAGCACCATTTGCTTTTCTGATAACACAGCCTTGACCTACCTACCTCCCTTGTGGGTTATAAGAACAATCATCACCTATATGAATCTCTAGAGCTTGGAGATAAACTTCAGACTACCATGAACTCCCAGTAGACAGTGCAGATAAGCCGGAGCCATGGATCGTAGCTGTTCCCTATTAGAGGACCTCAAACAATCAGCTAACACTGAAGACTATGAAAGGCTTACACATAATTTAATGGGAAGTAGGCTCCAAATTTTAAGGAGAGACCATGGCTCCCCCGCCGTTCCTGCCCCATATCCCTGATACCATGCTATGGTTTGTATCTTAGATCAGCATAGACAGGACTGTTACCTGCAAGGAATAACATTGTAATATCACTGACTACAGAATGTAGGTCAGATATAATAAATCAAGACATCGAGCAACTTCTCTCCATGTCCTCCAGAGAAGAGAATCTTCGGTATGTAATACGGATTATGAGTCCCACATTGTAACGTTTTAATAAATATAATTCCTACAATGCAATTAGCCATAACCCAATTCCATACCGTCGCTGAACGCCGATTACCTTACTCAATTTTAATTCATTCTGATCAAGAATTAACCATGATAGATGCATGGAGGGTGGTGGATGCGGTCATCGGGTAAGTACAGGTGCAAGGCATCTGAATGCATGATATAAAACCCCCTCTAGATGCATAGCCAATGTGAACACCTTTCTTCTCTACCTTTCTGATGATATAGCCAACGCTTGCAGCTAGTTAGATTCAGAGTCCTCATGGCAACTCTTCCTGACAATAACACCAGCTGCACAAGTGAGGAACCCTATGAACCAGAAACCAAGATACCAAAATTATCTAAGAAATACACCATATAGACCACTCTATAATGGGAAGAATAGAGGGGGGTATTATAGAACAGATCAATAGTCAAGAAGTTATTACCCTAGATATAGGACTGGACAGTATAGATACTGTGGGAAGAACTATTGTGAAAACAACTATGATGAGCATTGACAAAACGAAAGGGTTAAAAATACAGGAACAAACGCCAAGGGAAAAGGACCAGCAACATCTGATGATAAATCAGATGATAAAGAGGATACAGAGAGAATGAACAAAAGGAACACCCAAAAAATGACAACTCCGGTAAAAAGAAATGTGAGGAGAGGAGATAGGAAAATACAGCCCGAAATCGAAGAGAAGAGAAAAATTTTATGGCGATATACAATCTGAGTTCCCATCAGCTCACAGAAACAGAGAAAGCAGTTTTGGGGAAGGGGCTGAAGTTTACCCCTACTAAGAGGCCAAATAAATTTGGCATATTTTTGGACATCCATAAGTCTATTCGGAAACTCAATATGGCAAAATATGCGCTTAATAAACAAAAAACCCGTGGGGAGACTACTAATCAGCAAATGATAGAACCTTCTGACTCGATAAAAATAATTTACAGTAATTTAAAAGAAAAAAGCAAATTTTTTCCAGTAAATAAAGAAAACGATTGTGTGCGGACCTTTAAAAGAGGTTCGCTAAAAGATTTAAAGGGTTTCTGTCACCAGGTTTAACCCTATGAAGTTAGCTGACATTAGCGATGTGCTAATGCCAGCTAAACCTAACTAGCCTATTCTTACTTTTCTCAGTGCCTGCATTAACCTAAAAATCAAACTTTTATAATATGCTAATGAGGCTCTAGGAGCAGGGGGGGCGTTGTTCCTGCTCCTAGAGCCTCCGTTCTCCCACCTTGGTCTCCTCCCTCCAAGTCTTGATTGACATGGCCAGGCAGCGCTTGCGTCTGTCTGCCAGCCCTGTGCTCGGATGAAAACTCGCGCCGTTCTGAACTCAGCGCAGGCGCGGGGAGGGAAGTACGCTCGCCGGCTGCCAGCTTTCTCACCGATCCTGCGCTGAATTCAGAATGGCGCGAGATTTCATCCGAGCACAGGGCTGGCAGACAGACGCAAGCGCTGCCTGGCCATGTCAATCAAGACTTGGAGGGAGGAGACCAAGGTGGGAGAACGGAGGCTCTAGGAGCAGGAGCAACGCCCCCCCATGCTCCTAAAGCCTCATTAGCATATTATAAAAGTTCGATTTTTAGGTTAATGCAGGCACTGAGAAAAGTAAGAATAGGCTAGTTAGGTTTAGCTGACATTAGCACATCGCTAATGTCAGCTAACTTCATAGGGTTAAACCTGGTGACAGAAACCCTTTAAAGAAGATGGATGACAAACCCAAAAAATATAATTTAAAGATAGAGGAAAAAAAGGCCCTAAAAATCCTGAAATAATAATAAAACCAGCTGAGAAGGGGGGAGGAGTGGTTATATTAGACCGGGACCAATATAACAAAGAAATGCTGAGATTTTTATCTACAAAAGTATGTAAAGCTTTCCCCCTCTTATTTATAGGACACTGGCAGTGTGTTGGAGATTATTGAAACCTTTGGTCCGGTACAACATGAGACATGGCTGGCCACAGCCGATGTCTCATCTTTATATACCATTATCCCCAAGGATCTAGGGATTCGAGCAGTGAAGGAACAGTTAACCAAGGGGCTTTTATCTGTCATTGTCTTGATTTTTCCTTGAGTAATAATTATTTTTGGTTTGAGGGCGTTTTTTATAGGCAGGAGATCGGAACTGCGATGGGGGCGAAATTCGCCCCCAGCTTCGCTAATATTTTCATGTCTGTATGGGAGGAAGAAAGAATAAAACCTTTGTTGCAAAAAAAGCAGACAGGAGGGAAGCTTATTTTATGGAAGAGATTTATAGACGATTGTCTAATAATCTGAGAAGGGGTGGAGGAGGGGTTGAGAAATTTTATGAAAGATCTAAATAACAACACCCGGAACCTAGTATTTACTAGTGACATTAGCGCCAAGAGGGTTAACTTCTTGGATTATACCATATCTATTGAAGGGAAAGCCCTGAAAACTAAAACCTATCTCAAGCCCACGGATGTCAATGGTTACATTGACACAATGAGTTGTCATTTTGGACCTTGGCTAGAAAACATTCCAAAAGGCCAACTGATGAGAATATGCAGGAACTGCACTGATAAAAAAGATTATGAAGAACAGGGTAAACTGATTATAAAAACGGCTTGAGGAAAAGGGCTATGATGAAAGAAAAAAACTAAAAATATATGAGGAAGTGGGAGCCAATCGAGGAAAAGAGAATAAGAAGGAGAGCGATATAAAGGATAAAGAAAAAAATTTAAGGTTGACTTTCTTCACCAATGAAAAATATACTAAGAAAAAACTGGAGGGTCCTAAAAAATGATCCAATTTTGGGGGACGTAATTTCAGAAAAACCTGAAATTTTATATCGCAAGGCCCCCAATATACGGAATTCATTGGTGCATAGCTATATTTCCATTGAAAAGAAAAAAGAAACTAAAAACCAGTTCACATGGTGCGGTTTCTGCATTGCCTGCAGAAACCGCTCCAAAGAGGACAAGAAGTGTCGGAATATACAAAAGGGTATAGAATATAATACCAAGGAGAGATAAGCTGTGAACAAGCAGGGGTCATTTATTCATTAAAGTGTCCCTGCAATTATTTGTATGTAGGGAGGACACTACGTAAATTAAAAACACGGCTTCAAGAACATATAATATAATATAATTTTATCATTTCATTTTTTTCCCTCCTGCTGCAGTGTGAAAAAGTGTAAGGGAAAAATGTTCATTTTTTTTTTCCCTTCTGCTGCAGTATTTATTTATTTTTTCTCTTTTTCTTCCTGCTGCAGTGTGAATAGGGATATAAGTGCAGGGAAAGAATGTCGATTTATGTGGTCTATGGGATAGAGTTAGTGGTGAAAAAAGGTATGTGTGGTGTAAAAAGAGAAAAATATAACATCTGGTTGATAATAATAAGGAGGAATTCTTGGTATATAATTTTATAAATGAAAAAAGATGTGCAATATTGTATGGAGAATTTATGTAGATTGTTTTTACATTTTACAAGTTATATTATAATGAACTAATAAAGGAAAGGAGGTGTGTTATATGGCTCCCTCTTTGGTATAAAGGAACGCCCAAGGAAGGGTGGGATATTCGCCCCTGACGAAGCTATCCTGGCGAAACCCGGGTCGGGCGGTGCTACAGATTTTATTGTTTAAATGCCTAAATTTTAACGACTCTTGTGAGTATATTAAAAAGCATTTGAGAGATAAAGATTGGTGGAACTTCACTATGTGCGGCGCCACTTTGTTATGGCTACACAAAAAGAGCTGGTGCTTTTCCTTGACTTTGCACTCTGATGCTTTGAAGTGTGCCTGGCAGCGTGACTACCTTTTAAATCTTCCTGACAATTATTAAAGGGTTTATCCCCACAGCATAGGTGATAAATGTCTGATGAAACTGGAAAGCTTAAATGAAGCAGTGGAGAGATGATACATTTTTTTCATGGAATAAATCCTTTAAAGAGCACCTGCCAGCAGGATCAGCCCTATTACACCCACCAAGTAGGGATTAAAATAATACCTGTCTTGCGAGAATCGGTTGTGGAGTTCCCGAGAAAAAATACTTTTTTTTTCTTATGCAAATGCAGGGTTCAGTGTACCAAGGGGCTGGACCAGTACTGAAAAGCTGAGGAGCTAGGCCCTGCCCCCTCGGTGCACTAAAGACCTCATGTGCATAAAAAATAAGGGGGTCATTTACTATTACCAGGGGTGCACCACCGATGAGGCTAGGTGAGGCGATCGCCTCAGGCAGCACCAGGTAGGGGTAAGAGGGGGGCAGCAGAAGGGCCATGGGGAATGAGTGCTTTTATTGTGGCAAAGGGGTTAGGTTAAGAAATTGGAATTGAGGGTGCGCCGTTTCAGTTTTTGCCTCAGGCAGCAGAAAGGCTAGTGCACCCCTGACTATCAGATGTACGCTAGTTTTCTGGCGTATTTCTGTCGCAGATTATGGAGCAAAGGTTATTCGCAACGCAATCTGCGACTTTTCCCTGCTCATGCCAGCTCTAAAAAAGGGGACATTGCGTGGGAAGGAAGGGGATGAGCTGACAGGTCCGTCTCATTTACCGTTTTCTACGCCTGTTTTAGCAGTAGAAAATTAGACAGCTAGGAAGCCGTCTTACATTTAGACCAGAGGTGGATGCGCTGAAGTTATGTAGAGGCTGGCGCCTCTAAAAAACTTCGATCGATCCACCACCAGGGCACAGGCTTATTAAGATTGGTGTCTAAAACACCGGTCTTAAAAAATAGCCCTCTAAATCTTTTACTATCGGGAACGCCACAACCGATTTTCATTAGACTGGTATAATTTTAATCAGCGGGATCAACACTACCACGCTGTATGCTTGGTTTAATAGGGTTAATCCTACTAAAAGGTGCTCTTTAAGCTTCTCATGTTGGAACAAAGTGTCAAATTTGGATACTCTGGGCCTAGCAGATGAAATAATGATATAGGACTACCCTCCAGCTATACAGATCATGTGTATTTTACATGTAGTCAATTAATGGAAAATACCTGGCTTACACTGTTACCTGGATGAATCTCAGGACACGCGGAGTCACGCTGGGTATCTTCCATTGTTTGAGGGACCATTGGCCAACTGGATGCCCCTTCCTACTATTCCCGGGATTGCAGCGCACCTCTAATTTAATGACCCGCGTTGGAGGAGTTGTGTCTATAGCACAACTAAGTAACATGAGCACCTAAGCAATTGTTTTCTGGTGTCAACCGAACTTTCCATTTGTTCAAACATACTGTTGGACGAGCCGCCTTTCTTCCTGTTTCTTTTGCTATAGCATATTACACCTGGAGGACATATCTCTAATAGATTATTTGAGATTTAATTATAGATGGATGACTTTAAATAGGGTTGTCTTCTGCTGGACCTTTGTGGCCTTATTACAGCAGAGGCCGATTGCGCCTATATGTATGAACCAGGTCCCATTATATGATCCATTGGTCGTCTAGATAAACCCTGGATCCAAATCACCATCCACTTTCACATCACACATCTACTAGTCAGAGATTGCATATGGATGACGATCTGGATAGAACTGCGCCTCTTGTGGCCAACCTTTCTTAGGGTACTTTCACACTAGCGGGGTATCATTGATGTAAACATTATGTGATGTCTGGAGATTCCCTTCAATTTGTAGCTTGGAAAGAAGTCGGGTTTGGTACCGAGGTACAAAACCTGACTTTGCATTCCTAATTTTAAATGTTTTTAAAGATGCAGAAATTAATACCGAATTCATTCTCCGAACTCGTGCGCGACTTTGGGGGAAACGAAGCCAATACATTTTAATGATGTATGGAGACAGCATTAAAATCAAAGTTTTTGAACGAATCCACTTCTGATCAATGAGCCAAAGCTCACCGGTCAAGACTAATAAAGACAAAATATTTGCAGGTTGAAGGGTCACTGAGTAGTCCAAAAACTTTTAATATGTCGGAAACATATTGATCGTTGGGGGTCTGAGTGCTGAGACCCTCAACTGATCCTGAGGATGAGACATATTGCGCTCGGTCTCCTCGCTGCAGGAGATGAGCTCAATAGAAAGTCTATGGGCCTGTTTCGATTCCATTACCTGCTGCGATGAGAGAGAGAGTGCTATGCGAGTGCTTCTCTCATCATTTTCTAGGGATCGGTAGACGTCTCAGCACTCTGCAGCCCCACCAATCAAAATTTTTGATGTGTCTCTGACATAGCAAAATATTTTGGAAAACTCAATGACCCTATAATCTGCACGCAGGGGTGGACTATACAGTGAAATTTCCTGTTGCGCTGATGCCCAGGACCTCCTCGTGGTAAATAATGATCTGATGCTCAATGGCTGCAGGTGCCCTGCTGAAATCAAGGACAACATCTGCATGGTGTTTGTATGTTCTCCCTGCGCCGGTTTCCTCTGGGTTCTCTGGTTTCCTCCCACACTCCAAAGACAGATAGGGAACTTACACTGTAAGCCCCATTGGGGAAAAGGTGATGCTACTGTCTGTAAAGCGCTGCGGAATATGTCAGCGCTATTTAAGTGCGTATAATAAATAAAATAAATGGTATCACCTTCCTCAGGATAGTGATACAGTTGAATACTCTGGCAAAGGCAGCAGTATTTTTGGGCTGCACTGTGATATTTTGTTCTGCTAGGGCGGAATTTTGTGCCTCTCTGTGATATTAGACTCTGCTGGGGCGGTTTTTTGTGCTGCACGGTGGTATATGGTTCTGCTGGGGCGGTATTTTGTGCTACAACAGATATTAGGTTCTGCTGGGGCAGTATTTTGTGCTGCCCTGTGGTATTTAGCTCTGCTGGGGTGGTGTTTTGAGCTGCACTGTGGTATTTGGTTCTGCTGAGGCAGTATTTTGTCCTGCATTGTGATATTAGGCTCTGCTGGGGTGGTGTTTTGTGCTGAATTTTGGTATTTGGTTCTGCTGGGGCGGTATTTTGTGCTACAACAGATATTAGGTTCTGCTGGGGCAGTATTTTGTGCTGCACTGTGAAATTGGGTTCTGCAGGGGCAGTATTTTGTGCTACACTGTGATATTAGGTTCCGCAGGGGCGGTATTCTGTGCTACACTGTGGCATTGCAGCCCCGCCTACTTCTGTTGTCCCCGCCTACTTCTGTTGTTCCTGCATACCTGTGTTTCCCAGCATTCTGTAAATTTGGAACCGCCTACAATAGGGGCTACGTTTAGTCTTTTTTCCAGGAGTCCCAGGACCACTTTCAGTTCCCGTCAGGCCCAGCCTGCAAACGTTTTGCGTTCCCTCTCTTTACTGTTGCAATATAGTTTCTACAGGGTAGCAACTAGTGGCTGTCAGACCCCCTCCCTTATGTTCCTCCCCCCGGTCTACAGTTGCACAAGGGAGTTTCTGTCTTGAAGTTGTTCCATCATGAACATAGTTATTTTGCAGCTACCTCTAGCCAAAGTGAAGGACTGTTCTCTGCATTCCGCCTGAGACCGCATGGCACCGATCTCCGACCGTCCTCATGATAAGTGAAGTCATGAGACGTGTACAGTAAGTCATCTCACGCCTACCTGAATTACATTTCAGGGTGTGCGCAGATTTTATCCGGAACACGGGCAGAACTCATTATCGGGGGAAGACTATTATTTACAATGCACAAGTGACTCCGCTCTGGTATCTCTCCCTGCAGATGCTAGACATATATATTGTAAATGGTAATGGCTAATAGAGAGCCTAGCTTCTCCCGAGCCAGATCTTAAGATCGACGAGAAGGAGCTATGATTAATAAACGTTCACGTGCCGAAGAAAAGATACAACCATCACATTATAATCTGCAGCCGACGAGCTGACAGTACATCTAGCCAATGGTTGTATTGGAGGTTGCTGAATGGGTCCTCTGTCACGTATAATATTAAATCCATCTATTACCTCTTTTTTTTAACCGCGGATAGATAATCTCACCCCTCCAAACTCGGCTTTAAAAGGAAACTACTTTATGCATAAAGTCTAAGCTTGGAGATATTGAAAGAGCAAGTCAATCCCGTAAGGAGTCATATAAGAGTATTGAAAGGCGGACAGAAACGCAGTCCTTTTCTAAATCATTGGTCTCCAACGTCTGACCTTGCAGCTGTTAACAAACTGCAACTCCCAGCATCCTCTTTCAGGGCATGCTGAGAGTTTTAGTTTTCGAACAGCTAAAGAAAGGCACAGTAGAGTCCACTGAGGTGCATGGTACCCTCGATTAACCACTCAAGTTCCGGTAGATGTAAGATCTAAAATAATGTTCCAGTCCAAAAAGCAGGGGCGGAATGGCCATAGACCTTACAGGGAAATTTCCCGGTGGGCCGATGCCCAGGGGGCCGCCTGAGCCCTCCTCATGGCTGGCCAGTGGAAGTTTTTGGGTGTGTATTTTGTGCTGGCAGCAGTATTTTCTGGTGGACTGTGGTATTTGGCTCTGTTGGGGTCGTATAATGTGCCACAATATGGTATTGCTGGCCCTGCCTTCCATCATTTTGGACCCAACTACAAAACTGGGCCACTTTAAGTATTTTTTCCAGGGCCACTTTAAGTTCCCAGTCCGCCCCTGCCAATAAGAACATCATAGGGGGCAATTACCCGCTCGGGACCCCCTTGTATAAGTCTAACAAACAGCAGTTTTGCTGCATTTTATCTGTCCATATATTAAAGGAGACATAAAATATATTCTACATTTCCCAAACCAACACCTGGATCGGAATACTTTTGTAATTGCATGTAGTTAAAAATGTTGTAAACTGTATCTGTATAGCGCCACCTGCTGTATGTTCTCCTTATTATTTTTTTGTCTGTATCACTGAGATGGTCGCACGTGCTCAGTTTAAATCTTCAACTGCCACCAGCCCTATGTTCTGTTAGAAGCTGTAGCAGTTAACAGGGAAAGAGCTGCTGCAGAAAGGACACGTTGTCACGGACGTTCCCGTGACAGGTGGCACGAGATCTGTGAGACTGGCAACACGTGGTTTGATCTGACATGTTTTTTTGTTTGGATCAAATGACGTCTGTGTTGTTTCTGGTGCTTGCCGCACCTTCTCTCTCCAGGTGTTGCTATTGTGGTCATTTAACCTTCTCTATTTATTGTTGTTTCTCCCACTATGCTATGCGGTTTATCACTTCTGTTGGACTTGTGGTTGGCCTGTGTTTGGTTCTCGGCTGAGTTCCTGGTGCTACCAAAGCTTCATTGAAGATAAGTGTTTCTTTTCCCTTTTGTATTTTGTTTATATATGTGTGTGTGTTGCCTTTCCCTGTGGTTTGTCATTAGGCCTGAGGAAGACTCCTGTTCGTCCTTCCCTTTGGAGGAACAGGTAGACTCAGTCCTGACATTGGTTCCAGGGTCCTATAGGGTGAGATAGGATTCTAGGCATCTGCTGTATGTTCTCCTTATTATTTTTTTGTCTGTATCACTGAGATGGTCGCACGTGCTCAGTTTAAATCTTCAACTGCCACCAGCCCTATGTTCTGTTAGAAGCTGTAGCAGTTAACAGGGAAAGAGCTGCTGCAGAAAGGACACGTTGTCACGGACGTTCCCGCGACAGGTGGCACGAGATCTGTGAGACTGGCAACACGTGGTTTGATCTGACATGTTTTTTTGTTTGGATCAAATGACGTCTGTGTTGTTTCTGGTGAGATAGGATTCTAGGCATCTGGTGTATGAACTTGCCTACCTTTGGGGCTTGTTCATACTGGTAATCTGTCAGGACTGAAGTTAGGGTTTTCTCTAGGAGGTGTTCATCTTCCTTCCCTAGTTTCCAGGCCTTATTCCGGTATCCCCTTTCTCTCCTATGCTCGGTGTGGTGTTTTCCTCCCACACACGAGCGTGACACACGTCTCCCTGAGCTGCCGGGCTGGAGGTAATGTAGCAGAGCCATTGCTGGGCTGGTTCTAGCTTTGTTAGAAAGAGATCGCCATGTCTGATTTTACTTCAGATCTGTTTTTCACATTTCTGTGGACTTCAGAGCTGAAATCTTTACACCAGTCACAGTACTATCATTTAATGAAGTAGAAACTAGCTAGCTGCCCCTGTATAGCTTTTAGCTCAAGCTTGTTTCCACTAACAACCTGGAGAATTGTGAATACCGCTCTGGAGTACATGATAATTAATGCAATATATTTACCAAGTGACTCAACTATATTCCTTATGTTTATTTTAATTTTGTGCATGGCATTGATTCAAACCTCCATTTCGTCCACCAAACATCCGATAACTTGGGTGGAATTTAGTTGTCAACTGTGTAGACCTGCCAAAAGACACCTGTGTAGAGTGACATAGCCTTGAAAAGAGAGACATAGCCTTAAAAAATTTACCTGCTTTGGACAATCCCTTTTTGTTGTAAAGATCCCCTCCATGTTAGGGCTCATTGAGTTGAAGGTCGCCAGACTATTAGGTGTCAGGCTTTTGGCCAAATGGAAAGGAGGCGCACATTCACAACCGGATCTAACACAGATATTTTTATTTGTATTACAGGACAACGCGTTTCGGGATGCAGGCGGCCCCTTTCTCAAGTCTGAAGTAAGATGATAAAAGCATACGTTGGTCTCTAGCTAGATGTCATGTAGCTGGTATGAGCGGTGATTGAGGCGTATCGGCGGGCCTGGTGTGCGGCCGCAACTCATAGCATGTGGGTGACGCCGTTCAGCTATTACCCTATGAGCGCCTTTCTTTTGCTTGCTGAAAATCGCTGTTAGGGCTCATTAACATGGCTGTTGTTCAGACATTCTGTGCATTGGGGGCCACTATAACTTCAATGGGTCCGTGATCTGTCTGTACCACCAAAAAATAGAACATGTCCTACTTCTTTGCGGTGCAGAGGCACGTACAAAAAACGTGCTACCCTGGGGCTCCATGCCTCCGCTCCGCACTGATCTTCCGGATTGCAGACCCATTCAACGGTCAAACAACGGCTGTGTGAATATGCCCTTAAACTGAGTGTCCTTCTTCTTGAACCTCAAGAATTCAACAATAATATCTGAAGAAACATTGTGTAACATTCTCCTACAGCACCACCACAGGTAAGGCTGGTTCACATCGCGTTCATCCAATCCGTTTAACGTATACAAAAAATGCATACAAAAAATGGATGCGTAAAATGCGATGTGAACCCATTACACAGTTTGCGGTCTGTGTCCTGCATGGACTTGCTTGGTCCTCCAGAGCAAGAGATACTCTTCCTAACTGTATTCTGTGGTGTTTACAAGAACAGAATCCCATCCTAATAGGGTACAATGAAACCTGATTGAGATGACCACCCAAAATTGCATTAAAGAAGATGGGCAGTAAACATAATTATGGTGGAACTTATCTGTTACAGGAAATCTATACTGGCCAAGCTTGCTTTGTCCCTCCACGCAGCCTGCTTGCCATCAAGGCCTTTACTCATCTGCCCGTAGGGTGCGTGCCAGTGTACTGACCTCTGCCTGTTTACTGGATTCTGACCCTCCGCAGTGGCTGACTGACCTCCGTATTGACTCTTTGCTGCCTGACCTTGGCAGCCTGCCCCTGACTATAATCCTGTCTGACCCCCGATGCTCTGCACCGATATCTCCTGATCCCCAAAGGTCAACTGTCAATCATGCAGACTAGTCCAGAAGGTAGCATCTTGGTGGTTCCCCTTCAGCAAAGTCCAGATCCCTGTACAGGGGTTAAAGGGTGAATTCCAGGGGACTGCCTGGATAACTACCTTAGGAGTAGCCTAAAGTCAAATCTGTTGGTTGACACAGTGCTTCAACACCCACTGCCGTTACAGTGGTTTTCCCAGGGGATAACAGACCTAGTCTAAATATCAGGTGTGAAGAACAACGAACCTTTTATCCTTCATTGTGCGGTCTACTACCTGGCAGACAGTATACAATTTGTGGAATCAATGCTGACCAGAAAGATCCCTTGGTGCATCGTCTTACTGGTGCAGTGCATTCTGGGTATTGTGGAGACAGGAAGAGATTAAATGCCACACGTCTATAGAGCATCTCACGCTGGTTTTATTGGATTCACTTGTTTGGTAATATACCGTAGCCTCCTGACAGACACGGCTCTTTATTCCAAAGTTTAATTTCTTCTGAGTGAAGATTTTCAAGACCGGGAAGGATTGTTGTAAATGACTTGGAACGGTGCCTTGAACAGGTCTTAGCTCTCTATAATCACAGGCTAATCCCCCGGACCATGGCAGAAGACATTAACCTTTAGGCAAAGGACAAAAAATTAAATTCGCTGCATAATATACAGTATGTCTCCTCTATTTATACTAGATGAAGTTAGTATGATGTTAACAAGAATAAGGTATGAGGCACAAGGTGCCCCATGTGTAACTGATATCATTATGGTTTTAAGCATGAGTACATGGCTTCCTCCACTGCAATTTTAGATGTCTATATGACCCCAAGTACCATTCAAGTGCAAAAAAAGTCCCTTACTTGACCATAAAAAAGGGCTATTCGTAACCCAGAAATGTTTAACAGAAGCAGGTTCCATCTGTGGAATGCATACCTATGTGGAGAATGAGGGTTCCCCAACCAGCCTAGTTAGGCCAGAGGTTGGAACCACATCTACAGTATCAGACATTTATTTTGTGTCCTGTGGATATTTGTACATCAACGATGGCCACAGCACCCATCAATCTTCAAGGGCTTTATTGGATGCTTGTCCCTGAGGTCTCCACCCGTGTCCTGTGGATATACCATGAATTTCTGAGTTGGGAAAAAGCCATAAAGTTAGTAATACACATTAGATAAATGAAAGCCAAAGCCAATCATTTTGGCAGAATTGACCCCTAGAGGGCTTCTTCTCCTCTTCCCACTACAAAAAGAAGCAAACTCCACCAAACGTAGTGAGGTTGGAAGGAATAGCTGTCAGCTGAATGACCCAACAGCCTAAGAGTTGGCCAACCTTAGGTAGACCTTCCAAGTATGGTGGAGCATCTGATTATTTTCCAGAACCTAAAATGAACAATGTTCTTTTTTATACAGTAGGTATGGTATTTTTGTGTATCAGAGCTTTTTACCTGTCACTTTGAAAGGGTAGATAAAAGTTTAAAGGGGTTGTCATGGATTTTTTCTTTTAATTTCTACCTCATCCAGCAGTGAAGAATGCTATACTTGTCCCTGTTCTGTCTTCACTGGATTTCCTGTCTCTGTATATCAACTTCCTGCACAGAAGGGGGTCACGCACTCTGCTGCAGCCAATAACTGACCTCAGCAGTGATCTGTTCCCAAGTGGCACATCACTGCTTGGTCACAAGCTTCTTGGGGACATGTCAGTGCTGAGGTCAGTCATTGGCTGCAGTGGTGCATGTGACCCCAGTCTGTGCAGGAAGTTGACAGATGGGACCAGAGATCCAGTGAAGAAAGACCAGGAGCCATAGAGCCGGAATGGAGTAGCAGGTAAGTATAGTTTCTTCACAGATAGTGCTGGGTGCAAGAATTTAATTTTGATCCTCCTGCGAGAATGTAGGGAGTGTTTATGTTCCTTCAGCTTGACTCTTTATCTCTGTGCAATTCCATTGATCCTCATTATATAGGTGAACCATATTCTGGGGATATTTTTTTATCTATACACTGCATGATACTGTTATTGTTGCACTTTTCGAAGTTTGTTGGAAGACTATTATCTATTTTAGATTTTCTTCATTCCAAACATGACAACATAGACCCCCATACAATGTTTTGTTTTTGGAGGCTTCACAAACCTTGCATTTCTGATACCAAAATGGACAGGCATTTTTTCCTACTGAAGCTCCATGAGACTACCTTGATATGACAGATCCACTTAATAATCTTTGGGCTAATGGAACGAAGTGGACCTTTCTATGGAATTCTTGCAAAATTAATGAAAGAGCAAACCATCTGAAGCACGGCAGTGGCCTGCCATGCCCATGTGCTAGCCAAAAATTCCACTTCAACTTCACCATTGCAGAATTGGTGACATCTCAAAAATTTGACATTCCACATGTATGAACCCGAAGAATAGTAAATTCAAGGCAATTCGATCTTGACAAAAATCCCAACCCTTGGTCATTCATTTTTTTAGAATTTGATCCTTTAATAATTATTATTATTTTATCATTACAATCTTTTACATAAAACTTTTTTTCTGAGATTTTCTCAGATAATTAGAACTTCCTTTATTGGAGAACAACATAAAATGACCAGATCTCAAAATGCATGAATAGTTTGTTGAGTCTTCGGTTCTGGGACCTCTTTGTCCTGAAGCTTCTGGCCTCATCTAATAGATCATGTTCTCTAGTCCTTGAAATGGAAGAGCAAAGTGCATTGTGCTTTATGTCTTCTTGATATTTGGGACAAGCCCATCCATCATAGTTTAAGATTTTGAGGACACGAAGGTTTCTAGACTCTTTTTTAAGACCTATTAACATCTTGTTTCCTCCTTTTATCTTGATCCAATCTTCTTTAAACAAAGAAAATTCAAAAATTTTAACTTATTTTTTAAAGTCTATTCCTGTCTGTGTCCTCACTTTGTCCGGAGGTAAAGCTATCTATCAATTTGTCTATTTTCTGATAATTTTCTTCTTGAACGCCTTTGTCCACAGTTTTTGATTGATATTCTACTCCCAGTGAAAGTCCTGCCCAACAGTTTCATAGAATTTTATGTTATGGGGTCTATAGAATTCTCGTAATTGTTCTATATCCTCAGTGGTGATCTGTACATGAGCCCGACCCTTTGATTTACCCAAACAACGTGGTGCTCCTCCACCACCAGGCTTTTTGAGGCAAGGAAAACCCTTAGTCTTATTAAAGTAGAAATGTTTCTCTGTGACCAGACGTTTGAGGCCAAGAAAGTCCTGTACTCTTGCCATCTCCCCAGATGGATCTGTGATCAGCCGCTCTCCGCTTACAAAGTGCATTTGGGATATTGGAAAATGACTAAGCCAGGGCTGCAGATGTAAAGCATAGAGTCCAATCCGGATAGCATTCCAGGAAGTATCCACCTCTCCACTTGTCCTATTGAGGAAAGCTAGTTCACTGAAGCTGGGGATGTCCGGTTTTTTGGATAGAGTCTGAGTATAATCAGAGATTGCCCGGGTCACGGGATTACGAACTACCACAATCAGTTTGACTCTAGGTGACATGTGTGAAATCCGACGAGGGGCTTCCCGTGTCACAAAGTAGCTGGGGGTTTTCTCCACCGTAATTTGGTGATCCAGGGATCGAGGCATCAGGTTTCTGTATTTGAAAAGAAGAAAATTGAAATGTAATAAAAATATCATAAAATATCCTCCTCAATTTACACCCTTTTTAGAACAACACTTGAGTTTATTTTAGCATTAACCTTTGAGTATTTGAACATAATTAGTGGAGTATATATACATGTCCCATCACCCAGGAGGCAATGTAGAAGGGAGATCTTCGCTTACTCTACCCCTATGTCTATACTTTGTATAGTAAATCCCACTGTCAATTTCATTGGGATTTCCTCATTTTCTGATTTGGGGACGAAAATACCATGTGGATAGAGTATTTGTCCCTGGCATGAGACTGGAGAATGGATGTCCTGAAGATCACCATCTTAGATGATCTTGTCTTTTGTTTTGATGAAATTTAGCCATTTCACTTACATAAGTAAGGCGACCAGGGCAAACATAAGGTTACTTATAATTTAATGACAAATCTTTTAACAATTTCGTAGTGCTTGGTTGCCCCCCTACTGAGGTACTTTATCCTAATGGCAATATTTGGGTCAAAGCTAGCACTCAGGATGAACTGATTTCTTAAGATTCATTTTGTTCTGATTTGTGTGAATCATCAAAGATATTTGATTTTGGTACAAATCGATAGTACTTTTCTCCTTATGGAGAGTGCCAAGTAGGTGTGAGAAGTCTTAAAGACCAGGCAATGCTCCTCTGGGTTTCTGGGAAAAAGATATGTAAATCCTTAACCTTTTAAACATAACTTGGATAATATCTAAGTCAACATCTCATCTGCAGCTGTTTCAGGGTGATTGCCCCTAATTGAAGAGCAGAGAGAACTGGCTTAGCCAGGTAAGAGGCAAATCTGTAAAATCCATATAAGAATGCACCATTAGCTTTCTTCTTTTCTTTGGGATGGAAAGCTAATTTGCCTATCTTTTTTCCTAGAAACCCAGAGGAGCATTGAAGACTCCTCAAACCTACTAGGCATTTTCTGTAAGGAAAAAATATCTTGCAATTCGCCTAAATTTTTCTGGTACGAAATTCTGACAAATCTGAATTTTTGGAAAAATTTCGGAAGAATTTTGATTCTATAGAATAGTTTCGCTTATCTCTGGGTGTGTGACCTTACGGTATCAGAACCAGCCTGCAGCTTGCTGATGGGTTTCATTTTCCGATCACACGACTAGTCATGGTCACTGCTTCTTACAGAGCCAACTGCACCCAGCTGTGGCTTCATGACCACAACACATACGCATGGTCCTCAACACGTTCATCGGAATATTCATTCGTAGCTGTTAAAGGGTCCGGATCCATGTGATGCTCAGACACAATATAGGACCGGCTGAAGCTATTGTTCACGGCAGTGACAGCTGCTTGCACCCGTGACTCGGGCTAGTCCTAATTAATCAAAACCCTGCCAGTCTGCCGCCGGAGAAACAGAATTTAAATACATAAAGCCATCTTAGCACCCGGCGGAGCTGGAAATCATTAAAACAGACAGAGTATCCACTGTAGATGTGCGTGTGCTGCCATCTACTAGCCCAGCCTCTGCCTTACTTAGGCATTTATGCGCAGTTAATTTGTCTCAAAGTAATTAATCTGAGGTGAAATTCCAACCTAGATAAAGCAAGCTACATTCATTAAAAAACCTCATAATAAGCTACAGCTGCTGCAATTATTTCCTAATCAAAAGCTTGTCGGGATGAAGATTTATCCGTGTATTGCGCATCCACACTGAGCAAGAAGCAGACTGGAAATTACTGCAGCCACTCATGTGAAGCCATCAGTTAGGATGATGTTTGCTTTCTCTGCTTGAGTGGCGCTAAAAATTGTGGGTACAGCCTGCTCCTTCTTCAGCAATTAGGGGGTGGACTGAATAGGCCACTTAGTCCCTTACTACATCCCTCAATGAAACTCAAGTCTAATGGAAAAGAAGGGGTTACCATGTGATTCCCAACAATACAATGCCCAAATAACGCAACTGAATCTAGGGTGGGATTAGGGCTAGAAGGTTCCCCTTTACAAGAGACAGGTGATACACGTCCATAAGATCAGTCTCCTTTACTACAGAGACACCCATAAGACCAGCCCCTGCTCAACTCTATGCAAAACGATAAGTTCTTCTTTCATAATTTAATAGCATGTTCACATTTGCAGCCATGAGAGCAGACCTGCAACTAAACACCGAATGAAGCAGCTCTTTCTCCTCTTCTAGCACAGCGGGAAATCACAGCACCAATTAAGATGCTTAATCGCAGCCAGCCAAACAGCAACAGAAAAAATTCACTTTATGTATTAGCAGAGAACATGTGGGTACAGCCCAGTACTTCTTCAGCAATACAATGCCCAAATAACGCTACCAAATCAAGGGTGGGATTAGGGGCTACAGGTGTCTCCTTTACAATAGACAAGTAATACACACCCATAAGATCAGTCCCCTTTACTAGAGAGACACCCATAAGACTAGCCCCTGTTCAAATCATCTTTGCAAAAAAGTTCTTATTTTATAATTTAATAGCATGTTCACATTTAGAGCCATGAGAGCAGACGTGTAACATAAAGCTGAATGAAGCAGCTCTTTCTCCCCCTCTAGCACAGCGGGAAATCGCAGCACCAATGTAGATACTTAATCGCAGCCAGCCAAACAGCAACACAAAAAATTCGCTTTATATATTAGCAGGGAACAAGTTATTAATTACTATGAAATACATTTTAAATTATTGACAATTTTGTGAAAGTTTTGACAAATTTTGGCTTATTTCCTAATCCGCATCAGCGAATTAATTTTAGTTAAGGTAAAATTGTTCTGTTCTGTAACTTTAAATAGCTTTACATCAGGAAAAAAGAGAAAAGCATCCCTGTAAGTCAGTACCTCAAAAACAAGAGCAATTATCAGCAGCATTAACCCTATTAGACACAATGATAGTGTTGATCCTGCTTATAAAATAATGCCTCATTTATGTTCCTCCGTTGTACGTTCCTGAAAAATTCTCCCCTTCCCCCTTGATTGACAGGTCTAGGTATCTCCCCTGGCCCTGTAATCTCATTGTGCTCTAATATACAGTAATGGAGCATACACAGTGCCACTCTGGCCCATATGGTGGGTAGACACTGGGTAGTGGCCGTGAATGGTACTGCGGTGCTGCTCCTATTTACTTAAAGGGGTGCCCCCTCAACCTCTCTGACATTTCATACTCCAATGCTCTTTTTTTGTTTAATAGGCTAGGGCAGCGCTAAAACACGCTCATTAGTGCTGGTGACGCCTAGCAAAGCCTCCGGCTAGCTTACCCATGGAGAGCCCGGTACGTCACCGGATCTGCAGAAAAAGCTGTTTAGATGCTCATGTCAGAGGGGCTGAGTGTGGGAAGAAGGGGATATGTCCGGGTTCAAGCCCTTTAAATGGGAGCAGCCATGCAGTACCATTCACGGCCACTACACGGTGGGCGGAGCTGTACTGTTGTGATACCTGCTCCAGGGCGCAGCAACTTAATAAAACAGTAATCAGTGGGGGTGCTGGGAGTCAGACCACTCCAATCCTAAAGGCAGATCATCAATATCACAGTCCTAGAAAACCCAATTAAGGAAGCTAGAGGATGAATCTGATATTCAGTAACGTCCCTGCTTCTCCTCTTTGGTAGGATCTGATGTCTCTCTCCACTTCTCAGACGGGTTTCTATATGCAGCAAGCCTTGGGGAATGGATGTGCTCGGGTAGTGGGTCTTATAATAGTGCAAACCACATTGTTAAGGTAAATGAGGTGACAATGGATGACCCAAGGGAGATCCTGCTAGAAGTTGTCAGTGAAGAATCTCTTCCCAACTGAAGAACTAGTATAGTATTACAGTCTACTGGGCAGAGGTCCACTCCTGGGTTGTTACGGAGGGAAGTGTCTTTTTACTGGTGCAATGTCCTGTCCCTGGTGGTCAAATGGTTTATTATGCAGCAACCTGCTGGCTCACCTACAAAGGTGCCCAGTGTCCTGGTTATCCTCCTGCATTTTTTTCACTCTGCTTGTGGGTCACACGCAAGAACAAACTCCCAGTCTCTAAGGATCCACACTGCACTGGACTTGAACGTGGGTTAAGTTGGCCATAAGAGATTTCTTTTTGTATATCCAGTCAATTTTGGTGGGATCTGCCCCCAACATAGACATCAGATTGTCTTGTTCTCCTGTCTGCTCCCTGCCCTGACCTTGGCTTGCTCTCTGCTCATGAGTGAACTATGCAAGACTTGACCCTTGCACCATTCAACTACATCTCCTGGCTGTTGCCTTGAATTGGGAGTGATTTCTCACCTACGTGTCAACTGTTACTATCGGAGTCTACTTGGAAGGTAGCACTTCGGTATTCCCTTTGGGACCACAATCTTTACTCAAAGTCCCTAACTCCGCTCCCTGATTTAGCCCTACATCAATTCTGTTATCACCCCGGCGGGCCCATGTCTCCGGTGAGCCATGGCTGCATAGTCATATCCAGTCTCATGTTAGAGTCTTTTTAAGAAGTTTGAAGGGGTTCACACCACTATTTCATCCTTTTTCTCTTTTTCCCTCGCATTATCTGTAAAATATCTCTCTTCCCTTTCTGCAGGTGGGCACAAGCTCAAAAAGCTTGCAGGGAAGCAGGGAAGTTACTGAGCAAGTTCATGCAGGAGAAGGTGAACCAGAAGGATAAACAGCAGGGGGTGCTGCCAGAGAGGAGAATGTAATGTACATAAAAAACTTACAATTTTTTTTGGCATATATATATTACAATAATACTACTTTCAAAATGTCCTATTCATTGCATAGTAATACTTTTCATGAGATAACCCCTTTAATAAAATGCAAAAACATCTTTCGGGTTCTTGGATCTAATTTTAATCATACAATGATTTCTTTTATTGAATAAGTACATTTTGTTAAATATTCATTCATCTATCCGCACAGACTCCTCAAGACTGCAGAATGTGATGGCGTTGGGGGCTCGAGAGCCCTTCCAACTTCTATGCAATGTGATATGTGCAGGAAATGGACTGTACTGCGAGATTATTGTTCAGGTTCTGCACAATTCACCTCTACAAGAAGAGAACCTTTACATTATCGGCAAAAGCCTATAACAAACCACGTGCCGATGAGAAATGAAGTAATTTTCCTTTATATTCCCTGACAGTATAACCTATAACAAAATGCCAAGGAATGAGTAGTCTTTGAAGACACCTTTGAAGGCACCTGAAATCTCCCAAGGACTCCTCATTTAATTATTTATGACTAGTACATCGGCGTGACGTGCCTCATGACTTCTAAAATGAAGCACTGCTTACAACCATCCTCCCGGACAAAGCTTCGGCTGGCACAACAAGGATACCGGGCGTAACCTGCAGACATAACATCTACGCACACACTCGTCAGTGGTAGCAAAGGTCATGGTGCCTGCATGTGCGTTCTAGCGGGCAAACAGCAGTATGGTTCATGAATGTGATTAGTAGATCAGGATGACTTCTTGAGGGCAGTGGAATAAGTGGAGCTCAGGCTCAAAACTCTTCTGTACACTCTTTTATAGCCCAGAGCTTCGACCCCAGTGCTGTATACATTAGGATTGGATGTAAATCATAATTCTATAGTCAGAAGGAACAACCAGGAACAGGGCCAAGTGGAGACCCCATAGGACAATGGTCTAATCTACTTTCTTCTGGTTGACCACCTGAGTGGTAGATATACAATAGTCTCCATTAGGATGATGGCCATTAACTTCTAGTAGCGTGAGTGTTCTATTACCACTGGGGCTCCTTTGCCAAGTTGGCACCATAGGCTTATGGGTTTAGAGGGATCTATAGAGTCATTCCTTGTTTCCCTGGACTACACAAGCCCACGGAACTCCTCAGACTGTCTTGTGCTAGATCTACTTGTAATGACAGGTGGGGAGCATTGCGGCCCTGAACACCCACACCACTGTCCCTAACTACTTGCACAATCTGCCCTAAATGACGGCCCACAACTTGGCGAAGGTCCCTGACGTAGCTAAGGACAGAGTCCTAAACCTAATGGGATAAAAAAGTAGTCAGACAGAAAGAGGTGAAAATCAGACAGGCAAAACCAGAACAGGATCAGAATCCAAAAGCTAAGTCAAATACACAGCAGAGTGAAACTAGGAGATACGGTCAGAGTGAAAGTCAGCAGACAAGGTGAGGTCAGAAACTAGCAGAGTCTAATACCAAAAAGAGTCTATTATCAAAAAAGGTCAAATAACAAGCAGAGTCAACTACCAGCAGGTCACTTCAGAGGCAAAATCAGAATAAGTCGGAAAAACAGGCAAATGGTCAGTGATTAAGAGTAACAAACACAAAAATAGCTAATGAGGCAGGAATACTAATCACAGGCAACTGTGGCGAGCAAATGCCTGTTTAAATAGCCTGTCCTAATTAAGCATGTGACGCCCGTGCCGAGCCAAATTGGGCCAGTGTCCCTGCTCCCTAATAGGCTAGCTTGCCATAGCAATAGCACAACACCCTCTGCGCCACCATAGTGCGGCCTGACTTGCTGTGGGGGCACAGACTAGAAAGTACATGACACTTCCCTGACCATAGATAAAAGTAAGTCCTCTCTGCCAAAGACATACTCAAAGGTGTTGTCCTTTGAGGTGATCACCACAGGGGAAGCTGCTTACAGCCACATAATTCTGCTTCACCAGGACATTCATATGCACTCTGCAACAGAACATACAAGAAGGAGCTGTCCAGATGGCTCAACACCCTACACCGGCCCGTCATGTATATGTGCATGACATATACCTGTGTCTGGTGGACAGGATCAGAATAGGGTTTCACCCCCTGGTTATTAAGAGGAACATTTTCACTCAATGATGGCAACAAGATATTGCAAATGGTGAAATAATTTTTGTAATTCCTGTGTGAGAAAGAAATTGGTACTCTGATCTCTGGTGAATGACATGTACAAGGATTAGTGTGTACTGTGTGCCCAGGCTGTACCCCGCTACAGTCTCCTATTGACCAACTAGAAAATAAAGAAGGAGCAAAAACGTTAGGTCTTGCCCCAAAAATTTCTCTCGACTGAAAGAAGTGAAAATCAGACAGGCAAAACCAAAACAGAATCAGAATCCAAAAGCTAAGTCAAATACACAGCAGAGTAAAACTAGGAGATACGGTCTAAGTGAAAGTCAGCAGGCAAAGGTGAGGTCACAAACTAGCAGAGTCTAATACCAAAAAGAGTCCATTATCAAAAAGGTCAAATAACAAAAACAGAAGGAGCAAAATCAGAACAAGCAAAAATGTTAAGTCTTGTCCCAAAAATTGCTCTTGACAGAAAAAGGTAAAAATAAGAAAGGCAAAACCAGAACAGGATCAGAAATAAAAAGCTAAGTCAAATACACAGCAGAGTAAAATTAGGAGATATACGGTCAGAGTGAAAGTCAGCAGGCAAAGGTGAGGTCACAAACTAGCAGAGTCTAATACCAAAAAGAGACCATTATCAAAAAAGGTCAAATGACAAGCAGAGTCAACTACCGGGAGGTCGCATCCGAGACTAAACCAGAATACAGTGGCAAAGTCAGAAAAACAGGCAAATGGTCAGCGATCCAGAGTAACAAACACAAAACTTGCTAATGAGTCAGGAATACCAATCACAGGCAACTGTGGCCAGCAGATTCCTGTTTAAATAGCCTGTCGTAAGGCTTCCCTACTTATCTATCTATGCAGCGTTCAGAATATTCCTGCTAATTGCTCCTTCCTGTAGTGTGCCGCCATCAGTGGGTGGCATACATGTACTGTACTGTTGCCATGATCAAATGAGTTCTTTCAAGCTGATGGGCTATCCTTAGGACAGGCCCCTGATACTAGATCGCTGGGTGTCCGACCCTTGGCACCCCCTATGTCTAGCTCTTCACCCAGACTTGACAACGTACTAGAGGCCCACAGAAAAAGTGAAGACCTCCAAGACAAGATGGCAACTCTCTTGGGCACTGCCTAAACCACATGGAACATGTTTGCAGCCCTGAATATGTTTGACATCATCCTGGTGTCCAAACGTACATTGGCGCGGCAGTGTGCAGGTCAACAAAGGGGGCATGGACTGAAAAACAGGACTTGTCAATCCCTGGGAAAACAAGATGGCGTGCTTTGAGTGACACACTGTTGACCTCCTTGAAGCCAATTATAAAAAGTGGTCAACTACGCCTTCGCCATGCCTGTGCAGTATGACATGAATGGGGTGGAGTTGTATTTGAGGGGTTTGCTCCCCATTTCCACCTGCTTTTATGGTCGTCAGTACACGTAGGTCACCCACTGATGGCGGTAGTCTACAGGATGGAACAATTAGCAGGAATATTCTGAAGGCCGCGTAGATTTTAATCACTAGGACATTAGTAGGGAAGCCTTAGGACAGCACAAATAAGCTCCAGCGTTGGCAGCCTACCCTCCCTGAGCTATGCTAAAATGCCGCTCTTCGGTGGCCTAAGTCAGCGTATTCCCCCGCTAAAAGTACCTCTCAAGTACTGTCATCTTGGCTTACGCAGCTCCCGGCTGACCTGTTCCACATCACTCCTAGGCATTGGAAGCACCCATCCGCCATGCAGAGGATATAAATCAAAGGACAAACTGGCGAGTGAGAGAAATCCTCGCTGGTGCCAGAATCTAATCACGGCCCGCCATAGATTTTCCCATTATACCTCGGATCAGAATTATTGATCCGTTTGGAGGACAGTCTATTAATTACCAGCCAGATGGACATGTTTCTTTACTTTTAATGGTGCTACTGATCAACTCAAGTCCTAAACTAGTAAAAAGAAACTGCACTTGTTGAGCCTGAGGAGGAGACGGAGACATCTCAGATACTGGAGGAACGGAGGGAAAATCAGCCGTGGGCAAAAATGTTACATTTGAACGCTAATAAATTAAGTCGAGCACCTGATTGGTGAAAACTTTAGAGTGGGAGGGGTGAGAGAAAAAGCAACCCCATGAGAGCTACTACGGCGGGTGGTGGTAGATAGCAAAAAAATAAATAAAAAAATCAAAGTCCCTTAAAGGGGTTCTCCAATGATTAAAGGGGTTGTCTCCCTTGAGTAAGTGGCATTTATCATGTAGAGAAAGTTAATACCAGGCACTTACTAATGTATTGTGATTGTCCATATTGCCTCCTTTGCTGGCTAGATTCATTTTTATCACATTATACACGGCTCGTTTCCATGGTTACGACCACCCTGCAGTCCATCAGTGGTGGTCGTGCTTGTACACTACAGGAAAAGGCCCCAGCCTCTCTGGTGGCCGAAGAAATGGGAGCAAACAAAGGCTGGTGCTTTTACCTATAGTGTGCAAGCACGACCACCACTTCTGGATTATAGGGTGGTCGTAACCATGGAAACGAGCAGTTTATAATGTGATGGAAAAATGAATCCAGCCAGCAAAGGAAGCAATATGGACAATCACAATACATTAGTAAGTGCCTTGTATTAACTTTCTCTACATGATAAATACCATTTGCTGAGGTGAGAGGACCACTTTAATGTAAAAAAATGAAAATCTCTTTCTAACAAAGCTAGAACCAGCCCTGCACCTCGCATGGATCCAGAGATCTCACCATTCATCTGCTACATTTTATTCCGGCTAGCAGCTCAGGGATGTGGCCTTTCTTTAGGGCGTGTCCCTTCTGCTGCAGCTATCTTCCTTTTCAAAGCTGAAGAGTCGTGTCCTTTCTTCTGCAGCTCACTCCCTGTAAATGTCATAGCTTCTAACAGTGGATACGGCTGGTGGCAGTTGAGCGATGGAACTGAGCATGTGCGACCACCTCAGTAGGTGGACATGCACATTAGTATACAGATAACATTGTTAACACCAGGGGGCATTATTATAATTAAGTAAAGAGAATATCTTACGGCTGGAGCAGAAAGCAAATTATAAAAGTAACTATTTTTCATGCCGATAAAATGTAATCCCCTTCAAATCCATAAAACTGCTTATTTCTACTATAGGCCGCAATGGCTGGCCCTACGGTGGTGCATTCTCCTTTGTGTAGATCTGCCATATTTGATTGGGTGGATCCTTTTTCAGTAAACTAGGCGGATTACTAGGACTCTGGCCCGAAATTATCTTTGGGGAAACCCAGCAGTAAGTCTATAAGTTGGTGTAGACTTGGGCTATATTTTTTGCCACTTTCTGGCACAAATTATAGTAAATCGGTTGGGCCGCACCTTCACGTTAAAGTTGCAAATGCACAACATTTAGACAGCTTTATTCTGGTGCAAAGACAATGAGAAATCCCCCATGTATACATCTGTATGCAGAAAGCTCCCCCTACTGGTGGCTTGAAGTAGGCACTATGACAGCATCACAGGAAACAGGGCGACCCCATAGCAGTTGTGGTTCTTGCTTCTATGGTATGTATTCTCATGAGAGTATCTGAAAATGGGTTTTCTAATAAAGTGACAGCTTCTCGGCACTACTATATAATTCACAGGAGAGACCAGGTCCTCGTGTGCCCTCCATTCCCCGCTCATTATAACAGAACTTGGGAGGCAGCCAAGGCCTTTGCTTCTTGTTCTATGTAGAAATTTCTACATTTATATATTGTTTTTATCTTGAAAGGAGTCGGGGAAAAAAACTTCAAGTCTTCAAAAGTCATTGCATGATAAAAAAAGGAATGGAAGGTTTCAGTGTGGCGACACATGACATCGACGTGGGGGACTGCATTACTAGCAATTCCCTAATATAATGGGACCATCCCTTTACAGATAGGACTGAATGGATTACAGAGCTCCAGGGCATCAATCCCCCCGCAGACACCATTTATGGTGAACCAGAAGGCCATCGTAGGTTCCTCCATCCAGGGCAAAAATTCTAGTTTTACACTGGCAAGGGTGACCACCAAAGGACACATAGGCTGCATGGCCAGCGGCTATCCCCTAGCTACAGTTTTGAACCAGTCTCAGGGAGTTTGATTGATTATAATAATAATGTTAATTAAAGGGGTTCTCCGGCAGTACAAAATTGATGACCTTAAAGGGCATCTGTCAGCAGATTTGTCCCTATGACACTGGCTGACCTGTTACATGAGCACTTGGCAGCTGAAGACATCTGTGTTGGTCCCATGTTCATATGTGCCCGCATTGCTGAGAAAAATGATGTTTTATTATATGCAAATGAGCCTCTAGGAGCAACGGGGGCGTTACCATTACACCTAGAGGCTCAGCTCTCTCTGCAACTGCCGCATCCTCGGCACTTTGATTGACAGACTAGGCCTGATGATGTTTTCACTGCCTGGTCCTGTCGATAAAAGTTCAGAGGGTGCGGCAGTTTACGAAAGAGCAGAGCCTCTAGGTGTAATGGTAACGCCCCCGTTGCTCCTAGAGGCTCATTTGCATATAATAAAACATCATTTTTCTCAGCAATGCGGACACATATGGACATGGGACCAACACAGATGTATTCAGCTGCCAAGTGCACATGTAACAGGTCAGCCGGTGTCATAGGGACAAAACTGCTGACAGATGCCCTTTAGGCTACATGCACGTGACAGTTTTTTTTTGCTGTCCGCAAATCGTGGATCCGTCTTCCTTTTTTTTTCACATCCACATCCGTTTCATGTGTCGGCAAATTTTGTAGGTTGTGTTTCCGTGTGTCTTCCGTTTTTTTTTTGCGTATCCGCAAAAAAAACTGGAAGGCTTGAACCAACCTGTACAAGTGCCCTGGTTTCCAAGCAACCATCCGCAAAAAAAAAACGGATGCGGATGACAAACGGATTGCTTCCGTTGGTCATCCACATTTTTTGCGGACCCATTGACTTCTATGGGTCCGCAAACCGTTTTTTGCGGACAAGAATGGGACATGCCATATTTTTTGGGCGGACATGAAATGCGGACAGCGGACACGGACAGGCAACAGAAGAGGCATCCGCATTTTTAACGGATCCATAGAAATGAATGAGAAACCATCGGATCCGCAAAAAAACGGAACGGAGGCCGCAAAAAAACACTGCCGTGTGCATGTAGGCTTAGGGTTATAGCAAAAGAGCTAGTCTGGACTTGGGTTGTCTGGCGAGCGGGTGGACATAAAGCTTGGGTTGTGTTATGCGCCTTGTGTCCACCCGCTCGCCAGACAACCTAAGTCCAGACTAGCTCTTTTGCTATTTCCACATTATACCTAAGTGGCGGCCTGGCCCCCGCCCAAGGTCCATTTGGACACCCTCGGCAGCACCAACCAGACGAGTCCAGTCTTCCCAGCCTTCCTTCATTAGGGTTGCACCTAATTCAGTGCAACTTGATCAGGTGAGTAAAATATACTCACCCTAATGCACACGACAGTTGTTTTTAGCGGCCCGCAAAATGAGGTTCCTTTGTTCCGTGATCCGTTTTTGGTTCCGTTGTGTGTAATTTTAATATCTCCACCCAGGATAATGAAATATATATGCAGGTCACGGATGCGGATGACAGTCGGATGTGCCTCCGTATTTTTTCACGGTCCCATTGACTTGAATGGGTCCGCGAACCGTTTTTTGCGGACAAGAATAGGACAGGTTATATTTTTTGGACGGACAGTAATCACGGACGCGGAGAACAAACGGTGCATTTGACGAGTTTTCCACGGACCCATTGAAAACCAATGGGTCCGCAGAAAAGCACGAAAAACGGCTCAACGGACACGGAATCAAACAACGGTCGTGTGCATGAGGCCTAATCTAAAGGACACCGCATTCTCTCTTGCAAAATCAGCTATGAGCGCCTTCTCTCCTCTCGTGGCCACTTTTCTGCTTTAAGGGTTATGTCCACCAAAAAAAAGTTGCCCAGGATTAGAAAAATGGTCAGCTTTGTCCTATAAACAGCGCCACTCTTGGGTCACGTCAGGTATTGTAGCTTAACATCCTTCAAGCGACCACTGCAATACCAGACACAACCCAGGGGGTTCTCTAACCCTGGACAACCCATACAGCACCACTGCCTAAAGACGATCTTATCCGGGAAATTATCAGCAATATAATTGACGCAACCAGAAGCATTTCTTCAGACTTCTCTCTAGAAGTAGGTGAATTCTCCCCGGTTCCATCATGAATAATAATCGAGGCGTAGAGGAAACACAGATGATCCACTTTTCCACTTGAGTTGTCTTCTACATCTACATGATAACTATGACCACAGGCAGTGTCTGTGTCCCTCTCGTACGCTGTAACCTCTGTCCCTGCTGAAGGAACGTTTTTCCAGAAGAATGAGCCCTTGTAGACGGTATCAGCCGTAACCGCGAGGCGGTGGACAGTGCAGACTCTCAAGAGATGATGGAGAACCTCAGGTGGTAAGATATTAGGGCATGTTCACACGTGGCTGACTTCTTCACAGAGAAGTTCACTCTAGGCTTCGAAAAAAAGGATCATTTCTGTATCCACATGGATCTTTCCACCACTGGGGCTATGACGACCCCATCCGTGTATGTGGGGTGGAATCTGGACCAAGAAAGTTCTATTTGGTTATTTCTGCCCATTGATTTTTCAAGAAATTCTCCACTTTGGACAATCCCTTTTGGTCAAAAGGACCCCCCAATGATGAGATGATCACAGGGTCTCCGCTGAGGAGATCTCTGGAAATCATCTCTAAACAAGTGATCGATCTCCCTGCAGCACCCCCGCAGGGGAGGTGAAGCATTACACCATTGTTATTTAGATAGATGGGCTGTACTGCTCTGACAGACTCCAGCAGCGGAAGAGAAGCTCCTTGTAGATGATCTCACTCATATAGGAGGAATCTGAAGGAGGACCCCCTACATTAACTCCATAGGAGGTCTGTATACAGCAGGGGTGCACAACCTTTTCTGGTTGGGGGCCACATTGTCAGCCATAACCAATTCCAGGGCCGAAAATAAAACTTAAAGGGGTATTACCACCTGAAATGCTGTATTTTTGGCATATTGAACATACAGTATGTACTATAAATGTCTAGTTACAGTTCTAGGACTCCCATCTAATAGAAAGATGGGAATACATGAAAGATACATGTAAGAAGCCATAAGACATAGACCTACATGGCTTTTACCAGATGTTTGGGGGCCGCACAGAATGGTATCGAGGGCCGCATGTGGCCCCTGGGCCGCAGGTTGTGCACCCCTGGTATACAGCTTTATGGGTGAGGTCATGATAGCTCCTTATTGAGACAATATTATGTATTGTAGCTGGAGAACTTTACAGTCTATCTATCTATCTATCTATCTATCTATCTATCTATCTATCTATCTCTCTCATATCTAGCTATGAAACTACTGTATCTATCTATCTATCTATCTATCTATCTATCTATCTATCTCTCATATCTATCTATCTCATCTATCTCATATCTATCTATTATCTATCTATCTATCTATCTATCTCTTCTATCTATCTATCTATCTATCTATCTCTTCCTATATGTCTAATAAAAGGTAACAATTGCTCACGAGTTTCTAATCTCACAATTCTCGTGATTAGATTTATCCCATAAAACTCTTCTATCTATAGATATTTCTCCATTCTATTAGGCTCTAGGAGTATATACGCAGTATATAGCAGTATTTTCTGACTGCAGCGTGTGAAGAGTCAGGAAACTATTGCCAAAACCCATAAACCCTTCGCCATCATCTGACTGACGCATATCATAAAAATGAAGTCAATGGTCTATAGAAGACTGACTGATGACAGGGACTACGGGCAATTACCACAAGGTAAATCCACTGCATGGAAAGGGTTAATGCTGTGGAGGTGGTAAGAGAAGACCCCGTCATTAATGCTTGTGTGGTCATTTTAGGGTTTGAACCCCCTTCCCCCCACCCAGTGTCTCAATATTCTCCTTCTACACTGATTTAAGTATCTAGGACATTGGGTGATCCTCAGCGTCCATGAAGAAGACCTTAAGTGATCCCAGCTCCTTGGCCAGACGGGGCACTGGGATACACCAGTTTGGAGGGATTTTGGGGTGAAGCCGCCACAGGGACGCTCTCCAGTGAAGCCATCTGTCATGGTCACCTTGCTGGCAGTATTTGTGCAGTCCTAGCAGTGCTTCTCGGTAACCGCGCTCAATCATTCTTAATGACTTCTGCTCGAGATGTAAGCTGAGAGAATTAGAAATTTAGGGGCTCCTAAAATGAAAATGGCAGCACTGTTCCCCTGTGACACCGCAGATACACGTCTTATAGATACACTAACTTTATCTTTGCCACTGAGAACAGATTTAAAGGGGAAGTCCACTTTCAAAAATTTTAAAAAAAGGAAAAAAATGAGCCCCTCTTTACCGAGTCATGAATATGGAGTGCTTTATGTTTTCCTATAGAAACATGGGTAAGTTTGACATGTATGGGCAGACGCTCTGGTGGGTTCACATTAGACCCCAAGACTTATGAAAATTTGAAGACTTTTTTTAATGAATTTACCTCAATTTCCTATTTAAGAAGTCAGGACAGGTTAACCATTGGAGCAAAATTAGAATTAATGGATGTTAACCTCCTGGATCCTCTAATATACAGAGAGGTGAGGGCAGGTAATGGTTACTTTAGCTGGCGGCTCTCCTATGTATAATACATATTGGTGAGGAGCAGTCATGTATGTTGTACGTACGGGCGATGGGTCATGTATGTTGTACGTACGGGCGATGGGTCATGTATGTTGTACGTACGGGCGACGGGTCATGTATGTTGTACGTACGGGCGATGGGTCACGTATGTTGTACGTACGAGCGATGGGTCATGTATGTTGTACGTATGGGCGATGGGTCATGTATGTTGTACGTATGAGCGATGGGTCATGTATGTTGTACGTATGGGCGATGGGTCATGTATGTTGTACGTATGGGCGATGGGTCATGTATGTTGTACGTACGGGCGATGGGTCATGTATGTTGTACGTACGGGCGATGGGTCATGTATGTTGTACGTACGGGCGATGGGTCATGTATATTGTACGTACGGGCGATGAGTCATGTATGTTGTACGTACGGGCGATGGGTCATGTATGTTATGCGTAGGGCGATGGGTCATGTATGTTGTACGTACGGGCGGCGGGTCATGTATGTTGTAGCGTACGGGCGATGGGTCATGTATGTTGTACGTACGGGCGATGGGTCATGTATGTTGTACGTACGGGCGATGGGTCATGTATGTTGTACGTACGGGCGATGGGTCATGTATGTTGTACGTACGGGCGATGGGTCATGTATGTTGTACGTACGGGCGATGGGTCATGTATGTTGTATGTATGGGCGATGGGTCATGTATGTTGTACGTACAGGCGATGGGTCATGTATGTTGTACGTACGGGCGATGGGTCATGTATGTTGTACGTACGGGCGATGGGTCATGTATGTTGTACGTACGGGCGATGGGTCATGTATGTTGTACGTACGGGCGATGGGTCATGTATGTTGTACGTACGGGCGATGGGTCATGTATGTTACTAGTGATAAGAAATAAAATGTTCAGATGTAAAGAGACAAAACAATTTTAGGCAAAATCAGACGACTGTTCCCATATTGGGCTCGTGTGAAAATTTTCTATAAGGAGAATGAAAAACATTTCAAAAAACATCTCAACTGCAATTAAAATTGTTGAGTGATCAGAAGTGATCACCCCAGATCTGATGGTCCTCATTCATACCCATCTTTATAGATCATCAGAAGTGATCACCCTGATGGTCCTCATTCATACCCAACTTTATAGATCCTCAGAAGTGATCACCCCAGATCTGATGGTCCTTATTCATACCCAGCTTAAGAAAAATAGGAAGTGATCAACCCAGATCTGATGGTCATCATACATATCCATCTTTATAGATAATCAGAAGTGATCACCCCAGATCTAATGGTCATCATCCATACCCAACTTTATAGAAAATAAGAAGTGATCACCCCAGATCTGATGGTCCTCATTCATACTTAGCTTTGAAGATAATCATAAGTGATCACCCTGATGGTCCTCATTTATAATCAGCTTTCTAGATAATTAGAAGTGATCACCCCAGATCTGATGGTCATCATTCATACCCAGCTTTGTAGATAATCAGAGGTGATCACCACAGATCTGATGGTCGCCATCCATATCCAGCTTTACAGTTAATCAGAAGTGATCACCATTTAAACCCAGCTTTATATATAACTGGAAGTGATCACCCCAGATCTGATGGTCACCATTCATACCCAGCTTTATAGATTATCATAAGAAGTGATCGCCCCAGATCGGATGATCCTCATTCATAACCAACTTTATAGATCCTCAGAAGTGATCACCACAGATCTGATGGTCCTCATTCATAACCAACTTTATAGATCCTCAGAAGTGATCACCCCAGATCTGATGGTCCTCATTCATACCCATCTTTATAGATCATCAGAAGTGATCACCCTGATGGTCCTCATTCATACCCATCTTTATAGATCATCAGAAGTGATCACCCTGATGGTCCTCATTCATACCCAGCTTTATGAATAATCAGAGGTGATCACCCCAGATCTGATGGCCACCATCCATATCCAGCTTTACAGTAAATGAGAAGTGATCACCATTTAAACCCAGCTTCATATATAACTGGATGTGATCACCCCAGATCTGATGGTCACCATTCACACCCAGCTTTATAGATCATCAGAAGTGATCACCCAAGGTCTGATAGTCATCATTCATACCCAGTTTTATAAATCCTCAGAAGCGATCACCCCAGATCTGATGGTCCTTATTCATACTTAGCTTTATATATAACTGGAAGGGATCAACCCAGGTCTGATGGTCACCATTCACACCCAGCTTTACAGTTAATCAGAAGTGATCACCATTCACACCCAGCTTTATAAATCCTCAGAAGTGACCACCCCAGATCTGATGGTCCTTATTCATACTCAGCTTTATGGATAATCAGAGGTGATCACCCCAGATCTGATGGCCACCATCCATATCCAGCTTTACAGTTAATGAGAAGTAATCACCATTTAAACCCAGCTTCATATATAACTGGATGTGATCACCCCAGATCTGATGGTCACCATTCACACCCAGCTTTATAGATCATCAGAAGTGATCACCCAAGGTCTGATAGTCATCATTCATACCCAGTTTTATAAATCCTCAGAAGCGATCACCCCAGATCTCATGGTCACTATTCACACCCAGCTTTATAGATCATCAGAAGTGATCACCCCTGATCTGATGGTCACCATCCATATCCTGCTTTACAGTTAATCAGAAGTGATCACCATTCACACCCAGCTTTATAAATCCTCAGAAGTGATCACCCCAGATCTGATGGTCACCATTCACACCCAGCTTTATAAATCCTCAGAAGTGATCACCCCAGATCTGATGGTCACCATTCACACCCAGCTTTATAAATCCTCAGAAGTGATCACCCCAGATCTGATGGTCACCATTCACACCCAGCTTTATAAATCCTCAGAAGTGATCACCCCAGATCTGATGGTCCTTATTCATACCCAGCTTTATATATAACAGGAAGGGATCAACCCAGGTCTGATGGTCACCATTCACACCCAGCTTTATAGATCATCATAAGAAGTGATCACCCCAGATCTGATGACCCTCATTCATACCCAGCATTACAGATAATCATATGTCCACTTACCTGTACCAGTCCAACCCTCTCTCATAGTTCCTGTCAAAGAAGTGGGGTTCAGTGCCCATAGCTCTCACTTCTGGATGCACCCTAATAAATTCCAGGACTGCTCTAGTGCCCCCCTTCTTGACCCCCACAATGATGGCCTGGGGCAGCCTCTTGTGCCCGTATCGGGGTGCAGCCGTGCTATTCCCAGTGGGGTGCGCCTGGTGCTCGGTAGGTTTTGGGGGGCTCCCAGTCATTTCGGGGGGTTCCGTCTGATTCTTGCCACTCCAGTCCGGGTAGGAGGATAGGTCCGTGTTGGAGAAGGTAAGTGCAGCTCCGGAGTGGGGGCACAGGAGCACCTTCTGCAGTAGTTTCTTGCCCCCCAGCAGTGGGGGGCAGCCGAGGTGCTGATACCCCTGGCTGTGCATGTTGGGGTGCCCCCCGCGCAGGATGAGGTTGTAGCAGAGCAGGGTGCAGGACAGGCACAGGGTGCACAGGAAGAGGTACCTGCGGGCATTGCGGGGGCTCAGTCTGGGTGCCATGGCTCCACGCACAGGGGCCACATTGTGGCACCCCCGGGCTCCTGCATGTGTGACTGTCCCGGTAAAGCTGCACACCCGGCACTGGTAGCTGCTGGCACACCCCCACCTCATCTGAGAGCAGCCTGGTGAAGGAGGGCTCTCAGGATCCCCCACCCTTCTGGCTTTAACCCACCCGATGCCAGGACCGGTCAGACATGCGGCGCTTAACCCCCTGCCCTGCCGAGCTCTCCAGTATGACAGATGCCAAGCCTATGTTTTAGCAGCAGCTTTGCAGGAAGAGATTTTTCTTGGAGAAAATCTTATGATTTTCTCCAAGAAACCCACAAACCAGTAGGTATTTCTTAGAAAATTCATCTTCTGGTGTAAATACCTTAAAAAACATGAATAAGGACAGATTTAGGAACCTGGCCAAAAGCGACCAATCACAGCGCTGCTTTTATATGTCGGGTGAACTCATAGAAATGAAAGCTGCGCTGGGATTGGTTGCTATGGGCAACAAAGCCAGTTGTTCTTTTGGGTTTATTAATCATGGCGTTTTATCCCCTGGATGAAAAGTAATAACATTTGCCGCCTTTTGATCAGGAAATGAAATCCACTTCAGCTATAAGCGCTATGTATGCCATGAATTAATATGTGGCATGAATCAATACATTTTTTGGAAAGATAAAAACCGTGCCCAACCATTTTTTAAAACGGGGCCAGAAAAGTCGCAAGTGATGGCGCAGAGATGGCGTGGGCCATCATATGTGACTTTCCTGTGCTAAAATTAAAAAGAAACTGGCATTTAATTGATTGATAAATTCCCTTTGTGGTTCTAGCGCCTTATTTAAAAAGCCTTTGCAAAAAAAAATTGTGGCAGACGTGGAAATGGTGGGCGGGGCTTTACAGTCACCCTCCTGACAAGGCGCATCCTACATACCTTACACAGACAGCCCATTGACTTAACGAGCATCGGTCAACAGGATCAACCCCATTAAACCAGGCACAGCATCTGCTAGGGTTGAGCCTGCTTAGTAAAATGATATCTCAATTACGCACATCTGTTGAGCCATTCCTGAGTAATATCACTTTGCTATGTAAATTTGGTTTACGGTGCACTCAGGGACGGGCACTTTCCCCTAGGAGCAGCAGAAGTTTGCAGTGCACCCAGGGATGGGCACTTTCCCACTGGAGCAGCAGAAGTTTGTGGCTCACACAGGGATGGGAAGTTTGTGGTGTACCCTGAGACAAGCACTTTCACCTTGGAGCAGCAGAAGTTTGCAGTGCACCCAGGGACGGGTACTTTCCCCTTGGAGCAGCAGAGATTTGCGGTGTACCCAGGGACGGGCACTTTCCCCTTTGAGCAGCAGAAGTCTTCGGCTCACCCAGGGACAGGCACCTTCCCCCTAGAGCAGCAGAAGTTTGCAGTGCACCCCGGGACAGGAAATTTCCCCTTAGAGCAGCAGAGGTTTGCGGTGCCCCCAGCGGTGGGCACTTTCCTCTTGGAACAGCAGAGGTTTGCAGTGCACCCTGGGACAGGCACTTTCCCCTTGGAGCAGCAGAGGTTTGCATTCCCCCCAGGGGTAGGCACTTTTCCCTTGGAGGAGCAGAAGTTTGTGGTGTACCCTGAGACAACTAGTTTCAACTTGGAGCAGCAGAGGTTTGCGGTGTACCCAGGAAGGGGAACTTTCCCCTTGGAACATCAGAGGTTTTCGGCTCACCCAGGGACGGGCACTTTTCCTTTTGGAGCAGCAGAGGTTTGCAGTGCACCCCGGGACAGGCACTTTCCCCTTGGAGCAGCAAAAGTTTGTGGTATACCCTGAGACCAGTAATTACAACTTGGAGCAGCAGAAGTTTGCGGTGTACCCAGGGACGGGCACTTTCCCCTTGGAGCAGCAGAAGTTTGCGGTGTACCTATGGACGGGCACTTTACCCTTGGAGCAGCAGAAGTTTGTGGTGTACCCTGAGACCAGTAATTACAACTTGGAGCAGCAGAAGTTTGCGGTGTACCCAGGGACGGGCACTTTCCCCTTGGAGCAGCAGAAGTTTGCGGTGTACCTATGGACGGGCACTTTCCCCTTGGAGCAGCAGAAGTTTGCGGTGTACCTATGGACGGGCACTTTACCCTTGGAGCAGCAGAAGTTTGTGGTGTACCCTGAGACCAGTAATTACAACTTGGAGCAGCAGAAGTTTGCGGTGTACCCAGGGACGTGCACTTTCCCCTTGGAGCAGCAGAAGTTTGCAGTGTACCCATGGACGGGCACTTTCCCCTTGGAGCAGCAGAAGTTTGCGGTGTACCCAGGGACGGGCACTTTCCCCTTGGAGCAGCAGAAGTTTGCAGTCCCCCCAGGGGTGGGCACTTTCCCCTTGGAGCAGCAGAAGTTTGTGGTGTACCCTGAGACAACTAGTTTTATCTTGGAGCAGCGAGGTTTCCTGTGGGGTAGCCAGAAGTTTGCAGTATACCCATGGACGGGCACTTTCCCTTGAGCAGCAGAAGTTTGCGGTGTACCCAGGGACGGGCACTTTCCCCTTGGAGCAGCAGAAGTTTGCAGTCCCCCCAGGGGTGGGCACTTTCCCCTTGGAGCAGCAGAAGTTTGTGGTGTACCCTGAGACAACTAGTTTTATCTTGGAGCAGCAGAGGTTTGCGGTGTACCCAGGGATGGGCACTTTCCCCTTGGAGCAGCAGAAGTTTGTGGTGTACCCAGGGACGGGCACTTTCCCATTGGAGCAGCAAAAGTTTGCGGTGTACCCAGGGATGGGCACTTTCCCATTGGAGCAGCAGAAGTTTGCGGTGTACCCAGGGACGGGCACTTTCCCCTTGGAGCAGCAGAAGTTTGCGGTGTACCCATGGACGGGCACTTTCCCCTTGGAGCAGCAGAAGTTTGCGGTGTACCCAGGGACAGGCACTTTCCCCTTGGAGCAGCAGAAGTTTGCAGTCCCCCAGGGTGGGCACTTTCCCCTTGGAGCAGCAGAAGTTTGTGGTGTACCCAGGGACGGGCACTTTCTCATTGGAGCAGCAAAAGTTTGCGGTGTACCCAGGGACGGGCACTTTCCCATTGGAGCAGCAGAAGTTTGCGGTGTACCCAGGGACGGGCACTTTCCCCTTGGAGCAGCTGAAGTTTCCTGTGCACTCAGGGACAGGTACTTTCCCCTTGGAGCAGTAGAGGTTTTCGGCGCACCCAGGGACGGGCACTTTCCCCTTGGAGCAGCAGAGGTTTCCAGTGCACCCGGGAGAGGCACTTTCCCCTTGGAGTAGCAGTGGTTTGAGGTGCACCCAGGGACTTTCCCCTTGGAGCAGCAGAGGTTTGCAGTTCAAAAACAGCGCCACTCCTGTCCACGGGTTGTGTGCGGTATTGCAGCTGTGCCCCACTGTATCGAATGGAGCCGAGCTGCAATACCAGAAACATCCTGTAGGGTGGTGCTGTTTTTTGGGGAAAAAAGCAGCCTGTTTATCTCATCCTGGAGAACCCCTTTAAAGTCTGATGTATGTTTCTGCAATAGAATTCTGAAGCCGCACCCATGAATTTTTGCTGAAGGTGTGCAGCTGATTTGCACGAGGGTTGTCATTTAAAGAGTTAAATCCCCCGCCTTTCTGGGTGAAATTAGTGACAAGCCGTGGCAGTTTTTTTTTTTTCTGATGTACTGATGGAAACGTGTGCAGAAATTTGGGGGTTTGGATGCAGACAACACATTGACATGCACGGGATGCAGTTTTCGCCTGGATCGGCGTAAAAATCTGACATGTGTGAACAGCGCCAGAACAGTGTGTCGTTTACACACTGAACATATTTGAATATCAAAGTCTTGTTAGAGAATGCAGCGGGTTTAGGGCCACTGACCCCTGGGGACCCACCATCGCTTCTCTCCCATCTTCTTCATGACAGCTGGATACATTGTGATGCCCTCATTGATCCAAAGCTGCCGCGTTGGACGGAGTTATGGAGAAGGTTTATCTTTCCGACCGTCCATCTTCAGCCTGCGGTGCTAATGAGTGCACCGCCCCGTGCCAGGGCAGAGCGGGTGGTAACCTGCTGTCATCATGTGCCATTATGGGGGTATTCCAGCTTTACTCTGGTCATGTTGGGGACGGACCCTTCTCCACGACGTCTTCCAGCTCTTACATTATAGGTGAAGGGGCAGAACAGCAGATAATAGCCTTCTGCCTTTGTCACGGGTGAACGCTGAAAGCAAATGAATGTAGCGGGATCACATTTAATGCAGTTTTCCCATCGTTATATGCAAATGAATGGACGGAGGAAGGGATGGTAGATGGCGTAAGAACGTCCTTGAGACGCCGGGATCAACGCCTAATGAAGAACGTATCTTTGTTATCTGACCTGGGTTTAGAGGTCGTCTAAATACTCATTTTAATGCAAATATTTATTTTTATTTTTCTAGAGACATCTTTGGAGAAATCTGGAGCCATCTTCGCTATTCTACATATGTTCCTCTGTTATTCCTTCTGGAATTCATCTGGAACTGCATTGAATGACAACTAGCTGGTATGTATGAGGTCAGCAAAATTGTGCCCTGGTGTCTCGTGTTAGGGAAAACTAGGGTCTGACATGTTTTATTCCGTATCTGAAGTACGTTGCTGCCAGCAGAGGATCTCAAAACCGCAGAAAAACGCAACAGTTTTAATTCAACCGGCTGCATCCGTTCACAACGGATCCGCTGGTATTAGAGAAAAATGAACATGCCGGATCTGACATCAAATACCATTGTAAATCAAGGGGCGGCAGATCCGTTTTTTTTTTGTGTCTGGAAAAACGGATCTGGCACCATTGATTTACATAGTTTTTGATGTCGGCATGTTCAGTTTCAGGATGTTTCCCATGCCGCACACAAAAACGCTGCTTGTACTCCCTTACGGTTTGTTCAGTTTTGACCATATTAACAATTAATGGGGACAAAACTGAAGCGTTTTCCTCCGGTTTTGAGATCCTCTGCCGGAATGGAAGACGCAGATGTGAAAGTAGAAAAGCTTCATTTTTTCATGTATAATAGGTATAGTACCACTGCACCACTGTAAGGGCTCGTTCATGCGACCGTATGGTTTTGAGGTCCATTTTTAACGGATCCATTTTTCAGTTTTTGGTTTCAGTAATGTTTCCGTTCCATTTCTGTATGGTTTCTGTTTGTGATCCGTTTTTTGGGGATCGCAAATGGAAACGGAAGCATATAATAATGTTTTAACAGTAAGTACATTGAAAAATTGGGCTGGGCATAACATTTTCAATAGAGGCTTCCGCAAAAACGGAGTGGATATGGAAGACATACGAATGCATTCCGTATGCATTCTGTTTTTTTTACAGCCCCATTGACTTGAATGGAGCCACGGAACGTGATATGCGGGCGATAATAGGACATGACTCAAAATGTAGCGAAACAGAAATACGGAAACAAATTGCATACGGAGTACATTCCATTTTTTTTGCGGACCCATTGAAATGAATTGTTCCGTATAAGGACGGTATACTGAACGCAAAAAATGGCCCATATATGGAACGCAATAAATGTTTGAGCGTGTGAGCGATCCCTAATCCAGAATAATCTCTAATCCTTCATTCTATTGTTTGTCAAGGGTGGACTGAGAATTTAAAGTGGCCCCTGGAAAAAAGAAAACCTAAAAGTGGCCCCATGTTGTAGGTGGGTACAAATTGACAGACGGCGGGGGTAACACAAGTAGGTGGGGACGGTATTACCATATTGCGGCACAAAATACCGGCCCGGCAGAGCCAAATACCTCAGTGCAACACAAAATAATGTCCCAGCAGCACTAAACCTCCTCAGTAACTGCCCCTCGGTGGTGGCCAGCGCTGGGTGCCACGTTCTGTCCTCCTACTCCAGATGCCTCAGGATGGCAATACAGTTGAATTCAGGAATAACGAGGGGGCCTGTAGTCGCCGACCAGGTACATAACTACTTGACGCACCCAGCGTTAATTAACTCCAGGAGCGACAGGTCATTACTTACCTGGCTGGCGGCCATGAAGCCCACAGGGAACTTTCCCTGTAAAGTTTATGGCCAGTCTGCCCCTGGTGCTGCTGTACGTATTTTGTTTGCTGTCTGCATGTTAGCTTAATTGATGGGCACCTGCGACTTTAGATGTGCTAGTCTAAATTTTCTTGCAGTATGATTGGAGGTTAGCTGCCTCCTTTTAGATAATAAAGTTTAAAATTAAAAGTAAAAAAAAGTGTTTTTAATAAAAAAGAAAAAAACGCCCTTTTCCTCAGATTTTATAATAAAAAATAGAAAAATAAAACACGCTTATTATGTATCCCCGCGTCCGTAATGACCGTCTCTATAAATATATCACATGATCCACCCCGTCCGATAAACACCATTGACTGTGCCAAAAAAAGCCATTTTTGTCACCTTACATCACAAAAAGTGCAACCCAAGCGATCAAAAAGGTGTATGTCCCACAAAATGGTATCAATTAAACCATCACCTCGTCCTGTAAAAAATGAGACCCTACATAAGAAAATCACTCAAAAAAAAAAAAAAAAAAAATGGCTCTCAGAACATGGAGACAGTAAAACATAATTTTTTTGTTTGAAATATGCTATTATTGTGTTAAAGTCCGTACGAGTCACAACCTAACCCCTCAGGTGAACACCGTAAAAATTAATAAATAAAAACTGTGCCGAAATTACCAGTTTTTTTGACACCTTGCCCCATGAAGTGTAATAATGAATGATCAAAAAATCATATGTACCCAAAAATGGTACCAATAAAAATGCCAACTCTTCCTGCAAAAAAACGAGCCCCTGCATAAGACGATTGGCAGAAAAATCTAAAAAATAAGGAGTTCAGAAAATAAAAACACAAAAACATAATTTTTGTTTTTAAAAATGCTTTATTATGTAAAACTGAAAGAAACAAACAAAGTAAAGTAGACATATTTTAAATCACTACGTCCGTAACAGCCTGCTCTCTAAAAATAGCACATGATCTACCCTGTTAGATAAATGTTGTAAAAAATAAAAAGCGTGCTAAAACAGCCATTTTTTGGTTACCGTGCCTCACAAAAAAAAGTAATATAGAGCAATAAAAAATCATATATACCCCATAATACTACCGATAAAACTGGCACCGTATCCCCTAGTTTCCAAAATGGGGTCATTTTTTGGGAGTTTCCACTGTAAGAATGATCTGGAGGGCTTCAAAGGGGACACGGCATCTAAAAACCAGTCCAGCAAAAATCTGCCTTCCAAAAACCATATGGCGCTTCTTTTCTTCTGCGCCCTGCCGCGTGCCCTTACATCAGCTTACGACCACATGCGGGGTGTTTCTGTAAGCCGCAGTATCAGGGTATTGAGTTTTGTTTGGCTGTTAACCCTTGATGTATTAAAGAAAAAAATGGATTAAAATGGAAAATCTGCCAAAAAAGTGAAATTTAGAAATTCCATCTCCATTTTCCTTTAATTCTTATGGAACACCTAGAGCAGGCATCCTCAAACTGCAGCCCTCCAGCTGTTGCAAAACTACAACTCCCAGCATGCCCAAACAGCCTACAGGTATCAGCCTACAGCAGGGCATTGTGGGAGTTGTAGTTTTACAACAGCTGGAGGGCCGCAGTTTGAGGATGCCTGACCTAGAGGGTTAACAAAGTTTGTAAAATCAGTTTTGAGTAACTTCAGGGGTGTAGTTTCTACAATGGGGTCATTTATGGGGGGTTTCCACTGAGTAAGCCCCACAAAGTGACTTCAGACCTGAACTGGTCCTTAGAAAGTGGGGTTTGGAAATTTTCTAAAAGATTTAAAGAATTGCTACTAAAATTCTAAGCCTTCTAACGTCCTAAAAAAATAAAATGACACTTATAAAATGATGCCAACATAAAGTAGACCTATGGGGAATGTTAAGTAATAAATATTTTATGAGGTATCACTTTCTGTTTTAAAAGCAGAGAAATAGAAATTTTGAAAATTTTGAATTTTTCAACATTTTTGGTAAATTTGGGATTTTTTTCATAAATAAAGGTGAAATAGATAGACTTAAATTTATGACTATCATGAAGTACAATGTGTGGCGAGAAAACAGTCTCAGAATGGCTTGGTTAAATAAAAGTGTTCCAAAGCTATTACCACATAAAGTGACACATGTCAGATTTGCTAAATTGGCCTGGGCAGAAGGGCGAAAACTGTCCCGGGGTAGAAGGGGTTCAGCACTCTCTGCCCATCTGACCAGGGCTTTTAGGGTACTTTCACACTTGCGTTATTTTTTTCCGGCATAGAGTTCCGTCAAAAGGGCTCTATGCGGAAAAGAACTGATCAGGCATATCCCCATGCATTCTGAATGGATAGAAATCCTTTCAGTTTGCATCAGTATGCCTTCCGTTCAGTCACTGTCAGGCGTTTTGGCCGGACATAAGGGTACTTTTACACTTGCGGCAGGACGGATCCGGCAGGCTATTCAGCCTGCCGGATCCGTCCTGCCGCTAGTGGTCGCGCACTGCCGTGCTGCCGCTCTGTCCCCATTGACTATAATGGGCCGGTGGGCGGAGCTACGGCGCAGCACGGCAAAGATCGCCGGACTGAAAAGTCGGACATGCAGGACTTTTAGTCCGGCGATCTCCGGCCGCGCACTGCCACGCTGCACCGTAGCTCCGCCCCCCGCCCCATTATAGTCAATGGGGACGGAGCGGCAGCACAGCAGTGCACGGCCACTTGTGGCAGGACGGATCCGGCAGGCTGAATAGCTTGCCGGATCCGTCCTGCCGCAAGTGTAAAGGTACCCTAATACTGCAGCATGCTGCGGTATTATGTCCGTCCAAAATGCCTGATCAGTCTAATACAAGTCTAATACATTGACTTGTATTAGTGCCGGATCCGGCATTGAGAAACAACTGAAGGACGCATCCGTTGCGCAGAGCAGGAAAACTGTGAAAAAGACTGCAGGACGGATCCGTCCATCCGCATGACAAGCGGAGGGACGGATCCGTTTTTGCAATGCATTTGTAGACGGATCCGCACCCGGATCCAACTACAAATGCTGTCAGTTGTCATACTGAAGGGCGGATCTGGCAGGCAGCGCCAACGACGGAACTGCCTGCCGGATCACACGAACGCAAGTGTGAAAGTACCCTTAAGCAGAGTATACCTGTAGCTGGTTCCTACACTGCCCTGAAGATTGTAGACTTAGGTTAGGCCCTGGAGAGGCAGTTCTGTTAGTGTGGAGGAGGGTCCAGTATAATTGCTAAGTGGTGGAGGAAGAACCAGGGCAATTGCCCATTGGAGGAGGACAATAGGCAATAGAAGAGTATCGGGGACAATTGCCCGTTGATGGAGAAGGACCCATGACAATTGCCTAATGGTGGATGAGGACCCAGTACAATTGGTCATTGGAAGAGGAGGACCCAGGACATTTGAACATTGGTGGAGGAAGGCGCTAAATAATTGCCTACTGGTGGTGGAAGAACATGGACAATTGCCCCCTTTTCTCTCTGTATAATCAACCCTGCATCTACTCTCTGCAGTATAGCAAGAAAAAGGGCAGGAGGAATAAAGTAACAGACATCTGCAGGACCAGACTACGCACAGTGCTTGTAGTCTGTTACCAAGGAGACACATAGACCAGCGTATCACCAAAGGTGATAAGACATTCTAAAGGTGATAAGACATTCTTCAGATACATAAATGAAAAAAAGAAATTAAAACAAGGAATTACCAAATTAAAAACAAAAGAAGGAAGGTATATGGAAGAGGATAAAGAACTGCCTCAATGAATACTTCTGTTCAGTTTTTACAAAGGAAAATGAAGGAGAAGGACCTCAGTTAGGGAGGAAGACTAATGAATCCTTTGATGCATGTGTCTTTACAGAGGAAGAGGTTCTGATGGGATACACCCAAAGCTATTAAAAGAGCTTAGAGGTGTACTAGCAAATCCATTAACAGATTTATTTAACCAATCACTGGTAACAGGAGTCGTCCCAGAAGATTGGAAATTAGCAAACGTTGTGCCAATTCACAAGAAAGGTAGTAGAGAGGAATCGGGCAACTATAGGCCAGTAAGCCTGACATCAATAGTGGGGAAATGAATGGAAACCATACTCAAGGAGAGGATTGTGGAACATCTAAAAACCCATGGGTTGATTGATAAAAAACAGCATGGGTTTACTTCAGGGAGATCATGTCAAACTAATCTTATTGACTTTTTTGATTGGGTGACTAAAATAATAGATGGCGGAGGTGCAGTAGACATCGCTTATCTGGACTTTAGTAAGGCTTCTGATACTGTCCCACATAGAAGGCTTATCAATAAACTGCAGTCTTTGAGCTTGAGATCACATATTGTTGAATGGATTAGGCAGTGGCTGAAGGACAGAAAACAGAGGGTTGTAGTCAATGGAGTATATTCAGACCATGGTATTGTTACCAGCGGGGACCTCAGGGATCTGTTCTGGGACCCATATTGTTTAATATCTTTATCAGTGAAATTGCAGAAGGCCTCAATGGTAAGGTGTGTCTTTTTGCTGATGACACAAAGATTTGTAACAGGGTTGATGACGGATCCGTTTTGACTTACATTGAAAGTCAATGGGGAATGGATCCGTTTTCAAATGCACCATATTGTGTCACTGACAACGGATCCGTCCCCATTGACTTACATTGTAAAAAAAAACGGATCCGTTAGGCTCCGCCTCTTCAGACGGACACCAAAATGCTGCATGCTGCGTTTTGGTGTCCGCCTCCAAAACGAAATAGAGGCGGAACGGAGCCGAACTGATGCATTCTGAACGGATCCTTATCCATTCTGAATGCATTGGGGCTTAACTGATCCGTTTTGGAACGTTTGTGAGAGCCCTGAAATGGATCTCACAAACGGAATCCAAAACGCCAGTGTGAAAGTACCCTAAGTCATACATCTTCTGGTATATACTATAATATAATATGCTAGAAGATGTATAACTTATACCAGCTGTACATATATAATTATATACAGGAGATGCCCAGGTTATACCAGCTGTACATATATAATTATATACAGGAGATGCCCAGGTTATACCAGCTGTACATATATAATTATATACAGGAGATGCCCAGGTTATACCAGCATGGTCCATATTACTACATACAAGAAGATGTATAAGTTACAGTGATATGGAGCATGCTGGTATAACCTGGGTATCTCCTGTATATAATTATATATGTACAGCTGGTATAAGTTATACATCTTCTTGTATATTGAGATATGGACCATGCTGATATAACCTGGGTATCTCCTGTATATAATTATATATGTACAGCTGGTATAAGTTATACATCTCCGTGCATATAGTGATATGGAGCATGCTGGTATAACCTGGGTATCTCCTGTATATAATTATATATGTACAGCTGGTATAAGTTATACATCTTCTGTATATAGTGATATGGAGCATGCTGGTATAACCTGGGTATCTCCTGTATATAATTATATATGTACAGCTGGTATAAGTTATACATCTTCTTGTATATAGGGATATGGAGCATGCTGGTATAACCTGGGTATCTCCTGTATATAATTATATATGTACAGCTGGTATAAGTTATACATCTTCTTGTATATAGGGATATGGAGCATGCTGGTATAACCTGGGTATCTCCTGTATATAATTATATATGTATAGCTGGTATAAGTTATACATCTTCTGTATATAGTGATATGGAGCATGCTGGTATAACCTGGGTATCTCCTGTATATAATTATATATGTACAGCTGGTATAAGTTATACATCTTCTTGTATATAGGGATATGGAGCATGCTGGTATAACCTGGGTATCTAGTATGTAGTACTGTTGTGCACCACTGTCCCCGGTACAATGTTCTCCTTTTTGGGGTTTGATGTCCTCCTTTTTGGGGCTCTGCAAGTGGCCACCCTAGTCAGAGGTCAGACCCCCATCGATCATAAAGAGATTACAAGTCCTAGTGATATATGCCATCACTTTACGAGATCAGAATAACGCTTTACGAAGGCATAATGTTCAGATTCATGCAGTTTAATGACTGTGGATGACTTTTCTTTGGCTTTGGACTAACATCTGTAGTTTTTCTTTAATTAAAGAAGTTTAGAGTTGGTCCCACCGCTAAACCGTCACCAGCGCCTGATCTTATTGGCTAGTGACTCCGGGGCCCCGGCTTCACCATCTGTGACAGAGAAATGCTCCTTTGTTCCTAATGTCTCTGTTTGTCCATCTCTGTGGATATCCAGACGTGCTCCTCCTGAAATGTGTCACATCAGTTTTAAACAATTCCAGAGCAGCGGCGCCAGGAGGCCGCCATGGCACATCCACAGCCAGGGGTCCGCTGCTTCCCCCAGTACTGAGATAAGGAAGCGTCTTTTTTCTGCATGTCATCAGATTTTCTATAGCGTTCCAGCAGGTTTCACGATCCCCTCCGGCCTCGTATTATGTTGTCACTTTTAAAGCTCTCATTGCCGCTCCTTCTGCAGTCACCCCATGATATTGTGGGGGCTTTAATAAAACCGTTTTATCTGGAGCAGCAATGACACGAGCCGCGTCTGTATGAGCTGATAAAACCGGCGTCTCACTTCGTCTTTCTTCTTGAAGGAGTTTAATCCTTTCGCTGCAGTGCCATGCAGGCCTCTGGGGCAGTATCTGGATTATGAGGCCGTACCTCCCAGTACAATGAGCGCGTCTCATCTTCAGAAAGTGCAGTCTTTTTTATATCCGTCACCCATAAGTGACACTCATGTCTTGGTATCTCTGCTGGAATGGTAACACGGAATTTTTCTAAATGGATTGGATTGTCTGGAATGGGACAAGATAAGATAAGATATAAGGATAAGACATTGGCACCCACTGTCCCATTGCTAGCAGCGGGCACCATGATTTATGTGGGGTCTTTTGCCTAGATCTTTGATTTAGAACTAGGTTCAATGATATGCACCCTTCACCAGGATAGATAATCAATATCTAATTAGGGGAGGGGTCCGACTAATCCCTTTAGAGGGGTTTCCTGGGAGTACACTATTGATGACCTATCCTCTGATCATCAGTACCTGATTGGGGGGAGTCTGACTTTCGGCTCTCCCTCAGATGTTCGGAGCGGCGAGTGCCGTGGCTTCTTCCTAGGACAGTGACGTCATCGGTCACATGGTCTATGTGCAGCTCAGTCCCATTCAGGGCTGCAATACCAAGCACAGCCACTACACAAAGAATGGCACTGTGATTGGTAAGCTGTAAGGAGCGCCACAGCCTGATCGTGCAGAGAGTCAGACCCTAACTGATCAGATAAATGACCTGAGGATAGGTCATCCATATCCATAAACAACATTTATAGCCTATGCACAGGTGAAAAGATTTGATTTCTGGAGGTTCAACAACTAGGACCTCAACCAGTCCATTCGTTGTCTATGAGACTGCTGAGTCCAGCGCTCGGCCATGTCCAGCAGAAATGAATAAAGCAGTGGTCACACATGTGCACCACCACCCTGTTCACACAAAGGGACTTGAGGGCCCCCCTTCTCATGACCACTGTGTGCTACACTAGCGGCCTATGCCCACTACTCTCCCGCTACCTTCTCCAGCGTCCCACATCCATGTGCCCTCTTCAGCCTGCCAGCAGCGGGCCCGAACACTGGCATTCCACACTGTGTGTCCAGCTGCAGGTTGCAGCCTGCACTTTCCCACTAGGTCCAGCTCCGCTGCACTGACAGCGCACGTGCATGCTCCCCACCCAGGGGCGGGTTGGCCATAGACCTTACAGGGAAATTTCCCGGTGGGCCGATGCCCAGGGGGCTGCCTGGGGCCTCCTCACGGCCGGCCAGTGGAAGTTTTGGGGGATGTATTTTGTGATGGACTGTGGTATTTGGCTCTGTTGGGGTGGTATAACCCCCCTTCTCATGACCTCTGTGTGCTACACTAGCGGCCTATGCCCACTACTCTCCCGCTACCTTCGCCAGCGTCCCACATCCATGTGCCCTCTTCAGCCTGCCAGCAGCGGGCCCGAACGCTGGCATTCCACACTGTGTGTCCAGCTGCAGGTCGCAGCCTGCACTTTCCCACTAGGTCCAGCTGCGCTGCGCTTACAGCGCACGTGCATGCTCCCCGCCCAGGGGCGGGTTGGCCATAGACCTTGCAGGGAAATTTCCCGGTGGGCCGATGCCCAAGGGGCGGCCTGGTCCCTCCTCACGGCCGGCCAGTGGAAGTTTTTGGGGATGTCTTTTGTGATGCACTGTGGTATTTGGCTCTGTTGGGGTGGTATAATGTGCCAGAATATGGTATTGCTGGCTCTGCCTTTCATCAATTTGGACACGACTACAAAACGGGGGCCACTTTTAGTATTTTTTCCAGGGCCACCAGTCTGCTCCTGTCTCCGCCTCTTAAAAGGTCAGTATGGTTTCTGGTTTCACACTTATTTTAAGTTTTAGCTGCTTTTTGCTGCATTTTAGCTGCAGTTTGTGTCCTGTATATTTTTTAAAAAAATTTGCCAGATGTTATTTTAAAGTCTGCAGTAAATCATGAAATTGGGCGGGGGTTTACACTGCATCTGTGCATTTTCAGCATTTTTGTGAAAATGCAGCATGTGCTAGATATGGCGTTTTTCAATCGTTTTTCCCTTAGGAATTTCTATAGGAGATAAAAACTACCTGAAAAGCACCTGTTCTAAATATAGAGTTGAAAAATTACTAAAAATGCCGTAAAAAAATCCAAAAACAAAACAAAAAAGCATGACAATTTTAACCACAAAAAAAAAAAACATTGTCAAAGGAGCCTTATAGGAGTTCCACCAAGCTGTTAGCGGCATGTCTGTCAACAAGCTTGTTGACTGTTTCCAATGACAACCAGCAGAATTATAATACAGTATAATACAGCATCGTAACAAAATAAGTAAAATAGATACAAATGTAACTTTTTATATAAAATAGATCAATATATAGGTGGTAAGCCAGCGCTATGGGGACAGGACTTATGGTTTTGTAGCTTTTACTATAACCTGTCCTGGTTCCAGGAGGTAAAGAAGCGTAATGATAGCTAATTATATGTGGATAAAACTTTTTTGTGGCTCCCATTTTTTAGCCGTCGTTGGTATTGGAATGGCTGTATACTTTAATCTGGGTGATTTTCTGTATTTTGTGACGGATTCTCATTAGGTTTTCTTATTAGGTGTTCTCAAGCTGAAGATTGATTAACACATAAAGCCTGTAATACGCCGTCATTGTCCCCTGTGGAATACACTTTAGACTTTTACGATTAAACATCGATTCTTGTTTTTATGTTTCGGCGTAATATACTGTGACCTACATTCATCAAATGGCGGTAAAGGAGAAGTAAGCTTTCTATAAAGAGTAGGCAAGCGTATGGCGGCCACTCACCCTGTGACGTCTGCAGGGCATCAGTCTGCGGGCGAGGTGGGCATTGCTTCCATATGGATTGATAGGATTGCTGTTGAAGTCCTTTACTGACCGGTCCTCTGGAAAGAGGCGGATTGAGGACAATATGGCTGGCACTAGTGATGTCACTAGACTGCATAGTGCCCCCATAACTCTGAACCAGCCCCCCCCCCCACTTTGTTGACACAGAGACTGAACAATAGTAATAGTAATGCAAACAGCAGCATAACTAACATAAGTTTCAAATAACTCATTATACTATTTATAGAGTTAAAGGGATTTTTTGAAATTTTGATACTGATGACCTACCCTCAGGATAGGTCATCAGGATCTGATCGGTGGGGGTCCAACAGCCAGGACCCCCCGTGTTCAGCTGTTTGTGCTCCTGTGAGTGCTGCGGCCTTCTCGCAGCTTACCAAGCACAGCGCCGTACACTATAGCGACTGTGCTTCGTGAAGTGAATGGGGCCGAGCGCGATAACAAATACAGCCGCTATACAATGTACGGCACTGTGTTTGGTAAGCACGGAGAAGGCCGCAGCGCTCACAGGAGCCCCGGTGCCTTTTCAAACAGCTGATCGATTGGGGTCCCGGGTGTCGGACTCCCACCGTTTAGATATAGATGACCTATCCTGAGGATAGGTCATCAGTATCAAAATCTCTGGAAAACCTCTTTAATAACAGTGTTCCTCCTTTCATAACTGCTCTGGAGGACCCAGCAAGTCCATGTATTAATAAATAAATCTTTAATTATTACAATTAATTATAATTAATAAATCTTTATGAATAAAGGTTATTAATATTATTATTATTATCATGTATTACACAAACAGCTCATTGATTTTAGTGATATCAGTGCAATGCTTAGTTTGCCCTGTGGTGGCGCTGCAGAGAAACCGAACACTGGGTTAGTCCTAAATGACAGCCGATCACTGGGGGATACCATGTGATCATCTTATGGTTTGGGTACCTGTCTAACTTAAAAAAGGATTTTCCAAAAATAAAAACACTCCCTTTAAGGCTACACGCACACGACCATATGTTTGGTCCGCATCCGAGCCGCATATTTTTCGGCTCGGGCACAGAACCATTCCAAGCAATGGGGCCGCAAAAAGATGCGGACAGCACACGGAGTTGCTCCATTCCATGGCCCCGCAAAAAAAAAATAGAGCATGTCCTATTCTTGTCCGTTTTGCGGACAAGAATAGGCATCTGTATAATGAGCAGCCCGTTCCGCAAATTGCGGAAGGCACACGGAGCGGCTTCCGTGTTTGTGGATTTGCGGTTTGCGGTTTGCCTAAGCAACAGTCATGCAAGATACAACCAGCAACATGATTTTAACAATGTTCCTACTCTTTAAGGGCACCTGTCAGCAGGAACAACTCTATTAAAGCATGCATACATCTTGATAGAGTTGATCCTTCTGATTAAAATGATACCTGCCATGTGAAAATCGGTTGTAACATTCCTGAGAAAAAAGACCTTTGTTCTTTATAAAATTAGGTCTTCAGTGCACTGAGGGGAGTGGCCTGTTCCCCTTGGTGCACTGAAGCTTTCATTTGCATAAAGAATAAAAGTCTTTTTTTTTCTCAGGAAAGCAGCAACCGATTTTCACAAGATAGGTATCATTTTAATCAGCAGGACCAACTCCACAAGACTGTATGCTTATATTGCCTAGATTAATAAGGTGGATCCTGCTGAAAGTTGTTTTTGAAATGAGTTGTCCAGCTGTGCAAAATTTGATGGAACAGCAGCGGCAAGGGATCATTGAGGATGAGTATCCCTTAATTTATTTTATTACACCAATCTGAATATTTTATTAAACATTTTGCTCTGCTAGGTAACCCCTTTAAACCCATCAGCCACCAAACCCATTGCTGCTACGCCTGTAGTAACGACCATGGCCACCACATGACTGCATCAAGTGAAATGGTCACCCTAGTGAAGCAATCACCTCACCACTGGTACAACATAGCTAGATAGGGGTGTCCGGTGGGACGTGTGTCCCTGTTGAGGGGTGCCAGGGAGGAGCCAATAAGTCCCTGTTCCTTGGCCAGGATATTTAGCTGCAAGGCTAGGGCCTGGGTAAATGAATGATCAAAAAGTTCAAAAACTTTGAAGGGGTTGTACAAGATTAAAAAATTATGGCTCCTTTTTCCAGAAACAGCACCACAACTGATCAAATGTTGGGTCTGGTATTTCATCTCAGCTCCTTTAAAGTGAACGGGGCTCGGCTGCAATTCTATACACAACCTGTGAAAAGGTGTGGCGCTGTTTTTGAAAGAAAGTGCTCACATGTAGAGTTTTATTGTACACCTTCGTGAATGGTGCTTGGGAACTAGAACTGAGTCATGAGATGAATGCTGAGGAGCTAGAAATGGAGACTACCCCATACAGCGAGCAGAGTCACAAAATTCACTCTGCAGAAGAGACGAGACATCCTGTAAGAGAGAGTGCAAGACCCAGCCTCCAAGCATCGATTCCTGCGGCACAACTCCCTTCATTAATCTCTCCCAGAATTATAAAGTTTCTTAATTACTCTTGATTAATTAGGGTTCTCTCTGTAATTGTGTCCCTGAGCCGAGTGCCGCTGCTGATAATTAGTGACCCAGAAATCTGTATTCAGGGCAATTAGCATTGTGCAAAGAACAGGACAAACCTAGACTCTCAGTCACAAGTGCAGGAATGGAAGGATCTATAGGGACTGGAATCCTAGAGCTAATTACTGTGAAATTAATACTTAACGGTGGGTAAACCCTTTCTCTGCCAGACGGTAAGGCGTGACCAGTCTGATCCGAACCGGGTGATTTACTATGACAGCAGCAAAATGCCAACTGATTCGGGGGCGGTAACAGTGCCATAGCAATAGGGATGGTAGAGGTTGCAATGACAACCAGACCCAGGCCCCTGTGGGAGCCTCCTAACATTACGTAGGTGGCATCAATAGGATCTAATAGGGCATGTGAGGGAAACTCCTGACCTTGATAACCTGGACATTCAGAGCATACACTCCCACAACTGGCACCCAAGACCATGGAAGTGCTACACTGTCTAAATTATTGATTTGCAGTGTTATTTGGGCAACTGTTTCAGTGATATATTTGCACCTTATGTTATTTGGACACCTTATGATTGTGTTATTTGAGCACCTAATGCTTGTGTTATTTGGGCACCTTATGATTGTTGTATTATTTGGACACCTTATGGTCGTGTTATTTGCACGCCTTACTGTTATATTATTTGGACACATTATGGTCAAGTTATTTGGGCACCTTATTGTTGTATTACTTGGACACCTTATTGTGTTTGTGGACACCTTACTGTTGTAGTATTGTACTTGGGCTCCTTATGGTCATGACAGCGACATTACCTGCGCTACATCTCCTGTATATCGTTTGTGCATCCTAAATATCTGTTACATTCAGCTTAATTTTTTCACCGCAGGTGACAGCGACATTGCCTGCACAACTTCTCCTGCATAGCGTTTGCGCATCCTAAATATCTGTGACATTCGGTGTAATTTATTTGTGCATACACTTACAAAACCTGCGCTACTGTGCGTGTGACATACTTGCAAGCAAATATACCATTTACTATGCTCAAGGTGAGCAGTAAGGGATGGGGAAGTGGCCGTGCTGCTGATGGTGTGCGCAGAGGCCGTAACCCTGGGCCGTAACCACCCTGTCTTCCACAAAGTCAGTCTCAGTAGCCAAGAGTCTGGTCAACAGAATCCTCACCCTGACAACAAGTGATCCCACACTCGGATATTCCGAGGAGCTCTTTTCATCGCCATTCCTTGATTTGGCTCTCTTGCCAAGCCTGCTTGAAGAGGGATATAAGGAGATCTTGTGCACTGATTCCCAAACTCTTGAGCATCCACAGTCAGAAAAAGATGACAGTGGGGAATGGCAATTAGTTTTTCACGAGGTGGATGATGATGATGAGACACAGTTGCAAATAAGTCAACGGCAATTAGTGTCTCAAGAGGTTCATGATGAGGATGAGACACAGTTGTCAATAAGTGAGGTTCATGTTAGATCAACAAGTCAGGAGGATGACCAGAGTGAGGAAGTGGAAGAGGAGGTGGTGGATGATGAAATCACTGACCCAACCTGGGAAGGTGGCAAGCCGAGCGAGGACAGCAGTACAGAGGGGGAGGGATCCGCAGCACCGCAACAGGCTGGAAGGGAGAAGGCAGGTTACACCAAACAGACCCACAACTGTTCCCCGGAGCACCCCCTTGCAGAAATCTCCCTTGCCAAGGGATAGGTGTTTTGCAGTCTGGCGCTTTTTTAAGGAAAGTGCAGAAGATAAAAGAATTGTCATTTGCAACCTGTGCCGTACCAAAATGAGCAGGGGTGTGAACACTAGCAACCTCACCACCACCCACATGATCCGCCACATGGCATCAAAGCACCCTAATAGGTGGGTCGAACGCCTCGGTCCACAATCAGTGTCTGCGGGTCACACCACTGCCTCCTCTTCCCCTGTGTTACGTGCTGGCCAATCCCCTATCCAAGATGCAGGCCCGGGTGCCTACCGCCCTGCACCTGTACCTTCGCAAGCACCATTAGCTAGCACATCCACTTCTGTATCCCAGCGCAGTGTACAGATGTCCATAGCCCAGGCCTTCATACGAAAGTGCAAATACCCAACCACCCACCCACAGGCCATAGCACTAAATGTGCACCTTTCCAAATTGCTGACCCTGGAAATGTTGCCATTTAGGCATGTGGACACTGAGGCTTTCCGCAGCCTGATGACAGTGGCCGTCCCTCGGTACTCAGTCCCCAGCCGCCACAATTTTGCAGCAGCACTTGCAATTGCCAGCTCACCGACTGTTGTGTGAAGTGAGCACGCTCTGGAAATCCACGTTCCACATGTTGGCCAGCGCTATTATCAGCGTAACCATCCCACTTCTGTGTCTACTGAAACACTCGCTGCTCACAATGAAGGCGGATGCTTTGCACGTGGAAGAGGTGGAAATAAGGGAAGACAGTACAAAGGATGATAGCCAAACCACCCTTAGTTCATCTTCTCAGCGCAAATTGGATGATGATGAGGAAGAGGATCAGGAGACAGTTGCCTCCGCTACAGAGGGTTGTACCCATAGCAGGTTTATTCCATCTGTTCAGCGTGGATGGGCAGAAGAGGAGGATGAGGAGATTGATAGTCATCCTCCTGATAAGGACAGCGAAGTCTTGTCTGCTGGTTGTTCACCCTTCTTGACCCCCGCTACAAAGAGAACTTCTCATCTCTCATTCCTGTGGTGGAGAAGACTAGCAAAATGGTGCAATACCAGAAGGTCCTTGTTGAAAAATTGCTCCAAAAATTTCCTGTTGATAACGCTGTTGGCAGAGTCCGTAGGAGGAGAGACGAGGGGAACACACAGCAGTTCCAACAGAGGCAGGGCAACACTCTCCAAGGCCTGGGACAATTTCATGACACGCCGCCAGCACCCTCACCCTGATGCGCCGCCTAGTGTCACAAGGAGGAAAAAGTTTTGGAAGATGGTGAAGGAGTATGTAGCAGACCGTGTCAGCGTTCTCATTGATCCCTCTGTGCCTTACAACTATTGGGTGTCCAAGCTGGACACGTGGTATGTACTGGCGCTCTACACCTTCGAGGTGCTGGCTTGCCCTGCCACCAGCGTTTTGTCAGAGTGGGTATTTAGTGCTGTTGGAGGCATAATAACTGATAAGCACATCCGCCTGTCAACTGAAAATGCTGACCGGTTGACTCTTATCAAAATGAACAAGGCCTGGATTGCCCCTGACTTCTCTACTCCACCAGAGGAAAGCGGCTGAACATAAAGGCACTTTAAATGTGGCTTTTATAGTGTATTGAATACACTGTATTCCCATGCACCCCCTCCACCACAAAAAAGGGTATATGGTTCAATCTTTCTTTTCTCCTCCTCCTCCTCCATCATATCAACATGCTTATTAGGCTGCCCTCGCTCCTAATGTTTTAGAGGGTTAGCTCAGCAGCAGACCCTCACCCGTAATGTTTTAGAGCATCACCAGCAGGCCCTTCCCATAATGTTTTAGATGGTCAGATCAGCAGCAGACCCTCACCCCTAATGTTTTAGAGGGTCACCAGAAGGTCCTTGCTCCTAATGTTTTTAAGGGTCACCAGCAGGCCATTAATCGTAATTTTTTAAGGGTGTGTATGATGCCCTCCTTTATGTGTAATGAAGTATGTATTGGAGTGCCGATTCCTTGTAACTTTTGGCAACCCTTTCACATGCTTATTAGGCTGCCTTCGCTCCTAATGTTTTAGAGAGTCAGCTCAGCAACAGACTCCCACCCCTAATGTTTTAGAGGGTCACCAGCAGACCATCTCCCCTAATGTTTTAGATGGTCAGATCAGCAGCAGGCCCTCGCCCCTAATGTTTTAGATGGTCAGATCAGCAGCAGGCCCTCGCCCCTAATGTTTAGGCTTAGCAGCAGACCCTGACCCCTAGTGTTTTAGATGGTCAGATCAGCAGCAGGCCCTCGTCCCTAATGTTTTAGCGCAGGCATGCTCAACCTGCGGCCCTCCAGCTGTTGTAAAACTACAACTCCCACAATGCCCTGCTGTAGGCTGATACCTGTAGGCTGTTCGGGCATGCTGGGAGTTGTAGTTTTGCAACAGCTGGAGGGCCGCAGGTTGAGCATGCCTGTTTTAGCGGGTCAGCTCAGCAGCAAACCCTCCCCCCTAATGTTTTAGATGGTCAGCTCAGCAGCAGACCCTTACCCCTAATGTTTTAGATGGTCAGATCAGCAGCAGGCCCTCACCCCCAATGTTTTTGAGGGTCACCAGCATGCCACCAATCATAATTTTTTAAGGGTGTGTAGGAAGCCCTCCTTTATGTGTAATAAAGGGTGTATTGGAGTGCCGGTTCCTTGTAATTTTTGGCAGCCCTTTCACTTAGTGCATAGGCTTTATGAGTGTAGGGGTCCCACTACCTGAACAATTGTACCACAATGTGAATGAGGCCCTCCTTTATGTGATATAAAGGTTGTATCGGAGTGCCACATCCTTGTAATTTTTGGCAGCACTTGCACTTTATATACAAGTAAATATACAGGAAAGAATGTTATCTTCGGTTTTGTACGTATTATTGTCAGTGTGTAAAATTGGCGTACTACTCGGACAACATCAGTCCCAGCAGCGACCTGGGAGTCCAAGATCCATCCAGACATCCTCCCCATGCTGTTCCCGAATCATTTCAGTGGTGTTTCCATCAATTTATGACCTTTTCCTGTGAACCAGACACCCTCCCCTCTACAGAGCAGGGGTCATATGACCACCAGAAGGGACATCAGTATGGATGACACGCCACCTTGCAGCCCATGAGTGTGGTCCACATTGCAAAAATCGAAATGGGACTTTTGTTTGAGCCACCACACAACACATAACTACATAAAATCTGTTTCCTTGGGGTGTTTGCGCTCCCTATCATGCTTCCGAGACTCGGAGAACCCTTCCATGTGGAAAGCCAGGTGCCAAAGTGTCATGTCAGCTGTCCCTAAGCTGTGTCTTTGGTGGAGATGAGATTCATACCTCCTTGCTGTCTCCTGGATGTGATGCCCGCATATAATGACTGACAGGCGAGAAATAAAGAAGAGTAAATGTTTGTTCTGCCTTCTCTGCACTTCAAGCTCATAAAGTGTCTGCGTGCCTCATGTATCTTACCTGCATAGTAAAAGCTAATATAGAAAAGAGTAGCTTCTCAAGAGTGCTGGGAGGGAAATGTGTAAAATAAAATTAAAACATTGTGTCCAAAAGGTTAAGTAAGCCACCCTCGATCTGGATCCCTACCGATCTAATAGATATGCCCTATCCTAAGAATGGGGAATAACTTATAGAGGTTGTCCCATGAAAAATATTCTACAGTTTTCAAACCAGCAACTGGCTCTGAATACTTTTGTAATTGCATGTAATAAAAAATTTAGCATAGTCACTTAGTTATTCAATAAAATGTATCTGTATAGCGCCCCCTGCTGTTTTAGTTTCTTATTTCTTTGTCCTGCTCACTGAGATGGTCGCACATGCTCAGTTTTATCCTTCAACTGCCTCCTGAGCTGTGATAGGGAGAGCTGAGACACGCCTCCTGAGCTGTGATAGGGAGATCATGGACACGCCTCCTGAGCTGTGATAGGGAGAGCATGGACACGCCCCCCTGAGCTGTGATAGGGAGAGCTGAGACACGCCTCCTGAGCTGTGATGGGGAGAGCTGAGACACGCCTCCTGAGCTGTGATAGGGAGAGCTGAGACACGCCTCCTGAGCTGTGATAGGGAGAGCTGAGACACGCCTCCTGAGCTGTGATAGGGAGAGCTGAGACACGCCTCCTGAGCTGTGATGGGGAGAGCTGAGACACGCCTCCTGAGCTGTGATGGGGAGAGCTGAGACACGCCTCCTGAGCTGTGATAGGGAGAGCTGAGACACCCCTCCTGAGCTGTGATAGGGAGAGCTGAGACACACTCCTGAGCTGTGATAGGGAGAGCTGAGACACGCCTCCTGAGCTGTGATAGGGAGAGCTGAGACACGCCTCCTGAGTTGCAGCATAAAAGACACTCCCCTTGAACTGTCAGATTGATATAAATCTAGTGGAGCAATTAACGTGGAGATCTCTGGATCCATGTGAGGTGCAGGGCTGGTTCTAACTCTGTTAGAAAGAGATTGTCATGTCCTATATGATGTCTGGTTCTCATTTTTTACATTAGTCATGGGATAACCCCTTTAATATATCCAGAATAACTATACTTCAGAATCATAAGATGAATCACTAGACAAGTTCCTTTCTAGATGTCTATGTACACTTCCCCCATGCCTTCTTTTTTCAATTTGGCCTCTCTTGACCCATTTTCAGTATGTAATCTAATCCCTCTTGTTTGTTTTCATCCTGCCTGTAGCACTTCCTGTTCCTGTGTCCAGCCAAACCCATGGTGCACGTCTCCTTCCTCTGCCACTGCTCCAGCTCCACCCCTAAAAATGCCCAGCTAGTTTATAGCTCCTTCCACCCCTATCACTGCCCCGCCCATGGACATAACACTCACCGGAGATAGGAAAGAGCTGCATGGACATGGTCATGTGACCACAGCCCAGAACGGGACATAGGAGCAATAAAAGTAAAAGGAATACATTTCAAAATGACAGCGACCTTGATAAATGGTTATTATAAAGGCTGTGAATGCAAACTGGAAAACCCCTTTAATGATTTCTTCGTTAAGATTCAGTAATAGCGGCACCACTCGGAGTAATTTATGAAACGTGCTGTGCGCGAGGATGGGGAACAGCGAGACCAGCGTCTGAGTAATGCCTCTGTAGTTAAAAATGTTTGGAAAGTGGAGCCCATTCCTCAGCGTTATACGGCCCCCTTCTGCCGCAGGAAGCGGGTGATTGATTGGCGACAACGCCAAGGTGTGAGAGGAAGAATAACATGGACGTCTGTTTACTACCTCACTGCTACCGTCCCCTGGGAATAGCGCACACTCTGGAAAGAGAGGCGACTCCGTCCTGCTTAGAATAAAGAGAGAAATCTGCCTTATTTTCATCTTGTCTTTCCGTTGCAGCCCTGCTGGAAATAAAAAGATGAAAAATACCTCTGATGATAGAACGTTTCAAGCTTTACGTCCTAGGACAAATAAAGGATCCTTTACTCAATAGTCTGCAGATCTTCCATCTGTTAATTCTTTGCATCATACAACAAGGCGATCACTGCCCATCCCCCTTCCAAGGTCCACACGATGACATTATTACCGTATATTAGCGTGTGCCATTACTGCGGTCACTGTTGTCTAGAAAGTTGTCTTTTACTGCTTGGGTTACTTAGAGGAAATGGACCAGAGAGGAGATCCTGTGTGTGAGATGGGCTCCTGTGGTGGAAAGCAGCTTGTTAGCGGACAGTAACTTAATAGCGTCAGGGATGAGCTCTGAATCGTATATGAGCGAGGAAGCCTGCCGGGTGTCAGATGTTGGCCTTAAGTGGAATGACAAGGTCAAGCTTAATAATAAAAGGGACGAGGCTAAAGGAGACCAGAAAAAAGGAAAGGAGGTCTCTATAAAAGGGGTTGTGCCAGTCTATATGTCCTACTAGCAGAAGGACCCGGCTTTGCACGTGTATACCTCATCTATTTGTGTGTGTCATTAAAAAATATTGACAGTATCCACTATAACAGTGACATCTACAGTACCCCGCCCCTTTAACAGTGACCTCCACAGCGGTCTTCCCCCTTAACAGTAACATCCACAGCGCCCTCCCCTTAAACAGTGATCTCCACAGTACCCTGTCTCGTTAACAGTGATTTCCACAACACCCTGCCCCCTTAACAGTGACATCTACAGTATCCCACCCATTAACACTGACCTCCATAGCGGACCGTCCCCTTAACTTTGACCTCCACCGTTCCCTGCCCCCTTAACAGAGACCTCCACAGCGCTGGCCCCTTTAACAGTGACCTCCACAGCATCCCGCTTCTTTAACGGTGACCTCCACCGCATACCGCCCCCTTAACAGTGACCTCCACAGCAGTCCACCCCTTTAACAGTGACCTCTACAGCGGCCGCCCCTTTATTAGTGACCTCCACAGTACGCCATCTCCTTAACAGTGATTTCCATAACACTCCGTCCTCTTAACAGTGGCCTCTACAGCAATCTGCACCTTAACACTGACCTCCATAGCGGACCGTCCCCTTAACTGTGATCTCCACAGCAGCCTGCCCCTAGGGTGGCCAGAGGTCTGGTTTTAGGCCGACTGTCCGGCTTTCAGACTCCCTGTCCTCTGTCCAGCGCAGGTCCTGGACAGACACAGGGATGTCCTTTTGAACAGCTCACTCGCAGACAGCAGCACTGTGCTATCTGAGCATGAGCTGCAGGGAGAAAGTCACCCTCCCTCCCACCCCTGCAGCTGACAGAAGTTGATTTTTACCTTCATTTTCTCTATCCCGGTCGGCTGCGGAGTGGGAGGGGACGTGGCTTTACCGGGTTGAGATGTGGCTTAGCAGGACCTGGGGGTGGGGTTTTTAAATCCGTCTTTTGAGGGTGGCCTGAATGGTCGCCCTACCTGCCCCTGAACTGTGACCTCCACATCACTCCACTCCCTTAACAGTGTCATGCACTGTGCCCTGCTTCTTTCAAGCTGACCGGCAGCAGTGAAGAAAAATGGCTGGGTTGTTATGGAAACCTGGTGTAAAACTGTGTGTATATGGAGACTAAGAGCCTGAGAGCTTCTATTGGCTGATAAGGGTCATGTGACCAGGCTTCTATTGGCTAATGCATTTTTTTGGGAATATTTCAGGAACCATACGTGCTAGAGAGTTAAAACCTTCCCAGACACCTGATGTACCTGTGTGCCAAATTTTGTGATTGTAAATGCGATGGTGTGGATTCCTAGTGGACATACATACATACACAGATTAGTGCAAATGGGTGTAATGGTAGGGGTCCCCAGAAATTGATGTCTTCCTGTCTCTCTCCAGAAATGATGTAGGTAATGTGGCAGTGGGCCCTAGGAAGGCCATTCAAGTGGTGTATCTCACCCAGAGCAAGCTGGGGGAGATCAAGAAAGGTTGGGAAAATAGTTTTTCCCATTGTCTGCAGCAGCCAGGCTGGTAATGAGGTTAATTAGCAGACAGCTGAGGAGCTGAATAAATCTGGGCTGAGCTCCTCAATCAGGGCTCCCAGGCTGGGGAAGAAACCCTCTAACCCTGTGTGTGGGGTAAGCACTGGTGATGTGTTTTGTCGAGCTGGGTGGAAGACCCAGATCCCGCTAGAGAGGAAAAAGATATACTGTGTAGTCAGTGGCCAGGCGGCTGAGGTTTATTTTTATGATTTCTTTCTACTGCTGTTATGACAATAAAGCTGGTCGTGGCCAGTTTGCACCCGAATCTACAGTGGTGGAGTGGCTTCTTGATGTGTGCCAACCGTCTACAGTGTTATAAATTATGTAAATACACTACTGACCCCGTCTCTCTTTATAAATGATGTAGGCACAGGTAGTACTGCTTCACTGTCTGCCAATGTAAATGATGTAGGCACAGGTAGTACTGCTTCACTGTCTGCCAATGTAAATGATGTAGGCACAGGTAGTACTGCTTCACTGTCTGCCAATGTAAATGATGTAGGCACATATATTACTGTCTCCCTGTCTCTCTTTATAAATGATGTAAGCACAGATAGTATTGCTTCCCTGTCTGAAGGGGTTCTTTAGACTACATTTATTGATGACATATCCCGACCTGTATCAGATCGGTGGGGGTCTGACACCCAGCACCCCCACCATCACCTGTTTCAGTGTACAGGGCGGAGGCAGAAGGCTCCCTACACTGTAGTTTCCAGCACCGGCATACTGACGCTCAGCTGCCATTCAGGTGAGTACTACAGCACTGCTGCTACCAGTGTATGGAGCCTTCTGCTTCCAGCTCTGTCCACTGCCTGAAACAATTGGACAGGACCCTCACTGATCTAATATTGATGATCGATCCTGAAGATAGGTCATCAATATGTGTAGTTCAGAGAACTTCTTCTCCCAAACCATGGGAAAGCAAAGTGTCAACCAAAAGGGCCAAAGTATAGTGGTGTTTACATGAAAAAAAAATTAAAGTGTATGTTCCTAAATAGTAATTATCTAGAAGTACTGCACAGTCCCACAGTCATCTACGGAAGGTGTCCTGCAAACCCACCTTAATCACACACAACTGTTCCGTAGTTGCATGGATCGGCCTCCAGGGAACCTAGTCGCGTGACACTCCTCTTCTGATAATCTAGCTTTTGCTGATGTCAAATCCTTTAGCAAGTTTTTGGCTTGGGCTATGGACCGGATGCCAGGGCCAGAACTATCCCTAGCACATGCACAGATGAGGAGGATTCAGGAACTTGTGCATGCTCGGGGGAGAGGAATACGGTAATTCTGACCACAGAGGACGTGACTTCGCATCCATAGCCCAGGCCTGAAACCTGGTAAAAGACAGGATATCAGTTGAAGTGTTATGCTGGTGGACTGTGCCTACAGATGTCCTGCTCTTCCATGTGGGCATGGGCACCACATCACTCTCCTTCTTCCAGAGCATAGCCTGCTCCTGCTGGTTTGTTTTCTCCCTGTGCCCCTAGTGTCAGTGCGCGTGCTCCTGCTGACTCTTAAAGGACCTATGGCTGACCACCTGTGTATTTAAGACGCCTTCTCCAGGAGGAAGGTGTCTCAGCTTTTAGGTATTCTAGATTGCTAGTCCTAGTGAAGGCATGCTTTTCCGTTTGTCTGCCCATGTACCAAACTTTTCCTGTTTACTGACTTTGACACTACGCTGCCCGTCCTCACTGATGCCGGTTTACGGTGTTGACTATCAGCTGCTTTCCCTGACCTTGGAATTGTTTTATGGATACGCACAAACTCTGCCTGCCCTGACCTCGGCCTGTTTCCTGACTACAAGTATTGCCAGTTCCCTCGGTGCCTCACACTGGTGTCTCTGACCTCCGTGGATCAGCTGTCAAAAACACCAGGATTATTCCAAGAGGTAGAAGCCTAGTGGTTCTCTGCAGTTAAGACCAAATCCCTGTACAGGGGATAAAGTGTGCATAGCAGGGGCATTCCAGGATAACACCCTTAGGGCTAGCCCTAAGTCAAACTAGTTATTTGGAACAGTGGTTTTACACCCACTATCTGCTACAGGAATCTGGAATCAAAGGAGCGCCATGTGAATGGGTTCCCAAGAGGCCTATCCACCCAACTTTGGCATGGTAAATATTTTACAAGCTTTCCCCTACAGGCGAGATATTAACGTGGGTTTAATCTATAGATGGATATAGTACTAGTAGTAAATTAATCCACATCATGAGCCGCTCCAATAAACTATATGTGTCAGCTATTAAACAGAGATATATAATATTGAACTACATTTCCAGGCTTCCAATAGTCGGGATTTTTGAGAGGGAATTAGCCCAAGTGTCAGGATAAGGGTATGAAGGGGGAAACAAATCCAGCCCTTCTGTTTAGGTTACACAATGTGGCACCACGATGGGGTCTAGTGTGATCTTTGCTGTGGGACCCTCTCTCTTCTATATAAGCCTTTTGTGCATATCCGCTAAATATATTCTTTTGCTAGAACTAATCATTCCCGGCTTGTGGGCAGTCACCACTGGGAACTACTGATCTGGGGACATTTTTAACGTAAATCTATATCTGCACGAGAAAAGAAATGTTAACCATTGCCAGCATTATTCCATGTGAAGGACCAATTTAATTGCGACTTTCAGGCAGGAGGTGATTTTCTCGCACGCAGTAAGCACAATAAAAAAATGAAGGTGAACAACATAAATCAATTAAATCCAATCTTTTGATGCAAAGTAAAATGAAACAGGCGCAATCATTAGAGGACGCGGGAACCGCACTGAATGACAATCAGAGCAAGGAAACAGATATACGTTAGGACAAGGGCAGCCATGTTATGGGCCTATCAGGGGAGCAGCTATAGGGGGCGCAGAGAGGGCAGCTACACTTAGGTTCTGGTGCCTAATTGTGGCAAAAGGCCCTCTGCCATGTAAGAAGCCACCAGAAATAAAAATGTCACATGGTTGTTGGGAGGGGGGGATGTTTAATTATAGCCAACCGACCCGATGTACAGATAATTTGATAATATCAGGATATTTTATGGATCTTTTTTATTGTCTTGAATTTCTGGACAATAAAGCTTCAAGGAAGATTTTAATGGAAAGAAGAGAATCCCCCAAAAAAACAGCCTTTGATAATGATGCAATTTTGGCTTATTGGTTTAGCAGATGGTACAACGCGTTTCAGGGCAGAATACACCCTTTCATCAGGTACAGACTGCTGATACAATGCAAATGCATCAATACACACTTAAATACATTAAAAAAAACGCCAAAAGGCAAAAATGGGGGAGTGGAGGGGAAGGTCCTGACCCTTCCACATGTCACTGTGATGAACAGGCAGAAAGGTCTGCAAAATGAACACATAATTCTGTGGGGGTCTGTATGTAGACAAACATTGGTGGTATTAGTGGTCAATGTGTAAAAAAAACACAACAATGCTAATTTTGAATAATTATTATTAACATAAAAAAGCGATGTCTGGCTGGTGAAAGAAGCCGGAACTATCCCTATGCAGGGAACGTGTCCATGCCAGTCCAACCAAGAGGTTGAAGCGGATCTAGCTATAGCGCAGTTAAAGGGTTTTTCCAGGGCTTAGATATTAAAGGCCTTTCCTGCACATAGGTTATCAATTTCAGATCGGTCGGGGTCCAACACCCCACCCCCTGGTTGTTTCATTTAGATGCCGGTGCCGGAACAGAGCCGGAAGCAGAAGGTTCTGTCCACTGTGCAGTAGCCCTTCCAGGGCACTGCAGTTTAGCCGGCCCTAGAAACTACACAGTGGATGGCGCTGTCCACTGTATACTTTCTGGTGCTGACGACTGCTCAAACCAGTCACTAGGGGTGCCGGGTGTCGGACCCCCACCGATCTGATATTGATGACCTATCCTGAGCATATGTCATCACTAAGTACAGTACCCCTTTAAAACTGTATGCACAATGTATTTGTACTTTTTTTTAAATATTTCTTTAGCTATTCCTCTGTTTGCTGCTGGCAGGAGGAATGCTGATATCCAGTTAGCAAATTATTTGTACATTTTTTGGAGGAATAACAACGCAACACAAAGGCCTAGAATGTGTCTGTGCCTAGAATCTCTCTAATACATGGCCCAAACTGGTCCAATTTGGGGCATCTAGGGTTTTATGCTTTATTTCTATCTTGTTCAAATAGGGATGGGGCTTACATGGAAAGGGTGGGGCATCACAGGAAAGAGAAGTGGCCTAAGATGTACCGTTTTACGCCACAATTCTTGTTTAAAGTACTATCCACAAACAAAAGGTCAATTCCAGCTTCTTGCGTAAAAAATGGATGATTCTTTATTAGGCTTGCAAAGTTTAAGATCCGACATACATCACATGGAGAGACAAAATGTGACTGGCGCGTTTCGGGCTATAGTATTGAGCCCTTCATCATCATTGTCTTTGATGAAGGGCTCAATACTATAGCCCGGAACGCGTCACAGATTTTCTTCCAGTCTTCTTCCTGGTGCATGCGCAGATGAAATGTATTTTGAAGTCTGCGAACGGAGTTCTTACAAACTTTTTACAAACTTTCTCCTACAGGTGACTTAGGTGTCATCAAGGTGGGTTTGTGGACCCTCCAGGGTTCCTGGAAAATCCCTTAAAATCAGCCAGCACTGTATTTACCGGAATTATCCGTCTCTCCTGCGTCACTATGGGTCAGAGCCGTCTCTGCTTCTTTCATATTTGTAATGATTGAAGCAGACTCTCCAGGCTCGGTAGGTATCTCAGATGTCGGCAGGAGATTTTTGGGCTTTGATGAGGCTCTCGGGTGGTGACTTTCTGCTTCTTTTTACACGAGGTCTTGAACTATCTACAATATCTCTGTGCAATCAGATATTAGACATCAGAGGGGGAAGAAAAACAAAAAATAAAGAGTAAGAGAAGTATTTAAAGTGACACTCCCAAGAAGAACAAACCACATCTTCTGCCGCAGTTTGCAAGTGATGACGGGAGATGGATCGTCGTACAGGGAGGTCTAACGGTTTAAGCCCCTCTTGCTGTGCATTACGTCTACTGCTGGTCTCATGTACATGGCAAAGCCATTTGGAGGAGACCATATTGTGGCACGCAGTGTGACTCCGTATAGTGCTCCATGAGGCCATCATATGGCAGAGATATCCACCGTCATGGGGTTATCAGGGGTATACTGTACGAGAGTGCTGTAGAGTCCCATGGATGTCCTACAATGGCTCCAGTTAACATTTCGGCCGTGTGGTGCCATAAAACAGGCATGAGGCCTAAGACTCATAAGGTTTGTGCGGAACGACCATGTATGCAAGTGCATAAAATATTAGTGGCTACAACAAAAATTTCTCGTAGAAACCGGCACAACCGGTGCCAGCCATAACCACATCCTTGCCACCCCCTTTGCTTTCTGCACTGAATAAACCTCCACGGTTGTACATGTAGCTTAAAAGTTGGCCAGGGGATTATATTGATTGTAATTGCCTAGTGCTTGTTTTTTGGGTCATTTTGACCCCATATGTCCAATCACCTCTCAGCTCTATATTACTACCTTTAAGTGCCGGGAAAAAAACCATAGAACGTCCTGCAAAGTGCAAAACCAATTACCCTGCAGCCGTCAGGTAGTAAACTTTCCAAAATTTATCCTTAACGAGCAAACCTCCTACCGAGCTTGGACAACCCGTCCCCGGCCCAAATTGGCAGAGCCCAGAAGCCGCGCGGTGGACTTGCACGTTTACCTGGTTCGTTGACGTCAGTGGTTTTTATAGAGCTGTACACACTGGGACTGATGCCGGCTGAGCGCGTCCAGCCTCAGGATACAGGAGGTGGGGATTTATTGATTCATCTGAACTGTGAAGCACAATAATGCTGTGATTAGCTTGGGAAACTCTTCAGCATGACCTTGCAGCCATGGTCGGAGTAAATGTCAGGTCTCGGAGAAGTGAAAGGTTGCCTGCTCCGCCTATTGGGGGAAGCGAGGTGGAGAATCTGAAATGCCCTCGTAGAAAATTATACTTTAGGATGTGTGACGAAGTCTAGAGGCCACTGTGAAGCATTTTATTATTTTTTATCTTTAGAAAGAAATTATCACGTTTTTTGAAAAACAAAACGAGGGAATTTAAGGTCTGGAGGTAGACCTTATCATAGAAGCACACCAAGAGCACGGTCCAAAGGGGAAGTCCACTTACACTGTACTGTATGTGTGTGAGGAATGAATATCTCTAAGGGTACTATCACACTTGCGGCAAGAAGTTCTGGCAATCTATGTTAAAACGGACAGCATTTGTAGATGGATCCGGATGCGGATCCGTTTCACAAATGCATTGCAAGAACAGATCCGTCTCTCTGGTTGTCATCTGGAGAAACGGATCCGTTATGTATTTTTTTTCACATTTTCTAAGGTCTGCGCATGCGCAGACCGGAAGAACGGACCCGTCGATGCGGTATTTTAAATGCCAGATCCAGCACTAATACATCCCTATAGAAATTAATGCCGGATCCGGCATTACGGCAAGTGTTTCCGGCATTTTGGACGGAGATAAAACTGCATTTTCTCCGTCCAAAACGCCGTATAGTGACTGAACTGAAGACATCCTGATGCATCCTGAACGGATTTCTCTCCACTCAGAATGCATGGGGATAAAACTGAAGCGCTTTTTTCTGGTATTCAGCCCCTAGGACGGAACTCAATGCCGGAAAAGAAAAACGCAAGTGTGAAAGTGCCCTGAGAGAGTGAGAACTATGCAATTATAAGATAGATATGAGATGGATAGATAGATAGATAATATTAGATAGATAGATAGATAGATAATATTAGATAGATAGATAGATATGAGATAGATAGATAGATAGATATGAGATAGATAGATAGATAGATAGATAGATAGATAGATAGATAGATATGAGATAGATAGATAGATAGATAGATATGGGATGGATAGATAGATAGATAGATTAGATAGATAGATAGATTAGATAGATAGATAGATAGATAGATAGATAGATAGATAGATAGTAAAAGTAATTCCACAGCACTTCCTTGGTAATAAAAAAAATTTGCAGTAGATCGCACAGCAAGTTCAAAACTGAAAAATCTTGGAGTGCCAATGGCTGTATGGACAGTCCCCTATGTCCACAACTTTCTCAAGCAGGCACCTTTACCCAAGGTGCCATTGGGTGCACCGAAACGTCGCTTTTTACCCGGTAAATAAAGTAGCACATTTTTTTCATTACCAAGGAAGTGCTGTGGAATTACTTTTACTACATTTTTTGTGGACATAGGGGACTGTCCATACAGCCATTGGCACTCCAAGTTATTTCAGTTTTGAACTTGCTGTGCGATCTACTGCATTTTTTCTAGATAGATAGATATGAGAAAGATATCAAAGATAGCAGGGGCATTACTATAATTCATAGGGCCCCATAGCAAAATAGGATGGGCCCCCACCACCTAGTGTAAGAAAGTTAAAACAGTAGCATAAGAAGCAATAATAAAGGTACAAATAAAAGCACCATATATCAGAAAACCTTCATATTGTTATTCCCCTCAAAATGATACAATGTTCTTGCACCTGACTTCCCCCCTCAGCCCCGGGCCCCATAACAAGTCCTATAGCTATAGTTACACTGATGATGATAGATAGATAGATAGATAGATAGATAGATAGAAAAGGGGTGTGTCCCTGCACAGTCTGACACCATCCAATCAGTGCTGCCAGTGTCAGACTGTGCAGGGACACACAAACTGGTAACACCCAGCTGGACCTTCATGGCAAACTGCTAGCAATTCTTTTATAACTTCAAGTAGAAATCAGAATGGAATGACACATCATAGAGTTATATGAAAAAATGCCCAAGATCTAGAATTATTATTGCCTGGGGAATGCATGTAGTCAGTAAAACATGTCAGGAGAGGTGCAGTTCCTTTTTAAGATGCAACAATGGCACCAAAAATTTTGGCACACCATTCCCGGCGTAAGGTAAGTCAGTTAACAGGCGGTGTGAACAAACTGTGACGTCAGAGGCATAGAGAAGTACAGCATGGCTGCGTGCACTTATGTCCAATGTATGTGGAACCCGTGCAGAGCAATAACACGATGGTGTGCACAGGGGCTTAAACTGTTCACAATGTGACAGAAGCAGAGCCCGGATTGACGACACATATGGCGGCTTACAGAGAATCCAGCTTGTTATAGACTGCCGCTCTGGGAGACTCCGTCCATGGGCATTTCAGGATTTGCCGCTTTCGGCGAGTAATCAATCAGATAAGTAAACATGTTTGAAGAACCTTTAGTCAATATGCTGCGAGCGGCCTTCTCGCTCTTAATGAAGAACTCAGCTGTGCCAAGACACGGAGATGTTTGAGCCATCTGTGCGGCCTGTGATCCGCGAAGGAGAGGGACGCACACAGCAGCAGTACGATAGCGTATTCCCCTGATGCTGCAAAAATACACATTTTGCAAGAAACCTGGCTCCAATTAGTTAAAGAACACCTGTCAGCAGGATTGAGCCTATTAAATCAGACATCTTTCTGATGGGGTTGATCCTGCTGATTAAAATGATACGTGTCTTGTGAAAATCGGTTGTGGCGTTCCTAAGAAAAAAGACTTTTATTCTTTAGGCACATGAGGGATCCAGTGCACCAAGGGGTGTGGCAACCAGTGGAAACTGAGGTGCCCAGAGGGCCTAGGCTCCGCCCCTCAGTATACGGAAACCCTCATCTGCCCTAAGAATAAAAGTCTTCTTTTCTCGAGAACTCCACAACCGATTTCCACAAAACAAATATCGTTTTAATCAGCAGGTTTAGCCCTAAAAGGCAGTATGTTTGATTTAATAGGATTAATCTTGCTGACAGGTGCCCTTTAAGAAGTAAATTTATCATATAGACAAATTTTTAAAGCCATCCTCTAGCTACAGCACTTTGTTCTCCTTCTTCCCCTGTTGAGTATTTACCACTGTGGGTTATTTAGTTAGTTTTTAGTTAGTTTTTTGAGCCGCAGATGTAGTCACTAGGCCACTGATCGGTGGTCATTCTCCGGATACTGGTGTGTGTCTTATCACAAGAAATACACTCCTGAAGTGTGCTGTACATGTTCTCCAAGGACAGCACACGTCCCCATTTATTTTAATGTGTGTATTCAGACATCAGTGTTTAGCACGGTCCGTGGGTAAGTGTTTTAGCACGGATGCATGCTCTATTTTGTCCGTTTTCATGGATCCATCACGCCAATTATAGTCTATGGGTCCGTGAAAACCAAAGATGCAACATGAATGCCATCCGTGTTGCATCCGTATTTCACTGATCATTAAGAAGAGATGCTTTGAAAATAATTTTTCAGCTGTTCAGTGTCAGTGAAACACGGATGCAACACGGACAGAAAAAAACGGACACACGGATCCAACATGAATCTTTCACGGACAGCTTCACGGATGCATCACTGACCACCTGCTCACGGATTTGAGCACTGACACGGACGCGTGAATGAGACTTTAAAGGGGTTGTATGAGATTAGAAACACATGACAGCTAGAGATTAGCGAATTTCAGGAGAGGACTTCAGCATAACGGAAACCGGACTGATCCGTTCTGCAGCCCATAGACTTCGATTATGATGCATAATAGGCATTCCGTTATGCATTCCGTCATAGAATTGCATTATGGTCCGTGGTAACGGAATCCATAACGCAATTCAGATTATACCACAACCCGAACCCGAACTTAAATTTCCGAATATGGAATTCGCTCATCCCTAATGACAGCTTTCCTCCTCTACTGTTCCCCGTGGTCCGTGTCTAGTATCGCAGTATTGAACTGAGCTGTAATACTGCAAATAACCACTGGACAAGAGTGGCGCTGTTTTTTGACTAAAGCAGTCATGTTATTTGTTTAAAATTTTTTGACTGAATTAGAATAAAGGGTCTGTTTTTTTAACCAGAAGTAGTACCACCCCTGTCCACAGGCTTTGTCTGATATTGTACTATTCTGGGGGCATGTCCCCCCTACTGCAGCTCTCTCCCTATAACAGCTCAGGGGCATGTTCTCTTTTCTGTAGCTCTCTCACTGTCACAGCTCAGGAGGGCGTGTCCTTGCTGCTCCAGCTCTCTCCCTGTACCTGTCACTGCTTCTAACAGTAGCTGGTGGCAGTTGAAGAATAGAACTGAGCATGTGCGTCCACCTCAGCAATGCTACTGAGGTGGACAGAGAAGTAAGGTAAAGAACAGCAGGTGGCGCTGTACAGATTCGATATAATACATTTTTACTTACATGCAATTACAATAGTATTTAGAATAAATGTAGAATATTTTTTGTGGGACAACCCTTTAATTTACTCTGTGTTGGCATTGCAGGGAAATTGAACACTTGCTGCTGGATTCGCCCTGGGGGTTAGCCTATCATTGGGAAACCCTTCTAATACAAATACAAAATGGGATTGCCCAAAGTGGACTACCCCTTGAAATGAAATGAATTCCACCACTAGCACATGTTGGCATGTAAGGCTACAATCAGTGCCGGTGTAACGTGGTATCTCCCTACTTCATGCGATTTCCCTACCTGTCGCGCCGGAAGTGACGTTGTAGGCGTTCCTGGCGTTTGGACGATCTGCGCATGCGCAAAAGAGCAAAGAATGGAAAATCTCATCTCAATTCTGGCTGTACACGGGACACTGCGCATGCGCTGGAGAGAGAGATTATGGCCCAGTGCGCAAGCGCGGCAAAATCCATCAGATCTCATACATATATTGAGGTCTGTGCTACTGCACCCCCATATATAGACATATATATATATTCATCTAACAGAAAAAATGGCCATCTGATCTCCCCTAGGCGCTTGCGCACTGGGCCGTAATCTCTCTCTCCAGCGCATGCGCAGTGTCCCGTGTACAGCCAGAATTGAGATGAGATTTTCCATTCTTTGCTCTTTTGCGCATGAGCAGATCGTCCAAACGCCAGGAACGCCTACAACGTCACTTCCGGCGCAACAGGTAGGGAAATCGCATGAAGTAGGGAGATACCACGTTACACCGGACCTGGTGCTGGCTTCTGCTTGACTCGATAATCAATGATGATGATGGTAAAGGCTTTATACTGTGGTCATGATGAACCTCTGATAATTACAGATATATCAGCCGGCGTTATAGACACAGATATTGATGGTGTCAGAACCAAAGCTAAAAATACCAATGGTGTCATTAGGAATGTCATTAATAATTCACAATATCATGATCGATAGATTTCCTTACCTCTCCCAAGTTGTGCTCTGTGTATTGGAGCATTGACCGTGTGTTATCAGCAGGCACCGGATGGTTAATCCAGTCCACTGTCATTACATGATTGCCACAGTCCAGGCCTTGTCCTATGCAGATGTAGCAGAGCTGAGACTGTCATGTGGAATATCTCTAATGTCTTGAAATATTATTGGTGGTTTACTATATTATCTTAAGCTGGCCACAAGTCGGCTGAACCTACCAATTGAGATGGGATTGGGCGACTATCTAATGTGTATGAGGACCTCCCAACTGTCCCACAACCGAACACATATCAGAGGAAAGAAGGATCGGGCTGGTGGATTTTAACCTGCTTGATTGTTTTGTTCATTGGCGATATCTGGCAGTGGCTAACTGCACTCTATCTCAGAAAGATAGATTAATTCCATTAATTAAATAAAAATAAAAAAATCCAGAGCACAGCACACCATTATTTTAACTATATCAATGCAAAAAACGCATTCATTTTCACCCTTTTCCTCCTTTTTAGGCCTCTTTCACACTTGCGTTGTTAGGATCCGGCGTGCACTTCCGTCGCCGTAAATTTCCGCCGGATCCGTAACAACGCAAGTGACCTGAAAGCATTTGAAGACTGATCAGTCTTCAAAATGCTTTCAGTGTTACTATGGCAGCCGGGACGCTATTAAAGTCCTGGTTGCCATAGTAGTAGTGCGGAGCGGGGGAGCAGTATACTTACAGTCCATGCGGCTCCCGGGGCGCTCCACAATGACATCAGAGCGCCCCATGCGCATGGATCACGTGATCCATGCGCGTGGGGCGCCCTGACGACACTCTGGAGCGCCCCGGGAGCCGCACGGACTGTAAGTATACTGCTCCCCACTACACTTTACCATGGCAGCCGGGACTTTAGCGTCCTGGCTGCCATGGTAACCATTCAGAAAAAGCTAAACGTCGGATCCGGCGATACCTTTCAATGGGCATTAATTCTGGATCCGGCCTTGCGGCAAGTGTTCAGGATTTTTGGCCGGAGCAAAAAGCGCAGCATGCTGCGGTATTTTCTCCAGTCCTGAACTGATGACATCCTGATGCATATGGAACGGATTTCTCTCCATTCAGAATGCATTGGGATAATCCTGATCAGGATTTTTCCGGCATAGAGCCCCGACGACGGAACTCTATGCCGGAAAAGAAATACGCAAGTGTGAAAGAGCCCTAACTCACATATGTGGTGGACGTCTGTCTTCCCTTTCTGGGTGGGCAGCAGCTCATCCAGCACCTGCATTTGCCTGGAGTGCAGTGCGCACACCCCATCCTCCCCTACATCGAAAATATGCCGACATCTTTAACTGTGCGTTGGTGTAGTACCCTGGAGCAAGGTTACTTTGAAGTCTGGATGTTTGTGGACATTTGCCCCTATTATTGCTATCCAAAGCCATCAACTCCCTACTTTATTGCACTTTGAAGGGTTAATTTGCCCTATCATTTATGCTGTTGTGTGCAGTTATACTATTGTATATGTTTATTGTAATATATCCTGACTGTATTTGCACTGCACAAGAGTTAATGCACGGCCAGCTAATACTGAGAGACTTTGGGGCTTTCTATCCATGCACTGAGAAGTTGGAAATCTTCCACAGTTACTATAAGGGCTTTGCAAAGTTTTGGAGAAAAAAACAGACACACCGACCTCTGGTTACTTTCGGTTGTTTATGTCTGGAAAAACTGTTTAGCCATTACCAAAGATTTGTATTGAGAATCAATATGAGACTATGACAGACTGATATTGCAACATTATTTCTGTTTAGGCTGTGCTTCTCAACTCCACTCCTCCCACTAGATGGTTAGTTAGTTCAGTTATAAACTGTATATAAGGGTACTTTTACACTTGCGGCAGGATGGATCCGGCAGGCTATTCAGCCTGCCGGATCCGTCCTGCTGCAAGTGCCCGTGCACTACCGTGCTGCCACTCCGTCTCCATTGACTATAATGGGGCGGGGGGCGGAGCTACGGCGCAGCACGGCAGCGCACGGCAAAGACCGCTGGACTGAAAAGTCAGACATGCAGTACATTTAGTCCGGCGATCTCCGGCCGTGCACGGGCACTTGCGGCAGGACGGATCCGGCAGGCTGAATAGCCTGCCAGATCCGTCCTGCCGCAAGTGTAAAAGTACCCTAAAGAGAGCAGTCAGAGCCCTTAGTTGTCTGTAGTTACAGACCAGTGTTTAGAAAAAGAGACTCTAATGGGTCATTAGACCTTTAATCAAAAGGTCAGCTGGATAACGGAGCCACAGACCCTGGGCCACCAGCCCTTGGGCCAGAGTACCAGCATTCTGACATTCCTCAGCACTGAACTGTCTCCTGCCTGGGAGGAGACTGGAGAAGTCAGTTCAGTGCATTGCCTGTATTGGTTTGCATTGTGTTTTTGCAATAAAGAAGCTCACTGGATTGCTGCAAACCCTGACTCTCTGAACTTATTTCCCATTGGGGTGCTCCACGCCTTTCACAGTAGCGTTTTGGCTTTCCGTTTGTGAGATCCGTCATGGGCGCTCACAAGCGGTCCAAAACGGATCAGTTTTGCCCTAATGCATTCTGAATGGAAAAGGATCCGCTCAGAATGCATCAGTTTGCCTCCGTTCAGTCTCAATTCTGCTCTGGAGGCTGCCTGCAGCTTTTGACGAAACTGAGCCAAACGGATCCGTCCTGGCACACAATGTAAGTCAATAGGGACGAATCTGTTTTTGCCGATCCATCGCTTCGGATGAGCAGCAACACATGGTGACACCACGACGGTCTCTAGGGTCACATCATAGCGTTGAGACCACCCCAAACTCCAGCACTGCATGGGCAGCCTTTTATTGGCACACCCTCATTGGAAAAACTAGCATGAATGATTGCTCTTGATGGCCGATAGTAGACTTTTATCTGCTGATGATGTGATTGGCCAGGTTGGAAAATTTCAGTCCCTTAATCTCAGAACAAAGGAGGACATGAAGGACAAGACTGAGGGTGTCGGATCAAAAGCTAGATACACATTGGGTCAGTGTCCACGGAGCCTGCTAATTTTGGTATCTGATTGGGGGCCTCCCAATTCTCCTTAGATGGTAGAAGTCAAGGATCAGGAGGTTAGATTTCAACACGCCTTATCCTCTTGCTCTCCGGGTTGAACATACATGTGTATGGAAGGCCGGGAGATATAGCTGTTTGCCGAACAAGCCTAAGTCTTCAGCATTTAGCTGGAGATTGACGTGCGGATATGTTAGAAAAAGTGCACACACTAGAGATGGATGAGCTGGGATCTGACAAGTTCATGACTGAAGGTCATCAGGTTCTTGGATGCTTCATGTATTCTTCTTCTATGCTGGACAGGCAGTAGTTAATGATTTCCAGGCCATAAGATTGACATTCCCTGGTAATTGCTATGCTTGTGATAAAGGCATCTGTTCGCCTTGCTCACACTCTCCAGAAAAGCTCTTGATGTCTTTGCTACTTGGCATAATGCTGAGAGGTGTGTAATATATTCTGCCCCGCGTCCTCCGAGCGCTGGCGTTATGTACAGTATGGGAGCTCTCCGTTATTCCATGCAAGACAGCTGACTGCTTCATATGCAAAGCAATGCCAGGCCCCCCATGTCATGTCATCTGATCTCACGTACCGGGGCTGTTACCATCACCTCCATTTCAGTAAAACAGCTACAAGTGCTGACACTTTTTTTTTATCGTAGCAGAAACGCGGCCGCTACATCTGGTACCTGTCACTGTTCTGCAATGTTTCTTTCTCACCCCCATGAATAAACATTTTATTGTCACCAATTTTATTGTTTCTTCCAAATTAGGCTTCGAAAGCAGTTTTTGCGCTTATGCGTACTCTTAGCATAAATTTTTCTAGATATGACAATGTCTTGTCGGATAGACCTATGCTCACAGGAGACGGCTGAATGGAGCTCTGGGGCAGCATGCGCGGCTCACTCCATTAATTTCTATTGGAGCTAGAATATAAAGCCCAGCATGCTTACATAGAAGTGAATGGAGACAGCTGCGCATGCGCTGCCACCTCTGCATTTACTGCAGCCGCTACCTTTCGAACCTGCCAGATATTTATGGTGTATCCTGATGGGAATACCCCTCTAATCTAACGTGGGCACCTTTAGTTCTAGACCTTAAAGAGGTTGCCTTAACGCTGGGTTCAGACCTGAGCGTTTCTGAGATGCGCGCTTTCCGCGCGGTTTATTCGCGCGTTTTTGGCAATAGTAAACGCGCATTTTACGCGCGTTTGTGTGATTGACTTTAGTGTTGTCCAATAACCAAATATCCCTGTCTATATGAAGTTTGGCCTTTCTAGCATGTTGTAAATTCATAAACGCGCGTTCGAATGCGGGTTTTCAGTGTCAAAAACGCGCAAAATACAAGCGTTGCGCGTTCCCATTGAAGTCTATGGGCCAAAACGCGCGACAAACGCCCCAAAAAAAGCTCAAGTACTTGTTTATGCGTCGGGCGTTTTTCAGCGCATTCAAACGCGCTGTAAAACGCGAAAATGTGAACCAGTCCCATAGGGAAGCATTGGTTTGCATCGGTTATGCGTTTTACAGCGCATTCGAACGCGCTGTAAAGCGCAAGTGTGAACTGAGGGTTAAAGGGGTTTACCCATGGTGATTGTAAAAAAATGAAAAACAGAGATCATACCCAGTACATGACAATTTCTTGCTAACAAAGCTAGAACCAGCCCTGTACCTCACATGGATCCAGAGATCTCCCCATTCATTGCTCTGCTACATTTATATCAAGCTGACAGCTCAAGGGGAGTGTCTTTTCTGCTGCAGCTAAGGGGGCGTGTCCATGATCTCCCTATCACAGCTCAGGGGGCGTGTCTCAGCTCTCCCTATCACAGCTCAGGGGGCGTGTCTCAGCTCTCCCTATCACAGCTCAGGAGGCAGTTGAAGGATGAAACTGAGCATGTGCGACCATCTCAGTGAGTCGGACAGAGAAATAAGAAAAAGATCAAACAGCAGGTGGCGCCATACAGATACGTTTTATTGAATAACTTGGCGACTATGCTAAATTTTTAATTACATGCAATTGCAAAAGTATTCAGATCCAGGTGCTGATTTAAAAACTGTAGAGTATTTTTCGTGGGACAACCCCTTTAATATTAAGCATTAGCCTAGCTACTATCTGGGTGTGTTCCCAAGGTCTTTTCCATGGTACCCTGGGTCTTTCAGTCCAAGCAATAACCACATTCAATTGTATCTCTACACCCCCCTCCGGCCAGTGCAGTATGGTGGTCCAGGTATCTACAGGGCTTATCAGCAGCCTTGTCATGAGTCCCATTGAAGGGCCCCACATAGTCTTCGTAGCTTCATATTATTAGGCTATGGGCCCTCTACGTGCCGCCATATGGTGCCTCCATGAGGTATTGCATTCTAGTCTGGAAGAATACCTGGATGATACACCTGATAAGCATGCCAAGGTCTGTTGTATGAATCTGCTGGCACCTCATGGGCTCATAGGTATTTTTATTGCTGTATTACCCATCCATGTATATTGGTGTTGAGCACCATATGTGGAGTACTTGGTCCAAGTGGAGCTTTATGATTGGATATGAAAGGAATAGAAAACAGTGATGCTACTGATGGGCACATCTGTCATCCTGGTACACCTAGCGCATAAAGGATTGGCAATAAACATTTTGTCTATGTTGGCTAAATGTGAAGTCTCCCTTTAAGAAGCTGTTCTGCAGAGCAGTAACAGCAGGTGTAGAAGTGTCTTGAGAACTTTGCCGTTCCCTGATTTATGTCTCCTAGGACTATTGGTTTGATCACATGAAAATCAAGCGGGCGCATTATCTGTGCACAATGCTTTGTTTGCATGATTAACAGTGGTAATTTGCTGTAGCGCCAGTCTCCGGGTCCAGTAGGTGGTCTGCCTTTCCATTTTCCTGGGCCGCACCCTCCGCTTCACTCTGCATGGACACATTGTACCATAAATATCTGGCGGCTGATTCTCGGAGAGCGTTTTTCTTTCATTCTGACAATGATTATGTTCTCTGTGTATCCAGAATTTACATAAAACGTAATAAATGAAGATTGAGATAAAGACAAATAAACAGAGGCACACCACGCCATAATGATACTCAAAGTGGAATATATTGTAATAATGCAGGAAACATCAGCACCCTGCAGGCGCTGCTTACCAAATGTGTGTCTTCCGCATTAGACTGGCTGAGGCGTTAGTACAGAGCACAGTGCTTGTTATCTATCTATCTATCTATCTATCTATCTATCTATCTATCTTTCTATCTATCTATCTATCTATCTATCTATCTATCTATCATCTGTCTATCATCTATCTGTCTATCTGTCTCATATGTATCTATATGTCTATCTATCTATCTATCTATCTATCTATCTATCTATTTATCTATCTATCTATCTATCAGCTGTCTATCGTTGTCTTTCTTTCTTTCAATATGTCTGTCTTCTATCTATCTATCTATCTATCTATCTATCTATCTATCTATCTATGTCTATCGTCTATCATCAATCTGTCTCATATCTATCTATCTATCTATCTATCTATCTATCTATCTGTCTGTCTATCTATCTGTCTGTCTGTCTGTCTATCTATCTATCATCTGTCTACCATCTATCTGTCTATCTGTCTCATATGTATCTATATGTCTATCTATCTATCTATCTATCTATTTATCTATCTATCAGCTGTCTATCGTTGTCTTTCTTTCTTTCAATATGTCTGTCTTCTATCTATCTATCTATCTATCTATCTATCTATCTATCTATGTCTATCGTCTATCATCAATCTGTCTCATATCTATCTATCTATCTATCTATCTATCTATCTATCTATCTATCTGCCTATCTATCTATCTATCTATCTATCTATCTATCTATCTATCTCCACCTTTAGCACCTTTCTTTCTTTCTCTCTTTCTCACTCCCTCCTTCCTACTTTCTTCCTTCCTCTCTCTGTTCCGTCCTTCTCCTCCACACTTTCTGCCACCCCTTCCTTTATCTCTTTTTCTCTCTCTCACTGTCCTTCCTTCTTCTTACTTTCCTTCCTCCCTCCCTCTTTCCCTCTCTTCCTTCCTTCCTGCTTCCCTCCTTTCTTTCTTTTTATCCTGTCCTCTTTTCCTTCCTCCCTCTCTCTCTCTCACTCACTCCTTTTCGTCCTTCTTTTTTTCCTCCCTTCCTTTCCTTCCTTTCCTCCCTCTCTTTCTTCCCATCCTCCCTTCCCTTCCTGCAATATGTATGTATAATTAGTATAAGATTACATTGGTAAATGTAATATGGAACAGCAACAGGAGGCCACAAGCAAAGAAAAGATTTGTGTTTGATTAATACACCCAACCGAGTTCCGAGGCACAAAGAGTCAAGCAATAAAAGACCATTTTTTTCATAGCTTGTCTTATATAGAAGCAATATAGTCAGCAAACACCAGTGGTTCGAGTTGAGAGGAAGAGAGAGATTGCATTTCTGCTGCCTTTAACACAAGGTCTATAAAATTTCTTTATTTATCTGGAAAATACTCATGGCAGAGACACAAGCTCAGAAGAGAAAAAAAATCAATAAACTGTCCTGAAAACAGTGCAGCCAATGTCTCCAGACTATTGGCATGGTTGGCTTTTGTTATAAGGTGGGTCTGATTTTTCTGGAAAAAACTGAAAACAAAAAAATAAAGCAGCAAAGTTGAGATTTTTCTTGAGGCGTGAAATGGGTCACTGACGACCCCTTGCTGTAAGTGCACTAAGAAGCCGTTACTTGGAAGCTTAACATCGAAGAGCAATTTGTCATTGTGTAGTGACAATGACACAAATTACATGGCCGGGGATTCACCCAGTGATGCATTTCTTTAGTGCCTGGGAGGTGAAAAGCCACTGTCAGCATTTAAAAGAAGAATCTTTCACTTTGCTAGAGACAAAAACATCTTCTGACAACATAAATTGGCTCCATTACAATGCATCTCCGAGAGGGGCTGAAAATGGCAATGGCAGTTGTATACCGCCACACATATAATTTGGCCATCATGTGAGTGATGCTTGGCGAGCCGCACCGGGTGTATTTGTTTAAAAGGAAAATAAACAGTAAATAGATTTTTTGGGTATTTTTTCACCCTCGGCTTACAAGAAAAACAAAGAGCCAATAGCCAAAATTGTTTATCATCAAGTCAAAAAGATTTCCATGGTCTTAAGCCAAGATCCTGGTGTTGCAATCTCACTGGAGAAGTGGTTTGGACTTTCTTTGTTGAGTAGTTAACAATTGGCATCAGGTATGCTACTGGAAAGGTCAAGAGCAGAAGTAGAGTAAAAGTTATGATGACCCTTGGGGTCAAAACCAGGAAGCCAGACTACAAGTATCATGCAACAAATATGGAGGCGCAAGACAAGAGCAAAATCGAGAGGTTTGCACTTTCCTGGTTGAGTAGTGGTCACCAATTGGCATCAAGTATGCTACTAGAAAGGTCAGGAGCAGAAGTAGAGTTGAAGTCATAATGAGCCATGGAGTCAAAGCCAAGAAGTCAGACCATACATTTATACATATATGAAGAAGCAAGAAAAGCAGAGGTAAGGCTATGGTCAAGGTCAGAGCTAGGGTTGGAATGAGGGTCAAACATCAGTAGCTCAATAGAAATACCTTAATCCATAGAGGTGTGATCAGGGCATACCAGGAGCTACATCAATCTGATATAACCAGTGTCTGTAGGCAGATTGTAGGTGGCTCATGGTGAAGGGAGTAACATATGGAACTTCTCAGCAATCATTAGAACCAACCTTCCATGCCAAATCTAATAAAGCGCAATGGTAGTTTTTTTATTTTTACTAGTGAATAAACCAAGAGGAACTAGTGGGTCGTGAAAAGCTTCTCCAGATGTATGACCAAAGATACTGGAGACCTTTGGTAGACCTACACACATGGGCCAATGATTATGAATAAAAAGGTAAGAAATACATTAACCACTTGATGGGCCAAGGGTTCTGTCAACATGGATAGCTATTCCAATGACATGTCTTGAGTTGTACGGAAAGTGAATAACTTGATATAAAGTCCATGCAAGTCTATTTTACGGATTTCTGTCATCAGAAGCCTAACTTGTAGCCTCCATGCCCCAACCTATTATGCTTTATTTATAGTATAGAGAAGCCTTATGGGCCCCCTCAGGGTCCATGGCCTGGGTGCTACTGAACTCTCTGCACCAAGTGGAATTCGATCCGAATTTCAGGTAAAATTCGATTTGCACCGAAGCCGAATTTCCTCACGCTTTTTGGTAACGAATCACATTTTTTCCTAAAATGGCTGCTACACGTGTGAGGACATGGAGAAAGGAACTCTGGGAAGGTGGGATCACCCATAATGCCATGCATGCAGCCAATCAGCAGCCAGCCAGACCTGTGATGTCACAGCCCTATAAATAGTGTCAGCCATCTTAGATTCTGCCATTTACCAGTGTACTTGGGAGACATGTCTGCAGGCGCTAGGGAAAGGGATAGGAAAGACTGGATTGTGGTGAAAAAATGATTTATAAGTGCAGGAAAAGTATAGGGAGGAATCGCTCCACAGCATTTATGTAGAACAGGGTTCAGTAGGGGAGGTTACAGACTGGGTAATAGGAACAATCCTATTACACCTTGGACTTGTACTGACTGGGGATCCAAATTGCCATTATACAGCTCTGTCATTCCAGCAAACTGTTCTTGTTATTGGGGTGCAAGTGCTGTGTCATGGCTCTGGCTATACTTTGGAGGGAAGTGTCTAAGCAACTACTGATATTTACTAGAGCCTCTGATGGTGAGGATAGGCTTGACCCATTAGGGTAGTTGCCAGGGGCTACTCCAGAGCAACCACCAAGTCAGTGGCAGCTGGTCCAGGAGCAACGGTGCAGGACCAAAGGATGAGGCAGAGACGTAGTCAGACAGGCAATAGGTCAGGGCAGGTTGCACAGGAACAGGTCAGGCTATCCGGGTCGGCAACAGGAGCGTCAAAGCAAGCAGGCAGGGATCAGACGATAAGAAGAGTCCAGGAACGAAGTATAGATCAGGAGCACCAGTGGTTATCAGTCTCTTTAGAAAAAGACAGGGACCTTAACACTGAGGCATCTGGGAAGAGGGCTGAGCCACTTAAATACCTGCAGGAGAGCCAGGGTTGGTCAGCGAGGTCACTTGACCCAACCAGCCAGCCCAGGGAATGATGCATGCCGCCCCTAGAGCATTGTAACATGAAACCCGCCGTAATCATGCTGTGAGTAGGCTGACTGGAAGCTGTGGAATGGAATCCTCTGAAGCACAGCACAAACCCCGACAGAGCCCAGGACTGCAGCAGTAGGCGGGGGAACAGCGGCGTCCCATGTCTGCAGTACATCTTATTTGCCCTTGTGCGGTGCAGTTATATGTTGTAAAGCCTTTTTTGCCGTGTATTCGGGGCAATAGAAAAATATATTTGCCCTTGTGCGGTGCAGTGATATTTTAAAGCCCAGTTTGCCGTGTATTAGTGGCGAAACAAAAATATATTCGCCGTTCAGCATTGCACTGCATCTGTTGCAAAGCCTTTTGTATTGTGTAAAAGTAGAAAAAAATTAGGGCCTAATTGCCATTCAGTGGTGCAGGGATATCTTCTAAAGCCCTGTTTGCCGTGTATTAGTGGCGGAACAAAAATATATTCGCCGTTCAGCGTTGCACTTATCTGTTGAAAAGTCTTTTGTGTTGTGTAAAAGTAGAAAAACATTAGGGCCTAGTTGCCGTTCAGCGGTGCAGTGATATATTCTAAAGTCCAGTTTACCGTGTATTAGTGGCGAAACAAAAATATATTCGCCGTTAAGTGTTGCACTTATCTGTTGAAAAGTCTTTTGTGTTGTGTAAAAGTAGAAAAAATTAGGGCCTAATTGCCGTTCAGCAGTGCAGTGATATATTGTAAAGGCCTGTTTGCCGTGTATTAGTGGCGAAAGAAAAAATATTTGATCTAATATTTGATTATTTTATCTAACAGTATGTCAGAGAAGTGCCAGGCCCTGCACAGGAGAGTGACAGAGGCCTAAATGTTTCTGGCGCAGGCAGAGGTTGCAGCAGAGTAAAGGACCGTGGCAGCAGGGGGCACTTCGAGAGGTCTGAGCTCCCAGCGTCAGCTAGCGGTCGTGCCGTGACCAGTAACCCAGTGGTTCTAGAATGGTTGACTCGATCTTCGACTTCGTCGCAAGTGACATCAGACACCCCTAGCCAAGAGTCATTGGGTTCGTCAGACACAACCCTTAGTTGGCATGGCCCGGGAGCAGGCCCTGTGTGTGCCCTCACCTGTGCTCAACCTGCTCTGTCCTTTTCTGTTCCCTCAGCCAGAGAAGTATTGTATGCTGTGGGGTCAGCTCCACTATACAGCGAGGACGAGCTACTAGAAGACAGTCAGCAGCAGCTACTGGCAAGCCAAGACGAAGACCCAGGGGCTGGTAGTTATGGTTTTAATCTTGATAAACTTTGCGACTTTTCCGGGCTCCAAGCAATCTTGAAGCTTTGTCTTCCCATTGTCTCTATCTACTAGAGACCTGTTAATGCCAGGCAGGTGCCCCCAGAAGTATCTGGCTCGATGAGCAGCCGATACCGTGCTTGATTCTAAGCTTTTTCAGAGCCATTAGTCCTTTCTGTCTTTCCAACACAACCTGCACACTCCTGAAATACTCTGTGCTGCTGGGGACCCTGCTCTTTCCACCTTGTAACTATTAATCCACAATCTTCAACAAGATTAGCCCACTCCTCTCCTGGAATACTCTGCACTGCTAAGGAATCCTGCTCCTTTCACTCTCAGTGTGTCATATACTAGTCATCTTTTTATTTTATTTTTTATTTAAAATTTAAATAACATGTGAATATGCAGGAGTAATATACGTCCTAGAATGTCCCGGTCACCTCCAATACGTGGGCGGTACTTTAAGAAAATAGAATCATAAGGCTTGGTAGTTTCCTCCTTAGTTTCCTCCCTAAAGGGGAACTGGCGATCATCAGTAAGTGGGTGGGGAGAGCAGGAGCTCCTGAAGAACCATGACTCTTCTCAGGCAGCCATGACTCTTTTCCAGGCTTGGGCTGCAATGATTATAAATCTGGTCCTCAGTGCAGTATGCTTGCAGCCCACTGTATACGCAGTAGCATTATACATCTTCTATTTCAAAAGTTGTGTGTGGTGGTTGGTAGGGGTTGCATTTGCCTTAGTAAGGTAAAGTGAACTGTTTGTACTAACATCAGCCTCATCCTTGTGTGCATCAACATCTGCATTATCACAGAACCCCCTCGTTTTATAAAGCACTGGGACCTCTGACTTGCACTTCAAAACTCATCTTCACCAAGGGCACCCCAACTTACACCAAGCAGGAGAAACCCCAAACCAGGAAATGCCCAAAGGGATGAACATTGCACCCTCCCTATCACTGCATGGCCTAGGGGAGCATTTGTTTAGTTTACACTTGAGTTATTTGGTCAGTTTTGGCCCCAAATAAGTGAAGTGTGCAGTGACTCTAAGAGCGACCCCCAGGGGCGTAGCTAGAAATAACTGGGCCCCATAGCAAAAAAAATTTATGGCGCCCCCCTTCTCCAAGATCTCCCTCCCCCACATACCTATCAGACCTCCCACCCCTTCAAGAGCTCCCACCCAAACACCCCTCCAGGACCTCCCACCCCAACATTCCCACACCCCTCCCTAGATCCCCCTGTGTCATCCACAGATCCCCCAGTGTGTCATCCACAGATCCCCTCTTAAGTGTCATCCACAGATCCCCCCCTTAAATTTCATCCACAGATCCCCCTTAAGTGCCATCCATAGATCCCCTTAAGTGCTATCACAGATCCTCCATAAGTGCCATCCACAGATCCCCTTAAGTGTCATCCACAGATCCCCCTTAAGTGTCATCCACAGATTCCCTTAAGTGTCATCCACAGATCCCCTTAAGTGTCATCCATAGATCCCCCTAAGTGTCATCCACAGATTCCCCTTAAGGTGTCATCCACAGATCCCCCTTTAGTGTCATCCACAGATCCCTCTTAAGTGTCATCCACAGATCCCCCTTAAGTTTCATCCACAGATCCCCTTAAGTGCCATCCATAGATCCCCTTAAGTGCTATCCACAGATTCCCCCTTAAGTGCCATCCACAGATCCCCTTAAGTGTCATCCACAGATCCCCCTTAAGTGTCATCCACAGATTCCCCTTAAGTGTCATCCACAGATCCCCCTTAAGTGTCATCCACAGATCCCCTTAAGTGTCATCCACAGATTCCCCCTTAAGTGTCATCCACAGATTCCCCTTAGGTGTCATCCACAGATCCCCTTTAGTGTCATCCACAGATCCCCATAAGTGTCATCCACAGACCCCCCTTAAGTGTCATCCACAGACCCCCTTAAGTGTCATCCTAGATCCCCCTTAAGTGCCATCCACAGATCCCCCTTAAGTGTCATCCACAGATCCCCCTTAAGTGCCATCCACAGATCCCCTTAAGTGCCATCCACAGATCCCCCTTAAGTGCCATCCACAGATCCCCCTTAAGTGTCATCCACAGATCCCCCCTTAAGTGTCATCCACAGATCTCCCCTTAAGTGTCATCCACAGATCCCCCCTTAAGTGTCATCCACAGATCCCCCATGGTAGTGTCATCCACAGATCCCCCCTTAAATGCCATCCACAGATCCCCCCTTAAGTGTCATCCACAGATCCCTCCTCAGTGTCCTCCACAGATCCCCCCTAAATATCACCCACAGATCCCCCCCTAAGTGTCATCCACAGATCCCGGCGAACTGGCGAATCGAATTTTTAAAAAATTCGCTCATCTCTAGCCATGACCCTACAGCTTTTTTTTACAGGTGGATGCAGACAGATTTTTTAAATGAAGGTATTTAGATAAGTACAATGACTCTTTAAACGATGTATATGAGGGCAACTTTCCACTACAAGTACTGAATGCATTATGGAACCCAAGGATTCATTCACGGCCTCCATCACGTGGAAGGTTGCCCACCACTGCCCTGTGCGATGCCTTTCTTGACCCAACCTGCTGAGTAGCCAAAGACTAAATTTGGCCAGAGATATCTGAAGAAATATATGAAGAAAAAATATCGGAAGGCAGAGTCGCTGCTCTGAAATTCTATTCTATTTGTCTAGTAAATTTGTGAAGCGGTGAGTGATGTTCCCGTGCATTTCTCAGAGCTGCATTTTCACCTTCCTTCAGAAACGACGAGTCTGTCAGGATTATGCGGTTGCATCGCCTGAATCTGAATAGACATTACTGGATGAAAGGTTTTAGAGCTTCAGCTGGTCCCACATGAACCAATATGCAGCTCAACCAGAGGGTCAGGTTAAAGGATTATTAGCAAATGTGAACGAACGACCAAGTTGGATGAAATTATAATCTTAATATTCCCCTATTGACATTGGTGCCCTGTAACCCCCCAGACATCACTAGAAAGAGGGGTCACAGTGTTCCCCCGGACTTCATGAGATTTACGCATCACAGACTTTCACCAATCATATCCGTGATGTCCATATTTTTTGCAGCAGAATTTCTGATGTTGTCATTCAGTGGGGCTAATCCTGACATTTTCCGCTTAGTCCCTTAACCCCCTTCTGTCCCGGGGTTGCGGAAACTCTACTCACATGCATGGGATGGTGATCTTGCATAGATTTTGACAGGGAATATGCAATGAAATCCTCAGAAAAAAAAAAAGTTTTCTACCTACCCTTAGGCAGTGGCATAACTAGAAATGGCTGGGCCCCACAGTAAATTATTGAATGGGGCCCCCCAAGCTACTACTTTGCACCCCCCTACTCCCGTGCGATCCCCACTCCTGTGGCTAGTCAAGATAGTTCTCTAAGACCAGGCCCGGCAGCCTTTCTGCCTGTTTCCTACACGTATACACTGTATATACTGTTACTCTACAGCACAGTGTCGGACTGGGGTACCTAGGGCCCACCAGTAAAATATATTTTGGGGGCCCACCGTACGAATATATTTAAATATAATAAATAATCTAACAAGTTTTTTATATGGACATAGGCTGGTTGAGGTGCTGTATATTGAATATATGTATGTAGTGCAGTAAATCTACTGTGTTTTGTGCCAGTTGTGCAGGGGGTGGGAGACTAGGGGCCCACCTTGCTCAGGGGCCCACTGGGGGATTCCCCTGTACCCCTGTGGGCTAGTCCGAGCCTGGTACAGCATATAATGTCATTGTATAAAACTGTTGAGGGGGCCCTGACAATAAAATCTTTTAGTCCTCCTCCTGGGTGGGCCCCTTCTGAGGTCAGGCCCCAAAGCAGCCGCTTCCCCTGCTACCCCTATAGCTATGCCCCTGCCCTTAGGGGAAAGTGTCTCCTGACCTGTTTCTTGCCTGTTTGCTCTGTGTGAATATTGAGAAACCTTTCCAGTCACCCAAAATTTATCTAGCGTGAAACAGTAAATACCAGACAGGGAGAAGGGGGTGCTGCAGCAGTATCTCTCACTCAGTGTCTTTGTGGGGACAGTCATAATACAGTCTCTATCCCTCGCTGTGCCTGCATGCTGTGAGAGGGGAGGAGGAGCAGCAGCAGGGAGATGCTGGCTCAGAGCAGCACAGCTCTCACATCATCCACTCAGGAAGTATGGACAGAGAAAATGTGCATTGATAGCAAAGGCAAAAGATCCAAAGTATGCAGATTGTTTTCCATTTCTGTCTGCACTACACCTAACAGATGCAAAGTAACAAAACAAACAAAGTAATGAAGTAACAAAATAAGACTAGTTTCACACTATTGCTAGGGATCCTGCAGGGAAAAGCTTGCTGGATCTCTCTGCATTCCGGCATTCCTGGAAGCTGGAGCGTCTCGGCATATTTGCGGATAATGGTCCCCATTATAGTTAATGGGGCCGAACGGGGCCTGTCGGATCCCTAGCACTAGTGTGAAATAAGCCTAAGTGTAACAAAGTAAATGTACTGTAATAAAGTAACAAAGTAAATGCATTAATAATGAGTCCCCTTGTTTTTCTTAAAGCAGTTCTCCCATGATTAACGTGAAAAATGAAAACCAGACATCGTATAGAACATTCGCATACAAAGTAGAGGAGTAGCACCCACCGGATCACGGGTCCTCCTGGAATGCAACAGCCCGCCGTGGGTCCTCGATCCCCAGAGATTCCTAAAATTGCAGTCCAACAAACGATGGCAAAGGCAGCATGTCCAGATAAAATCCCTTTATTGGGAACTGCTCATATATAAAAACACGTGTCAGGCAGCCTCCAAAGCGGAATGGAGACGGAACGGAGGCAAACTGATGCATTCTCAGCGGATCCTTTTCCATTCAGAATGCATTAGGGCAAAACTGATCCGTTTTGGACCGCTTGTGAGAGCCCATGACGGATCTCACAAACAGAAAGCCAAAACGCCAGTGTAAAAGTAACCTTAGGGTGCTTTCACACTTGCGTTCTGAGGATCCGGCAGGCACTTCTGTCCCGCCGGAGCCGTCCGAACGCAAGTCGCCTGAAAGCATTTGAAGACCGATCAGGATCCTGATCAGTCTTCGAAATGCTTTCAGGTTATCATGGCAGCCAGGACGCTACTGAAGTCCTGGCTGCCATGGTACTCCGCAGCAGTGTACTTACCTGTGCTGCGGCCGCCGGGCGCTCCTTCATGACGTCACAGGTCCCTGCGGCGCATAGATCGATGCGCCACCCGGACCGGTGATGTTCTGAAGGAGTGCACTAGGGCCGCAGTGCAGGTAAGTACACTGCTGCGGAGTACCATGGCAGCCAGGACTTCAGTAGCGTCCTGGCTGCCATGGTAACCGATCGGAGCCCCAGCTTACACTGGGGCCCCGATCGGAACTGCTGCTGGGCATGCGCAGAGCTAAACGTCGGATCCGGCGATGCGCCAAAACGACATTTAGCTTAATACCGGATCCGGATTAATGCACTTCAATGGGCATTAATTACGGATCCGGAGTTACGGCATGTCTTCCGGATTTTTGGACGGAGTCAAATCCGCAACATGCTGCGGTTTTGTCAACATCCAAAAAATGTTCACATACTGAACGTAAGACATCCTGAAGCATCCTGACCGGATTTCTCTCCATTCAGAATGCATTGGGATAATCCTGATCAGTTTCTTTCCGGTGTAGAGCCCCGACGACGGAACTCTACGGCGGTAAGTGAAAACGCCAGTGTGAAAGTAGCCTTAGACTCCTATTCATAGATATTGTATAGCCAGCCCTTCTATCAGTGTATGGACTGCTTTTACTGAACACCACTCAGCATGGAAATCCAGACCGGCAGATGCCGAATTAAAGGAATTTTCCATCATAAAAAAGAAATAATTTCCATTTCTTAAGATACGAGCAAAACAGAACTATAAATATAAAAAAAAGGGAAGCAGAACGGAGAACAATTCTTCTGATATATGGCCCCCTCTGTATCTTGCAGTTTTATGGTTTCCTGTAAGTATTCTGATGCTCTGCTTCTGATACCGGTAAGGAAATGAATATTATACAGACCTGTCCCGGCCGTCTCCCCTTCTTTGGCGGTGTATTTGTTGCGGTGGGTGTTGTGTATATCCCCTAAATACCAGAGGTATCAGCAATGCATCACGACTTGGTGCATTTCTCAGCCCTGTGGAAGTAATGGGGATATTTATGACAGTCAGAGCTGTATATTTTGCAATCTTAGTGTGTATTATTTTCCAGGCTTTGTTCTGCTGCTGCAGCCACTTCTATAAATTCAGCAATGTTATTGCCTGTCGAGTCTGCTTAGATCGGAGAACTAATATTTCTCTACAGTAACAAATAGAAATGACGCAAGTGTTTGTTGGTATGGCGGGTCTGAATGATGACGGGGCAGAGGGACTCAGGGAATAGGAGAGAAAAGTTAGTAGTAAACTTTGACCAATAGGGATTTTATTATTTGCAATTTTATATGTTATTAATTAGATCATAAGTTGTACGGGAACATAGAAAATTATATAGGGCGATACCCAAAATAGTGATTTCCTCATAAAGTGTTTTATAATTGTGTTTTTATTCCTCATAAAGTGTTATTATCAGATCCAGGACCACCATCTGGGCACCACAAGTGGTCCAGAGTCTGGGTAAATGAACCTTAAAAAGGGGTCCATTCCCACTTGTTAACTTTCAACCAGGGGCCAACATTTTTGTGGGTAAATTCAGGACACTCAAAGTGGTTCACCCGGGCAATAGATATTGATGACCTATCAGGACAGGTCATTCATATGAGATTGATGGGGGTCCAACATCCAGCTCCACCAATGGTTAACTGGCACCGGAAACTATACAGCAGGCATCCTCAAACTGCGGCCTTCCAGCTGTTGTAAAACTGCAACTCCCACAATGCTCTGCTGTGGCAGACCATAACAGGTGACTGTTGGGGGTGCTGAATGTTGGGGATAGGTTATCAAGATCTGTAGTTTAGAGAACCCCTTTAAGCCCGACCACCAGGCATGGTCCAATCAACCATTTTTGAGCCAAGACAATCCCAGCAAAATTATCAATTATGGTAAGGGTGCAGCTATAGGATGCAGAGGTACCAGTTGCACCCAGGACCTGGTGCCCCAGGGCGGGCAAAAACACTAGAATTAACTATGACAGGTTCTAGGTTATGCCTCTGCTGCCAATGATCATCTACCATTCACATTATGTTATAATAATGGGCCCTATAAAGTCCCATCAAGTATTCTGTATTCAAACAACTGTGTATAACGATCATAATATTGTCCTTTCCATCCCATTGTAGGGTCCCCATTTTACCAGATCCTATCCCCTACTCCAGTTGCCCACCAAGTGTACACAATGGGGTACAAGAGGCAGAATGGGACACACGTGAGCCCTTTTTACTACTATACGTGACCCAGATATTCTAAACTTCAGCCTGGATCCTACGTGTTCCCATTAGCAGGGAGTGTATGGCCATAAAACACAGCATCGGGAAATGTTATATTCTTATCTCTGCTTTTTGGACCAACACAGGCTGCCCTAAAACAGCTTTTGTCTGATGACAGCAGGACTCAGAGAGGCGACATTTCAGGGACCTGGTAATGTAAAATGTCTATATTTTACTACAGATTCACCAAAAATGAAAACAAAATCCTATATATCATGGCCCACCTAAAGGTCCTATGCTTAGGAGTCCAGTGGGCTGTCCTACTCAGCTTCGGACTGGCCTACCAGAGGATCTTCTGGTTGGCCCATGTGCTGATAGCATAGTAGACCCCAAGGGTCCAAGAGAAAAAAATAATAATTTGGAGCTTGCCTATAGGGTATATTTCTTTAAATAGATACCTATTAGACTTTATTGATGATATGGGGGTGGAGATAAATTTTCTTTGATGGGCTCAAGGAACCCCAGCCTGACCCTGGTCCTACTCAAACACAACGACAGCTGATCTCAGGGAGACCAGCCACAAAAAACACCGCTGAGCCTCACTTAAGAGTCTCAACACAGCAATCCGAAGTGCAAAGTTTCCTGGGAAACAGGAATATGCAAAATAAATGTGGAGCCCCAGTTATTGGTCTACAACACAATGAAAGCCAGATATCCCTCAAAGGAAGGAAAACCAAGCAAAGGGGTGTCTCCATTACAGAGATCACCAAATCCACCATATTAAGTGGCCCCTATGTCAAGATCCCGCTTTTTTACAAGCTTTAAGGACGTGACAGGGAAAACCTAAGCTAGGTATCCATCCACAGACAGCTGTTTCGGGGTGTTGCCCCTCATCAGTGTGGAGTAGGATTCTGGCTAACCGGGAGCAATGCCTTGGAGACTACTCAAACACAACGAAAGCTGATCTCAGGGAGACCAGCCACAAAAAACACTGCGGAGCCTCACTTAAGAGTCTCAACACAGCAATCCGAAGTGCAAAGTTCCCTGGGAAACAGGAATATGCAAAATAAATGTGGAGCCCCAGTTATGGGTCTACAACACAATGAAAGCCAGATATCCCTCAAAGGAAGGAAAACCAAGGTCCTACTCAATGATTGATGACCTTCCTTGTGTTGGGGTGTATACAGAGCTAGCTATCAATCACTGACTAAAACCACCCACCGGACTCCTAGCACCAGAATGAACAGGAAATAAAATGAAAAAGCGATACTGATTCTTTTGCCCAAAAACTAGATAATCCATCTGCTCAGCTCCTCCTGCTCTATAGCGGGCTACCCGCAGATGTACAGCGAGACGGGTCGCAACCTCTGCACCCCTGAAAGTGGTGTCACCTAAAGCACTATTGAAGGGCGCTAGACTGTACATAAGACGTGGGCGATTCATGTCTTGAGCCTTGGGAGTAGTACGTCGAAGGGCACCCGCTGCTCCTTGGCATTAGCGCCATGAACTCGATGACCACTTTTACCACAGGTAATTTAAAGTCTGGATTAAGTTCACTTCCCTCCCTTGCGATGAATGATAAGCTGCTCCGTTCCTCTAGAAATGATTCATTCTGTTATTTTATGGCAGCTATTTTTGTCCATTTGTCTTACCTAGTATTTCACAGGGTAGCGGAATTGAATTCGCTGCAAGTAAATGCCATTAGTGAGCTAGGAAGATAGCATCAGGCTATACGGAATTTGCATAAGCATCTTTAGAAGGCATTTCTCGCACAACCTCAATATTATATATTTTTTTCCTGGACCATTAAAAGCCTGATTAGGAATGTGGTTTTAGCGGAGAACACGGGTCGCCCCCTTCCACAGAGGAGCGCGTGCGTGTTTTTTAACTTGAGGCTCCGATGAGAATCTAGAATGCGGAGCATGAAACTAACACATTAAGCCTCAGGATGTGCAAACCTCCAAACAATTCACCTGCTCGGCACAAATTGCATCAGAGCTTTTGCCTGCTGTTAGTATTGAAATTTATTGCAGATTGTAGAAGTTCGGTATTGAAGAAAATGATCATGGAAAGACAAGCAAATTGCTAGCTTTTACAACCACATAAACTCGCAGACCCCCTGCCTGCCCCCTCCTCCTGCAAAACCGATCTGCATTGCATTAAACCGCATCCATAATTCATACCTCAAGGAGAGCGATTATTTCGCTTTTTTTTTAACCACTCTTCCAGGTTTGTTGCTTTCTATAATTGATGGTTGCGTGAAACAATGGAGCTTGGTGTTCAAAGCTCATTTAGTCTCGCAGTCGATTGTCCTGTGCAAAGGTTATGGTAATGGTTCGGGCAAGAGACGATGAGCGGGAGGATGGTTTAATTATTTTACCAGAGAGACTGATATTAACAGCCCAATTTAAATTGTAGCAAGAACTGTAATCTACAGGCTGGATGTATTTTTAGAGTAGATGGGAGTCATTTAAAATGTCAATGACAAATTACCGCGTAGAGTAATAAAACACCTCTTTGGATAAGGGGGTGCACCTAGGTTTCTGCTGCTTAAAGCAAACATTGAAATGGTGCCCCCACCCACACTGTAGGTTAGGAGTGAGGGGGGTTGTCGAGAACACTCATAGATAGCACGGAAAATGATGTAACTCTCAGGCTCGCACGTTGTGGAAATCTGATTAATACAAATGTATAGGACTTGAAAAACACCCTGAACACATTTTGCGTAAAATCTGTAGTGTATTACTTACTTGCAGATAAATGGCACACTTACCTACCCCCACTCACTATATTAAACTCATCCATTATACACCTACAGTGTTTGTGCACATTCAGCATTGAAGGCATGTACAGTCCATTAAAGTGTGCGGTAGGAGAAAAAGGAGTGAGTTGGGAAAAGTTTCCAGCATTTTTTTTTTTCACAACTGAATTTAATTCACAAGCTAAGCAAAGTAAGTCGGCATGATATCAGGACTAAGCAAAGTAAGTCGGCATGATATCAGGACTAAGCAAAGTAAGTCGGCATGATATCAGGACTAAGCAAAGTAAGTCGGCATGATATCAGGACTAAGCAAAGTAAGTCGGCATGATATCAGGACTAAGCAAAGTAAGTCGGCATGATATCAGGACTAAGCAAAGTAAGTCGGCATGATATCAGGACTAAGCAAAGTAAGTCGGCATGATATCAGGACTAAGCTAAAGTAAGTCGGCATGATATCAGGACTAAGCAAAGTAAGTCGGCATGATATCAGGACTAAGCAAAGTAAGTCGGCATGATATCAGGACTAAGCAAAGTAAGTCGGCATGATATCAGGACTAAGCAAAGTAAGTCGGCATGATATCAGGACTAAGCAAAGTAAGTCGGCATGATATCAGGACTAAGCAAAGTAAGTCGGCATGATATCAGGACTAAGCAAAGTAAGTCGGCATGATATCAGGACTAAGCAAAGTAAGTCGGCATGATATCAGGACTAAGCAAAGTAAGTCGGCATGATATCAGGACTAAGCAAAGTTAATAAACAGAGTATTAAAACCAAGCTCCTCATTGCATATATACTGCAAAAGAACCAAGCTCAGCACATAAATGCAATACCAGAACCAAGCACAATACATAATTACATTACCAGAACCAAGCACAGTACTTAAATACAGTACCAGAACCAAGCACAACACATAAATACAGTACCAGAACCAAGCACAATACATAAATACAGTACCAGAACCAAGCACAGTACTTAAATACAGTACCAGAACCAAGCACAATACTTAAATACAGTACCAGAACCAAGCACAGTACTTAAATACAGTACCAGAACCAAGCACAATACATAATTACATTACCAGAACCAAGCACAATACTTAAATACAGTACCAGAACCAAGCACAACACATAAATACAGTACCAGAACCAAGCACAATACATAAATACAGTACCAGAACCAAGCACAGTACTTAAATACAGTACCAGAACCAAGCACAATACTTAAATACAGTACCAGAACCAAGCACAATACATAATTACATTACCAGAACCAAGCACAGTACTTAAATACAGTACCAGAACCAAGCACAACACATAAATACAGTACCAGAACCAAGCACAATACATAAATACAGTACCAGAACCAAGCACAGTACTTAAATACAGTACCAGAACCAAGCACAATACTTAAATACAGTACCAGAACCAAGCACAGTACTTAAATACAGTACCAGAACCAAGCACAATACATAATTACATTACCAGAATCAAGCACAATACTTAAATACAGTACCAGAACCAAGCACAACACATAAATACAGTACCAGAACCAAGCACAATACATAAATACAGTACCAGAACCAAGCACAGTACTTAAATACAGTACCAGAACCAAGCACAATACTTAAATACAGTACCAGAACCAAGCACAGTACTTAAATACAGTACCAGAACCAAGCACAATACTTAAATACAGTACCAGAACCAAGCACAGTACTTAAATACAGTACCAGAACCAAGCACAATACTTAAATACAGTACCAGAACCAAGCACAATACTTAAATACAGTACCAGAACAAAGCACAATACGTAAATACAGTACCAGAACCAAGCACAATACTTAAATACAGTACTAGAACCAAGCACAATACTTAAATACAGTACCAGAACCAAGCATAATACATAAATACAGTACCAGAACCAAGCACAATACTTAAATACAGTACCAGAACCAAGCACAATACATAAATACAGTACCAGAACCAAGCACAGTACTTAAATACAGTACCAGAACCAAGCACAATACTTAAATACAGTACCAGAACCAAGCACAATACTTAAATACAGTACCAGAACCAAGCATAATACATAAATACAGTACCAGAACCAAGCAAAATACTTAAATACAGTACCAGAACTAAGCACAATACATAAATACAGTGCCAGAACCAAGCACAGTACTTAAATACAGTACCAGAACCAAGCACAATACTTAAATACAGTACCAGAACCAAGCACAATACTTAAATACGGTACCAGAACCAAGGACAATACTTAAATATGGTACCAGAACCAAGCACAATACTTAAATACAGTACCAGAACCAAGCACAATACATAAATAAAGTACCAGAACTAAGCACAATACATAAATACAGTACCAGAACCAAGCACAATACATAAATACAGTACCAGTACCAAGTACAATACTTAAATAAAGTACTAGAACCAAGCACCACACTTATATACAGCACCAAAACCATGTTTATTGCCTAAATACTGCAACAGAACCAAGCTCAGTACATAAATGTAATACCAGAACCAAGCACAATACATAATTACAGTACCAGAACCAAGCACAATACTTAAATATAGTACCATAACCAAGCACCACACTTATATACAGCACTGAAACCAAGTTTATTGCATAAATACTGCAACAGAACCAAGCTCGGTACATAAATGTATTACCAGAGCCAAGCACAGTACAGAAACACAGTTTATGTAAGTAAAAGAGCAAAATACCAGAACTAAGCACAGTTAATAAAAAAGTGGCAGAACCAAGCTCATTGCCTATACTGTATGCTGCAACAAAACCAAGCTCAGTACACAAATGCAATACCAGAACCAAGTACAGTACATAACTGCAATACCAGAACCAAGTACAGTACATAACTGCAATACCAGAACCAAGTACAGTACATAACTGCAATACCAGAACCAAGTACAGTACATAACTGCAATACCAGAACCAAGTACAGTACATAACTACAATACCAGAACCAAGTACAGTACATAACTACAATACCAGAACCAAGTACAGTACACAAACACAGTTATAGAGCGTACATAACTGTTCCTGATAGTGCCAAAATGAAAAATACCGTATAGCAGTCATATAACTTGACCAGGACTACATTGGTCAAACTGGAAAAGGTTATGCTCGATGCTATTTTTATTCAATTTGAAGCAGATTGTCAAATGTGTAGAATATGCGTGTGCTATTTCATTTATTGCCGTATCTCCAATAAAATGTGGCTTTCAAAACACTAGACAACGGAAAATACGGTTACACGTGAACCTTGACTCAGTTAGTTTTCTGAAATATTGACATGGGCTTTGCCTCCACCTCCCAGCGTGAGACCATTTCTGTTCCAGTTATTTCAATGTGCTGAAATCTGCAGCAGAAAACAACTCTGATTTTGTGTGAAGAGGATCACTTGTCGGGGATTGATGAAGTATCCGTAATGGCATTGTTACACTTGTCTGTTATAAATGAGATGTCAGCAGAAGAAGGTTCATATGTCACTCTTCATTTCTACTTCTCCTGTGACATTGACAAAATCTTTCTCAATAAACTTAGGAACCAAAAAGACTTAACAAAGCAACCCAGGGGCGTAGCTATAGAGTGCGCAAAGGTAGCACTAATCCCTGGCCCTGGAGTCTCAGAGGGTCCAAAGGATTCCCGCCACATAGCAAGACTCCAGCATGTTGACTTTTAGGTAGGTTACAGGTTTTGCACTGGAGGATGGAATGTGGGTACACAACCAAGCTTTTGCAACCATTACCCTTTGTAATGTAGCCCTTACTAGAAATGGAACTCCAGATGGTGACCTTGGGTATTGCAACTCTGTGTGGGAGATTAAAAATGTTGCCAATGATGGGCCTTTTGCAAAGATTTCATGAGATATCAGCGTATGAAGTGCCAACTTCACTGTACAATACCTACCCATAAATTAATGCAATTCCTGTCCCACTGGGGTGATTGCATGGGCCAGAAAAGAGACTACATGACAATCTGTAGCTGAGATATGTGAAGCAGCCCGGGAGGAGCTGGAGTAGAGGATAGAGCAGTAGTGTCTCTGGCTGTCACAGTCACACCATTGCTCCCTAGGGGTGTGCAGTGAAAGAAGGGGCTCACTTTCTTCGCTTGGGGTATACACTGGTTCTGGGGCTCCTGCCTGATGGTAGTTGGGGTGTCCGTGATGTCTGTATGGATGCAAGGCAGGGCTTGTGGACTGCTATGTCCGGTGTGTAGGGTAGGAGTCAGAAAACGTCTCTCTACTCTAGTGCAAAATAGGAGGTAGTAGATCCAACTATAGCAGACACAGTTCTAACTGTACACAGTGTAATTCTGTCCCAGATAGCGATGTATGGATTTAGTAAAGGCTGGGAGTTATAGCCCTCTTTCCTCTCTTTCATGCTAAAGTCTCTCTCAGTGGAATCTATTGCTGGCAACAGTGCCTTAACAATAATGGCTGTAATGTCCACTGCAGTATACATGGTTTTGTATGCACATCTTGTATAAGTGTGAAGGATGTATTAACAGTGTCCCTCACAGCAGCAATGTCTGAATGGCTGTAGTAGCAGGTTACCTTACTGACTCATGTGTTTAGCCATGCAGATTCAAAGTTCTCTAATTCTCTTCTTTCTTACAGTCTGTCATCTTTCTCTCTTTCATTGGACCTTGCAGAGATCGAGGAGTCTCTGTAGATATTCAGGTCTAAGAAGGGGGGCATGAGGCAACAGCTTCCACTCTCTCTGAACTTTATCTAGGACAACCTTAAGCTAGGGGTGGAACCAGCTACAACCTAGCTTCCTACAAAAGATGAGCCATGATTGTGAACCCTGGCTGTGCCATCCATACACAGCTATGCTGGGCGCAGGGGCGTAGCTAACGGCTCATGGGCCCTGGTGCAAGAGTTCAGCTTGGGTCCCCCTTCCCTCAGTGCTTTGTGTGTCTTCTTATGTATCACAAGGGTCTTTGGGCCCCCTCAGGCTCCTGGGCCCGGTAGCGACTGCTACCTCTGCACCCCCTATAGCTACGCCCATGGCTGGGCGCAATCACATAACATAACAGTATATAACAATTCAACACATTACATAACAAACCATTATCAGATACTTCCTGCTCTGGAGTACTACAGATGGCCCAAGGGTAGCACACACAGAAAACATAGCCCTAGCTGTGGTTCCATGACAAGGGGAAGGCTGACAACAGAACTGACATAACTAGGACTGGAAAGTCTTGCATTGTTGGGGAACTAGGTGTCCACTCAGTAGAAATAGATGGTGATGATTTCTCTTTAAATGATTGTATTTCTATGCAATGTAGCTTATATGTATATCTGAAATAAGAAATATATATGGCGAGTCAGTCAATATTCTCATCCTCATTCAGTTTCCCAAAAGCACCTATGTCTCCTGAAATAAGTCTATGCTGCTTGCCTGTGGAGCGAGGTGGCTCCGTCAGTTATTAATGGTGTCACTGCCATTCAGTTTAATACTGGCGAGAAATTGTGTAGACATCCACATCTTACCAGCAAAAATGAAGGTGCGGCTGAGAAATATATTGTCACAGTGTTCACATTGACCCTGTCACAGCCTATGCTGCCAAGAGTAATACATGAATATAGTTTACAGCCTCCAGACAAACATCAAAAGTTAAGCCTACAACTTTATAAATTCTCCTAAATTGTTTTTCAGACCTACAAACGCTTGTTGCTAACAGGACCATAAAAATGTGGAGTCTCCATAGACATACTGGACATTAGCAGTAGATTGGGTCACACCAAAGACTACTCTCTAAGTCTCTATCAATGTTTAGTTAGTCAAATTTCTGTCCTGGTAGCGTTGCCCTGGCCAAGCGTAAGTGCTGCTATTGTTCAGTGGAGATATCTCGAAGTAACAAGAGCTCAGCCATGAAGGAGTATAAAACGGGACCACTAAGTGGTAAAGGGTGCAGCGTATGAACAGTGACTACCATGTATATATCATCTCTAGAGACAATGACTACAACCACAGGAACTAGGGGTTTATGGAACAGGGTTTCAAGGCCAAGAAGGGATAAAGAAACCTGAATTCACCTTAAGAAGTTGAAGATGTTTCAAGTGTCAACTGGAACGGTATAAGCACATTGACATGGGACTGGAGGAGTGAGACTCTGATCTCTGGAGTGATGAGTTGAACTTCACTTCATCTGGAGGTCTAGGTTTGGCATAAACTAAAGTTCAACATTTCATAGTCTGTGCAAATATGGAAGCACTATTTGTGTGTCCATGTATTGATGTGTAGATAAATGTATGCGAAATTAAATTCAGTTTAATATGTAAAAATCCTTTAATTCAGCATTTAAACATGATAGGTACTGGATTGTCAGATGCAGTGTATTTTACTACCGTTCTGACCTTCCCTTCCTACATCTCATCCTTACTTCCCTCTATTCCTTACTTACTTCCTACCTACATAACTTCCTTCCTTCCTCCCTCCATTCCTTCTGTCCCCCATCCCTTCCTTCCTATCTTCCTTCATTTTTCCCTTCCTTCTTTCTTTCCCTCCTTCATTTCTTAAAGGCTATGTCGATCTATGGAGGCAAGTTTTTTTTTTTATTATTGCATTCAACCTATTTTGGGCTAAAAATCATTTTTTCATTTGGCCTTTATTAAAAATTTTCAGCCACTTCCCCAGTACAATGGCGTAATCTATGTATTTGCAGAGCAGCAGGGTCCTGAGTTTATATTGAATCCCATCATCTGATGGCTTATGTGAATCCCTTATCTGTGATCTCCCGAAGCTCATAAACACTTATATAAGCCCTATTCTTACCAGTGTGACAAGATTTGAGCTGTAATCAGTGTTTATGAGCTGTCAACAGTTCAAAGAACATAGCTACAAACTACTGTAAGCAGGCAGCTCTGCTGGATGAGGGGACTTGAGGTTACTGACAGTCTGCAGATAAACTCTCACTTAAAGAGGACCTTTCACCTGAAAATGCATGTTAAACTAAAGATATACCCTAACTTACCGGCCCCCGGTGGTTCTTATTCTGCTCTTCTTTTTTCTATATGTGCCCCCGTTTGTCCGCGGTGCCCCCCTCAATATCTCCCGCCGTGTATGCTAATGAGCCATTCGGCTTAACTGGGCGGGCCTGCAAAAGTTCTCCCAGGCGTGTCTGCCTTCCCCCTGGCACGGAGCACAACCAATAAGCGCGCTCCGCTCTTAGCCAGGAGAAGACGCTCCAGTTCTCGCGAGTCGCGAGAACTGGAGCGATTTCATCCATCCTGAGCCGATGCTGGCTGCGGGAATCCAAGATGGCGCCGGCTCAGGATGGATGAAATCGCTCCAGTTCTCGCGAGAACTGAGCGTCTTCTCCTGGCTAAGAGCGGAGCGCTTATGGCTGCGCTCCGTGCCAGGGGGAAGGCAGACACGCCTGGGAGAACTTTTGCAGGCCCGCCCAGTTGAGCCGAATGGCTCATTAGCATACACGGCGGGAGATATTGAGGGGGGCACCGCGGACAAACGGGGGCACATATAGAAAAAAGAAGAGCAGAATAAGCACCACCGGGGGCCGGTAAGTTAGGGTATATCTTTAGTTTAACATGCATTTTCAGGTGAAAGGTCCTCTTTAATCCCTGTAGTACAAGAACTGCTGGGAATTGTTTTAATAAAGACCAATTAAAAAAAAATGATTTTTTAGCCCAAATGAGTAGAATGCAATAATAAGAAATGTCTTCAAAGGTGTTCATAGCCTTTTATTCCTTTACTTGATCCTTTTATTTTGATCAAAATGTATACTAATGCCTCATGTACGTTATGTAGATTAGGGTTTGGTATACTATTATTTCCGCTGAGAAGCGATATGAATTGTGCTGAGAAGCAATAATAGGTCAAAGCATAGCATGGGGACGTGCTGTCCGTGCTTTTTTCGGCTTTTTATTCCTTCCTTCATCCCTTCCTCCCATTGTAGTAATTTATTAGGAAGTCTCTTAGGCCTCTTTCACACGGGCGTCATGTTTAACGCCCGGATAAGAGGCGGGTGCGTTGCGGGAATATGCGCGTTTTAAATTAAGTAAAATGAAGTGGAAGGGGTTAAAAATAATAAAAGTTAACTTACCTTAGCCACTTGATCGCGTAGTTGCGATCTGTCCTCTCTTTCCCTGCAGCATCAGCTAAGATCTACAGGACCTGTGATGACGTCACATCACATGGTCCAATCACCATGGTAAGATGGACCATGTGATGTGACGTCATCACAGGTCCTGTAGATCTTAGATGCTGCAGGAAAGAGAGACAGATCGCAACTACGCGATCAAGTGGCTAAGGTAGTTAACTTTATTATTTCTAACCCCTTCCACTTCATTTACTATGCATTCTTTATTAAGAATGCTATTATTTTCCCTTATAACCATGTTATAAGGGAAAATAATAAAGATCGGGTCCCGTTGCTAAGCAACCATGCAGGAAAATCGCAACGCATCCGCACTTGCTTGCGGATGCTTGCGATTTTCCCGCAGCCCCATTCACTTTTATGGGGCCTGCGTTGTGTGAAAAACGCACAATATAGAGCATGCTGCGATTTTCACGCAACGCAGAAGTGATGCGTGAAAATCACCGCTCATGTGCACAGACCCATAGAAATGAATGGGTCCGGATTCAGTGCGGGTGCAATGCGTCCTCCTCACGCATTGCACCCGCGCGGAAAACTCGCCCGTGTGAAAGGGGCCTTAGGCTTCTTACCGATTGATTTTCTACTGTTTGATGGTTGTGAGTGACGCATATTTATTTACTTCATTGCTCGGATCATTGTCCATGGTCAGTGTGGGGTGGCACTGGATCTTCACAATCTTTTTTATATTGACCTGTGTCATGTAGAATTCAGTAGATGGGGTGTCTTAATTCAGGTCCTGGCTGCAAAAAGAAAGATGGTGGCTAGTTTCCAATACTTAATTCTGGAATTACATATTCATTCTTACTCATGCTAAACGTCTTGAAGATGAAATACCGTGATCCCTCAAGATATAATGGCCTCAGGATACAATATTTTCAGCATACAATGGTCTTTTCTGACCCATCGTAAGTTAAAACTAGACTCAACATACAATGTCTCAGACTCAGATCCATCTCAGATCTGGATTAGTTGCTAGTTATCAGCTATTCCTGACTGTTATATGTAAGGACTTGTGTTATCTGTCTTAGTTATCTGCTTATTTTTCTTAAATCTTGATTTTCTCTTATCCTGGATGAAATTTTGGGGCTTTGGAACGGATTACTCAACTTACAATGGTTTCAACATACAATGGTTTTCCGGGAACCAATTAATATTGTATCTTAAGAGACCACTGTAGTCGGTTTCTTAAGATTAGATTGATGTGTTTTATGATATGCACTTAGATTCTTATGTCACAGAATACAGATCATTATATGCAGATTAAAAGATACTTCAATTCTCCTTTGGCGTCAGACCTGCAACATGGTCCATGAAAACATAATCTTGTTTTGATTAGAATTTTGCTGAACTTACATAAATATGAGGTTGGTATTCACCGCCAGTGTCTAACTATATTATTTTCCTGGTGATTAATCACCTCTTTGACTTCACCGACTCTTGAGAAGTGCTTGGGAACTGCAATGCTGGGAGGAGATAGAGAGAAGCAGCTGAAACGACTGTGTGAGAATATGCACTTTCATCTAAGTACATGCTGTGAATGATATGCTTTTGTACATTAATCATTTTCTGAGGGAATAAAACTCTAAAAATTACCTAGATATTGGGGAGAAGTTCAGGATTAGAGATGAACGAATTTCATATTTTGAAATTCGTTCACGCTTCGTTTGGTGGTAAAAGCAGAATTGCGTTATGGATTCCACTGCCACGGACCATAACGCAATTCTATGACGGAATGCATAACGGAATGTAACAGTGCACAGCCTATACATATTCACATACTGTATATTGTGTATAGTGATATTATAACAACAGGGCACAGCCTATAAATATACACATATACTTTGTATTGTGACATCATCATAACAGGGCACAGCCTATAAGTATGCATATATATTTAGTATTTTGATATCACAAAAGTCCACAGCCTAAATATGGGCACATATACTTTGTATTGTGATATCATCACAACATGACACAGCCTATAAATATTCATATATACTTTACATTGTGATACCATCACAACAGGGCACAGCCTATAAATATTGACATACTGTATATTGTGTATAGTGATATTATAACAACAGAGCACAGCCTATAAATATTGACATACTGTATATTGTGTATAGTGATATTATAACAACAGAGCACAGCCTATAAATATTGACATACTGTATATTGTGTATAGTGACATCATCACAACAGGGCACAGGCTCTAAATGGGCACATATACTTTGAATTGTGATTTCATCACAACAGAGCACAGCCTATAAATACCGGACATTATTATACCATCTATCTATATATATATAAAAAGGACATATACAGTTGTGTTCAAAATTATTCAACCCCCAATGCTGTAAAGGGTTTTAGGGAATTTAGTGTACATTTGTAATTGTGTTCAGAATGAAATCTTACAAGGACTTTTTAAAGAACCAAATGCAACTAAAATGACATTAATTGTTTTTGTAATACAGTATTAAATGTTTTCTTTGTGATTTCTTCATTGACACAATTATTCAACCCCTTAAAGACGACCACTCTTAAGAACAGAGGTTCATTCAAGTGTTTTCGATCAGGTATTGAAAACCCCTGTGGATGTCAAGGAGCAGCAATCAGGCATAATAAGCACCAATTAGGCAGATGTAAAATGACTGTGATACTCAGCTCCTTCTAGACATTTACTGGTGTGTTTACAGACATGGTGAAGTCAAGAGAATGACTAGAAGAAAGATCTGATGTTACAAATGGTTGAATCCTGTTAAGACATTTATCATCGCTTTAAACGCGCTACCAAACAGAGGCAACTATACTCTATTGCACGACGACTGCAAATATTCAATATCACCCTGTGCTAGGGTATATAGATGTATGAATAGGTGGATCTGGACTTTTTAACGTTTTTAGTTTTTTATGGATTTTTTATGGATTTGATGTGTATTTTTTGGTTTACATGTTTTGAATATATTTGAATAAATATTGCAAAATAACACAGGCCCATGTGAATCCAGATAAGTTGAGTGCCCCCACACAAAAACACATATTGACTACTTTACGGAAAGGGTGAACCGGTGGGAGTGCACCTATTTCATATTGGTAAAGTGGGTGTAGCCACTATTACTCTTCACATTCAAGTCAAGAGAATGGTCCAGGAAGACGAGAGAAGAGGTGATTTCTCTTCACAGGAAGGGCAATGGCTATAAGAAGATTGCAAAGATGTTAAACATACCAAGAGACACCATAGGAAGCATCATTCGCAAATTCAAGGCAAAGGGCACTGTTGAAACGCTACCTGGTCGTGGCAGAAAGAAGATGCTGACTTCGACTGCTGTGCGCTACCTGAAGCGCAAAGTGGAGAAAAGTCCCCGTGTGACTGCTGAGGAACTGAAAAAAGATTTGTCAGATGCGGGTACTGAAGTTTCAGCTCAGACAATAAGGCGCACACTGCGTAATGAAGGCCTCCATGCCAGAACTCCCAGGCGCACCCCTTGCTGTCTCCAAAGAATAAGAAGAGTCGACTGCAGTATGCCAAAAGTCATGTGGACAAACCACAATAGTTTTGGGATAGTGTTCTGTGGACTGATGAAACAAAATTAGAACTGTTTGGGCCCATGGATCAACGCTATGTTTGGAGGAGGAAGAACAAGGCCTATGAAGAAAAGAACACCTTGCCTACTGTGAAGCATGGCGGGGGTCAATCATGCTTTGGGGCTGTTTTGCTTCTACAGGTACAGGGAAGCTTCAGCGTGTGCAAGGTACCATGAATTCTCTTCAGTACCAGGAGATATTGGATGAAAATGTGATGCAGTCCGTCACAAACCTGAGGCTTGGGAGACGTTGGACCTTTCAACAGGACAATGATCCCAAGCATACCTCCAAGTCCACTAGAGCATGGTTGCAGATTAAAGGCTGGAACATTTTGAAGTGGCCATCGCAGTCACCAGACTTAAATCCGATTGAGAACCTCTGGTGGGACTTAAAGAAAGCAGTTGCAGCGCGCAAGCCTAAGAATGTGACTGAACTGGAGGCTTTTGCCCATGAAGAATGGGCGAAGATACCCGTAGATCGCTGCAAGACACTTGTGTCAAGCTATGCTTCACGTTTAAAAGCGGTTATAACTGGAAAAGGATGTTGTACTAAGTACTAAGATTGAATGTCACTTGGGGGTTGAATAAAACTGATAATGATGTGAGCACAGAAAAGACATTTGTGGTTATTTCATTATAAATGTTATGTTATATTTGTCTGACTTACAAGTGCCTCTTTCATTTAATTGTAAACAAGATGACTGAAATGATCAAAATCAATGGCAAACTGGCCAAATCACTCAATTTCAGTGGGGGTTGAATAATTTTGAACACAACTGTATATATATGTGTGTGTGTGTGTGTATGTATGTATGTTCCGTGATCACTCAAAAATGCAACCATTAATTTCAACGAAACTTGGAATACACATCCCTTGCTACCTGGAAAGAAATCTTGTGGGAGTCACAGCTCTGTAGGACATACCGTTCCTGAGATATTCCCAAAAAATGACCTGCATTAGCCAATACTAGCCTGCAAGTCTTTCTCTTTATATCACATGTCGCAGGCTCTTAGTCTCCACATACGCACAGTTTTACTCCAGGTTTCTATAACAACCCAGCCATTTTTCTTCACTGCTGTAGGTCAGCTTTAGGCTAGGGCTACACGATGACATGTGTCGCGCGACAATAAGTTGCACGACACATAGGGCACAACTACACTGCTACATGTGTGGCACAACATTAATGTCGCACCAATGTCGCGCGACAATTTTTATAATGATAGTTTGGATGGATTTTTTGCAACTGTCGTGTCGCAGTCGCAGAATGTCACATGTCGTAGCGCGACACCGTAGCCTATCATTATAAAAATTGTTGAGACAAAATGACACGCGACACATGTTGTCGTGTAGCCCTAGCGTTAAAGGGGCGGGGTGCTGTAGAGGTAACTGTTATGGGGGATACTGTCAATATCTTTTAACGACACACACAAACATTAAATGAAATAGATTAAATATACCCGTGCGAAGCCAGGTCCTTCTGCTAGTAAAACTATATTTGCCAGAAGGAGCTGCCGTCATCTGGCAATTACTTCTCTCTGTGTGTATCACTTCTGCCAGTTATATCAGGGATGGGCAATGTGAGGAATAACTGAAAAAATAGAGGGGCCAATGACTGTTTATTATCTAAATGACCCACCTACTGCCCTGTACAGAGTTACTATTTTGACTCATGGCTGGTGCAGGTATCCCTGTCCATATATACATGAACCGTGGCTTTAGAACAGCTGAAGTGTCGTTCATGTGTTATTGAGCAGATGTATACTGCAGGAAATCAGGAGTAATTGTCGGAGGGATCTGTAGATGCTGCCATGCTCTGTCCTTTACCGTATCAATTATTTATAGCTTTCAAAAATGGAGCCCGTAAAAGATCAAAAACTCTGGCATCCCCTCCTAATGTCCAATTAGATGATGTTACACTAACCTCAGGCAAAACAACAATTGTAGGAGATCAATACAGCTACAGATACATTGTAATATCTACTTTTATCTATATAGGAAAATGGTAAGGGGGCGAGGGTGAGTGGATTATAGCGCAGGGACACTGTAATGGAGTCCATCACAAAATAATAACCATATGACAGCGCAATAACACTTCAGAGATAAGGGAAGTCAATATAATAATGTAAGATTCTTGGAAAATAGAGCTGCATACGGTTTACAAAATAAAATGGCTGGGTTATCAGATCCTGGGAAAAGACAGCTAAATTATAGCAGAGGAGAGTCTTCTGTAAACTGCAGCTGTGGAGATCTGCGGTTTCATTGGTGCGGGAAGAACATCCCATTGTTGTTTGCACCCCGGACATTTTTTTTTTGTAAAAATACGTATTTTAATATTGTATGATAAACCCGGGGTCGGAGGGGAACAACTTTTGAGGCAAAGGTGGGTAGAACTGGTTTTATGTTGGATTACGCCTAGCGCATTATTTTATGTTGGCGCCCCCATGTGGTGCACTGTATGGTGCCCAAACAACACTTCCATGCGGTTGCCTAAATGACAATGCTTTATCATGCCACTACCAAAACAGTACACTAGAAATATGATATGCTATACACTGCTTAAAGGCTATTTACACCTTTGGGGGGGCAACTTTTTTATTATTGCATTGTACTTATTTTGAGCTAAAAATTATTTTTATTAACAACTAGCAGAAGGACCAAGCATCGCTCGGGTATATTTCATCTATTTCATTTAATGTTTGTGTGTGTCTTTAAAAGTTATCAACAGTATCCCCCATAACAGTGACCTCTACAGCACCCTGCCCCTTTAACAGTGAACTCCACAGTCCCCCACCCCTTAACACTGACCCCCCCACAGTGCCCTGCCTCTTTAAAATAGGACCTCCACAGCAGCCCATCCCCTTAACTTTGACCTTCACAGCAGCCCACCCCTTTAACAGTGAGTTTCACAGCACCTCACTCCCTTGACAGTGACCTCCTCAGGGGCCTGCCCCCTTAACAGTGACCTCCACAGTACCCTGCTGCATTAACAGTGACCTCACAGTACCATGCTGCCTTAACAGTGACCTCCACAGCAGTTGCCCCTTTAATAGTGGCCCCTGCCCCCTTAACAGTGACCTCCACAGTGCTTGCCCCTTTAACAGTGACCTCCACAGCGCCCTGCCCCTTAAATGCTAGGGTTACACGACGACTTATGTCGTGCAACATTTTGTCTCAACAATTCTTATCATGGCTGCGACATGTAACATGTGACTATAATTATAAAAATTGTCGCGTGACATTGGTGGGACATCAATGTCGCGCGACACATGTAGCAGTGTAGTTGTGCCCTATGTGTCGCGCGACAATCTCGTCGTGTAGCCCTAGCCTAAAGCTGACCTGCAGCAGTAAATAAAAATGGCTGGGTTGTTATGGAAACCTGGAATACAACTGTGTGTATGTGGAGACTAAAGGCCTGCGAGCTTCTATTGGCTGATAAGGAACATGTGACCGGATGTATGGCAGTTGGGATATGAAGAGAAAGACTTGCAGGCTTGTATTGGCTAATGCAGGTAATTTTTTGGGAATATCTCAGGAACTGTACGTCCTAGAGAGCTTTCATTCCAGGTAGAAAGGGATGTGTATACCAAGTTTCATTGAAATCAATGGTTGCGTTTTTGAGTAATTGCGGAACATACACACACACACATATATACATGCTTCTTTACATATATAGATATGGAATCCTTTTTGTGTACAGAGCTGACATGCTCTACTAGCTGTCTGTGGATTTTCTGTCTTTTCTGTCATCTGGGGAGCAGACGAGCTCCTTATCTCTGCTCTCTGACATTATAAACACTTATTAAAACTCAATCCTTATCTTACTGATACCAATGTGGCCTAAATAAGTGTTTATGACTTCTTAGTAGTTTAGAGATAAGGGTTATTAGATGAAAGCATCATATAAGATGCAATCATAAAGAATTGCCTCCAAAGGTGTACATAGCCTTTAAGGAATATTAGCACACAGAACCTCATGGTACTCCACATAAGGATACTTTCACACTAGTGGCAAGGAACTCCGGCAGGCTGTTCTGGCGGGTAGATAGCCTGTCGGATCTGTGCTGCCGCTAGTGCTCCCGTGCCCCAGGACTACCGCTCCGGCCCCATTGACTATAAAGGGGGCGGGCTGGAGTTCTGGCGGCAGCACGGCAAACATGCCGAGAGGCGGCCGGAATAAAAGTACGACACTAGAAGCACGGATCCGACCGGCTGTTCACCCTGAGTTCCTTGCCGCTAGTGTGAAACTAGCCTAACAACATCATGCATAAAGTATTCTAAAAAGCCATATAATGTCTAAATAATACTGCTATACAACTACGAATAAAATCTACTGCGGTTACAAACTTTGGGTGATTCAGCAGTGACAGTGAAGGCAATGGCAGTATCAACTGAACCAGCCCATGATCATTCGATCTCCACGAGAAAGATTTCCGAAGCCCCTGTGAACAGCTGATGTGAACAAGGGGCTGTAGGAGGGACATTTTATTTTTCCTTTTTTTACTGTATAGTTTTTGATGAGACCTTTTGCAGTGTGCCAGACCGACAGGGGAATTATATGTGAGGTCACGGTGTGAGCAATTAAGGTAGTCCGAGGGAAAACACTGTTCTGGTTACTCACGATTATGTCGTCCCTGAGCATAAGTGATGAGCAGAACGGCACAACGATTTTCTGGGGCACGCTCTGATAAAGGGACACAGGCCAGATGATGTTTCGAGGTGCCCTTGGTGGTCTTAATTAATGTGCCTATGGCAAGGTCCCTATATGGCGTGACGCCAGTACCTTTTGTGGTGGTACAACCATTTATAGTAGTATAAACTGAGGAATTGGAAACCGAGACAGCAGTGAAATCCAACTTATGACTTTTACTTAACGTTGCTCCTGGTAACAGTTACATCCAAGTATAAAACAGTCTCTATTACATCCAGATAAGAAATACAGTCTCTTTAAGATGGACAGAGGTAAAGCTTTGAAATGTCCACTGCTCACAGGTGTGATGTTTGTCTCTCAAGCTATTAATGAGATAGGTTTTTATGCTTACTGGTAGGTGACTTCAATGCTGGTCCCTGTTATCCCAGTGCAGGTTAGTGAGGCTGCCGGAGGCTGGTAATTCCTTCACTAGTTAACTCCAAAGGTCCTAAGGCGCTTGTAGAGATGGCCGTAACCCTTTGGGTCTATGTTCCTTTAGTTCTTTGTGGATTGATATCCTTTTTAAAGCTAAACTTCTAGCTGGTGTCCACTAACTCTTAGCAGAGTCCTGGACAGGATGTGGACACTTCAGCTGAAGACTACTCTCGCCTTATTCTAACCTTGATAAAAGGTGGTTTTTAGAATCCTTGAACCTCTATTTTCAGTGCATTTCTGACAATCGCCCTGACTGTCCTCAGGATTTAAACTGGAGGTGTGGATGCCGGAAGCTGTGTCCTATACCTAATTGCAAAGGTGCCTGGGAAGCCTTTGAGTATGGCCATTATGCGATCCTTTGACTTGAATACTTGTAAATATATATTAATCTCCTTGAAACTTGCTGTTTGCAGCTTTGTCACTGTTCACCCCGAGGGGCAAGCTATAGAAGTAGATTTCTCACCTCTAGGCTGAATCTTATAGGCTTTAACCCTGGACTGTGGAGCCATCAGGGAGAGAGCAGAGAGCAGGAGGCCTCCCTCCAGCAGGCAGCTACATGACTGCACACTGACTAAACTTCTCTTCTCTGATTCTGCCTACTAGGCCTGAGCTAAGCTATATATACACTGTCACACTGCCCCCATCTAGTGGTCAGACTAGTGTGGTGCAATCTAACTGGCCTGAATGAAAGGATCTTACACAGAATCACTTAGTGACATGGGAGAATATGACATGAGATGAAGTATGACATTCAGACATAATACATTATTATTACAATTTGCTGTGCCCACGATCACGAGTGGGACACTGCACTACTTCCACCAGAGCAAGATGGAAGAGTTCAGCTCTGAAGTCAGCAGGAATCTGAATGCAGCTTTGGACTATTATGCAGACTGTAATTAAGGCTCAGAAATATGAGTGATGTGAAGGGCACCGAAAGACAACTTTTTCAGAATGTTTTGTGTTTTTTCATTAAAATTTTTAGAATTTTTTAAAAAGAGTTCATTTTAGTTGTTTAAGATCCTCACAGAGTCTAAACATGTGTAAAAATCAGTCATCTCAGCACTGTATCAATACACAGAATAGTACAGGCATATGTGCAGATACGCATATTAGCGCTGGATCATTTCACCAGGAGACGATAGGAAGAAGAAATACTTTTTTTTGCAAGGTCTGCAAAACAAAATCCTAATTATTAATATGGTAATACACAATTAACAGAGTAACAGTCTGGAATGGCGCCACTCAGTAATACATTTTTGAGGGGGGCTGGGGTCCAAGCGCATTGGTCCCTCATGGTGGAGACTACAAAATGTCCCATCCCCCCCAATTATGCTCACTTTACCAACTGTCTACATGCACTACATTCATATGTAGGGCAGTTTAAGGGTTAGTCATGGTATTCCTGGTGGTCTTAAAGTGGTTCAGCAGTACTCTCGGTGGTCCAAGGTGATGAAGAGGTTAAAGTTGATATCTGCTATCCATGGTGTTCTAGGGTGCTTTATCTTATATCTTTATAGGGATCAGAGCTCCAAATCCTGTACTTGCCTTTACCCAATTATTTAAAGTAAATGATAACATTCTGTCTGCTCAAAGTCACCACTAGAGGGAGCTCCCATTAAACTCAATGTTAAAGCCATATGCACTGTGCTCCACCTAGTTGTGGCAAAAATAATTTTACAACTTCATTTGGTTCCTGATCAGCAAAAAAAAAAAAGGTTTGCAAGTACATGGATACTAGCCCTAAGTCCATGCTATATTTAACCAAAGAGTAAATCATCTGTAGCCGAAGTCTGGGTTGTGAGGTGTAACAAGAAAGGTGGTCCCTTTTGTAGTGTCCTAGAGATACCCGCACCTGTTTCCAGAATTAATGGATCATGGTGTTGGAAAACTGGCCATAAAGATTATTTGTTTCGACTGTAGATCCTAATCAGATAGCCTAATGTCTACAGGTGTGCGGTATGTACACACTATGGATACACTGGTCAGTAGAGTAGTTGCTATAGGGTCCAGCAGAGAAGGGGACATTTCCACTGGAAAAGAGTTTGGGGATGTTAAAGGGATTCTGTCACCAGTTTTTAGCCCTGTGAGCTAAACATATGCTCATGTTCAGGGTCTCTAACCTGTCAATCATAGAAATAAGGTGCCCAAGGGGAGGTCCGGGGATGCAGGGTGCCCGGCTGCAGCCATCGCCTCCCGCTGTGAGATGCCGCGCGTGCGCACAGGCTCAGCCTGATGCGCCCGTACGGACTGCTTGGATCAGCTTCTTCTAGCGAATCGCCGGTGCATGTGCACTACACTAGAAGAAGCGGTTGCCAGCAGTCTCGTTTATAAGGCCACTTTAGGAATCATAATGAGACCCTGAACATGAGCATATGTTTAGCTCACAGGGCTGAAAAGCGGTGACTGAATCCCTTTAATTTTAGCTGTAGATGAAGGAGGGAGAGAGAGACCCAATATGGAGGAGAAGGAAGACACAAAGGAGTGCTGAGAGACAGAATGTCACTACAATACTTACCAACATTTAAAAAGTCAAGATCAGGGAATTTAAAGGGATTCTTCCATAATTAATTAAAGGGGTTGTCAAACTTCAGCAAATGGCATTTATTATGTAGAGAAAGTTAAAGGGGTATTCCCATCTCAGACAATGGGGGCTGCAGGGACTTTATCCCTGCAGCACACGCTCAGATCGCACAGTACTGCTGTCTGAGCATGAGCTTTTAAAAAAGACATACGTCCATCCAGGCCCTGCTGCGCTGTACGGAGGACAGGGAGTCTGAAAGCCAGACTGTCCGGCCTAAAACTGGACCTCACATGGATCCAGAGATCTCACCATTCATTGTTCCAATTGCTTTGCTAGATTTTTCTTAGCTTGGCAGCTCAGGGGACATGTAACTTTCTGCTGCAGCTCAGGGGGCATGTCCTTTCTCAGGGGCTGTGTCCTTTTTGTTTCAGCTATCTCCTTGTAACTGTCACATCTTCTAACAGTAGATTCGGCTGATGGCAGTCAAAGGATGGAACTGAGCATGTGTGACCACCTCAGTAAGGTGGACAGGGAAAAAAGGAAAAGAATCTACATCGGGTGGTGCCATACAGATACATTTTATTGAATAAATCAGTAAATACATCTCTTTTTGTGGGCAGCCCCTTTAAGCCCCGAAAGCCCATTTTGGACAGGGTTTGCATAGGCCTTGACCTTTTGCAGCCCGGTTGTCCTGACAGAACATGCACAAGAGATTATAAGCTGTCCATTTCCTAAAATCACTTGATACTGATGGTTTGAATGGTGGGGTGGGGGGCATTGCTGCCCCATGGATCCTCGGTATGTCCGTGGTTATTCTAATGAAGACGCTCTATCTTATAAAGTGTCCCTGTATTGATGTGTGTGATGCTGAGTGCGCGTAAGTGTCCCGCCCCGATCCATCGATCGATCCGTCAGATGTCATTTCATTTACGTATGATGTTATTACACGGTGTATACTGCTGATGTTATTTATGGCCAGTAATAAGTCATCACCACATCCCTAAAAGGACAGCAGGAAGAGCAATGCACCTCTCAGCTGCTGCAGAACATCATTATACAGACCTCAGCTGCTGCAGAACATCATAACACACACCTCAGCTTCTGCAGAACATCATTATACAGACCTCAGCTGCTGCAGAACATCATAGCACACTTCAGCTGCTGCAGAACATCATTATACAAATCACAGCTGCTGCAGAACATCATTACACACACCTCAGCTGCTGCAGAACATCATTACACATCACAGCTGCAAAACATCATTATAAACACCTGAGCTGCTTCAGAACATCATTATACATACCTGAGCTGCTGCAGAACACAATTATACACACCTTAGCTGCTGCAGAACACCATAATACACACCTCAGCTGCTGCAGTGCATCATTACACACATTTCAGCTGCTGCTAAACCTTATTACACATCTCAGCTGCAGATCATCATGATACACACCTCAGCTGCTGCAGAACATGATAATACACACCTCAGCTGCTGCAGAACATCACAATACACACCTCAGCTGCTGCAGAACATCATAATACACACCTCAGCTGCTGCAGAACATCATAATAAACTTCTTAGCTGCTGCAGAACCTCATAATACACACCTCAGCTGCTGCAGAACATCATTATACACACCTCAGCTGCTGCAGAACATCATAATGCACAACTAAGCTGCTGAAGAACATCATAATACACACATCTGCTGCTGCAGAACCTCATAATACATACGTCAGCTGCTGCAGAACATCATAATACACACCTCAGCTGCTGCAGAACATCATAATAAACTTCTTAGCTGCTGCAGAACCTCATAATACACACCTCAGCTGCTGCAGAACATCATTATACACACCTCAGCTGCTGCAGAACATCATAATGCACAACTAAGCTGCTGAAGAACATCATAATACACACATCTGCTGCTGCAGAACCTCATAATACATACGTCAGCTGCTGCAGAACATCATAATACACACCTCAGCTGCTGCAGAACATCATATTACACACCACATGAAATGATCCCAACATTTCAGATGTTCTCCATTAGGTTTTCCCTTCTCTTTGTAGGCCTCATTGGGCCTCACTTATCAAACGGCCTTTGTTTCCTATAGAAACCAATCAGAGCTCAGCTTTTACATCCTAAACTGGTCTGGTAAAATGAAAGCTGCGCTGTGATTGGTTGCTATGGAAAGTTTTTGTTTCCGACAGCTTTGATAAATCTGCGTCAATGTATATATTGTGGAGAATTGCATCTCATGTGATGGAAAGTCTGGGGAGATATCCGTCCACATGACGGTCCACGCCTCTGAACATACTGGACACACAAATCATGTCTCGAGTCCATTAGAGATGACACATTCACAGTCCCGCTCCTCATGTTTATGTATTTCTGGTTAATCGCTCAGTAAATGTTATCTGGAATCCATCAGCAGGAAATATGGACGACTTTCTGCAATTACCGTATTTATTTCCCAGTTACTCCACAATAAACCCACCTTGCAGCGGGAAAGTGCCATTAACCTCACACACGTTCCAGGTGGAGACGTGGAGGAAAGCTTACCGCTGACATGACCCATCCGTGATAAGGACGAAGCTCTGCATGCGTGACGCACGGAGCCCTGATGGCCCTGTCTCTCAGGAGCCACATTCAGCGTCTATTAACATGTCCGAGTCCTTCTACCCCATCATCAGAATTATCCCTGCTTCACCGGCATCAGCAAGGAAAAAAGGGCAGACGGAAGGATCCTGACATACAGAGACAGACACGTGGATAGAAAGACAGACAGACAGATAATAGATAAAACAGGATAGACAGACATTTAGATAGAGAGATAGATAGATAATAGATAGATAGAGAGAAAGATAGATAGATAATAGATAGATAGATAGATAGATAGATAGATAGATAATAGATAGATGATAGATAGATAGATAGATATAGATAGATGAATAGATAGATAGATAGATAGATAGATGGAAGATAGATAGATAATAGATAGATGATAGATAGATGATAGATAGATATATATACGATATGATAGATAGATAGATAGATATTAGATAGATATATGGGGCGGTATTTTGTGATGCACTATGGTATTGCTGGCCCCACCTACTTGTGTTGCCCCCCCTTCTGTCAATTTGGACCCGCCTACAACATGGGGCACTTTTAGATTTTTACCAGGGCCCCAGTTCAACCCTAGATATGAGATAGATAAATATGGGATAGATAGATCCGAGATAGATAAATAAATTGGTATAGATAAATAGATAGATCGATATGAGATAGATGTGCAGCGGGCGCCTCCCCCCAGGGCCCTTTAAGAGGAAAAAAGTACTTGTTTTTCGTGACGCCAGTTGCAGTGAAGCAACAAGGGCACAGGGCCCCTTTAAGTGATACTGTAGATGGTACCCAGGTGTAGGAATGCCAGAGTGGTGTAGGGTGGCCTAAAAGTCCCTTAAAGTGTACTTGTGCACGTGTCACGGTGCTCCTACCTGGATACACTGGACCCTAGGCATTGGCTCCGAAGCAATGAAAAGGGGGGTTGTTGATGAAGGGGATGATAAAATAAATTAAGTCCAGACCTTGTGATGAAGTTCAATAACAGCTTTACTTTGTATACACGTTTCTCCAAACCGTTTACAGGCTTGATCTTGGTCCCCAGCAGGCGTTAGCATTAACTGTGGCAGGCAAACTCCTCTTTGCTACATCTGTTGCTCTTCTGACTCTTCTGTGCTGACAGGGTAGCTGTAAAAACTGGCTTCTTCTGGGTGCTGCAACTCCTCTCTTGTAGTCTGACTCTAGATTTGTCCAGGGAAAACTTTCTCCTCCTGGCTTCAGAGGCTTCAAGCTTTGGCCTCCACATCCAGCAGAGCTGAAGGTGCTCTGGCTGGCCTAGACATAGCACATCCAGCAGGGACCTGCACCTGCTGCACACCTAACCCCTAGCAGGGGGTAAGCTGAACCTTCACCTAGCAGGGGGTAAGCTAGACTAACTAACTAGAACTCCACCCTTCCTGCAGCAAGTGGGACACTCCCACCACACTACAGAAGGGGTGGTGGGTTGTTAGAATGGAAAGCTCCATTCTGTGTACCTGTTCCTCCGCCATTTAAGCTGCCACCTGCTGGTGAACCAGGCAGCTTACATTTGAACACAACAGTTGCAAAATAGGAAATGCACATTATACAGAACCTGGAAATAAATACATAGGATGACACTATATTAGCCCATAAGAGACAGTAAAAAACAAGGAAGAAACTAGAGCCCACAACTTTCCAAATTTAGAAAAATATATATATCTTTATTGTCACATAATATAAATAAATAAATGTTAAAAAAGGGGATAGGGGACAGAAAACACCATCCCAGTGGCCCAGGTCATGATTACACTACATACAATTGAGAAATACATGATTATTGGATGGTAAAATACATGTATACAGATCACACAAGGTGTACATATGTTATTAATTAAGTATAAATAAATAGAGTGAGAGTCTGCAAACAGCATGAGCAGAAGGAGAAACCATCAATGCTAATAATGCCACAAAGAGTATACTACTGTCTCTAGCATGACCAAGTAAGTCATGCCATACCTGCCCATAGACAATATGGCTAGTAACAATTCTACTCAAGCAAGATGGTCAATCTCAACAGTTTTCTTGTGCATCGTACACCAAGTATAGACGACTCACCTCTATAAACCGGGGCCTGAAAAGCTGGGATGGCGTTACCCCGACGCGCGTTTCAGCGTGCCTTCGTCTGCTTTGTATGCTGTATGCAGACTCTCACTCTATTTATTTATAATTAATTAATAACATATGTACACCTTGTGTGATCTGTATACATGTATTTTACCATCCAATAATCATGTATTTCTCAATTGTATGTAGTGTAATCATGACCTGGGCCACTGGGATGGTGTTTTCTGTCCCCTATCCCCTTTTTTAACATTTATTTATTTATATTATGTGACAATAAAGATATATATATTTTTCTAAATTGGGAAGTTGTGGGCTCTAGTTTCTTCCTTGTTTTTTGCTTGATTTATGAGCTTTTCCTGTTACATATATTGAGTGTCTTGTTATATGCCGCACTATTAGAGTGACTACTGTCTAGGTTAGGACACTCGAGGTCGTGTTTTTGTTTTGTTTTCATAAGAGACAGTAGTAAGGTGCAAAGGTGGTAATGCCACTCTGGGGCGTTACAGATAGATATATGATAGATAGATAGATAGATAGATAGATAGATATGAGACAGACAGATGATAGATAGATAGATAGATAGATAGATAGATAGATAGATAGATAATAGATAGATATGAGACAGACAGATGATAGACAGACAGATGATAGATAGATAGATAGATAGATAGATAGATAGATAGTTGGTGTAGATAGATGAGATGGAGGTATGTATTACAGGTAGGTGTCTGGATGATAGATGAGGCACAGGTCACATTGTAGATGATGTAGCAGTGGTCCCGCCACAATGTGCCCATCGCCCCCGTCTGCCCCTCGCCCCTGTGTCTTGCGCCTCCTGCTCCCTTCGTTTCCATGGAAGCTGGGAGATTACACCTCACTGCGTTACATCAGCCGGAGGAACAGTAACTTTTTTTTTTTTTTGTGTGTTTCCTTTTTCTCACCTGAGAATTTTGGGTTGCTATGACAACAGCAGGTGGGCACAGGAGCCCGAGAGTTTCCAGATAGCGGACTGCGAGGTGGACTGAACAGCTTCATGTCTCCTGGACATAGAGACGAGGGATGGGGCTGCCGCAAGTTTAGTGAACCATGCATATTATAGCCACACGCCAGTGCCCGGATTAACTCCTTAGTAGACAGGGCGGGGTGTGCTGGCATGACTCATCCACTATGACTGCAATTATTAGAGGGTCAATAAGCAAAAATAACTTTTTCTGCCCATTCCATTAGTCTTGCTATATCTAAGATATTCCTGCCCCCCCCCCCCTATTTTTTTTTAGGATTTACAGATTTGCTTCTAATTTATGAGCAATCCATAGCAAAATCTGCAACAATTAGGGCATTAGGGAATCCGCACCGAGAGTCCATCATGTGAAGATACACTTAGGATTTTTTCCGGAATCTGACTTCTCCATAATGAGAAAAAACTGCAACAAACCCACACCATTGCACAGCATAAATTAACATGCTGCAGATTTAAAAGTCTGCACCGGAGGAGTGTTTTATGATGTTCTGCAGCAACTGAGGCAGTGGCGTAGCTATAGGGGTTGCAGCCCTGGGCCCCTAAGCCAGAAGCACACTGCCAATTACAGTATTTTTCACTTTATAAGACACAGTCCGTCTTATAAAGCAAATACTAGTGAATACTAGTGAGCGCTTCCGTTATGGAAGCGCTCTCTAGTATGAAGGAGGAGTAGGAAGTGAAGTGATCCAAGCACTGTACTCGCCCCTCTTCTCTGTACTTCTACTCGCGCTGCTGTGTCCTGACTGCGTACAGCGTCAGGACATACAGCGCGTGCTATGACAGTGCAGCACAGGCCCAGAGAAGATCAGTGAGCGGGGACTGCAGGAGAGGACGCTGGTCCTGGACAGGAGAGGTAAGTTTATTTATTTTTGGTCTAATTTGAGGTCTGATATGGGGGTCTAAGGGTCTGATATGAGGGTCTGATCTGAGGTCTGATATGGGGGTCTGAGGATCTGATATGGGGGGCTGATGATCTGATAAGGGGTTTGAGGATCTGAAAAGGGGGTCTGAGGATCTGATAAGCCGGTCTGAGGATCTGATAAGGGGGTCTGAGGATCTAATAAGGGGGTATGAGGGTCTGATATGAGGGTCTGATTTGAGGATCTGATATGCGGGTTTAATGTGAGGATCTGATATGGGGGGTCTGATCTGAGGATCTGATATGGGAGTCTGATCTGAGGTCTGATATGGGGTTTGATTTGAGGATCTGACAAGGGGGTCTGATCTGATATGAGGGTCTGATTTGAGGATCTGATATGGGGGTTTAATGTGAGGATCTGATATGGGAGTCTGATCTGAGGTCTGATATGGGGGTCTGATTTGAGGATCTGATATGGGGGTTTGATTTGAGGATCTGATAAGGGGGTCTGATCTGAGGATCTGATATGAGGGTCTGATTTGAGGATCTGATATGGGGGTTTGATGTAAGCATCTGATATGGGGGGTCTGATCTGTGAATCTGATATGAGGGTCTGATTTGAGGTGTGATATGGGGGTCTGATTTGAGGTGTGATATGGGGTCTGATTTCAGGATCCGATGAGGGGGTATGATCTGAGGTGTGATATGGGGGTGTGATCTGAAGATCTGATATGGGGGTCTGATCTGAAAGGTAAGGGGGTATTTTTTGTACTAGCACACATTATACATGGATACTTTCTGTACTGTTACACATTGTAAGGGGGGATTATTTTCTACTGGCACACATTAGGGTGCATTTTTTATTGGCACATACTAGGGTGCATTTTTTACTGGCACATACTAGGGGGCATTTTTTACTGGCACATACTATATGGAGAAGTATTACTACTGGGGGACTTTGGGGAACATGATTTCTAGTATGGGGACAATGAATCACTATTGCTATTAGGGGCACTGTTAACACGATGGCACTCTGGCAGATAATTATTTCTATTGGTGGGACTTTGAGGAGCACTGATACTGTGGAGGTTCCATGGCACAGTATTAGCTTAGCACAATTATTTTTGGGGGACATTATGGTAATACTGTTAGTGTCCGGGACCCTATTTGCTGGGTGAAGTTATTTTTTAGGGCACTGTGTGCCAATAATTATCAAAGGGGGCACTGTCTGTGTGGTGCCAGTATTTTCAGGGGGACTGTTTCTGCAGTATAGTGTTGGGGGGCAGAGTGGCCACAGTATTGGGGGTGTCTCTGATTCTAAGATGTCTGTCTGTCAAACTCTGCAGAGATGAGACGTGGCTGAAAGAAATCATCATGGTGGTCTGGCCAGAAAGGAGAAGATGAGGAAAGAGAAAATCTACATCACAGGAGATGTCTCTGGATGTAAGAGGTATCTGGCGCTGTATTCTCCTGTATGTTTTGTAGGTATGTATGTAATGTTTCCCAAGTATGGCTTTAACAGAAGGGCTGGAGGGAAGGGGTTAGGTTGAGAATTTGGCATTGCTGTTTCAATTTTTGCCTCAGGCAGCAGAAAGGCTAGGTGTACTTTTAGCTATGCCCCTGAACTGAGGAGTGTCGTATAATGTTCTGCAGCAGCTGTAAGTTGTTTTATAATGTTCTACAGAAGCTGAGGAGTATCACATTATGTTCTGCAGCAGCTGAGGACTGTTTTATGATGTTCTGCAGCAGCTGAGGAGTGTTATACAGTATGATATTCTGCAGCAGCTGAGGTGTGTATTATTATATTCTGCATGAGCTAAGTGTTATATGATGGTTTGTAGCAACAGAGGAGTGTTGTATAATGTTCTGCAGCAGCTGAGGACTATTTTATGATGTTCTGCTGGAGCTGAGTAATGTTACATGATGATCTACAGTAACTGAGTGCTGTATAATGATTTGCAGCAGCCGAGGAGTGACATATGATGTTCTGCAGCAGCTGAGGAGTGTTACATGATGTTGCGCAGCAGCTGAGGAGTGTTATAAGATGTTCTGCAGCAACTGAGGAGTGTTATATGATCTTCTGCAGCAGCTGAGGAGTGTTGCATGATATTGCGCAGCAGCTGAGGAGTTTTATATGATGTTCTGCTGGAGCTGAGTAATGTTACATGATGTTCTACAGTAACTGAGTGCTGTATAATGATTTGCAGCAGCCGAGGAGTGTTATATGATGTTCTGCAGCAGCTGAGGAGTGTTACATGATGTTGGGCAGAAGCTAAGGAGTGTTATATGATGTTCTGCAGCAGCTGAGGAGTGTTATATGATCTCCTGCAGCAGCTGAGGAGTGTTATATGATCTTCTGCAGCAGCTGAGGAGTGTTACATGATATTGCGCAGCAGCTGAGGAGTGTTATATGATATTGCGCAGCAGCTGAGGAGTGTTATATGATCTTCTGCAGCAGCTGAGGAGTGTTATATGATATTGCGCAGCAGCTGAGGAGTGTTATATGATCTTCTGCAGCAGCTGAGGAGTGTTACATGATATTGCGCAGCAGCTGAGGAGTTTTATATGATGTTCTGCCGCAGCCAAGGAGTTTTATATGATGTTCTGCAGTAGCTTCGGACAGTTTTATGATGTTCTGCAGCAGCTGAGCACTATTTTATGATGTTCTACAGCATCTGAAGCATGTATTAAGATGTTCTGCAGGAGCTATGACACGGTACTACATAGTACATACTGCAGTTGCTGAAAATCCTCTTTCTTATAGATAGAAGGAGCGCTACACGTCAATCAATTAGTGGTTCACATAGAAGATGGAACTTCCTGAAAAAATGCGGATATAAGTATAAAAGGGTTGAACTGGATGGACTTCTTTAGGTATTTTTTCAACTGACTGACTATATAATTATGTAACAAACTACCTGTGCGCATGTGGTGCCCCTTATCTCTGCATAATCGTCAGGTTCTGGTATCCGAATGTGATGCTTCAATGAATATGGAAAACTTCAATTGACATTCAATAAACAGTTAATATACAATTCAAGTCATGGCTTTCATACAGGGAGGTCACTAAGACCTAGTTAAGTTGCCTTGTTATGCATCCCCATTCATGATTATTAATGTACATATTGCTTAGACTCCATCAGTGTAAATCTAACTCTTCCCGCAGCCACTAACAATGATGAAGGATCAGAGATGAATTCATAATAATATAAAGAAGTGCTAAACAAAGATAGGAAATTATCATATGGAAACATACAATATGGATGCGCGCCATGCATAGTAATTATAGTAGTTACTGTCCCTCTTTACAGATCCCCCATGCCACTTCCTACAGCCATGTTATAACTTTACAGTGGTAGTCTGGATTGTGCAGATAGTAATAATAATAATAATAATTAATAATAATATTAGCAGAGTGATGTCACAGTGCAGGGATAATAAACACAGTGATGTCACACTACAGGGATAATAAACACAGTGATGTCACAGTATAAGGATAATAAACACAGTGATGTCACAGTGCAGGGATAATAAACACAGTGATGTCACAGTATAAGGATAATAAACACAGTGATGTCACAGTACAGGGATAATAAACACAGTGATGTCACAGTACAGGATAATAAACACAGTGATGTCACAGTACAGGGATAATAAACACAGTGATGTCACAGAACAGGGATAATAAACACAATGATGTCACAGTGCAGGGATAATAAACACAGGGATGTCACAGTACAGGGATAATAAACACAGTGATGTCACAGTACAGAGATAATAAACACAGTGATGTCACAGTACAGGGATAATAAACACAGTGATGTCACAGTACAGAGATAATAAACATAGTGATGTCACAGTGCAGGGATAATAAACACAGTGATGTCACACTACAGGGATAATAAACACAGTGATGTCACAGTATAAGGATAATAAACACAGTGATGTCACAGTACAGGATAATAAACACAGTGATGTCACAGTACAGAGATAATAAACACAGTGATGTCACAGAACAGGGATAATAAACACAATGATGTCACAGTGCAGGGATAATAAACACAGGGATGTCACAGTACAGGGATAATAAACACAGTGATGTCACAGTACAGGGATAATAAACACAGTGATGTCACAGTACAGGGATAATAAACACAGTGATGTCACAGTACAGAGATAATAAACACAGTGATGTCACAGTACAGGGATAATAAACACAGTGATGTCACAGTACAGGGATAATAGACACAGTGAGGTCACAGTACAGATATAATAAACACAGTGATGTCACAGTACAGGGATAATAAACACAGTGATGTCACAGTACAGGGATAATAAACACAGTGATGTCACAGTACAGGGATAATAACCACTGTGATGTCACAGTACAGGGATAATAAACACAGTGATGTCACAGTATAAGGATAATAAACACAGTGATGTCACAGTACAGGGATAATAAACACAGTGATGTCACAGTGCAGGGATAATAAACACAGGGATGTCACAGTACAGGGATAATAAACACAGTGATGTCACAGTACAGGGATAATAAACACAGGGATGTCACAGTACAGGGATAATAAACACAGTGATGTCACAGTACAGAGATAATAAACACAGTGATGTCACAGTACAGGGATAATAAACACAGTGATGTCACAGTACAGAGATAATAAACATAGTGATGTCACAGTACAGGGATAATAAACACAGGGATGTCACAGTACAGGGATAATAAACACAGTGATGTCACAGTACAGAGATAATAAACACAGTGATGTCACAGTACAGGGATAATAAACACAGTGATGTCACAGTACAGAGATAATAAACATAGTGATGTCACAGTACAGGGATAATAAACACAGTGATGTCACAGTACAGGGATAATAGACACAGTGAGGTCACAGTACAGATATAATAAACACAGTGATGTCACAGTACAGGGATAATAAACACAGTGATGTCACAGTACAGGGATAATAGACACAGTGATGTCACAGTACAGGGATAATAAACACAGTGATGTCACAGTATAGGAATAATAAACACAGTGATGTCACAGTACAGAGATAATAAACACAGTGATATCACAGTACAGGAATAATAAACACAGTGATGTCACAGTACAGGGATAATAAACACAGTGATGTCACAGTACAGGGATAATAAACACAGTGATGTCACAGTACAGGGATAATAAACACAGTGATGTCACAGTACAGGGATAATAAACACAGTGATGTCACAGTACAGGGATAATAGACACAGTGATGTCACAGTACAGGGATAATAAACACAGTGATGTCACAGTACAGGGATAATAAACACAGTGATGTCACAGTACAGGGATAATAAACACAGTGATGTCACAGTACAGGGATAATAACCACTGTGATGTCACAGTACAGGGATAATAAACACAGTGATGTCACAGTACAGGGATAATAAACACAGTGATGTCACAGTGCAGGGATAATAAACACAGTGATGTCACAGTACAGGGATAATAAACACAGTGATGTCACAGTACAGGGATAATAAACAGTGATGTCACAGTACAGAGATAATAAACATAGTGATGTCACAGTACAGAGATAATAAACACAGTGATGTCACAGTACAGGGATAATAAACACAGTGATGTGACAGTAAAGAGATAATAAACACAGTGATGTCACAGTACAGGGATAATAAACACAGTGATGTCACAGTACAGGGATAATAAACACAGTGATGTCACAGTACAGGGATAATAAACACAGTGATGTCACAGTACAGGGATAATAAACACAGTGATGTCACAGTACAGAGATAACAAACACAGTGATGTCACAGTACAGGGATAATAAACACAGTAATGTCACAGTACAGGAATAATAAACACAGTGATGTCACAGTACAGGGATAATAAACACAGTGATGTCACAGTACAGGGATAATAAACACAGTGATGTCACAGTACAGAGATAATAAACACTGTGATGTCACAGTACAGGGATAATAAACACAGTGATGTCACAGTACAGAGATAATAAACACAGTGATGTCACAGTACAGGGATAATAAACACAGTGATGTCACAGAACAGGGATAATAAACACAGTGATGTCACAGTACAGAGATAATAACCACTGTGATGTCACAGGGAATTACATTTCTTTTTTTAATTTCCATGACACGAATAATGAATATTTTTATGAAATACATAAAACCTGCGCCCTGTAGCTGCACAATGGAGGCATTAGCGCACACTTAGATTGGATTAAAAGTTCTCTACGTCTCTTTAACTCCACAGAAAGCGTCTAATACGAGGAACAATGAGGAGTCATGAATCATTGACTTCCCACCGCGTGATTCATAATTCGCCTTTATAAATAGTCACGTCCCGTACTGGCTGCACATCATATCAATCATCCCATTTAAACAGTCTATCAATTAGCGCCTTTCATGATGGTTCCTTATGGCTCTGTTCTCTGTTTGCACAGTTTCGGGGCCTGGTTCCCCCATTGTACCTCTGAAAGTCCCAGCATGCTCTGTGCTCCGCGCACCTGTAATTACACCCACTGCTTTCCCAGCGTGACTTTCACTGTCGGATCCTACATCACATTAATAACTCTTATTTTAAGATGCTCAATAATGGCGGCTTAATTTATGAAGACGTCATTGTAATTAGTGTCCTGGGAACGGGCTTGAGACGCTTTCTCCCCCTCTCCTCCTCTTCCATTTAACTTGACTTCCGCCGATAGTAATGCAGGGCAATATCGGTAATAAATCAGGGAACGCCAGAGATGGAGTCACAAATGAAAGGTTTGGGCGCCGCATTCCAGCTGGTTTAAGGCTTTTATAAAAACCTATTTCGGATGAAGTTCGTTTTCTGGTTTTATTTTCTTCCCTTTTACAATAAACGCTGTCAGGACTCATTCACCGGGACTGGAAATGACAAGTATTAATTGGCTGGGTGATTGTACCGGCGGCCATTATACAGTAAGTGCCCGACACAGCGGGTACCTGCCGTAGAGGAAGGACATTTACTAATTGGATAGATAGATAGATAGATAGATTAGATAGATAGATAGATAGATAGATAGATAGACAGACCGTTCAATCTATAGACAGACTGATCCCATAGACAGATGGAGAGATGGATAGATAGATAGATCAATAGATAGATAGATAGATAGATAGATGGATAGATATGAGATAGATAGATAGATAGATAGATAGATAGATAGATGGATAGATATGAGATAGATAGAGAGATAGATAGATAGATGGATAGATATGAGATAGATAGAGAGATAGATAGATAGATATGAGATAGATAGAGAGATAGATAGATATGAGATAGATAGATAGATAGATAGAGAGAGAGATAGATAGATATGAGATAGATATGAGATAGATAGATATGAGATAGATAGATAGATAGATAGATAGATAAAATGTGTAATGGATCGCACAGCAAGTTCACATGAAAATAGTGTACAGGAGTGCCAGTAGCTGTCAGGGCATTCCCCTTTGCCCATGACTATATAAAAGAACAAATTCCACAGCACTTCCCAAAATAATAAAAAAAACATTCCTTATTTATTTACCGAGTAAAAGCGACGTTTCGGTGCGCCCAATGGCACCTTTCTCAAGCAGTGCTTGAGAAAGGTACCATTGGGCACCTAAACGTCGCTTTTACTCGGTAAATAAATAAGGAATTTATTTTCATTTTTTTGGGAAGTGCTGTGGAATTTGTTCTTATAGATAGATAAATAGATAGGTAGATAGACTAATCGATAGACAGACTGATCCCATAGACAGATAGAGAGATGGAGAGATAGATGCAGGCTCGGACTGGCCACAGGGGTACAGGGGAATCCCCCGGTGGGCCCCTGAGCAAGGTGGGCCCCTAGTCTCCCACCCCTTGCACAAGTGGCACATAACACATTAGACTTACTGCACTACATGCATATATTCAATGTACAGCACCTCCACCAGCTGATGGTCATATAAAAAACGTGTTAGATTATTTATTATATTTGAATGTATCCATACGGTGGGCCCCCAAAATATATTTTACTGGTGGGCCCTAGGTACCCCAGTCCGACACTGGATAGATGGATAGATAGATAATAGATAGATGGATAGATAGATAATAGATAGATGGATAGACAGACAGATAGATAGATAGATAGATAGATACAATGGATGGATGGATAGATATATAGATAGATAGATGATAGACAGATAGATGATAGATAGATAGATAGATAGATAGATAGATAGATAGAAAGATAGATAGATAGATAGATAGATAGATAACAAGCACTGTGCTCTGTACTAACGCCTCAGCCAGACTAATGAGGAAGACACACATTTGGTAGGCAGCGCCTGCAGGGTGCTGATGTTTCCTGCATTATTACAATATATTCCACTTTGAGTATCATTATGGCGTGGTGTGCCTCTGTTTATTTGTCTTTATCTCAATCTTCATTTATTACGTTTTATGTAAATTCTGGATACACAGAGAACATAATCATTGTCAGAATGAAAGAAAAACGCTCTCCGAGAATCAGCCGCCAGATATTTATGGTACAATGTGTCCATGCAGAGTGAAGCGGAGGGTGCGGCCCAGGAAAATGGAAAGGCAGACCACCTACTGGACCCGGAGACTGGCGCTACAGCAAATTACCACTGTTAATCATGCAAACAAAGCATTGTGCACAGATAATGCGCCCGCTTGATTTTCATGTGATCAAACCAATAGTCCTAGGAGACATAAATCAGGGAACGGCAAAGTTCTCAAGACACTTCTACACCTGCTGTTACTGCTCTGCAGAACAGCTTCCTAAAGGGAGACTTCACATTTAGCCAACATAGACAAAATGTTTATTGCCAATCCTTTATGCGCTAGGTGTACCAGGATGACAGATGTGCCCATCAGTAGCATCACTGTTTTCTATTCCTTTCATATCCAATCATAAAGCTCCACTTGGACCAAGTACTCCACATATGGTGCTCAACACCAATATACATGGATGGGTAATACAGCAATAAAGATACCTATGAGCCCATGAGGTGCCAGCAGATTCATACAACAGACCTTGGCATGCTTATCAGGTGTATCATCCAGGTATTCTTCCAGACTAGAATGCAATACCTCATGGGGGCACCATATGGCGGCACGTAGAGGGCCCATAGACTAATAATATGAAGCTACGAAGACTATGTGGGGCCCTTCAATGGGACTCATGACAAGGCTGCTGATAAGCCCTGTAGATACCTGGACCACCATACTGCATTGGCCGGAGGGGGGTGTAGAGATACAATTGAATGGGGTTATTGCTTGGACTGAAAGACCCAGGGTACCATGGAAAAGACCTTGGGAACACACCCAGATAGTAGCTAGGCTAATGCTTAATATTAAAGGGGTTGTCCCACGAAAAATACAGATAGACAGACTGATCCCAAACACAGAGAGATGGAGAGATAGATAGATAGGTAGATAGACAGACAGACAGCTAGATATAAGATAGATAGATAGATAGATAGATAGATAGATAGATAGGTAGATAGACAGACAGACAGCTAGATATAAGATAGATAGATAGATAGATAGATAGATAGATAGATATGAAATAGATAGATAGAAGATAGATAGTTAGATAGATAGATAGAATTGAAATAGATAGATAGATAGATACAAAAAACAAAAAAACGGAAAGTGAAGAGCAGCACACTGTGAACGGGTGCAAAACCGTGCTCAGAACCAGCAACTTGATCCAGTACGTAGAATCCAAAAAGGCAAGGTCGCACTCCAAAATGCAAAAGAAAAGTGTTTATTCAACCCAGTATAGCAACGTTTCAATTGCTCAATGCAATCTTTCTCACTTGAGAAAGATTGCATTGAGCAATTGAAACATTGCTATACTGGGTTGAATAAACACTTTTCGTTTGCATTTTGGAGTGCGACCTTGCCTTTTTGGATTCTAGATAGATAGATAGATAGACAGAGATAGATAGATGAGATAGATAGATAGATAGATAGATAGATATGATATAGATAGAAAGATAGATATAAGATAGATAGATAGATAGATAGATAGATAGATAGATATGAGATAGATAGATAGATAGATAGATAGATATAAGATAGATAGATAGATAGATAGATTGATAGATAGATAGATATGAGATAGATAGATAGATAGATAGATAGATAGATAGATAGATAGATATTTGACCTATCATTTGTGCGTGTAGTAGACATATGTCGGCTGTACAGTCCGGTCACAGTTGCTCTATATCTGGAGGAGGAGCAGTTTGTCTTTGTATTAGTCAGTACTATAGAGGACAGTTCAGACTGCGGAGGAGATCATATACAGAATACATTCTGCTCACTTCCTTGTGTCCTTTAAGATAAAAGGTTATATTTCTGTGGAGCGTCTTGGCCTGTGTGACAATGACAGAGAGCTCAGGAATCTGTCATCAATGCCTCATAATCCAGCAGGCTCGCCTTTTCCACCGGTGTCTCATCAGTCCCGGCATCAGTAAATATTCCCAGTGTGGCACCCGGTGACGCTGCCTCATCTCTCTCAGCTCTTTATTACCTTTCAATGACTTAAGCTCCAGCACCGAATAACTTCATCAAGGTGTCAGGTTAAACAGATTTGTCCCTCTAATGGTGCCTCTCACAGGTTCCTAATGAAAATTATTGATTGCTTTAGATTAGCTTCAGATTTATGAGCAGGGAGCGGATCCGACTGTCGCCTGGATCCTAGGCCGTCTGGCAGTGGGGAGGTCTGTCCGGGACAAGCAGAGGGAAGCAGTTTCGGCACAGACTCTATGTACATTTTAAGGGGAGACGTCTCGGTTGTCATTATAGTCAAGGTCATCTACTATTGTGTTTTTCTAGACACAGTGTACTGCTCTATCAGTACCATCAAAAACACGCAAGGACATTACATGACAATCATCCAGATGATTAACCCTTCATAGCATGCAAGGATTCCTGCTCATGGTTCAAGCAAGCACAAGATTCTCCCAAACCTTTGGAAGAAGCCTTTACCACCAACCTTTACAGTAGAAGATCCTTCACACTTTTAAAAGTTCCTCCTCATTGATGGGGCTGAAAATCCTGCCATCCCTTTATTCTTTGCCCCACTGCCAATTTATTCCTCTTTTTCCTAGCCCCTCTAGGCATATAGCTGTGGGCCTGAATCAGAAGAGGCTTGGCCGTCCTCTAATTGTCGGTGCCCGATCCTGGATAAAAAGGCCTAGAACTTCTTAAAGGCTATGTACATGTACACCTCTGGGCACAAGTTTTTTTAAAATTATTGCATTGTACTTATTTTGAGCTAAAAATTATTTTTTCAATTGGTCTTTATTAGGGATGAGCGAATCGACCTCGGATTGAAGTCGATTTATGTAAAACTTCGTTCTAATACTGTACAGAGCAGGAGCTCCGTACAGTATTAGAATGTATTGGCTCAGATGAGCCGAAGTTATTGCTTGCGAGACTTGGCGTGATAACTTTATAAATAAATTTGTACTGTAAATAAACATTTCCCGAACTCGGGTTCGGTTCCAAGGTACCACTCGTACAGTATTAGAACAAAGTTTTATGTGAATCGACTTCGGGTGTTTCATCCCTAGTCTTTATTAAAAAAATATGAATCCTTTTTTGTGTACATAGCTGTAGTAACACTGTCCTACGACCGTAGGAGGGGACACGCACTCACACAGTGAGCCCTAACAAGAACAGAACAAGTCCTAGGCGACAAGTCCTCAACTGGTCGTCGGTCCCTATACTGGTAGGTGCAGACATTCAAACCAAGCGCCCGCGGTAAAAACCGCAGGTACCTGTTTGCACACAGGACAGAAAAACAGACACCAAGAGGAAGTCGTGCCAGAAACAGTTAAACCAGGAGATCAATACCAAACACAATCACTAAGTGGAAGAAGGTAGCAATGACAAGCCAAGGGTCAATACCGGAAATTAAGCGAGTACAGAATCGTTGAGCAGAGGGAGAGGTCAAGGAATAGCCGAGGTCAAGTCCAAAAGCAACAGTCCAATTCACAGAAGGGCAGCAGAGCACAGCAAGAAAAACCTATAACTGGCAAAGAATGATTGCCAGTAGCTGCCTTAAATAGAGAGCTAATCACCTGGGCGCTGACATCACCGGGGGCGTGACTCAGGTGTGACATCATAAGGAGGCATGACCGCCGATAGGGGGCATGGCCTAAGCGTCGAGTCACCAAGGGGCATGGCCTGACAGTGCGTCTGGCACTGAGCTGCAGTGTCCGAACCCCATACTGCAGCGCTGGAGCTCGGACAGGTAGGTTGGTGACAAACACCCTTTGGATTTTCTGTCAGACCGAGAGCAGACAGACTCCTTATCTCTGCGCTCTGACATTATAAACACTTATAACTCAGTTTTTATCTTACTGATAAGAATGTGGCTTAAATAGGTGTTTATGACCTCTTAGTCGTTTAGAGATAAACGACTAAGTGAAAGTGAAAGTACCAGTCACACAGCTAGAAAAACAGATAACCCTTTATGACAGAATGGCTCAATATTTTTAATAGAGGCCCATTGAAAATATGATTTTTAGCAAAAAATGAGTAAAATGCAATCATAAACAAAAATTCCCTCTGAAGGTGTGCATAGCCTTTAAGCCTTCTGCTCTAATTTCTTCAAGAAGAAAAAGGAGGCAAGACTCTTGGGGTGGTACTACCTTGCATGTTCGGTAGTATTGCTGTGTCAGTGTTGCTATAAGAGGTTACAATTCCACCAGGGTCCTGATGCCTGAGGAGGCTCAAAAGCCTCTTTGCCTTATAGGAAGCTGGCAGTGTTATCAGTGGCACATGGTAGGTGTGTATCTAGGACTCCTGTTACATGTTTGTCCTTGGACCTCATGGACTTCCCTTTTGCCACTGGAAATGGGTGCTACATACAGATTCATACTCCTCCTGGTGCCCACCCTGAGCTTGAGGTTCATTATCCACATGCTTCACAACAGGAGCTGTCTTTCTGATATATACGCCATTTAGAGACTTGAACAAGATGGAGATACAATATGGCACTGTGTCATAAAGACTGAAATTGATGGAACCAATTTGCCAGATTGGAGGTTCACATTTGGAGAGAATGCGCAGATAATTTTAAAGGGTATGAACACATCTGAGAGCATATTTTAGCATTGTATGGTATTTTGTGCTAATAGGCTGCATTTTCCATTTGGTCTTTCTTACAAATGTTCAATTATTTGTCTTCTGCAGCCTGCATTTTCTCGTATATTTTCCAGGCTGCTTTGAACCCTTCTCAGTGAAATACATCATTCCTAAGAGCTCCTAAAGCCTCATGCACACGGCCGTTGCTGTGGTCCGCGTCCGAACCGCATATTTTGCGGCTCGGGCGCGGACCCATTCACTTCAATAGGGCCGCAAAAGATGCGGACAGCACTCCGTGTGCTGTCCGCATCCGTTGCTCCGTTCCATGCCCTCGCAAAAAGAATAGAGCATGTCCTATTCTTGTCCGTTTTGCTGACAAGAATAGGCATTTCTATAATAGGCCGCATTCCGTTCTTCAAATTGCGGAATGGAACGTGGAGCAGCTTCCATGTTTTGCAGATCCGCGGTTTGCGTACTGCAAAACACCAACGGTCGTGTGCATGTAGCCTAAACACTCATTTCAGCTGATTGATAAGAATTCAGCTTAAAGGGGTTGTCTGGGTTCCCCTTGAATGTTGCAGGGCAAGGGAATTTTCTTGAGATCTTTATGTTACCGGATCTCAAGAAAATTCCCTTGCCCTGCGTGATTCAGCGCAGGGCTATGGAGAGCATTGGAGCATAAAATCCTCCGATGCTGATATCAGAGGGCCTGCCTGGGTAAAAAAGGGGATATGTCCGGGTTCTGAGATGAGTGTTTGTTTATGAGCTCTCATTAGTGCAGAGGTAACGGTACCACCGAACCACCAGGCAGCAACTCTGATGGATTTCAATGTGAAGGAGAGATATGCCAGGAATATACATAAAAAGATGCTGGGTGTCGAGGACAAAAATTGAAATTTAAAATTGTTAATAAAGACCAATTTGAAAAAAAAAGCATTTTTAGACCAAAATAAGTACAATACAATATTAAAAAAATGAATTCAAATCTGTCCATAAGACAGGTAAAGAAAGGACAAGTGTTGTCAGTTTTGGACATTTCCTAGTTGTTGGAAGGGAAGCTGATCAGAAAGTTGCCTCACCTACTGGGGTTAACTTTAATCTGTGAGTAGACCTGACAGGGTCACCTCAGGGCCAATTAAACATTGCACAGTGCCAATTTATATCAGTGGGATGTAGATGTAATGAAAGACAGGACAGCTCCACCACTGCGGCCAAGAGATGAAGATCCGACTTTGTTCTGATGTGAACAGAGGACTTTAAATGATAGTGATCTCCAAAATCTGTATTGAAAAAGGAATGGCCCTTCTTCTTTCTTGGAAATGTGAAAAATACAGTAAATAACTCTGAGGGGAAGCATATTTTTCATTCCTTTATTGCTTTGATAAATTACTTCCATTTTTTCTTTGTGGTTTGGAAACGGAGACGGTTTATTAGGTTATTCCCCAAGTCTCCTGCCGTCAGAGTATGTGGAGTCCTTGCAAGAATTTCATCCTAATTATATCAACAAACAGTTTGTGGAAGTGAGGAGAATATGAAGAGTATTCTAGGAACACGGTGATTAAAGGTGTCTTCCGCTACCACATGATATGCACCAGTCCTTTAAGGACTCTCCTGGGAACTGAAAGATGATATATTACTGGGTAAACTGGCCTGAAAATAAAGGAGAACACTGTGGTGGCCTTAAACTAAGGGACATTAATGCCTACAGATCGTGCCCTATATTATATTATGTATTGGGGGCTCCTACATACTCAATAAGGTCTTATTGCCAACCATGCTCCAGAGGCGAGGAAGCCACGTCACACCATATATAATACAAATCGTCCCCAGAACAAGGAAGATTTTGCAATATCGGTTATTTGCTAACAGGGATATAACATATATTTATTTACTTTCACGTCTGCAAATGTGAACTATGAAGTAAGTTACCATTAACCCTCTCAACACTACAAACAAGGGATTTCTCCATTACACCCCCCCCCCACCCTCCCGACAACCCTAGACCACCACTATACACTACTCTAGACCACCAGGAATGTTTTTAATCATTACTCTAGACCACCAGGAATATTACTAACTACTGTAGACCACCAAGAATGTTGCTAATCACTACGACCGTCAGCAATGTTACTAATCACTTCTCTAGGCCACCTGGAATATCACTAATCACTACTGTAGGCCACCTTGAATGTTACTAATCACTACTTTAAACCACCACTAATGGTACTAATAACCACTCTGGACCACCTTGAATGTTGCTAATCACTACTTTAGACCACCAGTAATGGTACGAATCACCACTCTAGACCACCTGGAATGTTACTAATCACTACTTTGCACCATTAGGAATGTTACTAGTTACTACTCTAGACCACGAGAAATGTTACTAATCACCACTCTAGGCCAACAAGCATGTTAAGCCTGCTTACATATGAGATTAAAATTGGCAGGAATGGCTATTTTTGGACATTCTGTCCAACTGTCGTTTGAAAAACTAGCGTTAACGACCGTTCATGATGGCCACTGGCAGACTCTTGTCTTCCAAAAATGTGATCCGCCATGTCGGAAAACTTTGGACATTCATTTGCCGAAACTGCATGCTGATATCATGATTAGCTGAATTCAGTTGATCACTTGCTATTGCTCTCAAGTACAAGGGAGTCATTTCAGATGAACGACCCTATGGATGACTATCGCCCACAATGAGCCATTATCTTAGATGTATGGCCAGCTTTACTAATCACTACTCTAGATCACCAGGACTGGTACAAGTCGTTACTGTCTACAGGCGGGTGGTCTATATCTTTATTTAAGAGGTCTGGTGCGTGATCAATATCCATTTTGGGGTCTGTTGAATGCACTTAAATGATGGTGGTTGGGGAGTTTCCTATATACAGTAAATAGTTGGAGCATAAATAAAATCGAGGCAGAAAAAAGTTTTTGTGCCACCGTGTGATTACTTACACTGTTGTCAGTGACGGCGTCTCCTAGATTTTCTTTTGCACCCAGATAGCTGCGACCATCTTCCACATCTGGCTGGAGCATCAAGTGGTATGGTGCTGCCTGCAAGATGCCAAAAGAACAAAGGGAGCAATGGGGTAAGAAACAAAGAAAAACAAATGAAAATTTGAGTCGTAACCCCTTAGTGACAACCCAAATTATGTTTTTATGATATTTACTAAGGACATTTAGGCTAGACTACCTCCTTTTTGCGGTGGCTGAGTCTAAGTATTGTTTGAGTGACTGGTGCCGAGAGAAGTGGGTGTTCCAGGTCTACTATGTACGGAAGCCTATTAGGCCCTTTCGGAGGCAGAGTCTAATAGGCTGTTTTGTCAGTGTAAATATGGCAGGCATAATACACTGCACTACATAAGTGGCATTATGTAATATTCCCCTTATGGAACTGAAAATGGTTGTAAAAAATGTATGTTTCAAAATCTTAAAAAATGTATGTCTTTCCTTATAAATACTTTTTCATTGAAAAAATTTATATAATAATAGGTAATATATATAACAGGTAATATACAGGTAGATAAATAGATTGATATATAGATAGATAGATTACAGAAGAGTTATACAGTGCATTACATGTTCTCTGAATTACTTGGTCTGTTACCTCCAAAATTAGGTTCAAAATAAATATAAAACATTAAAAAGTACAGGGATAAAATGGAGCCTTTTATTGAGATAGAGACAGAGAAATTCAGGGGGCTCGTCCGGGATGAACATACAAATCATAACCACGCTGTCTTGTAAAAATCCAGTCCCCTATTTCTGAGTATTACTTTTTATTTTTATGCAAAAAACATTTCTGGTGCACCATGGACGGGGCTGCTCCATTTTTAGTGCACCACTGCTCTACCATAACGCTGCCCAGTGCCTCTACCTCTTTGTTGATTGATAGCTCCTGAGATTTCAGAACTGATGACAATGGGGAAACCAGGTGCACCAAATTGAGCAGCCCTGCCCACAGTGCCCTGACGAGATTATTATTTGCATAAAAATAAAAAGAAGCATTCACAAGGGAGGTATGGTCGTGTTTCGGGGGCACCTACTCTACATAAAAAAAATTATATGGCTCTTGGAATGCAAGGATGAAAAAATCCTCTTCTGTTACAGCCCAAATTAGCAGTGAAAACTCAAGTGGTTTACTGGGACTTAGATATTGATGGCCTATCCTCAGTATAGTTCATCAATATGAGATCAGTGGGGGTCCTGCACCTGACACCCACACCCATCAGCTGATTTGGGCAGTCGCCGACTAAACAGTGCACAAAAGGCTCCATTCACTGGGTAGTCGCCCGGATGCCGCCGCTGAGCTTGCATTTTGATCCCTCTCCTTCACGGTCCTTCCACTCTATAGTTTCTCGCTGTGATCAATGGGGGGGCTTGGTGTCGGACCACTTTTGGTCTGATATTGATGACGTATTCTGTGGCTAGGCCATCCAAGTCCTGGAAAGCCCCTTTAGGGCCGGTTCACACAATTTGCCTCTGCCACAAATTTTCACTTTGAATGCCTCGGACCCACTGGTGGTTTAGTCCCACGAGTTTACAGATGCCGCCGGAAGCAGAACACCATGGCATATTGCTGCTTTAAATTGCTTTGCATCCATGCCAAAATTCTGGCGGCAAAAGACATATGTGAACAAGTCCTTCAAATGATCGTTAGCAATTATTATTTTATTGGTGTTCTTTTTTTGTGGAAGAGGGTTTGTGGGAATGTGTTGGATCATCCCCATTAATGGCCTTGTTTACCGTACTCCTCCGAAGCTCAGTCAAAAACAACAGACTTTTCTATTGTTTTTTATACCGATTGTTACATTTGTGTCCAGCTTCAGTCTGTGAGTTACTCACAATGCGCTGTTCTCGATGCCAGGTTTCGGTATAAACCCCGACATACGCATTTTGTTTACTCTTCGGTCGGATGCTATTGTGCACATTTTGCAGCCGATCATTAGACTTTGTGTTTGTTGTTTTTGTTGCTCTTTTTTCTCAATGTGCATAATTATTAGCTTGTTTACTGCGCGCATTCATTTTCTAGGTATCTGCAGCTGCTCGGCAAAAGCTATTAGGAACATTTTCTGCTTTTAATGATGTTGTATCAATAAACCAATAGACACATATGGCAAAATGTACTTAGATAACAGTGCGTGACTTCATAGACCATGAGTGAGAATATAGAGGCATGTAAAGGAATATTCCAACGGGAGTGTTGGCAGATGTAACATCACCTTCCTCTTATTATTTTTTTATGATATATACTGATAGTTTTTTGTAATATGTTCTAATTTTCTTGTTTTTTATTCTATATTATTATGTTTATTTTTAATTCTTAAAGGGCTTTCGTTGTCACTTCAGCAAATGGCGTTTATCTTGTAGAGAAAGGCAAGGCAAGGCACTTACTAATGTATTGTGAGTGCCTATATTGCTTCCTTTGCTGGCTTGATTCATTTTCTTCATCACATTATACACTGCTCGTTTCCAAGGTTTACGACCACCCTGCAATCCATCAATGGTGGTCGTGCTTGCACAGTATAGGAAAAAGTGCTAGGCGCATTCCCATGGTGACGTCACCAGAGAAGCCACTGCCTTTTCCTATAGTGTGCAAGCACGGCCACCACTTCTGGATTATAGGGTGGTTGTAACCATGGAAACGAGCAGTGTATAATGTGATGGAAAAATGAATCCAGTCAGCAAAGGAGGCAATATGGGCAATCACAATACATGAGTAAGTGGCTTATATTAGTTTTCTCTACATGTTAAATGTCATTTGTTAAAGTGCGACAACCCCTTTAAAGATTGTAGTGGCAGCCATCTTCCTTGAATGGTTGCTGTTTCTCTGTAGCAGGTACCCAAACATAAGAAAACTGAGCCAGTCCTCAATAGGAGAGTGTAGTGGGCATGCTCTGTATGAAGGAGGAACTGAGCGGTGCACTTTTTGTGGTTTAGTATGGAGGATGTTTCCGCAAAAGAGACAGAGTTTTTTAACGATGTATTAACAATATATGCTGATACATATTCTTTTTTTCTAATAAGTTTTATTTTTCTGATTGTATTTATTGTATGGTTTTATGCTTCTGTTTTTATGATCTTTTTAACAGCCCTCTTACTTAAAGGGGTTATCCTATGACTAATGTAAAAAATAAAAAATCAGACATCATACAGAACATGACAATCTTTTTTCTAACAAAGCTAGAACCAGCCCTGTACCTCACATGGATCCAGAGATCTCCCCATTCATTGCTCTGCTAGATTTATATCAAGCTAGCAGCTCAAGGGGAGTGTCTTGTCTGCTGCAGCTTAGGGGGTGTGTCTTTTCTGCTGCAGCTTACGGGGCGTGTCTTTTCTGCAGCAGCTCAAAGGGTGTGTCTTTTCTGCGGCAGCTCAGGGGGTGTGCCTTTTCTGCAGGAATTCTCTCCCTATCACAGCTCAGGAGACAGTTGAAGGATTAAGCTGAGCATGTGCGGCCATCTCAGTGTGCAGGACAGAGAAATAAGAAAAATAACAAACAGCAGGTGGCGCTATACAGATACGTTGTATTGAATACCTAAGTGGCTTTTAAATTTTTTATTACATACAATTACAAAAGATTTCAGATCCAGGTGCTGGTTTGAAAACTGTAGAATATTTTTTACGAGACAGCCCCTTTAAGTTGCTGCAATGGCAGTTGTTGAGATTTTCTTTATAGTAGGCACCTAGCCATAAGAGATCAAAGCCAGACTTCAGCGTTAGAGTGTAGTGGGCATACTCCATGACATGTTCAAAGATTACTATTAGTGTTGAACGAATTGAGGCCAAACAAACTGACTTTGATCTGAATTTCAGGAGAAAAATCGATTTGCCGCAAAGCCGAATTTCCTTGCGCTTTGTGATAACAAATCTATCTTTCCTGAAATGGCGGTAAAAAAAACATACTCACCTCATCCATTTGCTGGCGGAGAGGTTGCCGTGACCATATTGAATGAAGATACCACGCGAAATCTCGCTTGGAGGTGATGTGCGACATCACCACGCCATCTTGCTGACGTCACTGCACCTGGCCTGCGCGATGATGTCATCACGTCTTCTCGCAAGATTGATCTTCAATCAAGATAGCCGCGACGGTCTCTCTGCGAGCAAATGGATGAGGTGAGTATGTGTTTTTTTTTTAACCTGATTAAACCCTGAAAGGCCTCGATCAGCAATGAATGCGGCATCTGAGGGGTTCTCTGATGGGGGGAGGGGGTCGGAGCGATCGCCGCTCCCGTCATTGCGTCGACTACATATAAAAGAATGCTCTTCGTGAATTCGCCGCGAATTGAATTTCTTTTTGAAATTCGGTGAAGCAGCTGAACCAAATTTTTCATAACTTTTCATAATTTTTCCAATCTTGTGTTATCAGTCTCCAGTTTTATAGTATTATTACATTCCTGTCCTCTAGTAATCCTTTCCCCGGTGTGCACAACACTTGCTGTAAAGTGATCGGAGTGTAAACTTCAATAGTTCACAATTTTTATTAAATAGAGATGCTAAAATCTACAAAAAAGACAAGAATTATTATTTTTTTTTAAAAGAAGGAATCATCAAATTTTGTCTCCATTGCAACTGACACTGAAACCTTCTCATCTCCCCAACACCTTCTCCTCCTTCCCTCTCTGCGGGGTTCGGACTATTTTTAGGTATTATTCACATTTATTTGACTTTAAATTTTGTACAAATGAAAAATGTTCCCTGGCAGGATTTGTTAAATTAATGCGAAAAGTAGCCCCCCTCCCCTTAATAAAAAACCTGTGCAAAAGAATAATGATGTTGTATGAGAGAGTGCTTTTCCCTCATTGCTAGTTCAATACACCTTAAGTGGAGCTGTCTAGAAGCCACAATGAGAGCTGACAAAATAATGACACCAGCATTAGCATAGAGAAGAGATTGTTCTAAGTCTTACGATCCTAGAAGAACGACTCCCAATCATTCTCTGCCTCGCTATAATAACCTGACACTTTTTGTATTATTACACTGAATTATACCTTTCTTGATTCATAGACTTGTTAAATTGTGTTCATACATCTCTGCCTGTTAGACGTGTCTCGCGTCCACGGGATGAAGTCATTGCATATGTATGTACACCGAGCAGAATTCAAACTTACAAATTAGAAAAGGCCAACAGGAGACGGTACTGCGTGCCTAATGGGTTGTCATAAGGGAGCGGGGCGTTCAGCTTTACGATAGTCCGTGCCATGGTGTGCTAGGATTACGGTAGAATTGCTGCTAAAGGCTGAGTTCACACTTCAGTTAGTTGGTCAGTTATTTCCTTCAGTTGTTGCGAGCCAAAACCAGTACTCAGAGATCAGGTATAATGATTAGATTTGCACCTGTTCTGCGTTTTTGACCCGCACCTGGTTTTGGCTCCCAATAACTGATGGAAATAACTGACCAAATAACTGAAGTGTGAACTCAGCCTAACAAGTTTCAAGGGGTATTCCCATCTTGCAAAGTGATGGCATATCGCTAGGTGGGGGTCTGTCCTCTGGGACCCCTGTGATCCAGAGAATGAAGCTGCTGCAGCGCTGCATCCCCTTCTACGTCTTCCCTTCACAGGGTCACTCTCAGCCCCCCCATTTTCAGAATTTGTGGGGGTCCTAAATGTCAGGCTCCTCTATTTAAAAAGTGATATCATATCCTAGAGATGTGCCATTACTTTAAAAGATGGGAATACCCCCTTTAATATCTGCATTTAGAGGGTCCACCCCAAAGACATAGAGTTAAATCTTTAAACTCTGACTGCCAGTGGCCACCACTAGGGGGAGCTTACTGCAGATTACATCAAAGGGGTTCTCTGAGACTGGGAACCCCTTTTAATAGCAGGTTTCAGCAGCTTTGGGCTCCCTTCCCTCCGCGACCAGTTCCTGCTGGACTGGAAGTTTGACATTCTGTTTACATGCATGTCACCACTGCCGGACAATCAATGGCCTCAGTGGTGGCAGCAGTCATGTGATGGGCTAGCAATGGGGACATAAGTGTAGATAGCAATGGGGAAGGGAACTTGGTACTGGAACTGGAGTGCTGGTGACAGGTAAGTCTTGTTTTTTAATCTCTGTATTCTTCTTGATATTATCAAAATGGGTTCCTGGTCATGGAGAACCCCTATAAGCTCTATAATAAACTATATGCAGTCAGCTCCCTCTAGTGGTGGCTGCAGACAGGTAGAATTTTATCATTTCACTCAATACTTATGTAGTTTATATCAGATAAAAAGGATACGGACTGCTGTAAAAACATGTTAAAGGGGCACTGAGTTTTGGCATGTCATGGAAACATATCCAAAGTTTTGATTGGTGAGATTCTAAGCACTGAGACCTCTAGAATGAGGAGAGAGAAGTGCATGTGTATTGCATTCTCTCTCCTTGACGGGCTCAACAGAAGTCTAAGGGTGAGTCTTGATTCCGTCCTCTTCAGTGAGTAGATAGCACAATATTCGCTGCTCTCTCCTTGCCCTAGAGATCAGTGGGGGTCTCAGTGCTAAGACCCCCACCGATCAAAACTTTTGATATGTCTCTATGACACACCAAAAGTTTTACCAAAATTCAGTGAGCCCTTAAGATATAATAGAATGAGGAGAGAGACGTGCACATGTATTGCACTCTCTCTCCTCGCTTCTGGAAACGGGCTCAGTTGAAGTCTAGAAGTCTAAGGGTGTGTCTCAAATCTGTCCTCTGCAGGAAGGAGAAAGAACATGATATGCAAGAGCTTCTCTCTCCCCATTCTAAAGATCAATGGGGGTCTCAGTGCCCAGACCCCACCAATCAAAACTTTTGATATGTCTCTATGACATACCAAACGTTTTACCAAAATTCAGTGAGCCTTTAAGATATAATAGAGTAATAAGATAACCCATCATACATTACCAAGACAGCCTATCTATAAGTTAACTATGTAATGCCTCATTTCCCCTGTGCTGGGACTTCAGGGAAACTGAAAACTTGCAGCAACATATTACAGTAGATCACTAGCAGGGGCTGACTGGCCATAGACCCTACAGGGAAATTTCCTGCTGGGCCGATGCACAGGGCGCCACCGAAGCCCTCCTTATGGCCACTAGCCAGGTACATAAAGATCTGATGCTTTCATCATTAATTACTATAAGAGCAACAGGCACTTATGCGCCTGGCTAGTGGCCACAGTTGCCCTTCTGAATTCAATGGTATTGCCTTATTCAGGGCAATAATACAAGTTAATATTGTGGCCGCATTGTTTTGTGCTCCACTGTGGTATTCAGTTCTTCTGGGGCGGTACTATGGTATTCCCGACCCTGCCCACTTTTGTTGTCCCTGCCTACATGTGTTGACCCTTTCCTATTTGTGTTGCCACACCTTCTGTCATTTTAGACCCACCTACAACATGGGGCCACTTTTTAATTCTTTTCCAGGGCCACTTTAGGTTCCCATTCAGCCGCTGATGACTAGGGTAGCCGTCATAAAGACACCCTGTGATTGGCTTAACGTCAGGGAACCTAAAAAAATGGATGGCCTCAAATAGGACAACCCCTTTAAGCTCTTGGTCTATAATAAAGGGAGTCTGCCACCAGGAAATTCACTGCTAAAGCAGGCGCAATGCCTTGAAGACGAGAAGGCTGTCACTTTCGTATGCTGCTCTTGTATGGTGGCCCTCTGCCTTCTGTGTCCACCTCCTACTTCACCTGGTATCGTGTATCCTCCATTTTTACCTGTCTCTATCAGTCCTATGAGAATATTCCATATCTGAGTAGAATCCTTTTATTTCAGTCACGAGAAGTGACCTTGAGTACTCTCTGGGTTTCCGAACATAGATTGACTTATCAAAGAAGTTTTGATAAGGTCCATTAACATATTTATATAAAGCTATCTTTCTAGAATGAATACATTTCGTTTGGACAATCATTCCTCATAGCAGTTCTTCTATGACCCTCATTAATTAAATTTTCCATTTTCTGCACTTTCACCAGTTCTCTGATGTCCGGAGCCAAAAAACTGGACTTCATAGTAGCAATGAGGTTACGGGTATTTTTCTACTTTTAAAAGGACTGTCTGGTTTTCATTTTTTAGAAGGTTCTGAGATGAAAAGCAGTTTACAGGTTGTACTGTTGTTGGACCTCCTAGTAAAAAGAGATTGTTGGCACCTGAAAACTGATATAGTCACTGTCAGTGGTCCCAGGTTTTGGCTTCCAGGTGGCATGGACCTGCCTCTTGCTGCCTTCTACCTAGTGCGCCCAGCCACTGAGCTTACTCTGTCCCTCTGTGCAGTCTGTGACCTACTTGCTGGGATGGCCTCTCTTCCTATACCCATAGGGTGCACAAGCACTCCCCTTTGGCTCTCAAAGGGTCTAAGCAATGGGTGTTCTATCATGCTAGTATCCTGCGAAAATGTCTGTTCTGCATGTGTACCGACTTTCTGCCTGTTTACTGGATTCTGACCCTCTGCTGCCTGACCTATGCCTGACCTCCGTAGTAACCTTGAGCTGCCTCCCTTGACCTTGGGCCTATTACCATATGGCATGTGCTTTGTCTGCCCTGACCTTGGCCTATCCTTGTCTACAATTTCGCCTGACCCCTCAATGCTCTGTACCAGTGTCTCTTATCCTCGTGGGTCAGCTGCCAATTACACAGAGACTACTTTATGAGGTAGTGGCTGGTGGTTCCCCTGCAGTGTAGTCCAGATCCCTGTACAGGGACTGAATACCAGGGACTGCCAGGATAGCACCCTTCTATTGGTTAACACAGTGCGTCAATACCCACTGCTGTAACAGAAACAGAGAAAGTACTTTTAAGTAAGTCTAACATGTGGATAGTTTATCAACAGGATAAAAATGTATTCTATTCTTTAGATATGTACTTTTCCTTAAGGTGTACCTACCTACTTGTAAAAAATCTAAATATGTAAAACTTGTATTATGTAGGTCTTTTTCCATCCATTTTCTGTCTCCATTCCAGCTGAGTGGACATCATCCTCCTAGTTTGATGGTCTCCTCACATCTGCTCCACCTTCCCTCTCACAGCACTCAGTCTTCAGGCTCAATCAGACGAATGTAAGTGCTCCGTGCCCTCGTTGCAGACTTGAATGTGTCAGTGATCCACAAGATCCTTCGTAAGAAATTGGACATGTCCTATCTTCGGCCGTATCTCGCGGATCGCTGACCTATTCAAGTCAATTGGACTGCATCCATAGATTCCACATGGAAATACGGGCATGGAGCCCTTACTGTCGTGTGAATGGGCCCTTATAGGCACACAGAAAGAGAAACTGCTGCTGCATCCCCCTCTTCTCCCCTGTCTTCTATTTACTGTGTTCCTCTAAATGGCTTTTTTTTTGGGACTATAAGTGGATTTCTGGAGAATTTGCATATCACCTACAGGCAGAGGGGAACTACAGCCTATTGGATGGTGAGGAAGCTGCCACTTTCCCATGAGATCACGTATTGTGCAGCTTCCCTTATTCACATGTGATACTGATATATGAAAAAAAAAAGCAAGGCACACAAAGGAACATTTTTCAATTATAATCAAAGTTTTGACGCAGTCTTATACAGTATTTGGTGTATGGTTTTGGGAAAACAAGACCAATTCTAAGGTGGTATAAAAAGTGGTGAAACATTCTGATAGTATTAAGACCTATGGCGCATAAAAGTCTCACAGCTCTGATGGCAGAAAAATAAAAAAGTTATGGGGGTCAAAATATGGTGATACAAAGCAATATTTTTTAATTTTTAAGTAGTAAGACATAACAAACAAAACTTTTATTTGTCAAACATATTAATCACACAGGATGATAACTGTCAAGATGGTTGTGACTTGATAGAAGGATGATAGAAGGATAAATTAGCCAGCCCGCTTTTCCATGACCCCTTTAGATGAAGCACCTGTCAGTACTAGACATGGCAGTGTGCAACGATCCACAGAGGAGGTGAGGATGCGAGGAGCGGTAGTGGTTATGATAGTGGTAGTTGTAATCACAGTTCGCGGTTGCAGTCCTTACCTTGGCAGGTCTCCCTGGGCCATGCACAGTGAATTGGGGGGGGGGCACCCTTTCTTCCCTCTGGGCACTCCCTGACTTACTGGGGCTCAAGCCTGATGGTAATTGGGGTACCCTTCTTGTTAGGTGATTTGCAGGGTGCAAGGCTGAAGTTTGGATGCAAAGCCCACGGATGGATATTAAATACAATGTCCAGGCCGTCAGTTGTAATAAATAAAGTCTATCTTTACTAAATTGATGATGAGCGCAGTAGTACATATAGCAACCCAGGTGCAGTTCCAAACTAAGTATACAGTATAAAGTATAGGGGCACATTTACTAAGACCGACGTTTTAGACTTCGGTCTTAATAAAGCCCTGTGTGGGAGGTGGATCTGCGCCTGACTCGCCTTATAAGGTTTCCTAATGCAATTTTGGAAGCCAAAACCAGAAGTGAATTCCAAAAAAGAGGAGAAGTTGTATCTGTCCTTTATACGTTCTTTACTTTTTGATCCACTCCTAAATTTGGTTTTAAAAACTGCTTCTGGAAACCTGACTGTGCGGCTGTACCCTTAGAACACTTTGAAGTCTCTCCAAATCACCAGAAGCATGCTATTCTCTTCCTGATAACCTTTTCTGCAGTTTCCGGGCTGAGGGGTGCAGAATTTAGATCCGGATGGCCAGTCCATCTCAAAGCATGGTGGGTGCCAGAGGCCACAGCAGCAAAGTCTTCCTGCCATAAAATAGCGGTACCTTGCTGTCATTATCTTGCTTGACCTTAATGGTTCTGGTTAACTCAGCACCATTAAATTAATTCTTTTAGTGGCAATTAACCCTTTGCAGTAGTCCTCTGGGGGCACTGAAAGTGTACATCAGGGTTAGGAGTGGGGGGTAAGCCTGCCTAAGAGCCACATTTGACAGCCTTCCTTGTATGAGTGTGCTTATAGAGATAGCTGAGTAGGACCGCCCACTGGACTCCTAAGCCAAGAACGATCAGAGATTTAGATTCATAAATGACAAGTCCTATGCTGTCCCACAAAGCGATATCTCAATCTGCACAGCATCTCTTGCTTCAATACGGCTCGTTGTATTGAACTTTCAATGTGACAGGTTCCCTTTAAGAACCAGGTGCTTCGACAGGGCTCTAGTACTAATTTTCTTGACACAATATTGAACATTTTGGCGTAATTTTCCAAGAACATCTCAAGAACACTAATAATGTCTTAAGTTCTAGTCTAATTAGCGAAAACAGTGCTATGTGGTAAATAGCTTGTTTTGAGTGTCAGTGTGAATAATCCCCTTAAACCCTATTCCTTAATCACTTTTACATCTCCTCTTAATGGTCTTCGCGTCTGCTACGGTGGTGGCTCAAGATATATCGAGTAGGATTGTATTCTAGAGTACCTCGGGCCTCCCTCCCCTACTCTGCAAAGAGCGATGAGCCGCTAGGGGTGCGTTCTGATTAAAGAATGATTGATGAGGCTCTTGAAGGGGTCTCTGCTGCAATACGTCTAGTGAATGAGTTCCCCGGCGAGTAGGTCGCTAAATCAAAGCTTGCTGCCCTGCCGGACAATGTCACCGCTCTACTAACAGTGGGTGATTAACAGGCGTAATCAAAATCACACAAGACTTAGCTGTGTGGGGTACCAACCTATACAATCCCCCCCCCTATTATTACCTACAGGTGTTCTAAAAAAGTAATATAAGAATATATTCCTTTTGGCTTTCTATATCCGGCCGTATTTCCTTTATTAGGAGTATTTGTCAAGGTTTGTCTGGAGTTTACCAGTACATTTTTTTCATTATTTTTTTTTTTTCACCCCGGTGACTACCAAGAGAGACACAATGAGGGAGAACCTGTCTTTGTTGTCCATAACAACCAATCACAGCACAGCTTTCATTTCTCCTGGTGCTCTTGAGCAACGAAGGCTGCACTGTGATTGGTTGCTGTGGTCAACTAAGACAGATTAACTTTTAGACATGGGATGCCCAACCTAGGGCCCTCCAGCTGTTGCGAAGCTACAACTCCCAGCATGCTTGGCCTACAACAGGGCATGGTGGGAGTTGTAGTTTTACAACAGCTGGAGTGCCGCAGGTTGGGCATCACTGTTTATGACCACTATCTCAATCTCCTTAGTACATATGAGCTCTTCTATGTTGTGCATGGAAGCTCTTCATCCCGTAATGGAAAATGAAGATGTCTAAATGTATAACTTCAAAGATCGTGCCTGTGAATTTCTGTAACCTCTCAGAGTATTCAGTGGGCTGTGGTACTTCAGGTTACCTAGTAACTACGTGTCGTTCTCAGGATCGGATATTCGGAAAAGCAAATGGTGCAAACGCCCTAGGGGCCTGTGGAGGCTGTCACCATCTTCCAATTAAAAATCATTCAAACTTTGACTGACAGGACCAGGCAGTGAAGAGAAACTCATGCCTGGCCCTAAAGTCTCCAGATGCCTTGCGACTGTTCGTTTGCTTCACTATTCAGTACCAGCTCGCCCCGACAATGGATTCTGTACTGCGCTTGTGACATTGGACCAAACTTCCTTGGGCCCACCAGAAGAAAAGATTCTGAGGGCCCAGCCTCACACACACTTACCCTTTTAAGCCATTTTTGTTATCATTGCATATTTAGGACTTATCATCTATAGGTTAAATAGGATATCTGGTGGTTATTGGTTTCTAGGTCACTTCCAAATTATCTCCTGCTAGACCTCAGGGGCCCTGTATGACAAGGGGCTCGTTATTGTGTGAGAACTTGAGCAAACTGGAGGATCCTCTAGTACTCTGATGGGCCAGTCCAACCCTGCACACTTGCACCAAACACTGAAGTAAATTAGCAATTGCAAGACTTCTGGAGACTTCCGGGCAGGTGGGAGTATGTCTACACTGCTTGTCTCCAGAAGTCAAAGTGGTGGGGATGCGGCTGGGAAGGAAAAGGAGCGGAGCCTTGGGTGCAGCGAGTTGCAACGGCAGCGCCCTCATTGCCTCCAGAGGCTAATTAACATACAATAAAAAGCCTAATGTCTCCACAATGGGGCCACTGATGGAAATAGGACCAACACCATTACAATGTATTGACAAGTGCGATTCTGGCATGTAAAATGGTTTAATTAGCGAGCCATGTGGTGACAGCCATTTAGGCCAAGGTAAAATCAGACCACCTACCACAAGAGGTAATTCTGCTGGAGTTCATTTTAGATTCTTTTTGTAGAAAGATCTTTCCAAGCACATGCAAATAAACCCCAAGAGCGATGGTATACATCATGTAGACTTAGAAGGACAAACCTGAGGCTACAGGTCTAGTTGGGTTGTTTTCTTGATTGATATACTAAACAACACATCTTTGAAGTCAAGGTATGACAGATTGCCCCGTGTAGTCTCCCTAAAGCAACAATTCAATAGCAGTTCTTAAAAATAGGGCAAGTCTTTTTAAGATATGAATTTAGACCTTATTTTTATTGTTGGCTACAACTTCTATTCATCAAAGTCTCCTGGTTGCATTGGGAAAGAATCTGATTTACGCTAGAGATGCATTGTGTGATATTTTATGAGGTTGGGTTTTATTTTATAAAAAAAGTACTTTTTATACTTTGAGACTAAAACTCATGACGGCTTCTGTGAAGTCAGTTCTTAGACAAAGTGACAACGTGTGTGTGTATATATATCTATATCTATATATATATATATATATATAGAGAGAGAGAGAGAGAGAGAGAGAGAGAGAGCGAGAGAGAAGTGAATTAGTTGAAATTTGTCTTACTTCCGAATCAATTCTACATACATTTGAATATTTTTGGGTTTCTGGGAAAGATAGCAGATGTGCTTATATACATAAAATTTCCCCAGAAATACAGAGAGGCATTGTCTGGCCTACAATACTCCTCACATGTACTCCCATGCTCTCCATAAGAACAAAAAAAGTACCCTCCTGACAGCTCTAACAAAGAAAGAGCTGTCAGGGGAGATGCCATGATCACTAAGGTGGTTCTCACTGAGGTGGTTTTGCCAAGAGGTGTATGCCAGTGGCTGAAAGATTGCCACCCATGGGTGAACTCGGGCCTCTGGGTTGGGGGTCATGAGCCAGGATGTTTGAAAGCCTGAGGTTGAGAAGTGCCCCAGGAGTGTTGACCCTGGGATGCCTGAACTCACTGGGGATGGGAGCCCACACACTTTACTTATTCACATTTTGAGCACACCCACCTTTTTTTGCCCGGGCTTGGTAAGATTAAGAATTTTAATAATAATGTTTGGGCTGTAATGGCACACATTCAATTTATTTTTTGTGTTTCACTGTGTGTTCACTTGCCACATTTGCTTTTCTGACTAGGATGCAACCAGAGTGCACCACCTTAGCTGGCTACCCCCTGAGGTTTGGGGGCGGGGTTGTGTGACCATCTGGTACCTCACCCTCCTGTGTACCCTGTGGCTTTTTCCTTTGTGGAGAAGCCAGACCTTGACTGCGGCTCTCGGCCAACACCTAGGGTGGTAGCCAGGTGGAAGCCAGAGCAAGATGGGAACTTCCTCGCCCTTGGCTGAGGATGGCTGCTAGTCTCTGACATTTGCGGAAGCCTTCTGGCCCAGAGAATTGGGGATTGGTTTATGGGGGACCCATCTCCTACAGAAAGGTCCTGAGATAGTCTACATCGTAGTGCGCTCTTTGTGTGGCACACTGCAAGTTTTGTTGCACGGGGTGAAGAAAGTCAATTCCTTGGTCTTTCGATAAGGAGGGAGTTTTCTTTTGGTATGAGACACTCATTTTTCTTTTACTTTAAGAGAAAACTGGTTTGCTCATCTCTTTTCCAGAGGAGCAGTATGCAGAGATATTTAGTTTTTAGATAAATGCGTGCCTCACATCTGGACTTCAGGGACCCACCACTATCTCAAGAACAGGGTCCTGCCATGAATAGAGGGCATGACCATTTGAGAGGAATTTTGTAAGAATTCGAGTTGCATCAAAATTTTTGGTGTTTTGATTCGGGTAAATTTTGGGGAGAGAGAGAAAAGTAATAAGAGAATTTAAAGAAAGTAAGAGACAAGAGAGAAAAAAGTCCTAAGAGACCCAGCATGTCATACATAAAATTTTAGGCCAATTAGAAAAATATTGATTTGGGTAGAATTGATTTGGACCCAAATCGAATCATTTGACTGATTCAGCCGAATCAAACTCAAATCGAATTTTCTGTGGTTTTTGCACTATTAAAATGAGGTCATCATAGAACCCTATGACAATCTATGTTTGTCAAAAGACTTCTAAACTGTTCCTAAACTGTTTCTGATGATAACCTGCAGAATTGTGAATGCAGCTCTGAAGACAATAATTAATAAATAATGCACGGGATATCCAAAGTGACTCAACTGTTTGTATACCTAAACTGTTGTAAAGTAACGTGAATTCAAAAGATTTGAGAATGAATAAACTTACGCAGGCTAAGTGAATAAATATATTTCTTAATTGTGATTAAATATAAGATAGCACAAAAATCACATACAGAATAATAAAAAGTAAATAAACATCACTAGCCTAAATATGGCGTAGGGATCTTGTCAATCATGCTATAACACATGGCTGTCTTCCACATTATAACATGTGACCGAACACCCCATGGTATACAAGAGATATGGCAAATCAATATTTACATCCTACCTAGGATGAAGTTACAGGTGGCATCCCAATTAATTGTTAGTACAGACCACAGTTATTCCCATCAGCCCCTCCTCCAGTGTGCATCACGCATGTCTCTGAGATCGCTCAAGAATGTGTTCTTGTGTTCACCACAATGGGGCATGGGTACTATCTCTAACCCACGACATTACACAGAAAAGTAAATAAAAGAGGACAGAATTAAAGGGGACAGAACCAATCAGGACTTAAAAATACCCTTACAATACAACTGTGAAGGTGGACATAGCATCTACTTTTCAACTAAAGGGACATACTTGAGGGATAGCCCTGTATACACAACACCGGACTGGAAGAAAGATTTTTTGTGTGTGTGTTTCTGTGCACTCGGATCACTCCTGGAAAATTGCATTTATGGCTGAAGAGCTGACCTGTAAGTGAGCTCAGCTTGTGCCTCGCAGCCAGGTTTAGTCTGTCCAGATGGGGCACAGACAGAACAGGCGTCAGTGTCTCCGCCATTCTGCTACACAACAGAATTAATCTCTTAAGATGTTTCTGACATTATATTCTGTCTTCAAGCCCATCGCAGATCTGATGGCAAGCCGAAAATACAAGCTTTCCATTTCATTTAATATCTTCTCAAGGCAGATTTCTCCTAATATTACAGCTTCGCTAATCCATCGCTTCCTCTTGAGGAACGTTGATGTAATGACAAGCTCAGCAATTCATCAAAGGCTTCCATAGGATATCCAGCTTGTAATGTGCTAATAATCACGCCGTTTAACCCTTCAAGTGCGTCGGCCTATTTATCTTCGAGTGATGTCAATTAAGGTCTTGTCTAGTTAGGACTCAAGGCGCTGTCTTCTAGGAGATTCAATTCTTTTCCCTTAATGTAAAAGCAGAGACATCCATTTGCCATGTCCCCAGCAGTTATGTACAAATTACACATTAATCATTCTTAAATAACAAGGCGCACTCATATATTTCAGACCTTGTTCCACGCCGGACGCAGAACAATGCTTTCCGAAAACATTCCTTTATCTGACTGGCACTGGAACATGCGTCCTTAATTGTTCTAGTCTGTGGTCCTGCACCGTTATATCATCGACTGGAGCCTCTGGTAGACTTGGCGGTGGAGCTCATTCAATTCCTTTCAATGGATTTTCAGTGATCCTTGATCAAACCTTTCAGCTGCACTATTGGACAATGTAAAGAGCAGTCTATAACATTGATGTAGTGTTGAGTGCTCGGGAAACCAAGAGAACAGTCCAAATCAGGTGTATGTATGAGTGAAGCCATCATGATTGCATACATAATATCTGTATGGAGAATAAGGCTTAAAGAAGCCCTCCCACAAAATTTTTTATTTTCTAACCTCATAAGCCTCATTCACATGTCAGTGTTTTGTGAGCCAAATCCAGGATTGGAGCCTCCACAGAGATCAGGTATAAGGGCAAGATCTGCACCTGTTCTGTGTTTAGAGCCGCACCTGGTTTTGGCTCAAAATCACTGTTCAAAATCACTGACCGAACACTGACGTGTGAATGAGACATTAGACAGGTGCACGATGTAAACTGTAGTGAAGGTAATTTTCTTACCCGTGGCAGTATTTGTGAGTTATAACCTTCCATCTGATTCTCAGCTGTGTCATGTGACTGACACTCTGATTTCCAGCTGACACTGGGCAGAAATTCAGTTCCTTCTCTATTCATTCCTATTAGACTGACATTGAGGAATACATAGAGAAACTGGCTTCCTGTCCTCACATACGATTCTGTGTTATTAGGAAAGTCAGAGTGTTGGTTACATGACACAGCTGAGGAACAGAAGGGAGGTTATAACTCACAAATACAGTTACTGGTAAGAAAATTACATTCAATAAAGTTTACACCATATACTTTCTAACAAGTCAGAGAAGAATTTTTGTGAGAGTGCTTCTTTGAAGGGGTTTCTTGAGATTTTTTAACTGATGACCTATTTTGGATAGGTCATCAGTACTGTACTTGATTGGTAGGGGTCCAACTCCTGGGACCCCCGACGATCAGCTGTTTGAGAAGGCACTGGCATTTACAGTAGCGCAGTGGCCTTCTCTCAGCTCACCAAGAACAGCGCTGTACATTGTATAGTGGCTGTGCTTGGTATTGCAGGTCATCTTTACTTCAATGGAGCTGAGCTGAGCCTGAGCCATGTGACCAATGACCGTGACATCACATGGTCTAGGCTAAGCTGCGAGAAGGGTGTGGCGCTACTGGAAGCGTCGATGCCTTCTTAAACAGCTGCTTGGCAGGGGTCCCGGGTGTTGGACCCCCAACGATCAGATACTGATGACCTATTCAGAGGATAATGATACAATCTCAGAAAACCCCTTTAATATGCACATGGAAATGGGGGTGCTTATATCAAAAAGCCATTGGACTGGTTTCGGCTATGATGTGGCTGCAAGCAACATGTTACCATTGAAGCCAGTCATTGGCTGGAGCAATGCATGTGACCATGCCCATGGACTGTGCAAGGACTGGAAAAAGAAGACAGCTTGGGCAGTACGGAGAAGCAGGGCAGATTGGAGCAGGTAAGGGAATCTTCTGTTTTAGGGGCCAGGCCATGGGCACTTGCTAAAAATCAGTGTTACTAAAAAAAAACTTTAATGGTGTGCACAGTACCCCAGAATATTGTACTTGCATTTTTTTTCATCTTCCAAATGTTCTGAGATATTGTATTGTAGCTGCATAGCTTTGTGTGGACCAGTCAGGTTTACCAATCCTGACTTTGCCCCTGTAGGAAACTAGGAGTTGGACTTAGGTCTGACACTAGTTCAGTCAATCAGTTTCTAGCTGAAAGAGTGGGAGAAACTACAAGTGCTCATTCCTCAGATGATTAAGCCTGGCTACATCCCAGATAATCACTGTCTTCCGGAGACTCATAGAGAGAAAACCATCTGTACTCCAGAGAGAGAAAGAAAGAACTAGAAGGTCCAGAATCTGCAAGGCCAAACATTAGAGTCAGTCATTATGGTATTCCCTGTTTGACCCCAACCAATATCCAACGTAATAGTACGGCAAATGTCGGGTCTTTAAACATGGCAACCGTTCTGGAGCGGAACAAGCACTATAGTAACCGAGTGCCTGCAGTTTCACACAACAGACACCTGGGGCTAATGTCCACAATCGACAGTGATGCCGATCGCGGACATTAAACCCCTCAGAGTGTTACCATGGTATCTGAGAGCCCAAAAACCCAGAAGTGCATGCTTGCTGGGCAGGATTGCTTCCCCAGGATGTAGATCTGGGAAGGCATTCCATTGTAATTCAGTTCAATTATTTGTATATGGTAATGGATACAAATCGATTACTTTAAACAAATTGCAATCTAATGATTGCATGTTGGGGATCCAAAATTATAATTTTTTTTTCAAAGTAAAAAAAAGTTTTAAAAATATAAAAAAAAGCTAAAATTTAAATCACCCCCCTTTTCCCAAAATCAAATTCAAAATAAACAATAAAAATATAAACATCATAGGCATCACTGCATCTGAAAATGCCCATACTATTAAAATATAAAAAACGTGTCCCTTACGTAAATGGTATAACAGAATAATAAAATCATTACCGGCGATTTCCATTTTTTTCAGCACTTCACCTCCCCAAAAAAATCTAAATAAAAAAGTGATCAAAAAGTCATATACACCCTAATGGTATCAATACAAACTACAGATTTAACTATAAAAAAGGGTCAGAATATGGCAATGTTTTTTTCCAAGGTTTTATTTTTTTCAGTATGAAAACACAAAAAACTATACAAATGTTGTATCGTTGTAATCTTACTGACCCGGAGAATGAAGAGCTTAAAGGCTATGTACAATTGAAGTCAATTTTTTAAATGATTGCATTTAACTTATTTTTGGCTAAAAATCATATTTTCAGTTGGCCTTTAGTAAAATTATTGAGCTGTTCAGTCACAAAGAGTTAACTGTTTTTCTAACAGTGTGACTGGTACTTTCACTTTCACTTTGGTCATCTAATTACCCTCATTTCTAAATTAGGGCTCGTTCACATCACCATTTTTCCTTTCTGTTCTCCGGCTCCGTTAAGGACGGATTTTGGAGATAATTGACACCTAACTGAGCATAACGGAGCCTAAAGACCCCATAGGCTTTAATGGGGTCCGTTCCGTGTCCGCTCAGAATATGATTTTTGAGCGGAGACGAAAGTACTGCATGTTTCAGTGTCTCCATAGTCTGAGAGCCATAGCTTTTTTATTTTTTGACCGATTGTCTTAGGTAAAGTCTCATTTTTTGCAGGATGAGGTGACGATTTGATTGGTACTATTTTGGGTGGTAAATGCCTTTTTGATCGCTAGGTGTTGCAATTTTTGTGATGTAAGGTGACAAAAATAGCTTTTTTTGATACAGTTTTTATTTTTTATTTTTTACGGTGTTCTTCTGAGGGGTTAGGTCATGTGATATTTTTATAGAGCTGGTTGTTACGGACGTGGCGATACATAATATGTATACTTTTTTTATTTATTTCACTTTAACACAATAATAGCATATTTGAAACAAAAAAAATGATGTTTTAGTTTTCTCCATGTTCTGAGAGCTATAGTTTTTGAAATTTTTAAGTGATTATCTTATGTAAGGGCTCACTTTTTGCGGGATGAGGTGACGGTTTTATTAGTATAATTTTGTGGGACATACACCTTTTTGATCGCTTGGTGTTGCACTTTTTGTGATGGCTTTTTTTGACACATTTTTTATTTTATTTTTTTATGGTGTTTATCGGAGTGGATCATGTGATATATTTATAGAGCCGGTCTTTGCGTGTGTGTGTTTTTTCTTTTTTCTCTATTATACAATCAGAGGAAAGGGGCAATTTTTTCTTTTTTTACTTAAAACTTTATTTTTTTATTAAAAACACTTTTTTTTTTACTTTTTTTAAACTTTATTTCTGACTTTAACTTTTGGGGGTCTGATCCCCTCTGCAACGCATTATAATACATCTTTATTGTAATGTGTTGCCTGTTAGTGTATGACACTGAGTCATACACTAACAGGTTGCCTAGGAGACGGGCCTGAGGGTGGATCTCCTGGGCACCCGTAGAAGGCAGGTCCCGATGCCGTGCAAGGCATTGGGCAGCCTCTGCACGGCATTGTGCTTCCTTCTCGCCCATCGGGTCCCCGCCACAGTAGCGCGGGGACTCAATGGGTTCCCTCACCTGCAACAAACCCCTTCTATGTCGTGGTCAGTGCTGACTGCGGCATAGAAGGGGTAATGCGCCGGCATCGGTGTTTTCACCGATGCCGGCGCATACAGCAGGGGTCCGGCTAACGGGAACAGCCAGTCCCCTGCAGCTGATCCGCCCGATCGGTGCGCCGTAATACTACTGGAATGAAGTACAGTAGCTAAAAAGCAAAACAAGGGGGCAAAAATTATTAAAAGTCAAGGGTTAAAAAATGGAGGTGATCACAAAAGTGTAGTCAAAGTCCAAAGTAAACAATGAACAGGGACAACAAGGTACAGGGTATTAACTGCCATAGCTTTTTATTATAGTAGAGTGTTGTACGTTGTTTTTGAAACATTTCATGGGGTTGGACAATCCCTTTAAGTCCACGTCCATTTTATTAATATTCCTGAATTATCCTAATCTGTGTAGGTACCAGATCCTGGGTAACAACCACTAATGGAAGCCATTACAGTACCCACCTTTCTGTTGACCTACTGTATTATCTACATGTGCTTCGTCATGCTGCGTTACCTCTCATAACCATGCAGATTTATACGCCTTTCAAGTTCGGAGGAAAGCTGTGTGACAATCCTGATGGGCGCTGTAATGGCTGCCATTAGAGGTTGTTATATAGCATCTGTTATGTGCGTGGGATAACTCGGAAGCTGCTGGATAGAATATTAAAAGACTAGACACAAAAGGACAACTAAGGAACATATATTTTCAGGGGTTTTTCTTTGGCGTGAAACGCTCCTTACTATTCCATTATGTAAATCTGCGATGAATCCATTTCCGATCTGTATGTGAAAACACGTCAAAAACTTATGGGAGTTGCATAAAATGAAGAAAGAAGACCTTGTTGTCCTGATCCTTCAGAATCCAACACTTGAAGGTAGCGTAACGACGTGGCTTCTACACCTACCCCTTGTGCTCCCAGTTCCGTCCACCCCATAGTTTCGATGCTGGCCAAAACAGCTATAATCTGTGAGGGTATGTGGTGTCAGACCCCCACAGATCTGATATTGGTGACCTATCCTGAGGATAAGCCATCAACATCTAAGTACCAGAAAACCCTTTAATGTTACATACCCTTTGAGAAGAGTTGTGCCAAACATCACCATAACTTTCAGCTTCTTGTACCACTCTGCTACTTAGAGATGGAAGCAATTGATTCATTAGGTAGCACTATACGCATCTTAAGGACAAAAATGTTGCAGACAGTGGCGTAACTAGAAATGACTGGGCCCCACAGCAAAGTTTTTAAATTGACCCCCCCTAAGCAACTTCTTCGCAACTCCCTCCTCCCATGCAACGCCTACTCATGTGGGTAGTCAAAATAACTCTCTCAGACTAGGCCCGTCAGACGCTCTGTCCGTTTCCGTGTATATAATGTCATTTTATAATACTGTTGAGGGGACCCTGGCAACTTTTGAGTTCGGTCTCCAAAGCAGCCGCTTGCCCTATAGCTATTTCCCTGGTTAGAGATCTCAAGGGAAAGAAGGGTCGGACTCGGACATGTTGGATTTCAGCATGCACAATCCTTTTGCTTTCAAGAAAGGTATGCAGCTACTAGTGGTGTCTGGCATCGGCATATCCCCATCTACTGTACCATGTAGCGAGCATGCATTTGTATTGGGATGTCAAGAAGAATAGATGTCGGCCAATGAGCATGTTTATGGGGGGTTATCTTATGATTTATGTTAAAAGTGTAAATCAGACATCCTAGAGTACATGACAATCTCTTTCTAACAAAGCTAGAACCAGCCCTGCACCTCACATGGATCCAGAGATCTCCCCATTGATTGTTCCAATTGATACATTTATTTCAAGCTGGCAGCTCAGTGGGAGTGTCCTTTCCCAGGAGGTGTGTTCTTTCTCAGGGGAAGATGTGTCCTTTCTGCTGGAGCTTTCTCCCTGTAACTGTTGCAGCTCTTAACATTACATACATCTGGTGGCAGTGGTAGGATGGGACTGAGCATGTGCGTCCACCACATCGAGGTGGACAGATAAATAAGAAAAAGAACAAACAGCAGGTGGCGCTGTACAGATAGATTTTATTTAATGACTCACACTGGCTATACTAAATAGCTATAAAAACGCTGAATATTTTTCATGGGGCAATCCCTTTAAGGCCAACTTAAGTTACAGCATTTCCCTACAATGACTTTTATTTGGCTAATAAAGAAAAATTGCTGTTCGTACTTAGCATTCAGGAAAGGACTGAACAATTTTACTGTTTTTATCTTCTAGATAATGGGGCAAATTACCCAAAACTGGATGCAGCTCCGTAGCCACAATTTCCGCAACTACAATTTCAGTCATTCCCATTGTTGTAGCCCGTCAACAATAGGACTACACAATACTAAGTCTCTTTTGTATGTCACCTAGCAATGTTTTCCACGTCTGATGAATCGCCCTGTTTCCGTAATTATTATAGGCTTTTACTTGACGGGGAAAAACCTAAAACCCGAATGCAACAGGATCAAATAGGAAGCCTACACCGATGATGGATAATGCAATTCTGTGTGAGTGAAGAACGCGCTGCCAACAGAAAGCAGATTTTTAATCACAACCAAATGAGAGATTTTTCATTGGTCTCCGGCATATATAATTCATAACTCTTTTATTACAGCCAGAGGCAAAACTAAAAGTTTGATTTTGAAAAATCCACATTTGGAGGAGGGGGGAATAATATGTTGTGGGCGAATCCAATGTGTCTTGTCAGGGTGACGAAATGCTGTGCCATGATTAAAATATAAAAAAAAAATAAAAAAAATCTAACCCCCCCCCCCATAATTACTGTATATATATATTTTTTTACTCCACCCCATAAGTGGAAGATACAATAAAATTGAATTTTTAAATCTACAACTGCTACATAGGGACGTATACAGAAATAATAGCGCCCCAATGCAGATTTCCGATTCTCCTCACTGCTCAGTAAGAGGTCCGTGCTCTCGAAACTATATACAGTAAAGCACTGAGGGCCTGGTTCCTCTTGGCAATGCTTCTGACTGGAGAGAGAGGGTCTGATTTGGCTGAATCTAACCCGTATCGAATTTTGAAGAATTTGCTGGTCTATAATGGGAACCATCATGACCCAGTGCAACAGTCACAAATGCAGAGAGCCCAGGAGATTGGGAGAGGACAGGATAGGAGAGATATTAGCAAGAATGGTGGTTGTGGTAGTTACTCACTCTGACGCTCCCCGGGGTCGTGCCGTGATGGGAAGGCCAGTAGGCCACATCTTTGTTCCCTTCAGGTCACACCCTGGTTCTGCGGTTTCTCCTGCCTGATGGTAGTTTGGGGTTCCCTTGATGGTGATGAATTTTGGGGTGCAAGGCAGAGTCAGCCAATGATGGTATGGCGGTGCTGTCACGACCCGGGTTCGGAGTCGTGGCTCTGTTCCACATGCAGTTGCCGGCGGCGAGGTGTTGCCGCAGGTGATTATTTTTGCATGTGGTTTTTCCCCTGTTTGCACTGTGTTTTGTGTGGCGTTCACGGGGTTAAGGTGTGGCTGCTCTGTATGGTGGGTGTGGCCTCAGGCCTCCTTAAATATCAGTGTGTGGAGCCTGAGGTCAGTGTTGTTTGTCCAGCCATGGTGGGAGCATGGCTGGAGTGTGTCTCTTCCCACCTGTATGTCTGTGTGAGCCACCCTTATTTGTTATATTGTATGCTTATTGTTTTCTTTGCTGTTTCCCTTCCTCAGTGTGTGTCTGTGTTCCCCATCCCCACCTGGTGTAGCTGTATGGTTGGGTATGTGTGGGTTTATTCACTGTGTGATGCTCCGGAAGGGGCCTGCCCACCCGGAGGGGTGTGGTACCTACCTGACGGTGTGCTGTCTGGCCTGGATCCGTTCCCATGCAGTAGACCTCCGCATGGGATCCATGGAGGGTTTGGATCCGCTTTCACTTCTGCCGTGCGGCAGGTAAGAGTCTGTTGTTTATGCTCACCTGTTGTTCTGCTGCACACTGTCAGGATCCCGGCTGCAGAGGGGCCTCTGGAGACTCCTGCTCATCCGTGTCCCTGGGTGAGCAGGTGGTCTCTGCCCTGTTTTATCCAGGGTGAAACAGGGATTAGCAGGGCTACAGGTTCCTGTCGTATGGGCCCTCCTACCTTCGGGTCGGCCCATACAGTTAGGAGACCAGGGCCAGCGATAGGGACGTGCTAGTCCGCGGTTCCCTTCTCCCTGTTTTTAGCCCTTTTGGCCCGACAGCCGTGGAAATTGCACGGCGGGGCGTTTCCCCACGCCCGGCCGTGACATTATAACAAATAACGGCTCCGCAGCTTCTTTGCCTGCGCAAGTGGGCGCAGCATGCGTCGCCGGCTCTCTGGGCACGCATGCGCGTTCTCCGGAGGAGAGCGTTCCGGGATTTCCACCGTTTCGGCAGGGGTTGGTGGCATTTCCCCTGTCACCTTCCTTACCGTGTCCGTGGTGGTGTTCCCCCTCCTCCTTGTCCTTTTCAGGTGTCCTAGCTCCGGTTGTTGGCTCTCTACATCTCCCTTGCAGTCTGGCTGAGTGCGGACTTGGGACTATGGCTGAGGGCAATGACCTGGAGTAGGAGTTTTCCCCTGAGCTCGATGAGGTCTCCAGGTCTCAGGGTTCCTAGCTCCGGTCGGGGTCCTCTACATTACCCTCGTAGTCTGGCTGCGTGCGGACTTGGGCCTATGGCTGAGGCCAACGATCTGGAGTGGGAGCTTTTCCCTGAGCTGGATGAGGTCTCTGTTTCCCCTCAGATCTCCTGGTTTGTCGACAGCCTGGGACCTTTGTCTGCGGTCCAGGTAGGTCGGCAGGAGTGTTGAGGTGGAGACTGGCACCTTCTGGGCAGTGTTTCTGGTGGTCTCTTTTCTTTTGTTTTCGCTACCGGCAGCCTGGGACCTATTCCCGGTCCAGGTGTGTTGGCGGCTGTTTTTTTTGAAGGAGACACCGGTGCTTTTGTTGCATTGCCCCTCCCCCCCTCCCTTTGTTGTTTGCCCTTCCAACCTCTCCTTTTCGGTTGGGGGCTTTGAGGGGTGGGAGTGTCACGACCCGGGTTCGAGTCGTGGCTCTGTTCCACATGCAGTTGCCGGCGGCGAGGTGTTGCCGCAGGTGATTATTTTTGCATGTGGTTTTTCCCTGTTTGCACTGTGTTTTGTGTGGCGTTCACGGGGTTAAGGTGTGGCTGCTCTGTATGGTGGGTGTGGCCTCAGGCCTCCTTAAATATCAGTGTGTGGAGCCTGAGGTCAGTGTTGTTTGTCCAGCCATGGTGGGAGCATGGCTGGAGTGTGTCTCTTCCCACCTGTATGTCTGTGTGAGCCACCCTTATTTGTTATATTGTATGCTTATTGTTTTCTTTGCTGTTTCCCTTCCTCAGTGTGTGTCTGTGTTCCCCATCCCCACCTGGTGTAGCTGTATGGTTGGGTATGTGTGGGTTTATTCACTGTGTGATGCTCCGGAAGGGGCCTGCCCACCCGGAGGGGTGTGGTACCTACCTGACGGTGTGCTGTCTGGCCTGGATCCGTTCCCATGCAGTAGACCTCCGCATGGGATCCATGGAGGGTTTGGATCCGCTTTCACTTCTGCCGTGCGGCAGGTAAGAGTCTGTTGTTTATGCTCACCTGTTGTTTTGCTGCACACTGTCAGGATCCCGGCTGCAGAGGGGCCTCTGGAGACTCCTGCTCATCCGTGTCCCTAGGTGAGCAGGTGGTCTCTGCCCTGTTTTATCCAGGGTGAAACAGGGATTAGCAGGGCTACAGGTTCCTGTCGTATGGGCCCTCCTACCTTCGGGGTCGGCCCATACAGTTAGGAGACCAGGGCCAGCGATAGGGACGTGCTAGTCCGCGGTTCCCTTCTCCCTGTTTTTAGCCCTTTTTGGCCCGACAGCCGTGGAAATTGCACGGCGGGGCGTTTTCCCCACGCCCCGGCCGTGACAGGTGCAGTGTGATGGTCAGGTAATAATGACACCAGGTTAAGAGCAGAACAGTTCTTTACTCAAGAAGTTCAGGTACCTTAGGCACAGTTCTCAGCACATATGGATTGGTAGTTTTTACATAGTGTGCAAATTCTGTCGTTTTCACAAGTTACACATCTGTAAAGATAGTGAATAGGCCAAGATGTTTCTTTAAAGCAATTTGCCTCGCACTGCACTTATCTTTCTAGTTTTAGGATAAGCATCCAGAAATAATGGTGCAATACTTCTCTATCACTATGCAACCACAGGGTGGTCCCTAACACATTTTTCACAGTTTCTCTCTTACACGGTGGGATGTAGTATAGTGGGCATATCCACATTCTGCCTTCATAGGTCTCTTCACTAACCAGAAGACTTGAATCTCCTGAACATGTTTTCTGCGGAGAAAAAGGTTTCTTTTTTAGGCAGTTTGTCTCCACAGAACTTCTACGTGCGCCTCCTATTGCCACCAGAATACTTTTTAATATTTTCTTGTCTGTCTCCACTTTCTCTCCATATATCTGCTTCTTTGGCTGGTTCACTATCCAAGGCTGTTTTCTCACTTCACTGCCTACACATCCACTGTCATTACAATGAATGCTCTGTTCTTAATCTAAACTCCTCGCTATGAGGAGAGTAACACAGCTTCACCTACAGCCTATTAACTCTTTCATGTCATTAATGCAGTAAATGCATATGTGACATAACAAAATATTTTAACCCTTTCACAGTGGACAACTTCCTTGCAGTGAGGCACTGCACAATTAACTACCCATGTACAGATTTGATTCCCCCCTTACACTTCCTTTGGGGTTAACAAGTACCATCCTCAACACACAACTCTCTCCTCTAGGCATCTAAGATGCAACACACCTTCTAGCTGAACCCTTCAACCGTCTACGGTCACTCAGTCCATGACAGTATCAGCGCCTCTTAAAGACCCTGGAAAAAGTCTACTTCTCCACCAAATGACTACGTGAAATTGAGTTCCGGTTCTATTGACTGGGTTGCTACCCACTGTTCTGATCTTGTGATCCTGCCGACTACGCCAAGTGTAGTGTGGAGTCCAGCATGACACAACAGAAAATAGTATATACGTAATATTATACGAAGCCAAGAGTCACAATGAGTGTGCTATGTAAGGTGGAGAACTTTAGAGATTTACCCCTCTAACGGGTGCCAGAAGATTGCAGGCAGGCAGGGGCTGATGAGTGATGTCACCAGGCAGGCCCTTCTTTTTCATTTACTAATATTGTGCTTTCTAATTCAACTTAATTAATCTCAGACGTCTTCTTCCCCACAAATTGCCAACTGGGAATCTGTAGCCTAAAGTCACAGCAACATTGCTGGTCATAACTACCATCCGGAAAACTGTAGCAAATATAGCTATTCTGGCCAGACATCATAGGCAAGCAATAGTCAGGTTAAATGCTAAAATGCTGATTACTTGCAACCACCACTAGAGGGAGCTCAGTGTACATGGCCGTATATAACCATTGCTAATAACTCTAGGTATTGGAGGCTCCAGGCAGACAATATGATAGGGAGCAGGGGAAACGATTCAATGCTTGTCCCCCTTTCACCACAAACCCCAGAGCCGTTGCCTGGCCTTCCCCTATGCAAATGTTACCAGTGCAGTCATAATTCACAGGCAGATAACAAATAACCAGTTTTTTAGCAGTCGCACTAGAATTCTGTTAATTGCATTCCATAAAACGATGGGAGATCAATTTCTTTCAGGGCAGATAAGTATCAGCTAATTAGAACGTTTTTAAATAGTTTTTTTTTTTCATACCCGTCTGTACAATGAATGCGGTAAACATCCTTATCGTGCAAGATATTAAATAAGAGCTTTTGTCTACCTAAGGAAAAACATCTGGTTGTCATAGAAACTTCGAAACAATTACGTCTGTCTCACTTTATTTATACATATATTACTTTTTACTATTTATACAATGAAAAAAAAACACCCTGAGCCGAGGACGCTGACGAGAACTTGCTATTCTTTCCATAGCCTGCAGATTGTATAGAGTGAACTCGGCAATGTGTTGTGCTATAATTTCCCAATTTCCATATTAAACGCTGCCGTGAAGATAATTAATGAGAACGAGAATTCAAATCAACATATACAATGAAATCAGAGGTGCAACATCAATGCAAAATTGTAATTCTGCTACCACCGCAATCCCTATAGTTACAACCCAGGCTCCATCTCTAATAGCCCCCCCCCCCACACACCTAATTGCCTTGCACCCTTGCCTTGTTTCCCTCTGTGGCCTAACATCTCTCTTTATCTTCATCTTCAGACATGTAAGACCAAAAATAACGAGATCTTCACTTCACCCCTTCCTCCCTTCTCAAGATAGACCATCACTAGCTTATTGGCGGAGCTCCGACACACATCCACACTGCCGCCGATCATCTGTTCACATGTAGCTCCATCGCAGCAATTCGGTGCCAGCACCGTCAACCTTGTGGTGGAGGGAGCACATTACTACGGAACTGGGGCTATTGAAGTGAATGGGAGTAGCCTGCATTGACAAGCTCTGTCCATTGCACAGTTGATGGAGCTGTGTAGTTCTGGTGATGGAGCTAGACACAAACGGCTGATCGTCGGGATTACAGGATGTCCGACTCCCACCAGTCAGCTAGTGATATCGTAAGGATAGGCCACCACTTAGTAAAATCTGGACGGCCCCTTTAGTTTGGTTATGTTGGAATTTTGTGAGCCCCAATGGAGACAGGGACCAATGTGACTGATGACATTCAATGTAACCAAAAGAAGTAGATCCTAATTAATTATATTGATGTGAGGATTTCTGTAGATCAAAGGGAACTTTCTTCCATTTTCCATGGCCAGAGCCAATTATGGCCACTTATGGTACCAACCACTACTAACTGTAGCCCTGATGAAATGGCAACCTTATAACAAGATCTCTGCCCTGTACCCAGATACGTCATTAAAAGAGTTTTCCAAAAAATGTTAAACTGATGACCCAGAGGATAGGTCATCAGTATATGATCGGTGGGGGTCCGGCACCTGGGACACTTGACTATCAGCTCTTTGGAGAAGGCAGCTGGGCTCGCAGCTCACCAAGCACATTGTATAGCGGTTGTGCTTGGTATTTCATCTCAGCCCCATTCACTTCTATGGAGCTGAGCTGGTTCTAGGCCATGTGATACATGAACGTGTCATCACTCGGCCTAGGAAAAGCTGCGAGAAGGCAGCGGTCCTCCTGTAAACGCTGCTGCCTTCTCTCAAACAGCTGCTCGGCAGGGGTCCCGGGTGTTTGACCACCAGCGATCACATACTGATGACCTAAGGGGTGTTTTGTATTCTGAGGACCAGAGGTCCATATACTGTTCTTGCACAGGGACCTCTGTTGTTTCTGTCAGCCACCAGGAGGAGCACTCATAATAAATTTCTCTGATGCACCCAATCCAATACTGTTGTGAAATACAGTATGTCTGAAGAAGGAAGAACAACCCATATCTACCAGGCAGGTGATCAAGGCTCGAAGTGGTAGTCGAGAAAGCAGACCACCCTATCATTAGAAGAACGTCTGAATTCCAGAGTATCTATCAGCTATATCCTCCTTCTTCATCTCCAGTTTTCAAAAAATTCAACATGAAGAAAACTCATTTCTAAATCTTCCCCTCCTCATTCAGCCCCTCACCAGACCTCTCAATCACAGCTAATGGCTCTAACTTTCCCTAATCTCACAAGTCTGCTTCCTTGGGACAACAATTGATTGAACCTTGTCCTTCAAGCCACACATCCAATTCACTACCACCTCCTGCCACTTTAAAATTCCCAAACACTTCTTGTATTGACTCTTTCCTTAATCCTAAACCCTCAGTCAATAAAAATTCTAGTGTGCGCCCTTATCATCTCCCACCTAGACCACTGCAACATCCTTTTCTGTGGCCTCCTATCTAACACTCTTGCACTCCATCTTTAATCTACCTCTTCCCTCATTTCTCCTCCTCCTCTCCCCTCTACCAATCCCTTCACTGGCTCCTCATTTCCCAGCAAATTCATAATCGGTTCCCTCCATACATCTCTGACCTATTTTCCTGATAAATCCTATCCTACTTTGCTTTGATACAAGACCTCCGTCTTTGTTCTCCCCTTGTTTGCTCCTCACACCTCACGTTTGTCCCCCATTCTCTAGAACTTAGCACCCCAGCACGTCAAACTCTCCTAACTTCCAAACTTTCAAAAGAAACCTGAAAACCAACTTCTTCGTGAAAGTCCACAACCTCCGATAACCCTGCTACCTCTACATTGCCATCTGAGCAGCTTCTACCCTTACCCACCGTTTCCTTCCATTGTGGATTGTAAGCCTTCATGTAAGGGATCTTCTCCGTCTATTTATTGCACTTACATTATTACTTTATAACCTGTATGTAACCCTCGTCGGTACAGCCTCCTGGAATTACTAAAACGTACAATAGAAGATGCTGTCCAAGGTCCTGAAAACGTCTCTCGCACCACGTGAGATACCCTCTCAAGTAATTCTCCCTCCAGCATTCAGCTTATGTGTTCCGAACAGCTCTGCTCATCTACTTATATCAGCCTTTTAAGCTGATTTATACGGTTAGAGTAAATTAAACTTACCTCGGCTTTTTATTTTCTGACCGCCGAATGAATAAAATGTCAAAAGGTCTTTTTTAGCAAACACGTGCGTCTGGCTAGGAGAATTTCTGCGCTGTGTGAGAGATGCAGACAGACCCTGCCAGACAAACACACCGCAGCTGTCAGGATTGTGATGATGAATTGGAATTTACCAAGTCAGGTATTCTGCACTCGCCATGTGAGGAGAATGCAGGGCAGCGAGCGTATGGCCTAAGAATAGAAAATACAGTCCCCCACTAAACTGCAGCTCACTCTCCCGGCTAAAACCTCCATGAGGTGTTAAAAAAACAACAACATGCATTTTATCTTCATGTGAACAGAGTAAGGAACTGTAAAAAGGCCAAAAACAGAACACATTTGGAACATGAGGCGATAGGAGAAAGAAAGAAAAAAAAATACAGTTGTGGGTTAAAAGGCAGTATTTGGTGCTACTCCATTAAAGAGGTTGTCCTGTCTTGGCCTTTTATGACCAAGATGGGAATAACCATAGTAAGTGCCCGTCTGGGGTCACCAGAGTTTATGCAAACATCCAAACAGCCAGTCGTCGCTTAGGCTCCCATGACTGGGGGTACTTAACCACTTCCCGACCGCCTAACGCACAACTGCGTTCTCGCGGCGGTCGGGCTGTTCTGGGGCGCCGCAGATCTGCGTCATCTCGCGAGACGCGAGATTTCCTGTGAACGCGCGCGCACGCGCGCGCGCGTTCACAGTAGCGGGCGTCTCAGGAGTTTAACTACAGCCTGCCAGCGATGATCCATCGCTGGCAGGCTGTAGATGCGATATAAATCGCATCAAACAAGTATATCAGACGCTGTTTTGTGAACAGCGTCTGATATAGCTGCTACCTGGTCCTCTGGTGGTCCCATTTGCTGGGATCGACCACCAGAGGACAAGGTAACTATGTAAAGTTGCACCAAACACTACACTAACCCCCCACCCCCTCACCTATTAACCCCTTGTTAACCCCTTGATCACCCCATCTAGACCCCTGATCACCCCCTGTCATTGATCACACCCTTGTAAGGCTCCATTCAGACGTCCAAATGTGTTTTGCGGATCCGTGGATTCACGGATCCGCGGATCAAATCCGCGGATCTGCGGATCCACAGATCCTCAAAACACGGACACCGGCAATGTGCTTTCCGCATTTTGCAGATCCGCACATTGCCAGAACTATATAGAAAATGCTTTTTCTTGTCCGCAATTGCGGACAAAAATAGGACATGTTCTATATTTTTGCGGAACGGAAGTGCAGACCCGAGCGCGGATCCGTAATTCCGGATCCGAGCGGGACAAAGTCTGTCCCCATAGAAATGAATGGGTCCGCAATTCCGTTCCGCAAACAGAATTTCGGACGTGTGAATGGGGCATAAGGGTCCCTTATCACCGCCAGTTAGTTAGCTACTTGTTAGGTAGCTAGCGCCCAGCCCACCGCACCGCAGTCACTGATTTTGGCAGAGATTTTTCATCCACATTGATTGATGCGAATGAATAAATCTGTGCCGTTCATTTTTTTTTTTCAGCGCAGCGGCTGAACGGAAAAAAAAATCTCATTACCCGTATGGTCAATATACGGAGAATCGCAGAAACTCCTAATGCTGGCCATACGTGTAATGACTGCGGAGACCCTCAAATCCCAGGGCAGTACAAACACCTCACATGTGACCCCATTTTAGAAAGAAGACACCCCAAGGTATTCCGTGAGGGATATGGCGTGTTCATGTAAAATTTTATTTTTTGTCACAAGTTAGTGGAATATGAGACTTTGTAAAAAATAAAAATAAAAATCAATTTCCTCTAACTTGTGCCAAAAATTTTTTTCTGTGAACTCGCCATGCCCCTCACAGAATACCTGGGTGTCTTCTATCCACAATGGGGTCACTTGTGGGTATTTATACTGCCCTGGCATTTAGGGGTCCTAAAGCGTGAGAATCCAAATGCGTAAAAATGCCCTGTGAAATCCTAAAGGTACTCATTGGTTTTAGGGCCCCTTTGCGCATCTTGGCTGCAAAAAGTGGCACACATGTGGTATCGCCGTACTCAGGAGAAGTAGGGCAATGTGTTTTGGGGTGTATTTTTATATATACCCATACTTTGTGTGAGAAATATCTCTGTAAATGACAACTTTTTAAATTTTTTATTCAAAGTTGTCAATTTACAGAGATATTTCTCTCACACAGTATGGGTATATGTAAAATACACCCCAAAACACATTGCCCTACTTCTCCTGAGTACGGCGATACCACATGTGTGACACTTTGCAGCCAAGATGCAAAGGGCCCAAATTCAATGAGTAACTTTAGGAGGGCATTTTACGCATTTTCTTCTCACGCTTTAGGGCCCTAAAATGCCAGGACAGTATAAATACCCCACATGTGACCCCATTTTGGAAAGAAGACACCCCAAGGTATTCGCTGAGGGGCATAGTGAGTCCATGAAAAATTTAACTTTTTGTCAAAAGTTAGCGGAAAGGAGACTTTGTGAGAAAAACTATAAAAAATCAATTTCCACTAACTTGTGCCAAAAATTTTTTCTATCAACTCGCCATGCCCCTCATGGAATACCTTGGGCTGTCTTCTTTCCAAAATGGGGTCACATGTGGGGTATTTATACTGCCCTGGCATTTTAGGGGCCCTAAAGTGCGAGAAGAAAAATGCGTAAAAATGCCCTCCTAAAAGGTACTCATTGGAATTTGGGCCCTTTGTGCATCTTGGCTGCAAAAAAGTGTCACTTATGTGGTATCGCCGTACTCAGGACAAGTAGGGCAATGTGTTTTGGGGTGTATTTTTACATATACCCATGCTGGGTGAGAGAAATATCTCTGTAAATTGACAACTTTGAATAAAAAAATTTAAAAGTTGTCATTTACAGAGATATTTCTCTCACCCAGCATGGGAATATATAAAAATACACCCAAAACACATTGCCCTACTTCTCCTGAGTACGGTGATACCACATGTGTGACACTTTTTGCAGCCAAGATGCGCAAAGGGGCCCTAATTCCAATGAGTACCTTTAAGATTTCACAGGGCATTGTTACGCATTTGGATTCTCACGCTTTAGGTTCCCTAGAATGCCAGGGCAGTATAAATACCCCACAAGTGACCCCATTGTGGAAAGAAGACACCCAAGGTATTCTGTGAGGGGCATGGCGAGTTCACAGAAATTTTTTTTTTGGCACAAGTTAGCGGAAATTGATATATTTTTTTTTTTATTTTGTTTTTACAAAGTCTCATATTCCACTAACTTGTGACAAAAATAACATTTACATGAACTCACCATACCCCTCACGGAATACCTTGAGGTGTCTTCTTTCTAAAATGGGGTCACATGTGGGTATTTATACTGCCCTGGCATTTTAGGGGCCCCTAAAGCGTGAGAAGAAGTCTGGAATCCAAATGCGTAAAAATGCCCTGTGAAATACTAAAGGTACTCATTGGTTTTAGGGCCCTTTGCGCACCCAGGCTGCAAAAAGTTCCACACATGTGGTATCCCGTACTCAGGAGAAGTAGCGCAATGTGTTTTGGGGTGTATTTTTATATATACACATGCTGGGTGTGAGAAATATCTCTGTAAATGACAACTTTTTAATTTTTTTATACAAAGTTGTCAGTTTACAGAGATATTTCTCTCACCCAACATGGGTATATGTAAAAATACACCCCAAAACACATTGCCCTACTTCTCCTGAGTGCGGCGATACCACATGAGTGACACTTTTGCAGCCTGGGTGCACAAAGAGCCCAAATTCAACGAGTACCTTTAGGTTTACATGGCTGCTCACAATTAGCCCCGCCCAAAATGCCAGAACAGTAAACACACCCCACAAATGACCCCATTTCGGAAAGTAGACACCCCAAGGTATTCACAGAGGGGCATAGTGAGCCCGTCTGAGATTTTTTTTTTTGCCAGAAGTTAGCAGAAATGGAAACTTTATTATATATTTTTTTCCTCAGAAAGTGTCATTTTCCGCTAACTTGTGAAAAAAATGAAATCATACATGAACTCACCATGCCCCTCCGTGAATACTTTGGGGTGTCTTCTATCTAAAATGGTGTGATTTGGGGGTATTTATACTTTCCTGGCATTCTAGCACCTGAAGAAACATGACAGGTGCTCAGAAAGTCAGAGCTGCTTCAAAATGCCGAAATTCACTTTTTGCACCATGGTTTGTAAACGCTATAACTTTTACCCAAACCAATAAATATACACTTATTGGATTTTTTTTTATCAAAGACATGTAGAACAATAAATTTAGAGAAAAATTTACATACAAATGTAGTTTTTTTTGAAAAATTTTACAACAGAAAGTGAAAAATGACATTTTTTTGCAAAAATGTCGTTAAATTTTTATTAATAGCAAAAAAAGTAAAAATGTCAGCAACAATGAAATACCACCAAATGAAAGCTCTATTAGTGAGAAGAAAAGGAGGTAAAATTCATTTGGGTGGTAAGTTGCATGACGGAGCAATAAACGGTGAAAGTAGTGTAGTGCAGAATTGTAAAAAGTGGTCTGGTCATTAAAGAGGACCTTTCACCTGAAATTGCATGTTAAACTAAACATATACCCTTACTTGCTGGCCCCCGGTGGTGCTGATTCTCCTCTTCTTTTTTCGATATGTGCCCCCGTTTGTCCGCGGTGCCCCCCTCAATATCTCCCGCCGTGTATGCTAATGAGCCATTCGGCTCAACTGGGCGGGCCTGCAAAAGTTCTCCGAGGCGTGTCTGCCTTCTCCCTGGCACGGAGCGCAGCCAATAAGCGCGCTCCGCTCTTAGCCAGGGAGAAGACGCTCCAGATCTCGCGAGATTCGCGAGAACTGGAGCGATTTCATCCATCCTGAGCCGGCGCCATCTTGGATTCCCGCAGCCAGCATCGGCTCAGGATGGATGAAATCGCTCCAGTTCTCGCGAATCTCGCGAGATCTGGAGCGTCTTCTCCCTGGCTAAGAGCGGAGCGCGCTTATTGGCTGCGCTCCGTGCCAGGGAGAAGGCAGACACGCCTCGGAGAACTTTTGCAGGCCCGCCCAGTTGAGCCGAATGGCTCATTAGCATACACGGCGGGAGATATTGAGGGGGGCACCGCGGACAAACGGGGGCACATATCGAAAAAAGAAGAGGAGAATCAGCACCACCGGGGGCCAGCAAGTAAGGGTATATGTTTAGTTTAACATGCAATTTCAGGTGAAAGGTCCTCTTTAAGGGTGTTTAAGCTAGGGGGGCTGAAGTGGTTAAGGCACCTTCCCCTGTGAGAGGGTGCCTGAGCAATAGGTTTTCTAGTGTTTAAGTATCCTGTAATTGTGTCTGTTCAGTTGTCTAAACGTGTACTGACTTTTTGTCCATTTACCGGATTCCGATCCTCTGCTGCCTGGCCTGACTTGTGCCTGACCTCCGTATTGATCTCGAGCTGCCTGCCTTAACCTCAGACCTATTACTGTATTCCATGTACTCTGCCTGCCCTGACCTTGGCTTGTCCCTGACTAAGACTTTGCCTGACCCCTCGGTGCCTTCCTGGTGTCTCTGACCCCCATGGGTCAGCTGTCAATCATAAAGACACTATTCTAGGAAACAGCCCGGTGGTTCCCCTGCAGCATCCAGATCCTCATACAGAGGTAAAAGGTAAATACAACCAGGGGACTGTCAGGATAACACCCTGTGGAGTAGCCTCAAGTCAAATCCGTTGGTTGACACAGTGGTTCCACACCCACTGCCGTAACTCTCAATAAATTCTATCCTCATCAGGCTGGCACCGTGGTTATTACCATCTCGATCATGAAAGGCATGAGATGAGATAATCCCTTCCAGGGGAATTTGGCTGTGCTGCATTACCACACACAACCTGTGGCATTGTTATTGGAGGAAAGCAGCCATGTTTTTGTAGTCCATGATAACCCCTTTTTATTCTGCATAGTTTTATTTTTCTGGCTATGATATCTAAATAATTTTATTTATCTTCTGCTGATTCAGTTGGTAATATAGCTTTATTGCAGTTGACAGTGGTGTACACAGAAATCATAGGTTCCAGAGCAAAACCTTGTATGGCTGCTTCCCCCCTTGAGAGCGCTGACAAAATAAGTTAATGTTTACTGTGAAACAGATCTTTATAGGGGAGTCCTGTAAATACTGAGGCGCCTCTACTCTGCGGAGTGTGTGACAGATCTATTGGAAGGGGCACGCCCCATATTAGATAAAAAAAAACATCAGGTGGGACCTTTTTCAACACTTATCTAAGTAAAAATAAAAAAACAGCACTCATAAATATTTTTCAGTGTATAATTACCCTAATAATTCTCCTACATACATTTTTTTAATCGTATTTCCCTTTATACTGTACAACTATCTGCCTGAAGCCACCACTAGGGGGAGCTCAGTGCGTAGGCATTTATACAGCTACTCTTGAACTCAATGGAAGCTAAATCTCTATGCACTGAGCTCCCCCTAGTGGCAGCTGCTGGAAAATGTTTTAGCTCTATATTAGAAAACAGGAGGAGTTTAGCGCTGGCCCACCTCTCACCACGGCCTACATGGCAAATTCAGCAGAGATTTGGCCTTTAGTCAAAATTAAAGGGCACCTATCACCTATTTCGACTTGTCAGTTTTAGCATCTACATGCATTCTTCATGTAATAACAATGCTGGAGAATGTTTTCATCTTTTTTTTTTTTAAAACCCCATCTTGTGCCATTCCTCTATTAAACCTACTAGAAGTTTATGAAGGAATTGACTTCAGTCTGTCTTAAAGTTCCATCTGGGTGTTACCAGTTGGGGCATGTCCCTGCACAGTTGGACATTATCTAAACAGTGACAGACTGTGCAGGGTCACCCCTTCCCCAATTGGTAACACCCATCTGGACCTTCATTGCAGACTGCCGACTTCATTCATATACTTCTAGTAGGAATTGTATAGGAATGGCACAAAATAGTTATTATGAAAAGATGCTCTTGGATTAGTTTTCCATGGGGGATGCAAGTAGTCACTAAAACAGACGTCAGGAGAGGCGACGGGTCCTTTTTTCAGTGGCTGCAGCTCCATGTCATTAAATGTGGAGAGAGACACTACACAATCTATGGAGCTGTGCCTGGTCCAGATGTTGATCGGTGGTGGTGTCAGGAGTTGGACTCCCACCGATCTGATATTGATGGTCTATCCAAAGGATACGTCCTCGAAATAAGTCAAAGAAAACCCTTTAACTGCTATTTTTTGACCCTGTTGTATATATTTGATGGTCACCTTTACCCGGGGTTCAGACCTGAGCGTTTTTGAAACGCGCGTTTTACGCGCGTTCCCATTGAAGTCTATGGGAGGAAAAGCGCGACAAACGCCCAAAAAAACGCTCCTGAACGAGCTTATGCGTCGGGCATTTTACAGCGCGTTTTTACGCGCTGTAAAACGCTCAAGTGTGAACCACTCCCATAGGGATGCATTGGTTTTCATGTGTTGAGCGTTTTACAGAGCGTTTGAACGCGCTGTAAAACGCTCAGGTGTGAACCTAGGGTTGAGGAGTCACTATCTGCTCTGGCATCAGCTGATCTCAGGAGGCTTCCCCGATCTGACATGGACGATCTACCCTGGGAATAGTCATCAATATTAAAGTCCTGGAAATGGACTGAGGGAGTAATAGGACTTGTGGTATGTGCTGCTCTACTGACTTTGGTGCCACTATATAAAAAATGATTAATAACCCCGCAGGCCATTAACTTTTTCACGGATAAATCAGATAACCCCTACCGGGGGGGGGGGCACGAACATCATTCTGCTATCTTGATGGCCTTGGGCCTATTGTTGCCCTTTTGAAGGTTTCTATTATTGATGAACATTTGTGTATTACTTTATTGTATACAAACAAAAAAATTTCAATAAACAGACAATTATTGAAAAAAACAATGAATTTCAAGCTGTTTTTTACATTTTTTTTTATGCTGCTCATAATGGTTTATGAAACCCGACTTCTCGGTGCTTGAAAAACAGCTGCGGAGAGGGAGAGATGTGGCTTTAGGGGGAAGTAGCGTCAGCGAGAAGGATGAGGTGTACTGGGAGATGCCCTCAGCAGCAGAGGTGATCATTATGGTTGGTATAAGCAGCGGGGGTTCTGTTTTAGTGGGTCACTAGAGTGCTATTGAGGAGAAAGGAACAGCGTTTTCTTTATATAAGCATTAAAAGGATGACCTGCCGAGAGCACCTACAACTTTAAAATGATCTCCTCCTGGAGCGGCCCGGGAACTGTGATGTAACAGATAATCAATATCGGTGGATGAAAGGAGCCGAACGCACGGAATATCTATATCATGAATCATGTATCAATGGGCCATATTTTCTATACAATACTGAACAATCCGTCTAGCGGCGGCTTCTCCCCGGTTCCTGTATTGTTAGCCGTCCTTCCCGAGGTAAGAATTCTTCACGCCCGACACGTCCTCGCTCTGTGGGTTATTAGCATTTCAAAATGTATCAGATGCACTTTGCTCGGAGGAATTTCAAGTGGTCTTAACCCCTTGCTATAGGATTCCTCCAAGTGTCTCAGATATATTTAAGGTGGCTCCAACATGAAATTTCTAATAGAAGAGAAGCATCTAAAACAGTAGGACAAGCCCATGGTTAGACACTTTTGCTGCGCGGTTGAGGCTGGGGTAATGCTGGCCATACATATTAATGTCGGCCAAAGCCACCAGAAAGAAAGATGGGGGGGTTGGATTTCAACTTGCCCAATCCTTTATTTTCTTAGGGAAGATAAGCCACTGCCAGAGGTGCTTGTGCAGTACCCTAGGGGTATCTGAAATTTTATTATGTACTGTACTTTCATTTTATGCCATGTTTCTGCCAAGTACTCCAACAGATGTGGTACGGTTGGCAGGAACAGGGTTAACCACCCTATTCCTCCCCTCTTGGTAGGAGTGGCCTGGTCCAACTTCCTGCCAGAAGGGGAAGTTTCGGAGAGACAGTGGGTGAAATAGGAAGCACTCGCTAAAGTGACCTTAACAAGTGCTCCTCTGAGACCTTTACTCTGGAGATCAAGAATTCTTTCATTATCAAAGTGATAGTGTGCTTAATCAGCAGAGTGAACAGCAATCTCAGCTTTGCAGATCCTGCTGAAGGTGAGTGACTATGGTTCAGACACCCATCACCTAGACCTCTTCCAGACCAGTCTAACTCCAGCTCTTCAAGTGACGTTTAATTGCTACCCAACCAACCATCATACCTCATCACCTGGTGACCAAAACTGCACTTTGTACCTACTACTGCTGGACGTTCCACAAGTTATATTTGGCACTAAGCAAAGAGAGACTTTTATACTTTTACTTCTGTCTTCATTAGCCAAAGTACCTTTCCACTGCACCGCTCCCCAGGGTGCAAGGGCCTGATAGAGTACAATGTGACACATTACATCATCAGGACCACTACCACTCCCATCCTCTGCATCGGGCTCCTCAAGGGCTTCCTAAGCTTGACACTACCATACTCCCAATTCAGAACACATGCATGCTCAGCCGAGCCCAGGATGCAAGTGTATGGTGGGTCAGAAGGAATGGCAGTCGTTGGGCCTAAGGCTGTGTGTGGCCAGCCCTAGGCTGACTATAGTGCTCTTCGATGTGGTTACTGAATCCCGCAATCCTTGCCCCTATGATCACTATTGTATAGCAGATATCCCAAACTCTTAGACAAGCCAGATATCGTTACACTTTTATACATATTTCATGACCCTTTCATTGAAGTGGAGCTCTAGTCTTAGCCTGGTTGCTATGCTAACGCTGGATATACATCTTCAAGCAGAAGCCCAAGATATTGGATTTCTGCTTAAAGTGACACAGAGCCAAATGATACGATTTTGACTACTGCAGTTCAATCACTAAATCGTATGCAGTATACTTTTCAGCTCCCTCTAGTGGTGGCTGCAGGTAGCCACAATTTTATCATTTTACTCGAGGCTTGAAGGGACTGTCAGAAGAATTCGGCTGGATTTTTATAAGAGATTGCATGTCGTCAATGTAATGCACAGCTTCGAGGGTTCTTGAAGGAACATTTCAGATGTCTTGAATTGTCTTCCAGTCTTGTAGGTTATCTATTCACTACGGCTTACAACAATTTTAATGATAATTCTTATCGATGGCATTGTCTGCTATTGCAGCTTCACCTACAGCTGACTTGCAATACCAAACACATCCTAAGGACAAAGGTGGCGCTGTTTACTCTCATGTCACTTTAAGAGGAAGCGTTAATATTGCGTATGGGATGTCAGTAACCAAAGGACAATATGATGGCAAATGATACTTTTTGGCAGAACGATTCTTAGTGTAAAAATTTTTGTCTGAAACATGACAGCTCAGAGCAGACAGCGTGTCACCCTGACATCGCTCCATAGGAATCACAAGCTGCTTATATCAGGAGCTAATTTCTTCTTGTGCTTTCCCCATGTTCACTTATTAATGGGGACAGGGAGTTGTCAGCAAATCTAAACAAATTCCCAGTGATAATGTCCGACCAGCATCGGCACTAATTACCTGCAGCCAGAGGTGCACAAAGCAGTGTTCGAGCAGTCAATTAACTACAGAAGCCAGAAGGATCCTTCTGACAAAATAACAAGTGTGCGCATCCATGTATGCCGGAAATGTCTCCCAACATGGTGCCAGCAGTGGTCGTCAGAGAGGAGGCCAGACACAGACAGAGGCATCCAATGTCTCACTCTGCCACATAAGAGGCTAAAGGGGTGGTAGAGAACTAAAGAGGCAGCAAGATAGAGGATTAGACAGATATACAGATATTAGATAGACATAGTATGATAGATAGATAGATAAATAGGAGATAGATTGATAGATAGATATTACATATTACATAGATAGTATGATCAACATGAAATATAGATATATATTAGATAGATCTAATATGATACATAGATAGAAATTAGATATATATTAGATAGATAGATAGATAGATAGATATGATGAGACATACAGATACCGATAGAAAGATAGATAGATTGATATACTATAGATAAATAGATGATAGATAGATAGATAGAAAGAAAAGCAGCACTCTCAAGTGGAAAAAATGAGTTTATTCACCCATTCAGGACGCAACCTTTCAGCTCCATGCTAAAAACTTTCTTAAGTGAGGGCGTGAGAAAGGTTCCAGTATAGAGCTGCCATGGGTGAATAAGTCGTCATGCATGGGTTAATAAACTCTGTTCATTTTTTCCACTTGAGAGTGCTGCCTTTTTTTGCATTTCTGGGCGACTTGTCTTGTCCCTTTGGGCTTGCACCTCTATTTGTGCTTTGTTGTCTTGTGCTGCCATTTTCCTTCTCTTAGATAGATATGAGATAGATAAATAGATGATTGATTGATATGAGACAGATAGATAGATATGTGCTTGATAGATAGATGGATAGATAAATGATAGATATTTTGCTTCTATTGTGTCTTTTCGCCATACTCTATTATACAAACTTCCCCCGTTGCATGTATTGCTCCCACCACTAGGTGGCGCCGATTACAGAGCTCTCCGCCACCTGGCACTACACTACGGACAGAACCTTCTTGTGGAATTACATAGACACTGAATAAAATGTTAGATTATTCATCTTAAACTGGCAGTTACGGAGCGATATGCTGGGGTAATGTACAGACTTCTACAAGCCTGACAATTATATTTTTCATCACCATGTATACATAAAATCTTAAACTCTGGGACCTTAAATCAGCGCGTCTTAGAACAGCGTATCTTTGTCGCCATCTTATTTCATTCTCTCTCATATGTTGGCGGCTCCCTCTGTTTTCCATTCGCAGCGCACAAGTCATCCCTAGAATGCCAGGCGCCGTCATTTCTATTCTGCTGGAGACAACATTGGGGCAGCTCTGGATGGGAAGAATCTGTTATATCCGGTGTTTCTGAGCTTCTCTCTGGGCTTTCATCTTCAAGACTTCAGGACCCCACTCTCTAGAAGGACTGTCATATCTGCACCAGCTAAGTGTTTGTAGGTATCTATGGATCAGACGAGAAGAAAGTACAGTAGGTAAGAAGCAACAAACTGAGGGGTTACAGGGTTAATATTACATCCAAGATTTCTAAATCAAACTTCTCATGTATTCTATCTATCTATCTATCTATCTATCTATCTATCTATCTATCTCGTATCTATCTATCTATCTAGTATCTATCTATCTATCTATCTATCTATCTATCTATCTCGTATCTATCTATCTATCTATCTATCTATCTATCTATCTCGTATCTATCTATCTATCTATCTATCTATCTATCTATCTATCTATCTATCTCATATCTCTCTCTCTCTATCTATCTATCTATCTATCTATCTCGTATCTATCTATCTATCTATCTATCTATCTATCTATCTATCTATCTATCTATCATATCTATCTATCTCAGGCATCCTCAAACTGCGGCCCTCCAGATGTTGTAAAACTACAACTCCCAGAATGCCCTGCTGTAGGCTCATACCTGTAGGCTGTTCGGGCATGCTGGGAGTTGTAGTTTTGCAACAGCTGGAAGGCCGCAGTTTGAGGATGCCTGATCTATCTCATATCTATCTATCTATCTATCTATCTATCTATCTATCTATCTATCTCATATCTATCTATCTATCTATCTATCTATCTCTCTATCTATCTCTCTATTATCTATCTATCTATCTATTATCTATCTATCTATCTATCTATCTATCTCTGTATCTCTCTATCTATCTATATATCTATCTCTCTACTATCTATCTATCTATCTATCTATCTATCTATCTATCTCTCTCTCTCTCTCTCTCTCTCTCATATCTATCTCTCTATCTATCGCATATCTATCTTATATCTATCTCTCTCTCTCTATCTCTCTATCTATCTCTCTATCTATCTGGGTGGTGAAAGGGGCGTGTCAGCAGGCCCGTCTCAGTTACCATTTTCTACACCAGTTTTGGGCGTAGAAAATGGTCTAAATGTAAGGCAGCAAGGAAGCTATCTTACATTTAGAAGGGGTGTCGGATCCGCCGAAGAGGCTGGCGCCTCTACATAACTCCGGCGGATCCACCGCCAGTTACATGGTTTATTAGGGCTTAATAAATGACCCCCAAAGTGTCTAGCTGTGCAGAAAATGTATCATTCAGCCTGAGCCCCTGTAATAAATCAGGTCTGGACATGGTATATCTAGAACAGGCATGCTCAACCTGCGGCCCTCCAGCTGTTGCAAAACTACAACTCCCATCATTCCCTGACAGCCTACAGCTATCATCCTGCAGAAGGGCATCATGGGAGTTGTAGTTTTACAACAGCTGGAGGGCCGCAGGTTGAGCACGCCTGATCTAGATTATCTGCCCCGCTGCGCCTGGAGCGTCCGTTTACCATATACTCCATTAAGGCTCCTAGCACTTCCAGGAAATGGATCGCCATTGGCGGTGGTATCTGTCCTCCGTTGCAGCCCACGTTCAAAAAGTGAACCATGCAGTATACTATACTTTAGTTTTTTTTACCGAACACCTCTGTGTGGAATAGCCCAGTCTATACATCTCCCATGTCCCACTGTCATATATCAAAGCAAAAGGGTAAGCAGACGCACCAGGGGCTTCTCGAGGGCCAAGCTCCGACACCAGAAGCAAATCATGAACAATAGCGGCATTGTTTTTGGAAAAAGTCAGACCATTTCTCATCATGTTCTCCTAGCCAGTTAGTATCTGCTCGCTAATTGCTTCATATTGAGTAGATATCATAAAATCAGTAACCCGTTTTACTCCATGTAGACCTGATACTTAATGACCAGAGCTCCATATTGATGTCTGGTAGTGCACGAGACGCAGGAAGGAGAAGAAGACATTGAACCGGCCTACGTTTAATGAGCTATAGAGGGTAAAGTAACATTCTCACTCTTATTGTGTGCTCCCGGCAAGAGATGATATACAAAATATACGACGGGACAAGTAAAGGTGAGAGGACACAGAACACAGGAATTGTTTGGAGCTGGAGCTTACTAAAATTCCAGACCGGTTGACCTTTTCCGAAGGTCGGTCTCAACTCTTTCTAGCAGAAGTGCTTTCCTTGAAGTTTAATTCTAAGCACAGTTTAGACATTTCTACGACCAGACTCAAAGGTAGCGCATAAAACAATGAAGTAAGGAAGCATTCAGGCAAAAGGATCAGAAGATGCGGAGCTTCTCATGAGGACTCTGGAAGCTGAGATGATGAAAAGGAGACAAATCTAAAAATGATGAACTGGCGAGCCAGCCGGGATAATGAGGATGTCACCACAGGGATGTTTGAGGGACAAGATAAATAGTGATGACAAGGCCACGAGGTAAAAAGTCCTTGTCACTGGCATTTCTATTTTACGGCGATGACTCTTTATGACTATTGTGGTATTGATATGTACTGTAACGTCAGCTTTAGGCCACAACTATGTACCGCAAAGTTTCCTAAGTTTTCCTTACCTGAATGCCATTGTTCGGCATATCCCCCTATGAAGGAGCTTAGTTGGCAGAAGGAGGCCATATGTCCTAGGAGATGGATGCGGAAAGGGGCGCCGACAAGCGCGTCTGTCTTGGACTACTAATTAAATCTTTTTCCTATGTGAATGAGAACGTAACTGCTGTATGAAGCTTGTGCTGGCCATGAGCAAATGACAAGGACGCAAACTGGCAAGGGGCACCTGGCAAGACATTTTGGCAGCTGTGAGATGGCATATGATGCCTGTCAGGTAGTTTATGCTTAGTTATCATGTAACATGGTCAGCCCAGGCCCTAACTGTGTCAATTTTCAATTTTTCCTCAAAAATTTTGCCTTAAAGGGGTTATCCCATGATTAATGTAAAATCAGACACCATATAGTACATGACAATCTCTTTCTAACAAAGCTAGAACCAGCCCTGTACCTCACTCGGATCCAGAGATCTCCCCATTCATTGCTCTGCTAGATTTATATCAAGCTGACCGCTCAAGGGGAGTGTCTTTTCTCCTGCAGCTTAGGGGGCGTGTCCATGATCTACCTATCACAGCTCAGGGGGCGTGTCCATGCTCTCCCTATCACAGCTCAGGAGGCGTGTCTCAGCTCTCCCCATCACAGCTCAGGAGGCGTGTCTCAGCTCTCCCTATCACAGCTCAGGGGGGCGTGTCCATTCTCTCCCTATCACAGCTCAGGAAGCAGTTGAAGGATGAAACTGAGCATGTGCGACCATCTCAGTGAGCAGGACAGAAAAATAAGAAAAAGCAATCAGCAGGTGGCGCCATACAGACACATTGTATTGAATAACTCAGTAGCAATCTGAAATTTTTAATTACATGCAATTACAAAAGTATTCAGATCCAGGTGCTGGTTTAAAAACTGGAATATTTTAGAAGAATGCCACAAGTCGTCTTTATTACAGACCATCTTTGGAGGTAATCATTTCGCTTTTGCTGCTTCCTTGAACTATTTTACATCAAAAAATTCCCAAAGTACGTTCATGCAACAGGCGGCCTCCCCCCAGGGCCCTCTATATATTGCGTCCCAGACGTAGGAAATGCCGACTGGTATGTTGCGGCCTATAATGTCTCTTTATGTGTGTCACGGTGCTCCTACCTGGATACAGCTGGACTTTGCCTCGGAAGCAATAAATAGGGGGAATAATTGAGGGATTTGAAGAAATAACTTGAGTCCAGACCTTGAGATGAAGTTCAATGCCAGATTTACTTTGAATACACGTTTCTCCAAACAGTTTCAGGCTTTGTTTTGGTTCCAGCAGGCTTTAGCATTAAACTTGCAGGCAAACTCAACTCTGCTAAGCCTTCTCTCACTCTGCTATACTGACAAGATGACTTGGTAACTTGGCTTCTTCTTTATGCTGCACTTCACTTTTTAGTCGTACTTATCTTCAGCCAAGGAATAGGTGAGAATCCTGGCAGCTGGCAATATGGAGTCTCAATCAGCACAAACCAGAACTGCCCCACCTCCTTCTGGTAGCTAGCAGGACTAGCCCACTTCTAACCAAAGGGGGAGAATGGAATAGTGAGTTCCATTCTATCTAACTATAGCTCTGCCATGTTTGCTGCCACCTGCTGGTGAACCTGGCACATTACATGAACAGTTATATAACATTATAAATGCACAGTGATGGGGGACCTCTATCTGTTTTTCAAAAACTCAGCAGCTAAAACCATGAGTAAGGAGAAATAATTTTATCGTACGGGCAAAAAGTACAAGTGAATAGTACCTGCTGTTTCACCTGAGATGACTATAGGGATTCTAGAGTCTAATAAATCGCAGCTGAGGCTAGTTTCACACATACTATTACCCTAAGTTCACACTTGCGCGTTTTACAGCGCGTTCGAACGCGCTGTAAAACGCTCAACACATGCAAACCAATGCTTCCCTATGGGACTGGTTCACATTTTCGCGTTTTACAGCACGTTCGAATGCGCTGTAAAACGCCCTACGCATAAACAAGTACTTGAGCTTTTTTGGGGCACTTGGGAAACATTGTCAGCCTGTCTTTTGGTAAAATCTTTTGGGTCATGTCTGCTAAAAAAACGGAAGACACACGGAAGCACAACGGAATGCAAAAACGGACACGGATCACTGAACAACGGAACCCCTTTTTGCGGACAGCATAAAAAAACGGTCGTGTACATGAGGCCTAATACAGCGCCACATACTGTGCTGAAGAAACAGATAATGCCCCTTCCGCTGCCCCCCTCTTGCCGCTACCTAGTGCTGCCTGAGGTAATCGCCTCACCTCGCCTCATTGGTGGTGCACCCCTGGCCTTAGGGGATGTTTACACAATGGCATTTCAGAGGAATTATGGAGCGGACAGCTGCTGAACTGCTGACAGCTCATGAACACTAATTTAAGCAAAATTTTATATCATACGGACAAGTCTTTAGCTAAAATAAGTGTTTATGAGCTGTAAGGAAAGGACAGATAAGGGCTATAGATCGAGCCGTCACATCGGCTTTCTGCAGATACACTGAAGGTGAAAGCTGAAGAGGTAAACTGTTCAAAATCTTAAAGACCATTAAAAAAAGGTTTTAGCCCAAAATGAGTAGAATGCAATAATAATAAATTGCCCCCAAAGGGGTCCGTAGCCTTTAAAGGGATTCTGTCACCTCTGATAACACAAATTTAGCTTTTAAACCAGCCATGCTCCACAGATTACCCTGAATCAGCTTGCTTTTCTGTAATGAAATCCGTCCAGTAGTTTTGCAGAAAAACGACTTTTATAAATATGGTAATTAATCGTGAAGGTGCCCAGAGGGGCGTTATCTTCTACTTTGGGTGCCCAGTAACGCCCCTCTGCAGTGCCCAAAACCGGCTCCTTACGCAATAAAAAAACGCCTTCCTCCAGAATCCCTAACCGCCCACAGCGCCTCATCCCTCTCCTCCCCCTCTCTGATGGCCGAGCGAAGTCTCGCGCACACGCAGTACCCACTGAGGGCTGCGCCAGTGCGATGAGTAGGAGACTGAGGGCAGGAGCTTCATCGTCGTCACTGGGCATGCGCCGAGCCCAGTGACGTCCAATGCTCGCTCTTCCCTCAGCGAATCTGTGGAGCATGGCTGGTTTAAAAGCTAAATTTGTGTTATCAGAGGTGACAGATTCCTTTTAAGTACGCCCCCTGGACTACTCCAAGGTGAGACACATGACCACTGACAAACCAGGGTGGTGTCTCTCTCTTTTCGCCTACCAACTATGATGTCTCGTTCCACTGATTTTAACACGGAGTCCATCCCCATGGGTAGCACATGCACTTGCGCCACTCCTCTCCCCACGCCTCATACACTTCTGCTGCCCATATACTGTCTTGGCTAACCAGCCGTCTCAACGTGGATATTTTTTCCCCTTTATATAACATAAAACATGCAAACAGTTAAATGCAAACACATTACCAAAATACAAGAGGTGATTTGAATAAACTGCGCTCCCCCTGGTGGACAAGCCGGGCTAATGCACCTCCAGTTCCTTACACGTGGATGAATAATCAAACACATATAAGTAAGGACAATATAAGTGGTGATAAGTGGTCACCTGAGCTCGGACACAACCACCGGTCGAGCAGTGCACAGTATATACCATATATAACATGTCATGGTGGCTATCTGGCTTGCTTGTCAGGTCTTGGTTCAGGGTTCAGTTTAGTTTTTTTGGATGAGATCACAAAGCAAATACAAGTCAACGCTGAAACCTCCACTGGTATCCAAGGATAATACTGCTTCTTTGTGGTCTATGCAATGTCACCTTTCAAGCCCCAACCATGGTCATACCTATAGGCACAGGGGTCAGTTTTTGAACCGTACACTAAGACAAGAACACCCCATATTATTAGGAACCCAAGGAATATACATCTTGCACTGATCAAAATCTAAGAAACTATAAAAATTAGCTTGAAGAAACCAAAGTGATTGGTTGGTTTGGCTATAGCCTTTTTTTGTAGGACCTGCACCATGTTATTAAATGAGTTTCAAGTTCCCCCAAGACTACATGAAAATGCATTGCTGAATCTCAGAACATGTCAGCTGCTAAAAGATTAAAGTGCATTACTTCAGCATCGAGCAACATCTCTCTGGTATAGTTCAGAAAAATAAGAAAAATTCCGAAGGTCTATCCTTCTATCCATTTTGAATCTCTCGGGAACAATCCAGTTTGATTGAAGATTTTTCAAATATATCACACAAGCTAAGGAAGATTTGTTACTCACTCTTCTGTTTATTGCTCAGTTTCTGTTTCAGCTCCTTTTTTTTCCTGATCCTATAATTCATACATAGGAAATGTATCGGTTGCAATGTTTGGAAACTACAGCATGCATTGCCAAATCACAATATCAGATCAAATAATATACACCCAAGAATTAGGAAAAATACTGTATAAAAATGTTCAGAAATGGAAACCAATCGGAATCCTCAATGAAGTCTTTGGAGGAGCATTACCTTCCAGTGCATGGGCACCATTCTTGACTTGGTGGGATCTTTGTCCTCAGCCATGAGTCAAGATGAGGGGCAAAATGATGCTTGCTGGGAAAAAAGTGCAGTGGCTGAGTTTGAGGTGGCCCCCAACTTTATGTTGGGTCCCCTAGACACCATTGAGGTGTCACCACATGTTGCTGCTCTCTGGAGAGGATGGCAAGGTGTGGTGCACCCAATGGGAAATACGTCCAGAGAGTCAGGGTTTACAGTAAACCAGTGTGCTTTTTTACTGGAGGAAAATAAGTGTAAAACAGTACAGTCAATGCACTGAGATGGCTTCTCCAGTCACCCATGCAGAGGAAAGCCATGAGCTAGTATGCTTCTCTATCTTAGAAGGCCCAGTGTCGGTGGCAGAGTATCCCCGTCAGCATCTTCTTCTGGTCACTCGTGCAGACTCTCCTACTAAACACTGGTCCCTATCTGCAGACAACTAGCGTCTCTGACTGCTCTTCTTTTTATACAGTTTCTAACTGACTAAGCACCTTCTATTGGGAAGGGTGAAGCTGGAGAAGCACAGCCTAAACAGAAACAATGTTGCAGTTCAAGACTGCCATATAATTGGTGTTCAGCTTCCTGTGCCTGGCCGTGCCGCCACAAAATTCTTGTACTTCTTTTTGTCTCCTTTCTTCCCAGTCCACGTGTTGTCATAAATTATGTGCAGCTCTGGCAGTCTGTGCCTAAACTGAAATCTATGCCAGCCCGTAGATTTCAGTCTTCTTTTACGCCATAAAACATGTCAAACATGCTGGGGCTGCTGGCCTTGTCCTCTTTCTACCCTCTCCACGTACTTTTTGGGAAATTGGTGAGGGCAGCGGAATGTTTATGGCTTTTCCGCCATAAAAGATGTCAAACATGCTGGGGCTGCTGGCCTTGTCCTCTTCCCACCCTCTCCACGCACTTTTTGGGAAATTAGTGAGGGCAGCGTAATATTTACGGCTTTTCTACTCCAGAAAACTGACAAGGTGGAATTATAAATTTCCCCTATAGTATTTAATCCCTCGGGAACCTAAATCCTATGGTACAACACACAATATTTTGTTACATGTTTTTTGAAGTTCCATCTTGCTTACAATACACAATTTTGCAGAAGAGGGTTTTTTCCCAGAGCTTCCAATAGTTTTTTTCTTTCTTTTCCAAGCTTCCGAGAAAATTCTGCATTTTCTTGGGTTCTAATAGTCTTCTGCCTTTTTATAGCTCCCAATAGTCTTCAGCCTTCTCCTAGCTTCCAAAAGTCTTTTGCCTTCTCCTAGCTTCCAAAAGGTGTCTGTGTTCTAGTTGTCAAGAGTCTTATGCTTTCTCTTAGCCTTTTCCTTGTTTCCAAGACTCCTCTGCATACTCTTAGCTTCCAAAAGTCTCCTTCCTTCTCCTATTCTACCTTCTCATACCTCCCAAGAGTCTTTACCTTCTCACAACTCCCCAGAGTCTTTTGTGGTCTTCAAGCTTCCAAGAGGTTTCTGCCTTCTCATACTTTCCAAGAGCCATCTACCTTCTCATAGCTTCCAAAGTATTTTGCTACCTTCTACCTTCCAAGAGTCACCAGCCCAGCCTTCTCCTAGCTTCCAAGAATCTTCTGCCTTCTCTTAGTTTCCTAGATTCTTCTTGAGCAGCGAAGTAACTCCCTCCTCCCTTTTGTATGAAACCCTATACTTTATTTGCCAAGGACAGTGCATTATAGGACTTTTGTTAGAAGCAACATTGAAAATATACATCTGCATATTTTTACAAACATTATGTAAAACACATGACTTACTGGAAGATTTACATACATATTGAAAGTCCAAACTGCTTTCCGGAAAGACACAAAATGATCTCATTTTTCACATACACTACTAGAAATCTTTCTTGTGATAAATAAATGCACAGAGTTATTTGACTTTCAAAGCTTCTGTGAGGCTGTGCCTTCATACCACCTCCAGATTTATATTCCACCGCTAGCTTTGCTCTAAAAATCCATGGTTTGAGTTATTTTAGTTAAGATAGAAAGTGTTGCCTGAATTCGCAGATATGAAAATCTCAAAATAGAGGTTGCGGTGTTCCAATATTATGATGTTTTTGACAATCTCGACTCTCAACTGTTATTCAGACTCCCACTGGTAAAAGCAAATGATATTATCTGGTTAAAATGAAGCTCTGCCAGTGTATAAAGGGCAGTGGGTGTCAAACCACTGTAGCAACCAACCAGTTTGACTTTGATCTAAACCTAAAGGTATTTTCCTGGCAGTCACCTGGTATTTACCCTTCAACCCCTATACAGGGAGGCACCAGGCTGCTAACTCTTGGAGTAGTCTTTCTGTGTCTGACAACTTATCCACGGGGGTCAGAGATACTGGTGAAGAACACTGAATGGTCAGGCAAAGCTTGTAGCCAGTAACAGTTTATACGAATCCGTGAAACAGGTCCAAAGTCAGGGCAGGCAGTGAAAGGGTCAGAGTCAGGAATCAGGCAGAGGTCAGTACACGGGCAGACAAACCAAACACCACACCTTTGAGGGACTGGCATGCTAGATACACCTACTGCTTAGGTAGAGAGTGAAAGCATATATAGAATAGCTGATTAACATGTTAGAAGCCGCTGCACACAGAACCAAAGGAGGGTTAACCCTTGCAACACTGCAGAATGAGGTGAGGTTCAAAGAAGAATATATCCAACAAACACAAAGGACACAGGTGCCCGGGCCTGCTCCCGGAGCACTAGAACTGTGACAGACTCAGATTGAGTGGAGCAATGCCCATGCCCACCTGAAGTAGCAGGGCAGCAGCCGACACTGGTCGTCGATGTAACACAATGGAGTCTATATACGTACTATCATCACAAAGGAAAATCATAATAAGGCCTCATTAAGAGATGGTGGTAATATGGCCAGGTATCCTGGTCCAACCAATGGTCAAATGACCTGAACTAACACCAGTCTAGGAATATAAGACCTGCAATCAGACCTAATGCTCACCATACACATTAGATAGCTGTTGGCCAATCAGTGCTGTCAATGTCAGACTGTGCAGGAATGCACCGCCTGCTGGCAGCTTCTAGAAGGAATAATAGAGGAATGGTACAACATAGAGTAATATGAAAAACTGCTCCAGAGCTGTTAATGCATGGAGAATGCAAGTAGTTACTAAAGCAGACATGTCAGTAGAGGTATATCAACCTCAGAAATTAGTGCAAAGTACACCAATAATCATCAATTAAAATATTATATTTATTAATGACAAATGTAAAAACATAGTATTCACACTACAAAGAGTACACTTAAAAAGTAGGGAAATGACACAGTTGCACATCACCTCAGTTATCAGCTTATAAAAAACCGCATCAGAGTGTAGACCAATATCAGGATTAGTAACTGAGCCAACAGGTTCAATATGATGGCCAGGTCTACATAAAGTGCATAATGTGCGGTGATAAGTATTAATATAACCTATCCGTATAACTAAACAATAAAGTTGCAAATCATGCTTACTAATTACAAACACTGCATAGGAATAGTAACATACCGCTAGAACAAGAAACTGTGGAGAGGGTGATGACGCTCCTCGAAGCGCGTTTCGCGTGAAATTGCTTCCTCAGGAGGAGTAATAGGTATGGGGAAAGTGACATGTTTAAAAAGGAGAAGCCTACCAATGAATGAGTAGAGCTGTGAGCATGTGACCGCTCACAAATATCATCATCATCAAAACGGCGCATGGCCTATCGCAACCCGCCACGTCATTCCACCTCCGCGCTTCCCCCGAGGCTGGTGACAGAGAGGGCAATCGTCGCGTGATGACGCGGATTGCCGTCGCCATCACCATATCCAAATGGAGAAAGGGCGGAAGCCGACAAGCGGGCGGAACGGTCATGCGCACTGATGACATAGAGATCCCGAAACGGCAGTCACAAATACAACTGGGGGGAAGGGCCAAATGTTGATCAAATTTAATCAGAGAATCACATGATTAGGTTAAGAAAAGGGACTAGAAACACATACCAAGATATAGGAGCTTAGGGTACTTTCACACTTGCGGCAGGACGGATCTCTGCCGAATCCGTCCTGCCGCAAGTGGCCGTGCACTGCCGTGCTGCCGCTCCGTCCCCATTGACTATAATGGGGCGGGGGGCGGAGCTACGGCGCAGCAGGGCAGTGCGTGGCCGGAGATCGCCGGACTAAAAGTCCTGCATGTCCGACTTTTCAGTCCGGCAATCTTTGCCGTGCGCAGCCGTCCTGCGCCGTAGCTCCGCCCCCCACCCCATTATAGTCAATGGGGACGGAGCGGCAGCACGGCAGTGCATGGGCACTTGCAGCAGGACGGATCCGGCAGGCTGAATAGCCTGCCGGATCCGTCCTGCCGCAAGTGTGAAAGTACCCTTATATAAAACCCGATTTCATGGAAGTATGTTAAAAATTAGGGGCAGTGGGGCAGAAGATGAAATACTAATAATGCAAAAGTGTAAACTCTACAGAGTGTTACTAAAGTGCTGATATTCTGCAGCATATATATATAGAAACAGATTATTAACTGAAAATGGCAGGAGAGGTGCCGGCTCCTCTTTAGGGGCTTATATAGTTCCGATGTCCTGTAGATAATACATGGGAATAGTCAGCTCTGTTGTCCCTGCACTTTTATGTATATTACATGCTACACAATTTTTTTTTCATTCTAGTGCAGTATTAAATTACTGCTTCTATAGACTTGCAGTAAAAGTAGATTGTATTTCCTCGTCACTATTCATTCAATAATTGATAGCTTTTAAGTTATTTTCAATGAAACATAATTATAGGTTTTATGATGAAAAGACTCCGTTATTCCAGGATCTAACCTATTGTGCAGTGTTACCGGTGCGGAGTGGCCATTGACTTGTATTTATGACTACGGTGGAGCAGCGCCATCTAGAGTCTAAATTATTAAATGCACATGTGGAAACTGTCAATTCGCTTCAGGAGTGTGGTCACACTGCCATGCAGCAGCCATGCAAACACAGACAATTGGCGGGCAGGATGTGATGGACATTGCTGCACTGGTGTAATGCACAGTAAATGTCAGGATACTGCCCCGGAGATAGTGGAAATGCCCTGTAAATATACATTGATATACTGTGAATGTGCCCACTGTATGTTATGCTGCAACGTAAAGGTGCGTGATGGGAGCAACACTTATGTTCTGCTGCCACCAGGTGACCAGTTGCATTATTGCAGTTGGGAAAATAAAGGACTAGATTCAACAGGTCCTTTTGTCGCCGAACCAAGTACTACAGTGCAGCACAAAATACAGCCCTAGCAGAACCAAGTACTACAGTGCAGCACAAAATACAGCCCTAGCAGAACCAAGTACTACAGTGCAGCACAAAATATCGCCCCCAAAAAAAACGAATACCATAGTGCAGCACAATATACTGCCACAGCATAACCAAGTACTACAGTGCAGCACAAAATACTGCCCCAGCAGAACCAAGTACTACAGTGCAGCACAAAATATCGCCCCCAAAAAAACTAAATACCATAGTGCAGCACAAAATACTGTCACAGCAGAAACAAGTACTACAGTGCAGCACAAGATACTGCCGCAGCAAAACCAAATGCCACAATTCAGCACAAAATACTGCCTCACAGGGGCGTAGCTAGAAATGACTGGGCCCCATAGCAAAATGACCCCCTAAGTGTCCTCCACGGATCCCCGCTAAGTGTCCTCCACAGATCCCCCATCAGTGTCCTCCATAGATCCCCCCTAAGTGTCCTCCACAGATCCCCCATCAGTGTCCTCCATAGATCCCCCATCAGTGTCCTCCATAGATCCCCCATCAGTGTCCTCCATAGATCCCCCATCAGTGTCCTCCATAGATCCCCCATCAGTGTCCTCCACAGATCCCCTATCAGTGTCCTCCACAGATCCCCCATCAGTGTCCTCCACAGATCCCCCATCAGTGTCCTCCACAGATCCCCCATCAGTGTCCTCCACAGATCCCCCAGTAGCCTCCTGGCTAATTTATTCACTGCACTTGCCTCTGTGAAATTGAAGAAAAGCGCCGTAATCTCGCACAGGCGCATTGGCAGAGGCCAGGAAGGCGGCGCAGGTGCACTTTGATGCCTCTGCTGCCAGTGCGCCTGTGCGAGATTACGGCGCTTTCCATTAATTTCACAGAGGCAGGTGCAGTGAATAAATTAGCCAGGAGGCGGCGCTGGGCGGGGAGGAGCGGCGCCGGCACCCCCAGCAAGAGGGGTAGCAGAAAATCACGGAACACCAGCCCTAGATCCCCGTAGGGCCCCATAGCCATGGGGTTATCCCTACGCCACTGCTGCCTCAGCCAAACCAAATACCGCAGTGCAGCACAATTTACTGCCGCCACCACTGCAGTATTCAACTGTATCATAGTCCTGAGGATGGTGTTGGTGGCTGTAAGGCGGCCCCCGTGGTCCTTGACCCACCGGGAAATTTACCTGTAGGGTCTATGGCCATGGAGACACATAGATCTGCATCGGAGCCGTATACACGAAATGGCAGGATATTTGTCAGCGAGACTATTCCTTCAATGTCTATTTCGAATCAGCGGTTTGCAGAGGTGGACTGCGTCCATGCAATGGGATAGGAAATTCCATCCAATGTGTAGAAGCAATGGAAGATTACATCGCTATCACTGCCTCCTCAGATTACTGTCAGCGAGCTGTCAGCAACACCCTACTGTGAAAGATTCCCTTCACTGTGCTGGCAGTGGTACAAGCGTTCAGTGCGGCGTCTCGGAGGAGCCCGGAAAGGCAGAGGCTCGCGATTCAGGGCTTTCAAAGTGATAGAGCGGAGGATGCAACTGGGAACGGAGTGACAAAGCTACAGAGAGCAACTGACAGCGAAAACTTTAGAAAACTCCGGCTCCTCCATGTATTACAAGTTCCAGTATCAGAACTATATATAAAACACAGCGAAAACTTTTCACAATAGGGAACAATTCACATGAGCATCATAGGCACAGCATGGTCCGATCTGCTTACCCAGGAGCCTTTTCACTTGCTAAAAATAGAGGTGATTGTGCGGGTGCAGCGGTGAACGAAAGAATAGAGAATTTAGTCCTGTTCTTTATAAAGCTTATAAATCCGCCATTCAATAGTTCAAAAATTCTTAGATAATCCAAAATGTTCCTCAGAATGACTAGCTATAATGTAACCACAGCGATGCTCCTAGCAGCCAGCCTTAAAGGGGCCGTCCATATGCCAAAATGAGGGCACATGGACATTACAGAGGGAAGCCCCCTTTGTAAACCAGAGCAGAGAAACACTACATGGATGCTCGTCATGTAATAATATATATTTTTCTTGCAGTGGCTTCCTGCAGCTTCCGCAGGTGGTAAGATCTGATCGCAAGGGAAGGATTCCCTCAAAGGGGTTATCTCACGGTTGTGTGCACGAGCCCTAACAAAGCTAGAACCATCCATGGATCCAGAGAGCTCCCCATTCATTGCTACAATTTTGTTCTGCTAGATTTGGCAGCTCAGGGGTGTGTCCTTTTTTAGAGGGCATGTCTTCTGCTACAGCTCTCTCCCTATCACAGCTCAGAGGGTGTCTTCTTTCTGTTGCAGCTATGTCCCTAACACAGCTCAGTGGGCATGTCTTTTCTGCTGCAGCTCTCTCTCTATCACAGCTCTGAGGCATGACCTTTCTGCTGCAGCTCTGTCCCTATCACAGCTCAGTGGGCATGTCTTTTCTGCTGCAGCTCTCTCTCTATCACAGCTCTGGGGCACGTCCTTTCTGCTGCAGCTCTCTCCCTGTAACTGTCACAGCTTCTAACAGGAGATCTGGCTGGTGGGAGTTGAAGGTTGGAACAGAGCATGTGCGACCACCTCAGTGAGGTAGAGAGAGATGTGAGAAAAAGAACAAATAGCAGGTGGCGCTATACAGATACATTTTATTGACTAACACAGTATCTATACAACATTTCTAATTACATGCAATAACAAAAGTATTCAGATCCAGGCGTAACCCCTTTAATTTCTTAGTACCCTCCGGTGTAATGGTATGTTCCCGCAAGTCACTGTATCACAGTGCAATGATTAAATGTGGACAGAAGCTACACCATCAGTTTGGGGTGCCACTTGTATTTCGTAGCCAGGATTAGAGATAACGCCTGATCGTTTCACCCTCTGCCACTCAATTGCCCACTCTCCCCCCGAAGGTGAGGGATGATGGGTGGCTACAGCAAACCAGAGCCTAACGATCCAGGTCTGCTATGTAGGCTAATAGGCTGCCTGTCAGTTTTACAGCTGACATATACAATACATTGGAATGCAGAAGCATTGTACTGTATTATATCTGCAATAGGGAAATTAGATCTCCAAGTCACCTAGTGGGAAGTAAAATAATGCTTAGCATGGTGAAAACTGCTGACAGATTCCCTTTAAAGAGTCACTGCGCTTTCACACAGTACAGTCCTAGCAGAATGCGCAGAAGGGCGATGACCTCTGCTTCTGAGTGAAATGCTTCTAGCTGTGCACCTGAAACAGGGAATAATATGGCTGGAAAAAAACATTAGGGACGCCCCAACATAACTGTTCCTTCGCAGTTATGATTGTAAAAATATTGTTTCACATGTATGCCATTAGGGCATATGGAAAAATTGCGAAAATGTTTTGGAAAAATAACAATAATAAGAAAAGATAATAAAAAATAATAATCTAAAGATTCCACATATTTCCATACAGGTCCTATACAATTCAGTTTCCAAATAATACCCCCATACATTGTAAAATGATACTGAGTATTTTGGTCTGTCCCGGCATTTGCTCATCCCCTAAAACCATCTCAGCCCCTCTGTACCGTATCAGTGCATGACAATCCCTATGAAAGTGTAACGTCAGTCATATTAGTCGATCCCAGATAGATGCTGTATACGAGTAAAGGGTTCCCTTTTCACATTTGCTATATTGTATTACAAAGATTTTTTCAGTTGTTTCTAACATTAGCAAAGGATCCTAAAACCTTTCTAAAATCACGTCTTCAGGTTTAAGAACGTCTCCATCCTGCAGAAACGTCTCCTCTGTTCTCAGCTGCAGCTCGGATAATAATGTCCCGGCAGTGGCATATAAAAGTGCTCTGGATCTGTTGTGATATTACAGATGGAGGCAACGATGCTGTAATGTCAGCGTCTTGTCCGATCTTCCATCTGCAGGGATTTCCACCAGTGTAAGACACTAAGACTTTGTCCATTAATTGGCGGAAGGAGAACAGTTGTTTCCTCCCAAACAGCTAAAGCTACAATATGTGTCCATTACCAGCTGGCTTGGTCCTACTACTGTTATAATAAGTTGCACAGGGCAAATTTAAAGGGGTTTTCTCATCAAGAACACCCCCTTTTCAAACGTAAGCCGACTTGATGATCAACTGACCACCACAGACAAGACTTCAAAAAAACCTCTGCCAGGTTCTGCTCCTGCAAGTGTCTAGCTAGTGCTGTCAGCAGCTTAGCATGCTAAAAACTGCTGACAGATTCCCTTTAAAGGCTTACTGTACTTTCACACAGTACAGTGCTAGCAGAATCCACAGAAGGGAGATACTCCCTGCTTCTGAGTGAAATGCATCTAGCTGTGCAGCTGAAACACGGAAGAATTTGGCTAAAAAAACATTAGGGAAGCCCCAGCATAACTGTTCCTTCACAGTTATGATGGTAGAAAGAAGCACAGCCATTATGCAAACTTTTTTTTTTAGAAAATTCAGGTACACTATAAGTCAAATTAATCAACTTGATTATTAAAAAAGTTGCAAAAATTGTGGCCATCTTACCCTGGCGAAATGGTAGCATGAAAAGTGTAGTAACTTTTCAAGAGGACAGAAGTGCTAAACTTAAAGATGCATAAAATTTATTAAACATCCTGCAACATTTTATACATTTCGCAACGCAGATGAAAAACTGACTTCCCCTCATGACCAGTCTCCCCTTAAGAGCTCATAGACAAAGCCACTGCTGTACTCTGTCCCTCTGCTCCTTGAGCTGTGCTGAGTTTTAATTATTATAATTAAATTCCAATGACATGCCTTTCAATGGATAAAAAATAGCGTTGTTGTCAATGAACCCAATGTAGTAAAAAACGATGAGGGTGATGGAGACTGGAAGATAATGCGTTAATAAAGTCGGTCTGTTAAATGCCATTTCGGCTCCAGGCAGTGACTGCCCATCACCCGTATTGATGACTTGATTTAATTGACGTTGCCCACAAAGTTAGTAAAGCGGAAGCTACAGATACAAATTAGATACTTAGCAATTATACCTTAGCATTCAAGAAAGTAAGAAAAAAATCAAGGATCTCGTCTTGTAGGATCGATAGTACCTGCTTCACAGGCAGATTTCAATCCAATTAAGGAGATAAGTCATCAGGAAAACATCTTATGGAATCGCCATCAAGACGCAGAGCTGGACAGCAGTCTTGTAATCAGCAGATAAGAGCTAAAATATTGCCCCTCTGCTGACAGGTCCAATAAATACACCTGGTGACTGGCACAGTACCCTCGGATCCAGATGGTAGATGTGCCAAGTTTATATTAACTCCTAATTGGGAAAATGCATAGCGTCCCATAGCAAAAATAACAATGGTGCCTAGCTCCTGTCGTAAAGACAAATACACTTGCATAGAAGCTCCTCTACGGACGCTGTGCTGGTCTCCTCACTGGCTTGAGGACCCCCAGAGGCATGATCATGTGACCAAGTGCGGGTCCTTCTGCTGTTCCTGCAGCACAAGGCAATGTTTGACACAATTTATCAGCGAAATCCTCAAAAAAACTAAAATGTGCATCAAGCCTTGTGTCAGGGATCATTGCAAAAAGCACAAAAATACAAACTCCAATATGGGTCAGGTTTTTGGGCAGTTAGGATGGCTGTGGGCCCAAATTGTCCACATTATAATCTGCCACTGAGTGCTTAGCCACCCGCTTTCAGCAAATTGTGTTCTTGAACAGTCACATTTTGCCAACTTATATATAGTGTCGTAGGCCCTGTAAATAAAATTGTTCTGGACAGAGGATTGCATGTTAGGGCTAATTTGTTGAAGGTGCTGTATCTTTTTTTGTAATGTACATATAAAACTCTAGTGGTGGGCACGAGGCTTTGGCTAAGGTTGTGGGTCACATACAGTATGTGGACATTGTAGTGTTGAGCTAAATGGCTTGTATACGAGGTAGGAGAGCTCCGATCGTCTCAGGCAGCACCAGGTAGGGGCAAGAAAGGGGCAGCCGAAGGGCCATGGGCTGAAGGGAAGGGGTTAGGTTAAGAAATTGGCATTGGGAGGGGGGAGGGGTGCCATTTCAGCTTTCACCTTAGGCAGCAGAAAGGCTATAATGCACCTGTCACAGTCGCTACCTCTGGCTGTGACCTTCTGTCCATGCTCGTACTGCAGTTCCTTGCCCCAGTTCCGTTCCTGTGTGTTGTATGTGGTTCTGTATGGGTTAACTCCTCTGTGTGCCTATTAGGAGTTTATCGTCTCTGTCTGCTCCATGGGTGTGGCCTCTCTGCTGCACCCATGGAACCTGCATATAAGACTTATGTTCCCTCAGTTCTGGGTCAGCTCTCCTGGTGTGTGTTTGTCCTGTCCTTCTCCTGGTTTGTACTCTGTCTCCCATGCTGCTGACCCATGGGATCCGTGTCTGTCTGTGCTCTGTGGGTTCGCCTACTTGTTCATTGTTGTCCGTATTCCATGTCTTGATTCCTTTGCCCTGATTTGTTAATGTTTGAGTCACCTTGTGATTATTATGTCTTCGCCTTGCTTTGCTTTTCCTGTCTCCCCTGTCGTTCCTCGGAGGGGGAACGTTATCGTCTCATGGTTATGCCCTCGGAGCAGCTCTCCTGCTGCTGGCATCGCCCGTGCAGCAACTTACATGTTGCTGGTAGCCATGAGCTATGTCTGTGTTACTTTGCCCTCTTGGTTATGCCCTCGGAGCAGCCCTTCCGCTGCTGGTGCAGCGGGCATCGCCCGCGCAGTAACTCTCATGTTGCTGGTAACCAAGAGCTGTGTATGTGCTTCTGATGTTCTCCACTCGTGGCAATGCCCTCGGAGCAGCCCCCGTGCTGCTGGTGCAGCGGACATCGTCTGTGCAGCAGCTCTCATGTTGCTGGTTGCCATGAGCTATGTATTTAGTATTTTGTTATGCTTTGCCTCTCCTGTTATGCCTTGTTCACTGCCAGGTTTATGTTTAGGTTCCTTGTTTGTATTTGCCTGTCTATGTTATGTTTGCTTATGTACCGTCGGTACCTTCTGGTACCTGTTGTCCCTTCGTTCCTGTTGTCACTGTCTAGTGCCCGCCCCAGAGTGCAAAGCATGCAAAGCCTAACCCTACCATCTGGGGCCCTAGTGGATACCAAGAATTGCTTAGTCACGCCCCTCTGGAGTATTACTAAACAGTGGCGCAGTGGGGGTTTTCTCCCACTGTGCTGACGGTACATAGAGCTCATGTTTTGTCTATGCTTCCTTCCTTAGCTTTTGGTTGTGCAATAAACTCTTGTGTGTCTGTACCTGTTTTCTGTATTTTTATTGCTTGACGACGCGGAGGTCTTTCGCGGGACCTCCAACTCGTGACAGCACCCCTGGGCAGTAAGTATATGGTGGAGTGATGCTGGGCCAAGGCGTATCTACTGCTAAGCTGTTATGAGGATCTGTGGTTGATGTTGGGCCTGCTGAGAGATCTAGTGACCCTGAGATCTGACGGACCTGCCCTGAACTGCTGTCGCGATTTTGGTCTATGGAAGTGATCGAATCCAGGTTAATGCATGTGGTTTAGGACCAGTTCCAGTCTAAAGACCATAACATGGTGACGTGTCCCAAAGTGGCACGTTAGGCTGGGTCACGTGCTGCTTTGGGACACAGCCATAGATCCCAAAAGTTTCAAATTTGGAGTGACTGTTCCTAATTTTCACCTGCATCCCTGGATCTAATGGAGGCTGTTATGGCACGAGAAAGGGTTAATAAGCACAGTGGATCCTAGCATGCTTGCTAGGCCGGCACTTCCTGGATTTTATGTGGCTGTTGTGACCCATAACAGGTAGGATTTATCGTTAGGACCACTCATAGAGGCGGCCTTGACGTGGCGAGTGGCTTATTACTTTTTGATCAAAATGTACACTAACGACCTCTGATAGCTTCTAGCATAGAGGCAGGGCAGAATGCTGGTTGCAGAGTGCTGTTGCATTTCTTTGTTTGTATGTTCCTAATTTTCAGAGACAATCCCTGCAAATTTTGGGCTGTCCCGGGCAAAAAATAGGTGGTGCTTTCTGCCCGTAAATAGGAAGTCCTGTCCTGTTTGGGGTGCTCTTGGTGGTGGTGTCTACTTGCACAATGAGCATGGTCTGCAGGGGGAGGTGTGCTGGTGGGTGTGGAGAGAATGGGAGTGGCTGCAGTGGCTAAGAGGGGGTAAAGGTCCTCACGGTGACTGCTCCTTCTCTTACACACCCCTAGGCTGCAGTGGATGGAGGGGTGCACCCTTTACTTTACTCGGGGCACATCCTGGGCTTGGGAGCTGGTTTCTCATGGTGGCTAGGGTTCTCTTGATGGTAGATGTTTGGGAGGGTGCAAGGCAGGAGGACAGATGCAGGGGGCTGCAGATGGTGAAGACAATGATCAGGGAGGTTTAATCAGGATAAATAAAAGCCTCTTTACTGAGGATGATGGGTGGCACAGTGCAAAAGTAAGTTGTAAGCACAGTTCTGAAGTAAATAACACTGTAAGTTACTCCCAAAGGCTGTGTATACGGGTAGGCAGTGTGATAACCCCCCTAAGTCTCTCTGGATACACAATCTTCCCAGCTGATCACAGGCGTGCAAGTACTTTACGCATTTATTTGCAATGCCCATACTGTGGGGTGCAATCCTAGATTGGATGACCATCTCTTTCATAGTGTGACGGGTGCCAGAAGCGATATAACCCAAACCAGTGGCAGCAAAGTCCAAAGCTGTAATCGTGCATTACCTTTACTGTCTCAATTCATGCACTGTATCTTAATGGTGCTCAACCTTCTGAAAATGTCTGTTCTGTTCTCCCTCACAGGTTGGTTCTTAGTACAGGCTTCAGCCAAGTTTACAGGCTGTGTCCAGACTCAAAGGCTTAGCTAGACCCCTCTGAACAACAGCCACCTAATACCAGAGAGAAAACAGGTCCAGCCCACGACCCAGTAATTGTAACCAAGGGGGTGGCAGATAACTATTTCCTCCCATATACAGCCTTTTGGAGTACATAGAGCATAAAGTACATAGATTGAGCAATCAAACATTTGACAATTCTAACAGCAAACCATATCGGTAATCCTTTAGCAGTGAACCATAGCATTAACCCTTTATCAGTAAACCACTGGGTCACTGCACTTATCATTGCAGTATTGCTAAGTATGCACATTGCTGCTGAAGCGAAACATTTGCTGTAGCAGCACATGTGACCCTGTCCATGCCGGAAGTTTACATGCAGGGACCAAAGTGCAGTGAAGACAGTGTTCGACCCATGGAGCAGTTAAAGGAGTTGTCACGCAAAAATATTCTACATTTTTCAAGCCTGCACCTGGATCTGAATGCTTTTGTAATTGCATGCAATTAAAAATCTAGTATAGCCAATGAGCTATTCAATAAAATGTATTTGTATAGCGCCACCTGCTGTTTGCCCATTTCTTAATTTCTCCGTCCACTTTGCTGAGATGGTCACACACGCTCAGTTTAAATCTTCAACTTTCATAAGCCATATCTTCTGGTAGAAGCTGGCTGTGACAGTTACAGGGTAAGAGCAACAGCAGAAAGGACACACCACCTGGGAATGGACACGCATCCTGAGCTGCTGGCCTGAAATCTAGCAGAACAATATGAACCATGAACGTGGAGATGTCTGGATCCATGTGAGGTACAGGGCTGGTTCTAGCTTTGTTAGAAAGGCATTATACTATATGATGTCTGATCATCATTTTTTACATCAGTCATGCGTTGCTCGACAGGTCCCACTGGGTGGGGGGCAGAGGCATTTAAAAACACATACGATGTTGGACAACCCCTTTAAAAGAGAATGAAGAAGCATCCCCAATGACACCAACTTTCAGGTCCCCTCATCCAAATTGGGCATGTAGGGGCAAACACTGGTTCCTACGAAGGTTCCTTGAAGTGCACCCTTATCAGCCATTAACCGTAAGCCGGTTCTACGGCCGTCCGTATACCAAAGTGACGGTTGTGTTGTGCGTGTCATACAATGAGAAACAGTCCTGTTGATCACTCGGGTCGACCATGCATTCTAAAAGCTGTAATTTCTCAGATGCAATTCATTAGCATAATCAATGGCAGCCATTTCTCTTGTGTCCAATCGACCGCTCCGAGCTCTTGCCGATCCATCTCCAGACATGATAATAATAAATTGCTCAGAATCTGTAATAAGGGGAACGCGTGTGTCCGCTCCTGGGCTGCAAAACTTAAAGTAATAATGAAAATATCGAATTTTACTCTCTGTATTGGAAATACTTGTTTTTTTTGGATTATCTATCACTTAAAAAATGGATCATATGAGGCTTTTTAACAAAAATGGTGATGTTGGCTTGTATGTGCTGCCGTATAGTACCTCACTAAGGTCCTGGTGTACTTTCAGATGCCGTTCAGACAGGCATAGATATTAGCGGAGGCGAAAACTCAGATGCTGGCTTTTTAACCCCTTAAGAGCTGTAATAAACTCTGACTGCAGTGCAGGCAAAGGAAGTTATCTCAGTTTGTCCTGTTGCTGTCAGGTCCACCGACGAAACCGAGACAGCGCTGGGACTCACAAAGGCCCTTAGGGCTGTCTAGTCGCAGTGCATTCAACATGTACAGGCAGTAATATACAGTGCATTCAGAAAATCCTTCAGACCCTTTCACTTTTTTCATGTTTTGTTATGTTTCGGCCTTGTCAAAAAATGAAAAAAATAAATAAATAATAAAATCTGTTTTTTTCCTCCTCAATCTGCACTCACTACCCCATAATGAGAATGTGAAAACAGGATTTTAGAAATGTTTGCAAAACTGTTAAACATAACATTTTGCATGGACATAAGTATTCACACCCTTTGCTATGACACTTGTCATTAGTGATGAGCGGCAGGGGCATTATTCGAATTTGCGATATTTTGCAAATATTTGGGCGAATATTTGCCATATATTTGCGAATTCGCGAATTCCTGATCTTCAGGCATTATTTTCTTGATTGCGAAAATTCGCATTAAAAAATTTGCATAAAATTTCGCATAGACTGGTATCTTAAAAAAAAAATAATTTTCGCGATTACGAAAATATTTTGAGATATTCTAAATATTCGCGAATTCTCAAAATGCCGATATTCGCAATTAAAATTTGCAAGTCGAATATTCGTGATCAACACTACTTATCATTTAGCTCTGGGGGCCTCCCATTTCTCTTGATCATCTTTGAGATGTTTCTACACCTTGATTGGAGTCTCCTGTGGTAAATTGAGAAGACTAGACATGATTTGGAAAGACACAGCCGTGTCTGTATAAGATCTCACAGCTGACAATGCATATCAAAGCAAAAACCAAGCCATGAGGAGAAAAGAACTGCCTGTAGAGCTCAGAGGCAGAATTGTGTGAAGGCACAGATCTAGAGAAGGGTGCAGAAAATGTCTCCTGCGCTGAAATTTCCCAAGAGCACATTATCCCCTATAGATAAGGGATAACTATAAGATCGGTAGGGGTCCTTTGGTTGGCACCCCCAATGATCATGAGAACGAGGGCCCTTACCCTTTCGAGCACCGCAAAATCAAGAGAATTGCAAGATAGTGCTCAGCTATCTCTGGAACACCCATAGAAATGAATGGAGTGACTGTGCATATGCCAGAACGGCCACTGTATTTATTTTGGGGGGCTCCACTGGGTATGAGGTCCCCATCCTTATGATCAGTGGGGGTCCTAACAGTAGGACCGTTCCTGATGTAATAAGGTATAGGGTATAACTTTATATAACCGGAATACCCCTTTAATCTCCTGGTGATCGCTCCCTCCTGGTAGCTGGCTAAAGGTCAGAGCTTAGCAAGGGGGTGAAGCTTAAAGGGAATCTGTCACGTCATTTTCGCCTACATTACTAACAGCATTGCCCCAAGGAAGATTGCAAACACATTCCACGCATAACTGGTGTGTACATTGTGTCTTTATTCCATGCCCAGAAAAAATTCTTTTATCCTGCCTGAAAACAGCTCCCAAGTGCCCAAAGCAAATCAGACTGAAGAGGGGAGGGCTGCTTTAGGTGCTCATATCATGAGATTGGTAGCAGCTAGATGGGCCTGGTCTTGTTTGAAAGCTGGCATTTCCAAGCCAATCAAACAAGACCATTATCACAGCATTATATCCATTACATCGGAAGATATAGCTGTTTGAAATTGCGTCAGGATTGAAATCAGTGAAACCTGTCTTTACTTTCACTTTCAACTGTATTCTCTAAAATTCCCAATTTCTGAGAGCTATATCCTTCAATTTAATGGATATAATGCTGTGATTCTGAATGAATTTCAGCTTTCAAGCAAGATATCTCTAGCTGCTACCAATACCAAGATATGAGCAGCTAAAGCAGCCCTCCCCTCTTCTTTAAGGAGTATTCATATCTTAGACATCGGGGGCATACTGCTAAAATATGACCAAAATGTCTGACAGATATACTCAGAATGGAGCCTGCAAAGCGCCAGAGAGCACACCGAGCATGCGCTGCCGCCCTCCATTCATTTGCGTCAGCCCCATAGAAGCCATTGGAGCGGTGGCCACACCTGCACAGTGTGCTTCCCATTCATTTCAATGGGACTCGGCTATTTTTGGCAATCCATCCAAATGAATGGAGGGTGGCCGTGCATGCGCGGTGCACCCTCCGGCACTTAATGGGCTCTGTTCTAAGTATAGGTCCCTGAAGTGGGACCCACACTTATCAGACACTGGGGGCAAATCCCAGTAGATATGCCTCCAATGTCCAACATGGGGCAACCCACTTGTCTGGTTTGCTTTGGCCATTTGGAACAGCAAACCCCAGCCAGCCGGGCATTTGGGAGCTGTTTTTTCCCAACTGCAGATAGGGAAGAAGAGGGAAGCAGCTGCTCCAGTCAGTTGTCTTACAGCCAGACGCAGAGGAGGAGGGGAACATGGCTGGGCTCCTGGGACACACAGGAATTTCTTTATATGTTTCTCATAATTGTATTATTGGACAAAATAAGATGATTATGGAAGCTCAAATATTTTCAGTCTTAAGTGCTCCTTTAAGGCGAAAATTGTGCCTGTCCTCAAAGGGTTAAGGTGCACGATCATCTTTAGCCATCCAGCCCTTTTTCTTTCCTCCTAGGCCACATGTTCCCATTGTGCTCCTTACTTTTATTAATGGGAAACCTGCAGTGACCTTTAAATAGGAATTTTCTGGCCCTGAACTAATCAGCCTTCTAATTATAGTGTAACGAGGTGTTTATAGGGAAGTTGCAGGTGGGAATTAGCAATGCATGACTCCCGGGGGAGAAGGTTCTTAAACTGTCACTTCAGGGTGGGAATGTGTAGCTGTCGGGGCAGAGCGAGCGGCTAATTAATATTTATGTAATAACAGCTCTGTGAACGCTCGCTTCTGCTGGATACAAGGTAACGAGGAAAACAAACACAACTCAGCATGGACAGGACGACTTAAGAAAGGACAAATGAATGGAGGAGGCTTAAAAGGGAGGGCTGAGATGTGACCCAATTTAAAGGGGCTGCCAGTATCCTCACTATACTGTTTCTTTATAACTAGTGCTGAGCGAACTTGTGTTTTAAGTTCTGCGTCCAAAGTTCGGGTTCGGGTTCTCGAAGAATCCCATTATGGATTCCGCTACCACAGATCATAACGGAATTTGGAACCCATAACGGGATTCTTCGAGAACCCGAAACCGAACTTTGGATGCCGAACTTAAAAAAAAAAGTTTGCTCAACACTATTCATAACCTTTGTCTTAAACGGATAGTCGGATATTAGAGCCGTGGTCTCCAGCTCGTGAACTCCCAGCAGACGCTCGATGTTTTCAATTGATTTGCACATTTATTTCCACAGGTATACATCAATAGAGAGTGAAGAACTACAACTCCTATCATTCAGTATCTGTCAGAGAATGCTAGAAATAGTTCCATAGTTGGACCACATGGGTCATTAAGGACTTAGCTGATTAGATGCCTCATATACATTGACATTATATATATATATGGACAGAGTCTCTTGATGGAATAATGGTGATCCGAAACTGTTTACTCCAACCTGCATCACATTGTTAAAGGGGTTGTAATTAAAATGGATTATAGCCACTGAGCTATTCAATACAATGGATCTGTATATCGCCACCTGCTGTTTGTTATATTTCTTATTACTTTGTCCGACTCGCTGAGATGGCTGCACATGCTCAGTTTCATCCTGTAACAGCCTTCTGAGCTGTGATAGGGAGAGAGCTGCAGTGGGAAGGTCATGCCCCCTGAGCTGCAGCAGAAAGAACATATCCCTTGAGCTAACAATATATATAGGAGAGTGAATCTGGATCGCACATCCTCAGTACTATGCTTTTGATATAACGACTGTCCTTCAGCATAATTACGTGGCATATCCGCCCAATTTGTAATACATTCTATGCTGTGCATAAGAGGCATTAGTATACAGTTTGATCAAAGAGCATAGGCCCACTTACCGCAACAAGGTAGCCTCTACAAGTGGGGGCCTACTCTAACCTCAATGGCGCAGCAGTGCGCGGCGACCACCGGCGCCCCAGCACCCCGCACCAGCAGCATACGGCAGGACCCAGAAGCCACACAGCATCCCCACTGTGCAGCAAAGCCTCCTTGGCTCTGGGCCCCACCACCCCACCAGCACAGCACTGAGGCAGCAATGGCAGACACGCAGTACTGCACCATGTGAACGAGTGCAAAGAGTTCACCCAGTCACAACCCTGAGGGAATCCATCTAAGAGGTAGTAGGAGTTTATAAACCCTTTGCAGACTAAGGCTGATTAAAAACACCTAGTCCAAATGGGGAGGAGTGCTGACCCCAGAGGGGGGAAAAAGAAAATAGATTCTAACAATATATACAGGAGAGTGAATCTGGATCGCACATCCTCAGTACTATGCTTTTGATATAACTACTGCGCAATTGAGGTTAGAGTAGGTCCCCACTTGTAGAGGCTATCTTGTCGTGGTAAGTGGGCCTATGCTCTTTGATCAAACTGTATACTAATGCCTCTTATGCACAGCATAGAATGTATTACAAATTTGGCGGATATGCCACGTAATTCTGCTGAAGGACAGTCGTTATATCAAAAGCATAGTACTGAGGATGTGCGATCCAGATTCACTCTCCTGTGTTATATATTGTTAGAATCTATTTTCTTTTCCCCCCCTCTGGGGTCAGCACTCCTCCCCATTTGGACTAGGTGTTTTTAATCAGCCTTAGTCTGCAAAGGGTTTATAAACTCCTACTTCCTCTCAGATGGATTCCCTCAGGGTTGTGACTGGGTGAACTCTTTGCACTCGTTCACATGGTGCAGTACTGCGTGTCTGCCATTGCTGCCTCAGTGCTGTGCTGGTGGGGTGGTGGGGCCCAGAGCCAAGATGGCTTTGCTGCACAGTGGGGATGCTGTGTGGCTTCTGGGTCCCGCCGTCTGCTGCTGGTGCGGTGCTGGGGCGCTGGTGGTCGCCGCGCACTGCTGCGCCATTGAGGTTAGAGTAGGTCCCCACTTGTAGAGGCTACCTTGTCGCGGTAAGTGGGCCTATGCTCTTTGATCAAACTGTATACTAATGCCTCTTATGCACAGCATAGAATGTATTACAAATTTGGCGGATATGCCACGTAATTATGCTGAAGGACAGTCGTTATATCAAAAGCATAGTACTGAGGATGTGCGATCCAGATTCACTCTCCTGTGTTATATATTGTTAGAATCTATTTTCTTTTTCCCCTCTGGTGTCAGCACTCCTCCCCATTTGGACTAGGTGTTTTTAATCAGCCTTAGTCTGCAAAGGGTTTATAAACTCCTACTTCCTCTCAGATGGATTCCCTGAGGGTTGTGACTGGGTGAACTCTTTGCACTCGTTCACATGGTGCAGTACTGCGTGTCTGCCATTGCTGCCTCAGTGCTGTGCTGGTGGGGTGGTGGGGCCCAGAGCCAAGATGGCTTTGCTGCACAGTGGGGATGCTGTGTGGCTTCTGGGTCCCGCCGTCTGCTGCTGGTGCGGTGCTGGGGCGCTGGTGGTCGCCGCGCACTGCTGCGCCATTGAGGTTAGAGTAGGTCCCCACTTGTAGAGGCTACCTTGTCGCGGTAAGTGGGCCTATGCTCTTTGATCAAACTGTATACTAATGCCTCTTATGCACAGCATAGAATGTATTACAAATTTGGCCGATATGCCACGTAATTATGCTGAAGGACAGTCGTTATATCAAAAGCATAGTACTGAGGATGTGCGATCCAGATTCACTCTCCTGTGTTATATATTGTTAGAATCTATTTTCTTTTTCCCCCCTCTGGTATCAGCACTCCTCCCCATTTGGACTAGGTGTTTTTAATCAGCCTTAGTCTGCAAAGGGTTTATAAACTCCTACTTCCTCTCAGATGGATTCCCTGAGGGTTGTGACTGGGTGAACTCTTTGCACTCGTTCACATGGTGCAGTACTGCGTGTCTGCCATTGCTGCCTCAGTGCTGTGCTGGTGGGGTGGTGGGGCCCAGAGCCAAGATGGCTTTGCTGCACAGTGGGGATGCTGTGTGGCTTCTGGGTCCCGCCGTCTGCTGCTGGTGCGGTGCTGGGGCGCTGGTGGTCGCCGCGCACTGCTGCGCCATTGAGGTTAGAGTAGGTCCCCACTTGTAGAGGCTACCTTGTCGCGGTAAGTGGGCCTATGCTCTTTGATCAAACTGTATACTAATGCCTCTTATGCACAGCATAGAATGTATTACAAATTTGGCCGATATGCCACGTAATTATGCTGAAGGACAGTCGTTATATCAAAAGCATAGTACTGAGGATGTGCGATCCAGATTCACTCTCCTTTATATACCCCTTGAGCTGTCAGCTTGATATAAATCTAGCAGAGCAATACATGGGGAGATCTCTGGATCCATGTGAGGTACAGGGCTGGTTCTAGCTTTGTTAGAAATAGGTTGTCAAGATGTCTGATTTACACTTTTTACATGAATCATGGGAGAACCCGTTCAAGACATGGAAATGCACCTAGATCATTAAAAATGCTCTACAACCATGATCTCCAACCTGATCAGTGGTCAAGAGGATGATGAGTTTGGTTCCATATCATTATCGGTTACCTTCAGATGTGTACTTTCTTACCTCGCTCTTGGCTCAACATATCCAATGTGTGATGACGCAAGTTGGCCACCATTTTTTTTTAAATCTTGATTTAGCTATATAGTGTCACGAGATGTCTATCTTATGTGCTTTTGGAGCCACCCTGTGGTTGTTTGGTAAATTGCATCTGACACATCTGTGTATGCAAGGACTGTCAAAAATAGCTGTGCCCCATTGAAATGAATGGAAAGCACACTGCGCAAGCGTGGCCACTGCTCCATTCGCTTCTATGGCGCCAATGCAAAGGCAACTTGTCATTAATCCTTCTCTTGGGTCCCCAGCTATTTGGTTGGTTGGATCACAAGGGCTAAAATCAAGGAATCTAGAAATGGTTGTTGCTCAGCTTTTATTTCGATCATTTCTGGTTGCTTTATGCTCAGCGCTCTTAAGGGAATGTCAGTTTTCACATCATTCCCAGAAGCTATTCGACCTACTGGAAGCCCATAGAAGTACTGGGAGAACCTAAAACCTCCTTGCAGATGTGGCCCTTGGTTGGATTTGAACCCAGGACTCCAAAGCTGCAGGGCATCAGTGCTAACCCCAGCCATGGAAGCACTGTACATATGGAGTTGGAAAGGTTGTGATGATCAGATCACTATAGCTTTATTCTCCAGGGTTGGACTGGCCCACCAAAGTACTAGAGGAACCTCCGATGGGCCCAGGCTCTGATGCCATAAATGATTCTGGAGAAAAAAAACTATTCAACTTTTTTGATGATATAGTGGTTGGGTCTTGAGAATAATTTCCTCTGGTGGCCCCAAGGAACCTCAGTCTGACACTGTGTCAGGTTCCATTACAAATCATAAGATCCCATAAATATCAGGGCCAGAATTAGGAATAGCGTGGAGATACCTCCCAGCATAAAAGACCACTTTCGGATAGTAGTACTAAGTCATGGTTGTCTGACATTAGAGGGTCCCAACAGATCCAACTCCAACCCACGCCAACAATGAAGTCCAGGGGATTCAATTCTACAGATACTCCACTCTCGCCCAAAGTCAAGCCTAGATTTAAAGGGGTTGTCAGGGTTCAGAGCTGACGTCACCGGCTCTGATGCGCGTGCTTTAGCGCTGCCCTAGCCGTTTTACAGGCTAGGGCATCTCTAAAGCCCGCCTATCAGTGCCGGTGACATCAACGGGTTTCCGGAAAGCCCCATGGAGAGCCCGGTTCGTTACCAGAACTCCGGAAAATGCCTTTGCCCTGCGCGACTTAGCGCAGGGAAAAGGAGAGCATTGGAGCATGAACTCCTCATCAGACCCCGCCATCTATAGGAGAGGTGGAACACATTCCTCGTCCTTCCCACGGAAATCTATTGCCGAGCCAGCGACTCTGTTACACTTAAAGAGGGAGGGTTCCTTGCTTATGTGATCCCTCCACCTCTTCTCACTGAACGGCCACCAAGAATGGTGGGTGGTGGAGGTCTCCTACCTGTACATAGTGGAGACGTGTTGACGTGTCGGTGCTGATGTGTCCATATTTCCAATACAGGAAATTCAATATTACCTTCACTTTTGGAGTAAAATACACGGTGAAGTTGAGCTCTCCGCACAATCAAATCATTTTCTTCTCGTCTCTGTTGTAGGACGTAGCTGACATTGTCCGGGCTGAGACGGCTCTTCAGTGATTTTGGAGAGTTAGCCCTCATTGAAGGAGTTGAGCGTCTTCCAGTAGGGTCATAGCTGGCTTTTCTTCCTCATTATCTGCTCCTCATTTAGTCCCCTGGCAGGAGTCGTGTAAACGTCTTCCTGCTATTCCGGGGATAAGAATTGAAAGGTCATAGGATTTGTTATGGACAATTTTGTTTATTATTGCATTTTAGTCATTTCACGCTAAAAATCTTTTTTTCATTTCATCATTTTTTTGTGATACATGCGTTTAAAAAAATCAGTATATTTTCAGACTCTCCTTCCTGAGTTCCGTCAGCTGACTGCTCATGTGGAGCTCTCATCTCTGATCTCCTGTAAACATCAGCTATACAGCTATATATACAATCACTTCCTAAATACATATATTCCCCATAACAAGACAATTCTGAATTACCCTTGAATGCCGTGTTGTGCGGTTCCTCTGTTATTTATCCTGGAAATGTTAGAATAAATTGGCAATTGAAAATCCCGATTTCTCCAGTCAATAGGGCCTCTGCTAACACCATCTGATACTGTGAGCGCTAAGCGGACAATGCCAGTGTCTAGGGACATACATGTTAATGTAGTCCTACATTTCCAGGAGGAATAACTGAACACATAGTTCTAGGTAAAGGCACGTTAGAATTGTTATTTCATGGGAAATGCAGGGATTTACTACAACAGACAAAATGGAAAAGCTGACAGGTTCCCTTTAATTGGACAAACCGTGGGAGAAGTGACTGACGACACTGGAAACTGTAATAAATGTCAGTGGTGGAGTCAGCAACCTGACAGAAGATAGCAGACGCTCGTAGATAGATAGAGAGATAGATAGATAGATGGATAGGAGATAGATAAGAGATAGATAGGAGATAGACAGCCAGATGATAATTAGATAGATATAGATAGACATATAGATAAGAGATAGACAGATAGATCATTTTTTAGAGTCGTGCACTTCACAAATCACCAGTAGATGGTGCTGTTTTAACACTTTTCTAATTTGGAAGCTGCGACATTCTTCCAATGCAGAATAAATAATTGTATTATAAGTGTGAGCGAGCCGCAAACCTGCTGCATCTTGGGATCTGACAAAGACGCTCTTGAAATTTTGACTTTACCTAAAATAGACATTAAGATTTGCCCCATGTATTACAGTAATACCTATGGTACAAAAGTCATACTTACAATAGAATAATATACCCCTATGTATTCATTTTACTCACTTATATAGCGCTGACATATTCCACAGCTCTTTACCGACATTATCATCATGTCTCTGTTATCCCACAAAAAGTAGTAAAACAACATGTGAAATGAAGTACATTTATAATATGAATTCATTAAAGATAACGTCTATCTATCTATCTATCTATCTATCTATCTATTATCTATCTATCTATCTATCTATTATCTATCTATCTATGATCTATCTATCTATCTCATATCTATCTATCTATCTATCTATCTATCTATCTATCTCTTTATCTATCTATTATCTATCTATCTATCTATCTATCTATCTATCTATTTAGCTATCTATTATCTATATATCTATCTATCTATTTATCTATTATCTATCTATCTATCTAAGCTATTCTATCTATCTATCTATCTATCTATCTATCTATTTAGCTATCTCTTTATCTATCTATTATCTATCCATCTATCTATTATCTATCTATCTATCTATCTATCTATCTATCTTTCTATCTATCTCTTTATCTATCTATCTATCTATCTATCTATCTATCTATTATCTATCTCTCTATTATCTATCTATCTATCTATCTATCTATCTATCTATCTAATATCTATCTATCTATCTAATATCTATCTATCTATCTATCTATCTATCTATCTATCTTTGATCCTACTATAATCTGTAAATATATTGCAGTTTTCCCTGTCCCTATTCCATACATCATCTGAGCCCAGTGATATGGCAGTTCTTCTTACTGCGGTGTACAGAGTAGGAGCAGTGTTGAGAAGCTTCAGAAATACCGCGGTATAGCATGCGGCAGTAACTAAGGCTAGGAGATCTAAGGCCGCAGCTAAAGGGACTGTCTTCTTCCAAACTAAAGTGGTGGTAGCTTATTCCATACAAATGTATAAAATAACTGAAAAGTAAGACATATGAAACAGACACACAGACCCGGAGAAGCCTTCTCCAAGGAAATAACGACTTCTTCTGAATCCAGACATGTGTATGAAATCTGAAACCAAGTACATAATTACAGCGCGAAAGTGTCTCCCTCACTTTCAGTCTCCCTGTTAATCTCCTCTTAGGATGCATTCACACGTCTGCAAGTGTTTTGTGGTCCGTAAATTGCGGATCCACAAATCACGGACACCGGCCCTGTGCATTCTGCATTTTGCGGACCATACATGGCCAGCACTTTAATAGAAATGCCTTTTCTTGTCCGTGTCCGCGGACGAGAATAGGACATGTTCTATTTCTTTGCGGAACGGAAGTACTGATGCGGACAGCACACTATGCTGTCCCCATCTTTGCGGCCCCATGGAAAATGAATGGGTCCGGATCTGTTCCGCAATGTTGCGGAACGGACCTGGACCCATTTTGCGGATGTGTGAATGGACCCTTACAGAGCAGAAAAGCACAACCTACAATAATACAGTACATAGCAGACAAGGAGAGAGGGGAGGGAGGGAGGTGCGGCTGCAGTATCCTTCTGTGCGGTACTGCATGCTGTGAGAGGGGAGGAGGAGGAGCAAATGGAGACTTTTGATTGGCTCATAGCATAGAGCACACAACTAACATCACACTTTGAAGAATCCAGGACGCTGATGGGCTTTTTTCCAAAGAACATTGAGGAGGTGCTAATCATGACCACCCCTGTCCTAGAAAGATGGACACCACCACTGGTATGAACGATAAGCCGAATTTCCTCGTGCTTCGTGGTAGCAAATCGATTTAACCTTAATAGTAAAAAAACGAAACAAAAAAAAAATCATACTTACCTCCTCCATTTGCTTGCGACGGGCCGGCCGCCGCCATCTTGATTGAAGATCTCGGACGAAATCCCATGCGTCATACGTCACTACACCGGCCAGTGTGACAACGCCATAACGGGCTGCGCAAGATCTTCAAGCAAGATGGCGGCGGCCGGCCCCTTGCGGGTAAATGGAAGCAGTAAGTATGATTTAATTTCTTTTTCTGTTAATTTTACACTGCATTATTACTCTCAGATGCCTTGATCATTCATGAACGCTGCATCGAAGGGGTACAATGATGGGGGGCGCCGCTATCGCAGCTCCCTGTAATTGCACCTGCTACTTACAAAATTTTTTTTTGTAAAATTCGGCGAAGCAGCTGAATCGAATTTTCGCTTCTCTCTAGTGTTCTTCTTACACATCCCTCTATATAGAGACCCATAACACCCATGTCCTAGAGCCCGGTGACAAAAAGCTCCCTCTGCTCCATATTAAGAAACCAGCTCTGGTAGCTGGAGACCCTTTGCCGATTTTGCATTGGGCCCAAGAGCTTCTGTGTGTAGGAGTGAGAGCCTGAGATCCTCTGTATATAGGACATTCCCCCAGGTAGTATCTGCAATCTACCAGCTTCCCTTCTGCGTTCGGGGATATCTATTTGATCGCGCCTAATTGCTCCGGTTGCCAGGCGGAAACAATATGCTTCTGGTTAGGTTTCTGCATCAGTACGAGGAATTTTCCATTTCACGTATGAGATACTGTTGAGGTGAATGTCATGAGACAGCCAGAGGGGCTGCTATAAGTCAAGGGATAACACAGAATTAAAAATTGTCACTTAAAAATATTCGAAGGCACATGTAAAAATTCCAAAAATTTTATTTATTCATGTTAGTTGATCAAAAAGTTGGGTGACAGTGATATGCTATTCTAGATCCCCTACCACAGCTGTTAAGGTGGATCCTGCTGATTAAAATGATACCTGTCTTGTGAAAATCGGTTGCAGTGTTCCCGAGTAAAAAGGACTTTTATTCTTTATGAAAATTAAAGGTTCAGTGCACTGAGGGGCGGGGCCTATCTCCTTAGCGCTCAGCTTTCCCATGGTGGCCACACCCCTTAGTGCGCTGAAGCCCTCATTTGTATAGAGAATAAAAGTCTTTATTTCTCTGCAAGGCAGCAACCGATTTTCACGAGGCAGGTATCATTTTAATCAGCAGGATCCACCCTAGCAGACAGTGAGTGCTCTTTAATATGTTATACCCTCAGAGAAGTCTATAAGTATTTAGTGGTTAACAATGAAAAAATATAGAATATCCACAGTCTATTGTTTATGCTGGTGAAAGGGTTAATGGTGGGAGTCAGAAAATTGCTTCTCTAATTGAATTGGATTCAATCCAAATAGCTTCAGAATTCTTTAAAGGGCTCGTCTCACTTTAGCAAGTAGCATTTATCATGTAGAGGAAGTTAATAGAAGCCACTTACTAATGTATTGTGATTCTCCATATTGCTTCCTTCCCTGGCTTGATTCATTTTTGCATCACATTATACACGGCTCGTTTCCATGGTCACGACCACCTTGCAATCCAGCAGCGGTGGTCGTGCCTTCACACTATAGGAAAAAGCGTTGGCCTCTCGTGTGGCCGGGACTGTGGGAGCTCAAATAGGCTAGTGCTTTTACCTATAGTGTGCAAACACGACCACCAGTGATGGACTGCAGGGTGGTCGTAACCATGGAAACAACAGCGTATAATGTGATGGAAAATGAATCCAGCCAGCAAAGGAGGCAATATGGACAATCACAATACATTAGTAAGTGCCTGGTATTAACTTTATCTACTTGATATATGCCATTTGCTGAAGTGAGACAATCCCTTTAAAGGGGCTCAGGTTTTCTGATACCCATCCATTTGATACAATTCTGCCACCACTAGGGGGAGCTCACTGCATAGGGACTGAGGCAGCTTCCACTGAAAAATGCATTTCCCCCAATGCAAGTCTGTCACAGCCCCCCACCTATTTCTTTTGCAATCTTAAAGGGGCATCTTGATCTGCAAGGCACGTCTCCTACTCGGGCCCCTGCTCACAGAGCCACGCAGTGTCGTTTCGATGCATTTTCCTACTTTAGTCCAGACACGCTCCCTGACTGCTGTGTCTTTTACGTCTACCTACACTCTTGCCAGGGCCATGGTGTCTTACAGATGTCTACCCGCTAATAAGGCCGATGATGTGTGTAGGAGGTGACGGGGCGCTAGAACATATGCAGTCAGATGGAGCTCGGTGTTGCACATCACTGGTTCTGTTATAATTTATAAAGCATTCATCTTGTAGAGGTCGAATGTCACACACATGGGCTCAGCCCGTGATTCACATAAGAGAAGTCTGTCTGTAAGTCATAGGTCTCCAGTATCAGGCGGGGGAGGCAGTTAATGGGCAGAGGGAAGTAAATGTATCCTCCATCATATCAGGTTGTAATATACAGTCTGCCTTAATGTGACATGTTAAGAGGCGTTGTGTCACTTCAGCAGATGGCAATTATCATGTAGAGGAAGTTAATACAAGGCTCTTACTAATGTATTGTGATTGTCCATATTGCCTCCTCTGCTGGCTGGATTCATTTTTCCATCACATTATACACTGCTCGTTGTCAGGAGTTATGGCCACCGCTGCAGAGCAGTTACGAGGTGGCCGGGACGGAACCTGCTGCGCATGTGTGCCTATGTGCCATCCCAGCCATCAGAGAGAGGCTTTTTCCTATAGTGTGCAAGCACGACCACTGCTGCTGGATTGCAGGGTGGTCATAACCCCTGAATATGTGCAGTGTATAATGTGACGGAAAAATGAAACTGCTGTGAACCCTGGAGGAGCTGGTGCAGAGGATGGGAGTGGTAGTGTTGTGCCATGCTGTACTCCCTCAGGCCATTGCTTTCTAGGGATTGGTGCAGTGGAAATATAGTACTGAAGAAGAGACCAGTCTCTTTTACTAAGCGCAAAGTATAACTTTTGGTACATTGAATATCCGTGCATACCAAGTTCATATAGAGGCAGGTTGGATGGCTGCAATTTAGTATTTGTCCACTGTTAGGTCCAGACGTTAGCTAAAACTGGCCTAGTGGTAGTCTGGGTGATGGGTGTCTAAGCTGTTGTCCCTCGCCTTCAGCAGTGTCTTTGATGCAGATGTTAACTGGTCACTCTGCTGTATGAGTTCTCAACAGGAGCAGACTGGGAACTGAAAGTAGCCATGGAAAGCTAAAAGTGGCCCTATGTTGAAGGCAGGTCCAAATTTACAGAAGGCAGAGCAACACAAGGAGGCATGGCCTACAGCAGCGGTCCCCAACAGCAATCAGGGCCGTCTTTAACGCGGTACTAATGAAGCGCTTCCATTATGGAAGCGCTTCATTAATACCGGAGGTCCAGGAAGTGGTGAAGGATCTGTACTCACCGCTTCCTGGTCCTCAGCTCAGCTGTCGGCTGTGCAGGGCTGCGCACTGCGTGAGGGCGCACTGTGACCTCACACTGTGCGCCGCACCCGCGATACACAGCCGACAGCAGGATGAAGAGGATCGCGATGGTGAGCAGCGGTGGCGTCCAGGAGCAGGAGAGGTAAGTGTTTTTTTTATTTTATTTTTGCTGATGGCTGGCTGACATGGGGGCTGATGGCTGACATGGGGGGCTTATGGCTGACTGACATGGGGGCTGATAAATGGCTGAAGGTTGGGGGGTTGATCTGAGGAATTGGGGGTTATATAGTGTTACATATTTGAATATGCACCTTGTGTTTTGTTATGCGCGTGAATCAGTTAGCGCCGACCAGCACCCCCACCCCTGAGCCCCGCCCCAGAACCCCCCACCCAGGCCCTGGGGAAATTGTCTTGCGTGAAACTGGTCCTTGGTACAAAAAAGGTTGGGGACCACTGGCCTACAGTACGACAGTGCAGGACAAAATATCACCAAATACCACAGAGCAGCACAAAATACTGCCACAGATCTTTATGTATCTGGGAGGACTTGGCCAGCCCCTTGGGCATTGGCCCACCGGGAAATTTTCCTGTAGGATCTATGGCCCATGCTTCTCAAGGATTTACTTAAGGGCTTGATTTTTTTGTTTTCTATGGAGAATCCTTGACAGGAGCAGGAGCTCTGCAGTGTGCTTCCTCTCCTCTCTCTGGTAACCCAGTAACACCCCCTCCTGGCAGGAAGCAGGACCAGCCCACGCCTACCAAAAGGTCCTGTTCCTGCCAACCATTTGCCGTTCATTTCCTCAACTGGTAGGTACGAGCAAAATATGAAAAATACAACAATTCATAACTATATACAATGCAACACGTTACCAATTCAAGCCAGCAAAGGAGGCAATAAGGACAATCACGATACATTAGTACGTGCCTTTATGTATTTAGATGCCTCCTTTGAATTATTTCAATCATGACCACACGCACGTCATGTGGCTGTCGTCTTCTCCATGCTTTCAGTATGTTGCGGTATTTGGTATTCTCACAATGATGGCGGATTTATTTGTGTGTGTTTGTCCTATCAATCACCTTACATGTAACCGCTGAGCTGTGACTCATTGAGCGTACACACACGCACGCCGTATACTTTGGCTCGCTGCTGTCTGAGCGTGCTGCCCCTTTGCTGACATATTACAGAGATTGGGCAACAGCTGGCAGCCGGCTGATTGCAGACAGCACCCGCTGATACGTGCAGTCAGATCAGTGTATCCTCCGGCTCCTCGTGTGTATAAAATATTTACCGCTATTTTATTAATACATGACAGAGCCCGGCTGCCAGATCTTCTTCATCTACTGGAAGGATGGAGCTGGATACTGCTTGCTGACTAGTAGGTCTCTGAGGAGGTGATCTGAAGGTGCGTTCAGCCCCATTATGATGTCTGCGAGTGTATACATCACAGAGCATCGCTCCGCCGGACGCCTCACAGCCCAGAGACGTGAGATTAGCTTTGTGGGTTTCATTTTCTTATTCGCTTTTTTTTTTAATATGGGTTGTATAGACAACTGTACCAAGTTAGCTTCATGCAATCTAGCCGCAAAGAGTTCATTAACAGATTCAGCTCTGCTATATCTTAAAGGGGTTTAATATTCTGATGAACCGAGACATTGAAACTCAGCCACAGTAGTGTCAGACCTAAAAGGCTCCGTCCATTATGTAGTAGATGGAGGTGATAACTGCAGTGGAAGCAGCGTTGCAGTTACCAGCTCCATCCACTACACAATGGACAGCGCTGTGTAGATCTGGTGCACTGCTCTGAAACAGCCGATTGTAAGGGTGCTGGGTGTCAGATCCTGTATTGTAATGGTATTTTTTAAGTACTCATTGGTTCTATCCCTTTAATTCTGTTCCCTTTTCTTATTACCATTACCATTCTGTGTAATGATGGGCCTTGTAATGTAGTACCCATCCCCCATTGTGCTGATAAGACCACATTCTTGAGTGATCTCTGAGACATGTGTGCTGCACACTGGAGAAAGGGCTTAAAGTTTTCTACTCTGTGACACACATACATTCGGGGGACTCCACCTGAAACTTCATCCTAGGTAGGATGTAAGTATTGATTTGCCCTATCACTTGTACACCCTGCAGTGTTGGTCATGTGTTATAACGTGGTAGACAACCATGTGTTATAGCATGATCAACAGAGTCTCACCCCATAATATTGCATATTTAGGCTAGTAATGTGTTTACTTTTTATTCAGTATGTGATTTGTCTTTGATATCTTATATTTAATCACACTTAGTAAATAGATTTATTCACTTAGCCTGCGTAAGCTTATTATCCTCATCAATTATAAAATGCCGGAAACCCCTTTAAGGCACTAAAATATAAGAAACAATATTTGAAAATGTAGTATTAATGTTTAACCACCTGATACTTTAGAGGAAGTGGTGGCTTTAGGACCTTCAGAGTGGCTCTGGCCCTGGAGGACCCAGAAGCTATATAAATAATGTAGACTTCAGATTGATTTCAATGCAAATGGTGTAATACCTAATCTCTCCTGTGGTTGTGCTGTAGTGAAACCAAACAGATGTTGCCAGATTCCTTTACAGTTGATCACTGGGGATATCAGCAGCAGGATGTGCTTATTGTACCCTTCTAACAAAAAGTGATTGTCTAAAAAAAGGGATTGTCCAAACCTCTTTGAACAGTCCTCACTTGTTAGAAGGGTCCCTTGGCAATAAACTGATGACAAAGTATTTGGACACGACAAAGATTAGCAGAAAAATCTAGGGATAAACCTGGCAGTAAGTGTTCTAATTTCCTGTAGCACCCCTAGAGGTGATATTAATCATTACAACATATCCATTCAAATTAATGGGTTGTCTTTATAATACAGGAAGGAGAGGTCCTCCAGAGAGAGAGATGCTCTTTATCACTGCTCTCCAATCCGGCCAAGAGAAGACGAAAGTAATGTTTGACTATTAAGAGGATAGTTGCACAGGTATCTACCCCCGGAAAGGCAGTTGCATGAGTATTCACCCCCCTCCCAAAAAAAAAAAATTGTTGCGAAAGTGTTCAAAACCTCCTATTCCTCCCCTCTTTGGCAGACTTGAGGCGTCATCAGTAAGGGTGCTGTTTTGGGGGAATTCTTACAGGCAGAGCTTAAGGGAGTATTTTCATCTTCACATTTATGGCATAGCCACGGGATATGCTGCAACTGTCTGACAGTTGCGGCTCCCAGCTCTGGGACCCATATCTATCTTGGGAACAGGACAATGTGAATGGAGAGTTGGCCACGCTTGCACGGCTCTCTCCGTTCACCTTTACTTGACTATTTTCAGTCGTCCCACAGAAGTGAATGGAGAGGGATGCGCATGCCTGACCACTGTGACTGGAGAGGTGGCTGCGCATGCGCAGTTCTCTCCACTCACTTGTGAAGGGCCCCAAGCCGCCGTAGTCCCTGGTATCTATTCATCCTTGCCTGGTGCCAATGGCGACCCTGTGAGTGCTTAATGTTGAAAAATAAGATTAGCGGCCCCCAAAAAGCCAGGGGCATATATATATATTTTTTACACGGCTATTAAATCTGCTGGTGCAATGGACAAGAAATGGTGCTGATACACGGCTTTCCCTTAATAAGGCACGCATATTCATGTCTAATTTGCTGAACTTTCCCTCCCGCTAGGAACTGATATCAACTAATTGTTTACTTATAATTAACACAACCAGTTTTTATTAAACACCGCGGGAATTTTTTTTAATTTCTAAGATATATCAGACCCCCCAGGTGACACCACAAACAATACGAAACAGCTCCGGCTGAGAGATATTTCCTTCCAGAAGTTTGCACATGATCCGAGATGTGCCTGGAGATGACTGCTGGCTTATTGCAAGGCCATGACAAACTGTGCCATTTTCTCTGAACCAGCATACCCCTGGGAACGGCTTTATAGCTAATGAATATCTTTACTTAGTATTGACGATTCCCCCCCCCCCCCCCTTTTTTTTTTAGGTTAAGGCAGTGAGGGAAAGAAGTGGTGATATCCTGACTGATGGGAGTAAGTGCTTGATGTCAAGGATCAATGGCACGCTATAATACTTTCTACTGAGACTGATAGAAATAACCTTCCGCCTGTCTAAAGTTGACTAGCAGGAGGCCTCTTCTGTTCTAAAGGGGGATTCTACCTTTAGTGACTGACTGAAATATCGTTAAGGCGTGTCAGAACATGACAGTCGAAGGTGAGGCTACCACATACTGTAGGCAGGTCACTGCCATTGGGCTTGTGAAGAGAGGGGGGCCAGCAGTCTACTGCCTTCTCCACGTAGTCCTAGCATTGACCTGCAGCTGCCACTAGGGGGAGCTCGCTGCATACAGATTTTCACAACTTTCATCGACTCCCGTAGTAAAGTGGTTGCCCGGTGAGTAAAAAGGAGTAGGATGGGTTAAAAATAAAATGAAGCGGTTAGGTGAGTATGGCTTTCTTCCTGTCTTCTAACAAATTTTCATCCCCCCAGAATACCCTTTTTGTAGGGAGTCTGTCATCATTATCAGGATTATGTCTGGAAGAGCCTGCAAAGTGTAATAAAATGTTGCTGCATTTCGGGAAAAAAAAAGCCTTTAAGGCTATGTACACCTTTGGGGGCAATTTGGTTTTTATTACTGCATTGTACTCATTTTGAGCTAAAAATAATTTTTTTTAATTGGTCTTTATTAAAAATATGGTGTCTTTTTTTCTGTACAGAGCTGAGATTCTCTAGTAGCACCCTTTGGATTTTCTATCTTTTCCGTCAGACCAGGAGCAGACGGACTCCTTATCTCTGCTCTCTGACCTCCTAAATACTCATTATAGCTCAGTTAGCATCTTACTGATAATAATGTGGCTTAAATAAGTGTTTATGACCTCTGGATTAATAGTTTATAGAGGAGGGTTATTAGATGACCAGCACAAAGTGAAAGTACCAGTCACACAAGTAGAAAAAACAGTTCACCCTTTGTGACAGAACAGCTCAATATTTTAAATAAAGGCCAATTGAAAAAATTATTTTTAGCCAAAAATTTGTACAATTCAATCATAACAAAATTGCCTTCGAAGGTTTACATAGCCTTTAAATGATCTCTTAAGTGCACCGAGGGCGGGCACTAGCCTTCGGATGCACCCTAGCTCCGCTGTTATCCTGTTGAAGCCCCTCCTTCTTTTGTTTGATTTACAGGGCCAGGTGTTTAAATATACTTTTTTCTCGGTCCTATAATCTCACGCCAGCACTATTCTGTATGTAATTGGCACATGCGCAGTACAGCACTTTCCTCATAGAACTGTACCATGCATGCGCTGATTACATAAAACACAGTGCAGATGCAAGAGTCCAGGACTGAATGAGAGGATGATTAAAACGCCTGCCCCTGTCAATCAACCAAGAGAAGGAGAATAGTGGAAGGGCTAGGGTGCACCAAGGGGCCCACTCTTGGTGCACTTAAGAGCTCAATAACATGGGGGTTTCCAGTGAGTTTATATTGATGGACTTTATTCAGGATAGGTTATCTTATTGGTGGCTTCTGACACCCCACACCCTTGACAACCAGCTGTTTTGCAATGGCTCAAGTGCCAGAAGTTACTGGTTACTGCAGTGTTGCGGCCATGAAAATGAACCGGTCAGTTCTTCTGACATGTTTTAATTAGTACTTGCATTCCTCATAAAATAACAATTCTAGAGAATATTTTTCTATTATATTCTACTGTACCATTCCTTTGTTATTCCTATTGAAAATGTATGAATACATTGGCAACTCGACGTCTTCAGTCCAACTGTCTGTCAGTTGTATACCAACAATCCAAAAGAGTCAGCACTGATAGGATGGTGTCAGAGTACTGTATGTAAGAACACTACCTATACAGTGGAATGGCAACACTCAGTTCTCAGTTTATTTATAGATTACCAGGAAGAACAACAGAGGGACGGCACTGTGTAGAATTTATTAAAGAATATAATATAAAATATTGTTAAAAAATATAATGTAAAAATATATTCATTAAAAGACAGATATTCCTCAGCCAAGGGCATATACAGATCTAATAGTGCCCCTATAGCAAAACTTATTGTGGGCTACCCTGTCCCATCCACATGCAACAATCACACCCAGGCAACACAAAGTGCAAGGCCCCAGATTTCTGAGTAATTTACTTTTTATTTTTCATTAAGCGGAAGCAATTTTAATAAAAAATAAAATAGCAATAGTGAAATAATAGGTGCTTCATAAATACGGCACTTATTCTGACCACCACCATATTTCTCGATTTATTTACACCATACAACTAATACGTTGATAAATCTCCTGCTTCCCTTCTATTACAAAGCTGAATGCCTACAGCCACCACTAGGGGGAGCTCAGTGCATAGGAATGTATACAGTTATCTCCGTTCCATTTTCTATTCTTCTGATCCATTAGAAGAACAGAAAAAAAAAATACAGGATCCTGTAAAAAACAAACAAAAAAAAAACGATTGTGTAGCAGAAATTATGCATAAGATTGCATAGGATCCGAAAAAAAAGTATCCTGTAAAATAACGGATCCTGTTGCATCAGTTTTCATCTGTTTGACCCATTTCCGTCTGAGATTCATTTTTTAGACGGAAACAAAAGTACTGCATGTTTTTTACAGGATGCGTTTTTTACAGGATTCAGTTTTTTTCTGTTCTTCTGACAGATCAGAAGAATGGAAAGCTAAACTGTGATGTGAACTCAGCCTTAGGGCTCATGCACACGGCCAGGCAAATACACGGGCACTGGCCGTGTGCATCCCGCATTACGGATGCGGATCCATTTAAGTGCGGTGCGGTGCGGAATGGAGGCATGGATCGGAAGCCCATGGAAGCACTACAGAGTGCTTCCATGGGTTTTCTGTCCGTGCCTCTACACCGCAAAAAAGTAGTGCATGCACTACTTTTTTGGAGTGCGGACAGTCGGATGTGGATTGCGGACCCCATTCAAGTTACTAGGTCCGCGATCCGCATGCGGCGACCCCACGGTTGGTGCCCGTGCATTGCGGTCTTCAATATGGGCCCGGCCGGGACACGGTCCTGTGCATGAGGCCTTACTGGAACAGGAGCTAAAATACTCTCTTTGCACTGAGCTCCCCCTAGTGGTGGCTGCTTCAAAATTAGTATTCCCTTGTTGGGCCCCCTTTTTCCCGGGCCCCATAGCAGATCTGCCTCCATTGAAGGTACGCCACTGTCCTCAGCATGAATTTCAGGCTGCAGTGTACGTCAGTGATCGGGAATGCGTCTACAATTACGGCTAAGCTCCGGTGGGAAACCGTTAATAGGTAATCTTCATTTCTAAGGCAGTTTGTGATAACACCTTCCCAGCTAATATTTTGACCTCTGATGTATCCGCACATTGATCGGTCACTCTCCTCAGACAGATGCTGCAAGACAAGTCTTGTATATTTTATGAAGAGAAATCATTTGTAAGTGCACCGCTGAATAGAGAAGCAAAATTTGCCCGAATATCCATTGATCAGTCGACCTTTACACACAATTGTGGATTTAAATGGAACATCAGGTTGAATTACAGAGAATGCCTGGGAGTTACAATAAAGTGGAATCTGAGCCATCTTTACTAAGCGGCAGAAGTGCATGATTACCCATTATTGCTCAGATTCTGCTCTAAACCGTAATTTCAGGCTCTTTGTGAATGCATTTCAATTCGGGATTGTCTCATACAATACATCCATACGTGTTAGTGCTACCTAGTATAAAAAAAAGCAGAGCTTGGGTGCATGGGTGGCATTTTACATTCATGCACAACAGTGTGTGCATTCATTATCCTTGCATTGTTTAAACAACATATTTACAGGGAGCAGCTGTACTTCATGTAGTACAGTGTGACTCTAGTTAATATGGGTAGGAAAATGCTGAAATATCCCATTTTCATAATAACCACTAGAGCACTCACAGCAGGCTGCAGTTTCCATTTTTTCTTGTGCTCCTTTTTCAGCTTTGCTTTAAAGATTGGGACTGAGTCAGCAGAGTAATTATATTGCATTAGAGAGTTGGTTAGTGGAGTCCTTTCATTACCATTAGAGCAGTGGTCCCCAACCTTTTTTGCACCAAGCACCAGTTTCATCCTGCTGTCGGCTGTGAATCGTGGCTGCGGTGCACAGTGTGAGGTCACAGTGCGCCCTTAAGCAGTGCGCAGCCCTGCACAGCCGACAGCCGAGCCGAGGACCAGGAAGCGGTGAGTACAGATGCTTCACCGCTTCTGGGTCCTCTGGAATGGAAGCGCTTCATTAGTAACGCATTAAAGACGGCCCTAATTGCCGAGGCCTGGCAAACAATCTTCCAGGGCCCTATCCTGGGTCGCAGCCCGGCGGTTGGGAACCGCTGCATTAGAGAGTGGGTCAGTAAAGTAATTTGGTAGCATTAGAGGGCAGTGTCTGCAGAGTAATCTCCTATCATTAGAAGGCAGCGTCTGCAAACTCATCTCTTCATAATTAGAGGCCAGTGTCTTTAGACTCATCTGATTGTCATTAGAGGGTCTTCAGAGTCATCGCATTATCATTAGAAGGCAGTGTCTGCAGAGTCATCTCATTATCATTAGAGGGTCATCAGAGTCATCTCATTATCATTAGAAGGCAGTGTCTGCAGACTCATCTCATTATCATTAAAGGGTCTTCAGAGTCATCGCATTATCATTAGAAGGCAGTGTCTGCAGAGTGATCTCATTATCATTAGAGGGTCATCAGAGTCATCTCATTATCATTAGAAGGCAGTGTCTGCAAAGCCATCTCATTATCATTAGAAGGCAGTGTCTGCAGAGTCATCTCATTATCACTAGAAGGCAGTGTCAGCAGAGTAATTGCATTATGATTAGAAGGCAGTGTCTGCAGACTCATCTCATTATAATTAGAGGCCAGTGTCTGCAGACTAATCTCATTATCATTAGAGGGTCATCAGAGTCATCTCATTATCATTAGAAGGCAGTGTCTGACTGCAGAGTCATCTCATTATCATTAGAAGGCAGTGTCTGACTGCAGAGTCATCTCATTATCATTAGAAGGCAGTGTCTGACTGCAGAGTCATCTCATTATCATTAGAAGACAGTGTCATCAGAGTCATCTCATTATCATTAGAAGGCAGTGTCTGACTGCAGAGTCATCTCATTATCATTAGAAGGCAGTGTCAGCAGAGTAATCTCATTATCATTAGAAAGCAATGTCAGCAGAGTCATCTCATTATCATTAGAAAGCAATGTCTGCAGAGTCATCTCATTAACATTAGAGGGTAATTCAAGTCATCTCATTATCATTAAAGTGCAGGGTTATCAGAGTTATCTCATTATCATTAGAGGGGAGGGTTATCAGAGCCATCTCATTATCATTAGAGTTATCTCATTATCATTAGAGGGCAGGGTTATCAGAGTCATCTAATTATCATTAGAGGGAACGGTTATCAGAGTCATCTAATTATCATTCAAGAGCAAGATTATCAGAGTCATCTCATTATCATTAGAGGGTCATTAGAGTTATCTCATTATCATTAGAGGGTCATTCGAGTTATCTCATTATCATTAGAGGCCAGGGTTATCAGAGTCATCTCATTATCATTAGAGGACAGGGTTATCAGAGTCATATTATTATCATTAGAGGGCAGGGTTATTAAAGTCATCTCATTATCATTAGAGGGTCATTAGAGTTATCTCATTATCATTAGAGGATAATCTCATTTCTAATAGAACAATGCGCTCAGAGTCATTTAGGGCTGCAGCGCTTAATCAACGTTATCGAATAATCGGCCGATATGTATCAGCAGGGACGAGGGGCTGGAGTCCGGCAACTTGCGGCGGGGCCCGATGCAGTCACTGTACTCTTATAAAAGAAGATAGTTGGATCCAGCTTCCGTTGAGACTTCAATTTTATTGTTATGCGGTAAAATCCAGTACAGACATGGCACAGAGTACAATGATTCAGTCTACGCGTTTCGGACCCTACTTCTGTTTTAGGTCCTTACTCATGACAATGTACTGTACTCTTACACCGGGCCTCGCCGCTCACCGCAGTATTTCTGAACAGTGATTCTTAAACTCTTAATAACTTTAACTAAAGTTGCGCTCTCCCCTGTATCAGTACTTACTAACAAGCATCCATAGCAAGCAGAGCGGCTGGCAGGGCTACATCACTCACTGACGTCACGCGCCTGCTCCTCCCACTTTATGAATAAAGCAGGCGAGCAGGCCAAAATGAGTGACATATCCCTGCCAGCCACTCTGGCTGCTATCAGGTAAGTACTGATACTAGGGAGAGCGCAACTTTAGTTAAAGTTATTAAGAGGTTAAGGATCACTGTTTAGAAATACTACGGTGAGCGGCGGGGCCTGGTTTATTGGGGGACATTGTTATGAGGGGGGTCTGTGGATGACACATATATAGCAGTGTCATCCACAGATCCCCCCTATAACAGTGCCATCCACAGATGCCCCACCCCATAACAGTGCCATCCACAGATCTCCCACCCCATAACAGTGCCATCCACAAATGCCCCTCCCCATAACAGTGCTATCCACAGATCCCCCACCCCATAACAGTGCCATCGAAAGATGCTCCTCCCCATAACAGTGCCATTCACAGATGCCCCTCCCCATAACAGTGCCAACCACAGATCTCCCTCCCATAACAGTGCCATCCACAGATCCTCCACCCCATAACGGTGCCATCCACAGATGCCCCTCCCCATAACAGTGCCATCTACAGATGTCCCTCCCCATAACAGTGCCATCTACAGATGTCCCATAACAGTGCCATCCACAGATCCCCCATAACAGTGCCATCCACAGCTCCCCCACATAACAGTATGTCATCCACACTGTATTTTTGGTTAAAAATATTTTTTTTCTTATTTTCCTCCTCAAAAATCTAGGTGCGTCTTATAGGCTGGTGCATCTTATAGGGCGACTTTCAGTCCCACCCTCCTCTGACCCTCTGCTAACCAATCAGGAGCTGCTGCTCCCCTCCCCCTCCCCTAATGCTACGTTGTGCATACGTTTATGGAGCCTCAGCCTGCCCTGCAGGACCTCACCGGTACCACGCTACGCCCACCTGCTGTCGGTAGGCCAGTTGCCCGCTGTATAATGTGCCCTGCTCGATGCTCCTGCTGCCACTGTTACTGCCGCATTGCCACAGTGTCCCAGGCCATTGCACATTGCTATACACATGAGGGTATGTGCAAAGCATTGCACTCTAGTGTCTGTAGTACAGAGTCTGTACTACAGACACTATGATGCAATGCTCTTCCCAGTCTGCACATACCCCATGTGTATAGTAGGAGTGTACATACTAGGGTATACAGACTAGTTTTAATAAAATGTAAATAAGCCCCTCCCTCAATAAAAATATGGCCTTTGTACATCATTTTTCAAGTAAAATCATATAAACCCGCTTTTTTTATCATTTTGGTGTTTTTTCCGACTAATCGATGAAATTATCGACAAGTAATCAATTATTCAAAGTTAGCTGCAGCCCTAGAGTCATTAATGGGGTACCTGCATACAGGTGTGGGTGAACACGCAGACAATCCATACAAATTTCTGTAATTTTCTGCAGATTTCACCGGAAAGCACTGGTCTTGATAAATCTCCTCCTTAGGCCTCATGCACACAAACGTCATCCGTATTTTTGCGGATCCGTTTTTTGCAGACCGCAAAATACTGAAAAAGCCATATGGTCGTGTGCAATAAGCCTTAGTCTATTGACACGTTTCTGATCATTAACTCACCCATGAAGCACACCCACGCTGCTGCACTGTGTGCACAGACAATATAAGAATAATTTGGGCACCTCCAAAATGGCTGCCCTCAGAGATGTTTTAAAACTAAAAATGAACATTTATCATCCTCTAAAGTTTAAAAATGTTGTTAAGATTTGTCCTAGGATGACTGTTCCCCAGGACAGGTATCAGGGTTGCAGATCAACTTTGGAGTGAAATACTGGTAACTAAAAATCCGCAGTTTTAAACGGACTGCATTGACCAATACAATAATAGCACTGCCCAAGTTAGATACTGCCTCTGTCTTCCTGGTCCAACAGGCCCCTCTAAAGTTGGTGCTGAGAGCTGGTCTCCACCTTCTTAATGGTCTGTTCATTCTTTGGCTGTGGAGATATAATAAAGTATCAATAATAAAAATACATTACATAATAATTGGGTGTTCAGTAATGAGTGAGTTAAACTCTCAAGGATGGGGATGGTCAGTCAGAACTGGAATAACAGATTAGCAATTTGATGGTTCCTTGGTATGTTTTAGTGGGGTTGTAAACTACGTTCATTGAGAATTGTAAAAGGTAACGGCCTAGAACAAAGCCGGTGTGCTCCCAGGAGCTGAATGTGAAGAGTAACAACTCGCGGAGCAGTTACAAAAGCTGATGGAAGACTGTACATACAGGTGTGTGGGCGAATCACAATTGGTTTATGCATCTCGTCTTTAGTCTGAGGCATACAGTATATCTAAAGCTAGAGGAAATTGAATTCTGCATCCCTTCTACAGTATAATTATCATCACATTAATATTACTTCATATAGCAACCTATGAGATGCCATCACCTGGTAGTTATTGAGCGTTTATTGGTATTTATAGAGTCGATCGTTAATTTACAGTAATAGCCTCCCTTTACAGCTGTACAACCTGGCTACATATGGAAATTTCCATTATTAGTCTGTAAGTATGGACTGGCCCACCGGGGCATCAAAGGTTCCTTGAGGAGTCCTCGTCCGGAAACAGTAATGGGCCACCAAAGGTTTGGTTGACAACAACACCAATTTTGGAACCTATCATTTGGCTCTAAGGTCTTTTTCTTAGGGATGAGGTCACAAATAACCTATGATTACTATAAAATAAAAATGGATGTGCACATATCCTGTAAAGATAAAAGGTGGCCCTCAGAATAATTTCTTGTGGTGGACTCCTGAGGTGATCGATGATGCGCACAAGGATCCTGCACCATGATTTGTCTATAAGAGGTGTGCTCCTCATGCTTACTCCATACATGATGATTCCTCTCTAATCTAAATGTATGATTAGGTAAACTACTGTAAATGCTGTAAATATCCAATCTATAGGGCTTCAAAATTGACATATTACTATCATGTGTCTGAGCATTCATCCTTGAGCAACCGTGGTATGTCCACCATCAGGGTATGGAAATCAACCACTAAAGTTGCTAGTCTTTTGACAGTAATGGGTTATATCTGCCTCTATTGTTGGTAGTATTTCTGTCATATTGGGTCAGAGAATTTCCTCTGCCCTGAGTGGCACTTTTTGAAAACAAAAAGTCGATCTGTGGAAGCTGACCAGGGCACCTTCCATTCCCCAGTAGAGGCCAATGGAAATCAAGAAAAGTAACATTTTGGCCATAGTAGGTGAGCCATACAAATCCCAGCCCCACACAGACAGACACTAATGAAAGCACACTCCACCCGTTGGTGACATCATAGTTCTCCATATTTAAAAATATATATACAAACACAAAACAAACAACTAGATTGTTTTAAAAAAAATCATTTGAATCTTAGATTTTGGGCCCTGGTGACAATGTTAGGCTGTGTTCACATATGTGTTGGAGGCTCAATTGCTGCACTATTTTGTCTGGTAAAGACTTTCTGTTAGAAACCCAACAGATCCCATTATAGTAAATGGTATCCATCCGGTGCCATTCATACCTGTCATTTGGGTCTCCTGCTTCCATTATTTTCCCGTGAAAAGATGTATTAAGCTATACATGGATTCCTACTGTATGAATTTTTCAAATATAGAGAGGCGTGACTTTGTCTTTATTAACATCTATAAGTAAACCGGATATGGTGTTGGATTTTCTATGGATTGAAAAGAGCCTTTTATAGGTAAAGCATTCCCTATATTTTGCTACTGCATCACATTGGAATGAAGAACTTGTATGGATGTGTCCTAATTTTACTTTGCTCTTCGTTTCACATATCTCAAGATGAGTGGCTTAAGATGACCTGTTTTAAAAAAAAAAAATTGATTTTGCGATACCCTGTAGGGAGTAGTTTATGATATATGTGTCTTAATATTACCAATCAGTGGTTGTGTTGGCGCCAAGGGTTTTTGCAAGAATGTCAAGATGACATATTGAATTTGTGTTTTGAAAAATTTGTGGAAAGGTACGGGCAGACACATCTACATCTTGAGATAGAGTCTGATGCCCTAGATTTCTTCTCATTGAATACTAATATGTAAGAGTTGAGAACAACTCCAAACCAAGTTCTTCTGTGATTGGTACTTTTGGTAGAGGTAAAGAACCACAGTTTGGAGACCACTGGTCTACACCGTTGATAGCATCCCTGCTTACCACATCAAAGGCACATGGTATGTAAAAGCTTCAAGTGGAGAATGTTTTGGACTCAGAGATGTCTTGGTCTTCTTTCTCTTCTCTTCCATGATCAGGTTATCTCGGCACATACATAAATCTTTAATATACCACTTTATTTCTGTCCTTTTAATAGCCAAGATTGGAGCTTAGTGCTGAAACAGCTCCCCACATAAATAGTTCTCCCTGAGAAATTACTAGGTTTTCTTAGAAAAGTATTAAGTACCCCATGATTTCCCCTAAGAAGAAAAGAGTTCTTCCTTTTATCCTTATTCCTTCACTTTTCAAAATATATGTTTCTTACCTGATGTGAAAGCTTGCATTTGACATAAACAGAGATAATGGCTTAATGGATTGTAAGTGGTTTCAGGTAAGGAACGTAATTCGTCAGTAGTGCTTGTTTTACAAGGCACCAGGAAATTAACGTAGAGAAGTTTGAGATTCCTTTGCTCCTGTGGTTAAAGGACGCACTTCTGCTCCATCTGCATGAATGGAATTGCTTAATGAGAAATTATTTGTTGCATTATTTTGGTAAACCACAAATGGAGCATTTCATTAGGTGATTTTTATGTCTATTGAAGCTTAGTGACAAGACTTCGGGATGTAAAGAGCAGATGTCAGCTTAAGTGGATCTAAAAATCTTTTAAATACAAGGGAGAGCAAGTCTTTAATGCTTTGAAAATGCATCTAGTAAATGGCAGGGTGCTTTCCGAGAAGAGAACTGTTAGTCTTCTGGTTATAAGTCGGATTCAACAGTTATGACTTAATAATAGTGATAAGATTAATGATAGTTGAAGAAGTATGGCCATATCATTTCTCTGGGGCATTTTTGTGCTGGTCACAAGTTAATTGATGGAAGAAGTATGGCCATGTCATTTCTGTGAAGGCTCCTTTGTGCTGGTCAAAAGTGGGTTGATGGAAGAAGTATAGCTATGTAATTTCTGTAGAGGCTTCCTTCTGCTGGCCAAAAATAGGTTAATGGAAAAATTATGGCCATGTCATTTCTGTGGAGGCTTCTTTGTGCTTGCCAAAAATGGGTTTGATAGTAGAAGTATGGATATATAATTTCTGTAGAGGCTTCTTTGTGCAGGCCAAAATTAGGTTGTTGGTAAAAGCATGACAATATCATTTATGTAGAGGTTTCTTTGTGCTGGCCAAAATTACGTTGATGGAAAAAGTATGGCCATGTACTTTCACTGGAGGCTTCTTTGTGCTGGCCTAACATAGGTTGATGGAAGAAGTAAAGTCATGTCATTTATGTGAAAGCTTCTTTTGTTGACCAAAACTGGGGTGATGGAAGAAGCATGGCTGTGTCATGTCTATAAAGACTTCCATATACTACCCAAAAGCCTGCTTATTGAAGAATAGCTTTGTGGAGGCTTTTTGTTTTCTACTGGACAAAAGTGGGCCGATAGTATGCAACTGCCTAGTTGACCATGTAGGTGGCATAATTGATATGAAGACTGCCCAGGAGGAGGACTGTTTTTGAAGGAGAACCCCTCATATTTCTCATATGGGTGGGGAAGCATTTTTTCATGAGCTACCAATATAACAGACTTTGACTCATTTAACTATCCACTGGCTGTGAAGCTTACAAATCCCTTGTACAAGCCGCCTGAAGATTTTTTTGGATCCTGTGCAATTTTTGTCTGGATTGAACTTTACTATAATGTTGAAAGTCCAACTACATTATGTACAAGATCAAATTTTTCAAAGTTTTCCTTTTTGTTTATCCCAAATATTAGAGATGAAGGAATTGATTCTAAATATCAAGAGTTTGCCAAGAATTTTCCAAAAAGTTTGGGTTGGAGAGAAGTCAAATCTTTATGATTCATTTTGTTTGTCTGTTTAAAACATTTTTCCAGGTAATTGGGGCACTTTGGTTCGAATTTATTCATCGATTCGGACAACCAAAATGTATTTGTCTCGACTAAAAATATAAATTCCAAAATCTCTCTGTTTCATATGCAGCTCCTAAAAAAATGTACAGTACCAATGTACCAATATGTAGTTCCACCAGCAAGTGAGATTATCAAGCTTCTTTAGTGATTTGGAGATGTCACTCACTGGAGAGTGGAAGAGCTGGAGTTTTGTCAAACCAATATAATTCACAAGTGGACGATAGTCTGGTCCCTAGAACTGATGGATTTTGAGTAAATATTATTTTTGAATGTTGCAGTTTGGTAAAGTGGGATGGTGGGGTGCTAGATGGAGAGACAGCGAGTAGTCCATTGCAACCAATCAGCTTCTAGATCTCATACTTTAGAGGCCATTAAAAAAACAATCTGTTTGGGTGCTATGAACTACTCCGCAACGTTAAAACTATCTTCGTAATGGAAATCTTCTTAGAGGCATGGTGCAAAATACACATTTTATTTATACCTTTTTGGCTAATTTTACATTTTAAGTCATACTTTTTTTATATTTCTTATTGGAAAGCTGTCTACATTGCATTGGCACTTTTAAATGTATCGGATAGCAAAAGGCGAGATAGACTGTATTAAAATTCCGAGGTCTTTATTGATGGACAAACATGGCCATTTTTCATTGACGATGTTGTTAATGAACTTGTTTGATCTAGAAAGTCCCTTCGATGTCCGTCGAAGAGATTTGTGAGGCCTGCAAAGCTCATGTAGCTCATTAAGTTTTCAACAGGAACATTGCAAAGGCAGAAACGGCGCACTATTTAATAATGTCAAGGAAAGGAACAGCACTTCGGACAACATCCATAACATCACAAGGCGAAACAAGCCTGATCGTTACTGTCTGACAAACCCCAGAAAATCTAATGTATTCTCCAAATTATCTCCAAGGGCTGAAACCAAGAGGAAATCTCTGATAGAATCTTTCCAGGAAAGTTACTCATCGCTCCTGAAGGGCTTTAATTTCCATCTTAATGTTTGCATCAGTTTAGCTTCAGTTTATTTTGTTCACAAAGGCTTTAGTCATACACTTGCTGGGCAGATTTCAATAAGGGCTCCTTGGAGGCCTCAAATACACAATACAGTGATTACTCCTAATGTCTAAACAATCAAAACATACACTGACTGCTTGATTATTTTTCAGCAGATTGACTTTGCAGTATTTTGCAAAATGTACTTTGGTAGGATGCATATTTATATCATGAGATTCAGTATGAGTGGCAGGCCATCTTCACAATTAAAGGAACCCTTGAAGAGGGTGTAGAGAGACACAGGGGTCTCTGGGTCATGATCTGCCCCCTCATGCCCTTCACTGTGTGAGTGTTACTACAAATTATGTAATTTAATCAGTCATCCCACTTTACTTTCCATTAAACTGAATATAGTTGCCAAAAAAACGGCAAAAAAATAAAAACATTGCACTTTCTTTTCAATTCCCCCATCCTCCATGGTTACGTAGTCCCATGCCAACCCTATGTAAATTGTTGCTTAGTCCTACACACCACTTCCATGTTGTTGGTTCCCTGATGATCCCCCAGCACATCCATATTGGAGGGTTACCTGGTCCCATGCCACTTTCATTTTCATGGTTCCTTGGTCTATCATCACTTTTATATCAATGGTTTTCTAGTCTGTTGACAATATTTATGTTGCTGGTTCCTTGATGACCCCCCAGCACATCTAAATTGCTTCCCTGGTCCCCATACCACCTCCATGTCAATGGTTCTCTGTTCTGCTGTCGCTCCCATGTTGTTGGTTCCATAATCTCCTAGCACACTCATATTGATGGTTCTTTGGTCCGAACCACTTCCATTTCGATGGTTTTTGGTTCCTCAGCACATCCATGTTGGTCTCCTGTCACTCCCATGATATTGGTTCCATGATCCTCCATCACTCTTTGTTTACTTCACTGCAGCACCAAGATGTCCAATTGACATGTGAACACGGGAGCCGATAACTGCGCACAGCAGATTGACCTCACCCATGCAACCAGGTAATGCTGTCATTGTAACATGTTAACACAATATCGTACATCAGACCAGAAAACCATCTGCCTGTGGGCATGTGGGGATTTGTCTTTGTTATTTTAACTAATATTCGAATATTTAAAATTGTACAGATCTAGAAAACCTCTTCAATGCCAGTATTACAAAATATAGATACAAACATACATACAAGATAATTGTATGTACTTTTTGTTTATTCCTATCATATCCAACAAAAAGAGGTCAATTATTGACACACATATCTGCCATAAAGGCAGTGCAGAGCCCAAAAAGAGTAGAACCCCATCGGTGGCTGATCCCATCTCTACACCTCATGGGTGGGATTACACAATCCCACCCTCCACAGGCCCTGCAATGTTTTTAGTCATGGCTATATCACCCAACACCGTTACCATTGGTAAAGAACTGTTCATGAATGGTGGTATATTTGCTATGATGTGAACCAACATCAACCAGGAGGGCAGCCGTTTTAATGTTTTTATAGAATTCCTTCTCTTTGTGTACTACAACCTTACCCATAAGCTTAGAAATTAGATAAATGAAGATTTCCCTTGCAAAGAGTAACTGGCTTTGCCTTCACCACCTAAACTTATCTTCTCACCCTATGATAGATAGGTAGAAACTGGCTATCTTCAGCCACCACTAGGGGGAGCCTAGGAGCTTACTGCATACTGTTTCTATTATAACAGTATGCAGTCAGCTCCCTCTAGTGGTGGTTGCAGGCATACATCATTTTATAATTTACCTCTATGCCTATGCAGAGCATTTCTAGTTCTTGATTGAGAGCCAACCGATATAACAATTTATTTAATATATTTGCACAGAAGATTGGACCTTTTTAGAATATTTAAAAAAACTAAAGGAAGTTCAAAGATGGACGTTCACTGTAAGATGTTATTTTTATGTTAATTGCCTCTTAAGGGTTATTTTGATTTGCAGGGACTTTATGGCTTCATATAAGGACCATAGTTAATCTCTTGGCACTCTGCGAAGTACTTTATCCATTTGCTCTCACGTCCATCTGCTGGAATGGCAAAGTGCCCAGCTTCAAGGTGCCATTTACACCGAACTCAGTAAATTTTTTTCTAACTAATCCTAGTGTTTTAAAACTTTTGCAGACCTGTATGCAAATGAACGCTCAGCTAACTCAAAAGAGCACAGAGGGAATGAGGGCGGCATAAATTTTAGCCTAGATCACATATCTTCTAAATTGGTCCATAAAAGACACATACATCCAGTTTTCAAAGTGTCACTAAAGTAGAATTTTGTCCTCTGGCCTTTTCCCAGATTTAATGAAGTTTCAGGTTTTTTGAAAAGTTCTTCTCAATTTATGTAAAAAGTTAAAGCAGTATCCCTACCATACACATTTAAAGGGGTTGGCCATCCATCAATTTTTTTGGAAACGGCTTTGAATGCTTTAAAATGATAAAAAAAGGTAATACTTATTTTACTGATTACTGATTCCTTGTTGTTCTTATTCAAATTTGCATATTAAATGAAACTCTGTTTTCCTCTAGAATGGCGCATCAGATTTAAGTATCCAGGTATCATTTTAATCAACCCTAACTGAAAGTATGCCTGGTTTACTAGACTTGATCCTGCTGATAGTTGCTCTTTCAGTGGCATAGGCCACAAATGTCGAACAAATGTGACACAAATTAGTGAGGGGTCCGACAGCTGAGACCCTCAATGATGTATCATTTATGACATATCCTACTGAGTGGTGGCACACCCACCCACCTACCCTGAGAACAGATGAGGTGTCAATCAGATGTCTATTCACACTATATGGCTGGATGGAATTGTATGTGTTTTATGTTGGTCATTTATTTAAGAAAGTTGCCTACCACCATGGTGGAAGAGTGCTCCAGTTCCAGGGCTGAGCCCTTTTCTCCTTCGTGTTCGGTCCTCCTTGGACCATAAGCTTGACATCCCATCTACACATATGTCACTGCTACTGGTCAATCAATGGCCTCAGTGGTGACATGTGCAAGCATCTCATGTCTAGTGGATATCAAACTGGAGTAGAAGGGAGCTCAGCACTGGAACCAGGTCATAGGTGAGTCTCCTGCCTGCCCATATGAGAAGAGGTTCTTCGCCTTGAACAACTCCTTTAATAAGTCCAAGTCCTTTAAATAAAGGAGAAGAAAGGTTATGCTCTGATGCACAACGATCCAAGACGACTGGAGGACACCCCGAGAGCCTCTCCCCACTCTTTGCCTTAAACTAGGACCTAGTTTCAGGCGAAGAGTCGGGAGAGGCTCTTGGGGTGTCCTCCAGTCGTCTTGGATCATTGTGCACCAGAGCAGTACCTTTCTTCTCCTCTATACCTATCCTCTGGTGGGGACTGGGCATCTCCACCAGAGGCATTGGACTTGCAGCAGCACTCCTTGGCATACTGGACATCAATGTTGACAAGTCTACAATGGAGTTGTGCCTATCCTAGCCCAACTCAGAAAGGTGAGCCCCCCTCTTTTTATTTTTTCCCAAACGTTATTACCCTATGTTGCGCCTTTCTCTGTTCCTTCATTAACCCGGTGCCTACTATACTGCAAGTCCTTTAAGTAACATTGCTATAGAATTTCTATCAAGGCTCATTTTTGATAATTTTATGGCTCAGCTCTAATGACTAGATGGTCAAGTCTCTTGTTATAGGAAGCCTTCCCCTGATGTTGGTCCTGTGACATGTAAGAAGGGTCCATCTGCCCGATGATGTGCCATATTTTGTCAGTTTATTTCAATACATTATTTTCTTGCTAATGAACACGTCTGGGATAATACCATGTCCTAGCAGCACTTCGGTGAATAGCCCATCTGCTGCATTTATAAGTTTCTGATAGTCATGGCTTTTATTAGTATGTGAGCAGACATTTCCCTGAGAATAGACCACTCCAGCAAAGAGCTTCCAAGTGCAATCACACCATCCGGCAATGGAGAAAATGCTTAATGAAATGGTGCACTTTTAGTCATTTCCTCCATTAGACAATCAGGTCTCCCTTGAATCTTCATGTATATTCATTTGCGCCTTTGCAACATAGCAACAATGCAGAAGTTTTTCTATGGGGTATGGAAATGTTACTCATCTCATATAGCCCCGTGTGTATCAGCCGGCCATGGTGCATTCCTGCAGTAACTGGCACTTGTTGTAATTCTAGCTTGGGAATAAAACTTCATGTTTCCAGACTTTTACCGCCTGAGCCTATTTCTGCCTTGTGTCTGCCTCTAGCCATAATTCTGATATTCTTGAGTGTTCCTGGTTCTTAGCCAGAGTTTTGGTAACTGCAAGATGCTAGGGGCACCATAGGACAGTGGCATTGCGGAAGATGCAGATACAGCTGCAGTGATCCACTGGTTCAATGCTAAAGGGTTAACATTATGCTATGGTTCACTGCTAAAAATCTGTTAACATTTTTACTGTGCTGCTAACTATGTACAATGTACTCCAAAAGGCTATGTATGGGTAGAAAATAGTTAACTTGCAGTCTTTCATTTTAGTTGCCGGGTAATGGGCTGATTCCATTTTTCCCCTGGTCAGTTGAGAGTCTGCTGCTGTGCAAGCTAGAGTGAAGGCCTGTTTGCATGAGCTGCTGCCAAGTAGGCCAAGACAGAAGTTCTCCAGGAAAACACTATTCCTGAGAGTGAAACTGCCAGAAAAGCAACTTTGCGAAGGCATTAAAGAGATACGCATCTGTTATGTCTGGCGTTTTGGGACTACAAGTGCCATACCTTATGGAAGTCTCTCTCTCTCTATATATGTATACAGTATATACACAGTTGAGTCACATTATGAGCACCAGCAGCACAGACAGCAGCTAGACGGGCTGGGAATGACTCAGTAAGGTCCTGGTAGGTTGTTACAGGTATCTAGAGCCATGCCGACTGCAGTGCACCCCACAGCAGCTTGAGGGTGCATGGGGGAGGTTCCATAGAGCGAAGATGACAATGTAGGTGGTTCCACAGATACTCAATTGGGTCCAATTCTGGGGAATTAGGGGGCCAGGGTAGTGCTTGGAGGTCTTGGTCATGCTCTTCCAACCAAGGTCGGAAATTTCTAGTCGTGTGACATGTCGTATTGTCTTGCTGGCAGATCCCATCCGCCCAAGGGAAGACCATCAGCATATAAGAGTGTACAGAATCTGCAGGGATGAATTTATACCCAAATTGGTTGAGAGCGCCTTCCACATGGATGAGTGGGCCCAGAGAATGCCACAAAAACATTTCCCAGACTATAACGCTGTCACCACCAGCTTGTGTTCTTCCAGCATTAGCCACTGGATGTTTGTTTTCCGATGTTTCTCGTCTAACACTCCGACGTTCAACCGTTCGATGAAGCAGAAAACATGACTTATCTGAGAAAACGAACCATTGCCAATCAGCGGAGGTCCAATTCCGATACTGCCACGAAAATTGAAGCCTTTTCTGCTGATGCAACTTGGTTACCAGAGGTGCAGTGACCGTCCATCTGCTGTGGAGCCCCATACACAGTAGGGTTTGCTGAACTGTTGTTTTAGACACAGCTAGTGCCCCCTGGTTCATTTTGGCGGTGAGCTGCTCCACTGTAGCGTGTCGCCCTTGTACATCTCCATAGCTGACGTTCACCTCTCACATCAATGGTATGTGATGCTCTGCAGTTTCCACCTCGCTTATTCACAACGGTGCCATTTCTCCACTCACCATACACTCTTACCACAGCAGCACGAGAACAGTTCCCACTGCGCAGTGTCAGAAATACCGCCACCCTTGGCCCGAAAGCCAATAATCATCCCTTTCTGCAACTCTGATAAATATCCCCTTATACCCATGACAGCAACGAGTGATATGTGTGCATATATATCTAAATCTGAAGATCTGTCATTTTCGAGCTTTGTATTTTGAATTGTATTTGTCATTTGTAGAAACACGTGACTTCTTCTATTTTTACAGCCGGAGAGGAAATGAAATAGTGAAGGTTTTTAAGGTTAACATGGTTGCATAATGTGATGATGGAGAAATAGGCTGATAGATTCTGTGTAGGCCTCCAGAGTGCTGAGAAAGTAGCCTAAGGCTTGTTGTGGTCACTGGGCCCAGGGAACACTAACAAGCTCTGTCAAGCTTGCTTCAAAACCATCTAATATACAAAGTTCCTGAGGGAAATGTGACTGAACCCTACATGCCCCCATCCCGGAAAAGCAACTTTTCGTGATGTGTAAAGTTTTAGGTTTCGTTAAATAGTTTACAATCTTAAAAAAAAAAAAAAAAAACTACCACATTACCACATACTGTATTTTAAGCCACTCAAACTTTTGTTATTACTCTTGTCATATCCATAGACTGGAGTTTTATAGTAATAGGAAAGAAGATGTTCTACCTAATATGTAAGATATTAAAGGGGTATTCCCATCTCAGACAATGGGGGCATATCGCTAGGACATGCCCCCATTGTCTGATAGGTGCGGGTCCCACCACTGGCACCCGCACCTACAACGAGAATGAAGCCGGGAGCGCTGTGACTGGAGGACCCCGGATTTCCCTGTGTCTGTCCACCACCAAGCGCTGCTCCCCGCTGCTCCCCGCTGCTCCCCGCTGCTCCCATAGAAGTGAATGGGAGAGCACCACGCATGCGCGGCCCATGCTCCTATTTATTTCTATGGGGCAGACGGAAATAGCCGAGACAGCGCTCGGCTTTTTTCGGCGGCCCCATAGAAATGACTGGAGGGCGGCTGCGCATGCGCCCTGTGCACTCCGTTCATTTCCTCGCTCCGTTTTCACTGTAGTTGCGGGTCCCCGCGGTGAGACCCGCACCTATCAGACAATGGGGGCATATCCTAGCGATATGCCCCCATTGTCTGAGATGGGAAAAGCCCTTTAATAGAGGTTCCTTCGAGAAGATAACCCCTTTCCACATATTCTTGAAAGATATTTGGACATCATCAGAAGTGAGCATGTGCGTCCACCTCAGTGAGGTGGACAGAGGAATAAAGAAAAGGACTAACAGCAGGTGGCGCTATGCAGATGCAGTTTGTTGAATAACTCAGTAACTATACTAAATTTTTAATTATATGCCATTACAAAAGTATTCAGATCCAAGTGCTGGTTTGACGAATGTAGAATATTTTTCTTGAAGACAACCCCTTTAAGGATTAATTATATTCCATTTCTTGTCTATGGAGGATTTTACATGAATTCGGAAATGCGGCCACCATGGTAACACCTGAAATCACAAGTCACATGCTGACTAATTGTATATTTTTCTCCCGTCCCTCTATCAAATAATAATTTCTGTCTGAATAGACTTATGTATGTATTTGAGTGTCCGACGTGTGATATCTTGACAGGTTTTAATTGAATTCAGAACAAGCTGCTGCCATGCAAATCTATGACAAATTGATTTAATTGTGTTCACGTAGTATAAAGTTAAGATCTTAAAGGTCAGCGGTAATACTGGTGAATTCCCTCCGGGACCAACACTAAGAGCTGAGTATAAGTCCCATTCATCACATGTTATCATCTAATTAGTCTCCACAATGGCATTGTGATAGACAGCGACCTAAACAATGGTATCGACTGATTATTAGCTGTGTATCTATCATATTGGACTGTCGTCTGTTGGCAGAGCCGGCGCAGTGCATCAGCACAACTCACTGCCCGCCGTGATGGATGCTTCACTTATAACAGATTGTGTATTAAGCAGAGCTCGGGGCTGGAGATGCATCACAAGCCAAAGGGGAAAACTCTCTAATGACCTATATGTCAAGATTTGAATGAAAGCACCAAACAAGTTGCTATTAAGTTGCTAATTCATTGTTCTTGTCACTTCTAATTAACGGGGCAAACTCTAGCAGGTAATGGAAAATTCACGCTCTTTCCTCAAACAGCTTTCTCTTTTGTAAATAGTACTTTGAGTATGGGCCAGGGGCGCCGCCATGCACATTGGATCTTCATGCTGTCCTTCTCTATGTACTCTGTAAGTAGGTCCTGCTCTCGTTGGCAAGAGATCCAACACTGGTCGAATAAATGACCGGAAAATTTCATACGTAGGACTGGGGTAGGAAGAGATTTCCAGAAGAATACGCTTAAAGGGATTGTCCACTTTGGAGAATTACTTTGATTGGTATAAGAGTTACATGATGATTAACTGGTCACAGGGTTTTCTTGCTGCTTGGAATCCCGGAAATGAGCTAATGTCTATGGAGGAATGTAGTCGCATGTGTTAGGTTTACCTGCAGTGCCACCACAGGAGAACTTTTGCATTGCACTGTTCTCAATATGAATCAATGGGCTATATGGATTGCTGGGTCCTCCAGAGCAAGAATGGAGGGCTCCCCTCTGCTAAAAGTATTGTTCTGATGTATAATATTGATGGCCTATCCTCAGGATAGGTTATCAGTATCTGATTGGTGGGGGTCCGATTCCCACCACTCCTGTCGATCATCTGGTTGAAAAGGCTGCAGAGCTCCTTGTGTGCCGCGGCCTCTTCCTTGGCCAGTGACATGACATTCATCAGTCACAAGACCTTAGTGCAGCTCAGTCTTATTAAATTGAAAGGTGTGGAGCTGCAATGCCAAACACAGCATCTATCCAATGGACAGCGTTGGGCCTGGTAAACTGCAAGGAGGCCACGGCATTCACCTAGACTCTCACCGAACAGCTGATCATTGGGGGGTGCCAGTTGTCAGACCTCCAGGTACTGATGACCTATTCTGAGGATAGGTCATCAATGGTAAACACCCGGATAACTCCTTTAACCTAAAATTTCCTAATTAAACATTAGAAAATGGCTTCTTTAAACCATACAGCCCTTAAAAAAATACTCTTCCATTGACAGCTGTTGACGGTACCCATAAAAGTACAAGATGTTTACATGGTTCCCACATTTAGAAAGGTACGGTTACAAGAAAAAGTAAGTGAACCTGTAGATCCGACTTCAGCAGCAATCAACTCCACCAGTTTGGGGCTCCCACACATGATACACAGGTACAGGGCAGTGCCCTCATTCATTCTTTTTGGCAACTTTACCAAATGTTTCCTGTAGCTCCAAACAAGATGTGCACAATGTTGAGGAGGAATTTTGGACCAATACTTCATGCAGATGTGTTACAGGTCATAAGTATTTCCAGGATGCCTTGGGTACACAGTCCTCTTCAGATCATGTCACAGCATCTCCACAGGTTTAAGGTCAGGACTCTGCTTTGGTCATTACAAACCACAAACCTTCTTTTTCAACCATTCTTTAGTTGAGATACTTTGGTGCTTTGGGTCATTTTCTTATTGCATCACCCAACGTCTCTTCAGATTGAGGTCATGGACGGCTGCTCTCATATTTCTCTGTAAAATGTTTTGGTAAAGCTTAGAATCCATCGTTCCTTCAAAGATCACAAGGCTTCCAGGCTCTGAGGCACCAAAGCAGCTTGGTACCCTCCCCTCTATAACCCCGATGAAGCCCCTTTCTTCTTCTAGTGAAAAGAGGGGAACAGGCCTAACAGCTTGTGCCTTGAAGGTGCACTAGAAAGGCATATGTAATTTCATTTATTTTTAGATTAGTACAAATTTTGCTTTGCTCCCTCTCCCCCCCCCCCACACTCATCTTTATCTTGCTCTTCACCTTTTTTTCTCAATTACTTCCTGATTTTAAAAAAAGAATTAGCATCAAAATATTTTTAGAATGTTTTGCAGGTCTAAATGTAATTGAACGCTGCACTTTATTTAATTAGAAAGCTCTGTTAGGATTTGCATTTTATTCAGTACTTTTTCAGATTTTTGCAGAGGTATAACTTCAAGCTCCTGGGGCCCAGTGCAAAATCTGTGCCAGGGCCCCTGACTTATCATGTGCAATTTATAATACTAGGAGAAAATACGTGGCACACCGTAATTAGTTGATGCTTTTTTAATTCATATACATGTTACATCATATCGTATATATAGTATATAATACATCCAGATTGGAACATATAGGTTATAGTCGTATAATTAGTCCCCAATGTTTCGGCCAAGTGATTGGCCTTTTTCAAGGGATCTCTGACTCATCTACCAGATCCGGTAGGCCAAAACGTTGGGGACTAATTATACGACTATAACCTATATGTTCCAATCTGGATGTATTATATACTATATATACGATATGATGTAACATGTATATGAATTAAAAAAGCATCAACTAATTACGGTGTGCCACGAATTTTCTCCTTGAATACGAGACGACATACCGTCCTCCGTGAGCACCCCAACCCTATAAGGGTGCGCAGATCTCATCATCTCTTCATATTATAATACTGCCATCTTTAATTTAAAACACAGTGAAGCTCCATCTTCAGGGTCACTTTAAAGGGGTTATCTTATCTTAAAGGGAGTCTTTTACCCAATCTGATCGTTTTAGACCGCTCAGATCAGGTTACAGACTCTTTGCCCCTCATTACTATAGTACCTTTCTTTTATTCGTCCGTGGTCCAGATGATGAAAAAAAGACTTTTAAACCGTATGTAAATGAGCCGCTGAAGGTGCCCTGGGGCGGCGTTACTGGGCGATGTGCCCAGAAAAACACTCCTCTTTCTGCCCTCTGGCCCGCCCTCTGTCCTATTACCTCCTTCAGCCGAGCGGCACAACAACGGCGGGACGGATGTCTTTAGTTGGCCGGCCAGCGGGTGTGGACCCATTGTGCCACTGACTGGCTTTACTCTGGAGGGGAGTGTCAAAGCAACTACCTGGTACTCCAAAGCAACCACCAAGTCAGTGGCAGCTGGTCCGGGTAGACCAGAAGGTAATTACCAGTACCATTAAGTACCAGAAGTACAAGCATAGTCAGGCGATAGGTCAGGGCAGGCGGCACAGGAATAGGTCAGGCTATCCGGGTCGGCAACAGGAGTGTCAAAGCAAGCAGGCAGGGATCAGACGATAAGCAGAGTCCAGGAATGAAGTATAGATCAGGAGCACTAGTGGTTATCAAGCTCTTTAGCAAAAGACAAGGACCTAAACACTGAGGCATCTGGGAAGAGGGCTGAGCCACGTAAATACCTGCAGGAAAGCCAGGGTCGGTTAGCGAGGTCACATGACCCAACCCAGCCAGCCCAGGGAGTGATGCGTGCCGCCCCTAGAGCAGTGTAACATGAAACCCGCCGTAATCATGCTGTGAGTAGGCTGACTGGAAGCTGTGGGATGGAATCCTCTGAAGAACAGCACACACCCCGACAGAGCCCAGGACTGCAGCAGTAGACGGGGGAACAGCGGTGTCCCACAGGCGCTGTTACAGTTAGTTTCAAGACATCTTGATTTATTCCATTGCCATCCAAAGTTATCGTTAGAATTCTGCTGGTTTCATGCTAATGGAGTGCAATGCATTATGCTTGGTAAAGGTACAACCCCACAGTGTGGCTGGCCACGTGTTCAAGCCACGCCCCATCCATGTCAACCAATAGCCGCACAGTTTTTTTGGTTGGCCCTCACTTTGCCGCCGGGGTCGAGCCTTAATAAAAGTGAAATAGAGAATTCAGATCTAAGCTGCTAGACTGCAGGCAAATGGTAGAAAGGGTTTGTTCAGACAGAGGATCTTTGGAAAGGACTTCAGAGTGCATTTGGTGCCAAAAACTGGGCTTATTCTGCACTGAAACCACCTCCCATTGTTTTTAATGGGGGTCCACACCGCAGGTCCATTCTTGCTGAGGTTACCGCATGGATCCTTGCAAAGCAGAAGCGGAAGCCTACTTGCGGTTTACCTCCATTCAATGGAGCTAAACCTAGGGCTAAACCTAGTGTCCACATGAAAACCCGCGGCATTGTTTTCTGCCGTGGGATACGGTAGGATTTTTTTCATCCACAAAATCCTCCTGAACATATAGCAACCTCTGATCACATTTGCTTTGGATGTGAACAGAGAACAAGCTAAAGTCCTACAAACCCTAACCTGTTAAAATCGGTACAGGAATGGTTTGAGGCTTGCAATAAATCGTCGGCTCATTAGTACCAGTGTTGAGCGAAGTTCTTGAAAATTCTATTTGGCTCCTTCGCTGAATTTAACAAAACAATTTGCTTTGTGAACAATGATTTCGTCACAAAGTTCATTTCTTTGTAAGTAACGGGTGCAATGACAGGGAACGATGATGGCGCCGCCCCCCCTGTCATTGTACCCCTCAGATGCCGCATTAATGGCTGATCATAGCATCTGACATTACTATTAAGGTCTATAATAAAAAAAAAAAAAATAATCATACCTCATCCACTTGATCTCATCGCCGCCATCTTGATTGCAAAATCTCACGCGGCGTGTGATGACAGCATCACGTCAACCGGCATGGTGATGTTATACGTGAGATTTTGCGCGGGATCTTCAATCAAGATGGTAGCGGCAGGCTATGGATAAGGTAAGTATAATTATTTTTTAGCCTCATTTCAGGAAACATTGATTCATTACCCTGAAGCACGAGGAAACTCAGCTTTGCGGCAAATCACATTTTCCCCGAAATTAGTATTGAAATCCACTTCGATAAGTACGCGTGTAGGGAGTTTGCCACAAATTCATTATTACTTTGAAACCCGAGCAATCAACGTTATAGAAGAGTTTGATTCATTCTTCCTCCTCCCCGCTAGCTTATTTCCAGTTCATACAAGCGGCGTTAGGTAAAGGGGTGGTTGGTATGAGTGGGCCGCCGCGTTCAAGTCGGCTGAGCAATACGAGTCTGTACAACAACATACAACGACTAATGGCTCACTGCATTGCAGGCAGCAGCCGAGAAGTTAATCAGACTTAATGCACATCACTCGTGACATAAAAATACATTTGATTTGCCTTCTCCTCCCACCGGAGTCATTGTTTTCCGTCCTATACAGAGCTGAGAATTCGTAAAGCCCTGAAAGATCTCCCGGTTTGTTCTGTATTGATTGGTATGATGGCGAACGTTAGTAACTGTAATTTTATTAGGCTCCTGCCGTGGCTTCTTCACATCAACAGCTGCAGGAACAACCTGTACTTCTCCACATTTAGAAAACATTGATCTTTCGTCACGGGGGGGTTTAATTAAATGAGGACAGAAGGGGTGTACAACAGGTGTAGGGCTATGTTTCCCGCTGCTGGTGACACACAAATGAAAGTTTGACGGGATCGGGCCATGCTTGGCCAAGAACAGACAAAGCCCGGGGCGTCCTGCGGTATTTATTTACCTGCTTATGCTGAACGGCCCCAATTTGTTGTGGAAACAAGAAAAGCACTAGATTGAATGATGGCTGTACCTTTTTATGTGCCAGGTCCTCTTCAGAATATATATTGGTATAGCAGAGCTGAATTTGTCATCTTTAGGGTATGCATTGCGTTGTTTTTACTACTTAAAACTATACACAAAGCATGCCCATTTCTATAATATTACACAACGTGTCTTTATTCTGCATCCTTTATGGGGTGGCTGCCTTGCTGGAGGCGCAGCGACAGCAGCTTCAGAGGTTTGTGTTACAGTAATCCTCTAAAAACACAAAATAGTCAGAAAATGTCCTATTGACTTCTATGACACAAGATGGAGTGAGCATGTTCTGTGAAGAGATCATGACACAAGGACAGTAGTCGTGTCCTGGAGCAAGGGTACTACTTTGGACTATGGATGTTTGTGGACATTTGACCCTACTGCTGCACATGTTTTATGTTGCTTTATATGTCTATTGTAATAACTCCTGTTCATTTGCACTGTTATTGCAGTATACCTGCACTGCACTGTAGAAAGGGTTGATGCAACGCCACCTAATACTTAGTGATGAGCGGCAGGGGCAATAATCGAACTCGCGATATTTCGCGAATATTTGGGCGAATATTCGCCATATATTCGAAAATTCGCGAATTCGTAATCTCTAGTCATTATTTTCTTGATTGCGAAAATTTGCATATAAAAATTTCGCATAAAATGCGCAGAAAAATTCGCATAAACTGGTATTTAAAAGATAAGTTATGACGTATGTTTTTAATACCAGTTTATGCAAAATTGTATGCAAATTTTTTGCAAATTTTTATATGAGGATTTTCGCAGTCAAGAAAATAATGACATTATTTTCTTGATTGTGAAAATTTGCATATAAAAAATTCGCATAAAAATTTGCAAAAACTGGTATTTAAAAAAATAAATATTCGTGATTGCGAATATATTTCGCGATATTCTAAATATTCGCAAATTCTCGAAGTGACGATATTTGCGATTAAAATTCGCAATTCGAAAATTTGTGATCAACACTACTAATACTGAGAGACTTTGGGACTTTCTATCTATGCACTGGGAAGTTAGAAAACTTTCATAGTCACTATAAGGGACTATGCTAAGTTTTGGAAGGAAAAAGAAAACCTGACACACTGACCTTTGACTGTCTGGTTTAGCTCTGTTGTTTATGTCTGGAAAAACTGAATATTCCCATAGACTTGTATTGAAACTCTATAAATGTCTATGACAGACAGAAATTACAACATTATTTCTGTTTAGGCTGTGCTTCTTTACTGCCCCCTCTAGAAGGTTCTAGTTCAGTTAGAAACTGGATATAAAGAAAGCAGTCAGAGCCTTTAGTTGTCTGCAGATAGAGACCAGGGTTTAGAAGAAACTCTGCCATACTGCACAAGTGAGCAGAAGAAAACGCTGAGAAAGGGATACGTTGCCACAGACGCTGTATCTCCAGCCCTTTAACCAAAGAGCCAACCCAAGGACTGAGCCACAGACCTTGGACCACCAGCCTTTTGGCCAGGGTTACTGGCCTTCTAAGATAGAGAGAGAGAGAGGGACAGTTTCTCAGGCCATTCCTCAGCACAGAAACTCCTTCTTCCAGGGAGGAGACTGGAGAAGCTTGATACTTGAGTTCCTTCAGTAAAGAAGCACACCTTGCAAACCCTGACTCTCTGGACTTTCTTATTGGGGTGCACCACACCTTACCACCCCCTACGGAGAGCAGAAACATGTTGTGACACCTTGACAGTGTCAAGAGGACCCAATATAGTGTTGTGGCCACCCCAAACCCAGCCACAATGGCGTTGCAGCAACCCAGCCTATGGTGGAGGTTTGGTGAAGGGTGGGACTCTAGCAAGCGGACTGAGACTGTCAGATTTTACTATATCTTGCCCATGTGGAATTACAGTTCACAACTAAAAAGAGAACAGTTTAACATTAGAGTTCTTAGGCAATAAATCACAGCATTTAACTATTTAGCTCCATCACTGCAGTGCGACAGTGTTATGTATCTCCAGCTATATAATCAAGATGTTATTTTGCTCCGATATTTGTTAATTGGAATGATGCCAATTAGTAGACTTCCTCCACACTCTTCCAAAGAAGTCATTGGGGCATTTTCAGACTGAGCTTACAACATAATGTCTGTATAAACTGAATTTAATAAAGCTTTCTTGTGCGTTTACCTCCCCGTTAAGAATAAACACCTATAACAAGGTATAATTTTTGTCTTAAAAACATAATCTGAAAATGTCTAATCTCTGTAAATACTCATTTAGAGCTGTGATACCTGTCAGAGAACTTTATCCTCTTAAGACAATGTTAGCACAAACCTGAGAACACATATATTAATATTTGATGTCGAGGGTATCCAAGAGCAAAGCCTGCTTCTGTAATGAACATATACTGTCAATATGGCATACACAGGATATGCAGCGTCCGGCTCCTGCAAAGCGCAACATAATGGGTTAACAAAATGTATATGCTTTGATCTGTATATTGCCTCTACTGTATGTATTTGCACCAGATATTAATACACAATTAGATGGAGATGATGTCACCCTCTACATATATATGGAGGAAGAGAGAACATTCTAGGTAGTCAGTCTGTCTAACCAGCAACCAGAATGGGTGAAGAATGTAGGAGCTGACAGCTCAGCCTGTTCTGGACCAGGTACCACCCAGGACAGGACAGAAACAACTACAAAAAGCAAGCCAATAGAAGGAGAGGTGTGGAGAAAGTCCAGTAGAGGTAATTTGTCTGAAAAGGTCTTATAGGTTGTACGGCACAAATGCCCTGAAGAAGACTCATGTGCCTGGATATGAATTTAAGCAGATTGATCATCTGCGTGGAAATCTCCACATCCCAAGGTGGATTTTGTGGATGTGTACTATAAGTACAGCAACCTGTTCGAAAAAGGTGCAGAAGCACGTGCCAGCCGTTGAGGAGATCACCTTGTGGTTGCATTGATTTGTTTAAAACATTCACCTCATGTCTGTTTGCTTTTTTCAGAGTCAGCTAGTGAAGTGCAGAGTAAGGAAGTCTATTTTAGCTTTAAAGAGACACTTTGGCCTTTTAACTCCCTGTGCAGCTGTTAACCCTATAATATCTGTGAAAAGTCCATCGTATGACAAGAACTGTCCTGATCTATTTGCATTTGAGTTCTTCAGAAAAGAACATTCTTTTTTGTTTGCTGCACAACTGCTTTATCATTGCTTCCAGCACTCCTATTATACTTCAAAGTGTAGGTATCATGACAGCCGGGGACCAGCCCTGCACCTCAAAATCTTCACCAATAGAGGACAGCTCAACCGACTTCAGGCAGGAGGACCTCAGAACCAGAGTGTGTACTGAAGGTAAGAAAGGTGTGCTCTTCCACATCACGGCATGCTGGCCCAGAACCGTGAGTACTGGAACTACCACTACCTCAATCTGACCACTCACATGCTCATGTGGCCTGTTTTGGTGTATGAGGCTGCACCAACAATAGCCTGTTAAGAACACCTTTGTTCTATGAGGCCTTCAGAAGGACTGTTGTCATAGAGTATCCTCTCCTCTTCTGTGCAGAAAGTTAAGGGTCCAATCATTAGAATAGTTCCATAGCTAATTAAATACACATGACAATTTTTGGCCCAGTATCAGCATCAGGCCCCAAAAATGACATTGGACCGATAAAGAAACCTACCCAGTAGAAAGACTTTTGAGATGTGATTGCTACTAATGCAGTACCACAGACCTGGGGGTGTCAGCAATTGTTTGTTATGACGTTGATGTTTTTTTCTGCCGTATACTCCAATGAGGTGGTATGGTTGGCAGGGACAGAGTTATCTACCCTGTTTATTACCTCTTGGTAGGAGTAGGCTGTTCCTACTTCCTGCCAGGTGCGGGAGTTTGAGTCCATACAGAGTGGAGGAAAGAAGGAGATGCGAGAGCTCCCTCTCCAAGGAACCTCATCCAGTTCTCCTGTGAGACTACTACTCCAAAGCTGGGTTGCCAACCGTCCAGATATTTCTGGACAGTCCTTAAAAATAGGCGACTTTTTACCTGTGTCCGTAAATAAAAATAGATGTGAATTTTTTGAGGCTGGTAGTACCTGACTAGATGATTTGGGTGGCAATTATAATCATTTTACAGCTTCCATTAAATTCTGGTAATTAGTTTTATCAGTATATTGAGCTGTAGACATGGATTACTTACAATCTTTATAAATAATTATCGTTTTTCTATTTGTCCGTAAAATTTTTTGGCTGTTCGTCATTTTGGAAAAAAAGAATTCGGGTTGGCAGCCCTGCTCCAAAGAAATGTACAGAACCAATACTATAGCACATTTAGTTAGCAGCGTGACGAGCAATAACTGTTTTACAGACCCTGCTGCAGGTGAGGTATATACAGTTCTGACACCCATCACCTAAATGACATCCAGGCCAGGTAGACTGTTAAACTTTTACCTCTGAAAATTGTAGAATATTTTTCAACCCCTTTAACTCATATTTGCCAACTTTCTCGCTGATGCTCCCGGGAAATTCCTGCACCAAAAAAATTTCAGGGCTAAACATGGACCTGCACCTAACAGACATTTATGGCATGTAATTGCCTGTTCCCATATACACCTGCACCTAGTGTAAGCCTAAGGCACACATTGAAAATTATTGTTTTGTTACAAACCCAAGAGCCTTAGTATTAAATTACTACCACCGTTTTATAGAGGCATTAATAAAAGTGACCTATACTGGGAGAGGCGCATGCTGCTTCTTGTTCTTGTACTTTCTCACTAATGCTTTTAATTAAATCTTAAACCATCAAATTCATTAAAATGGGCTTATAAAGATTAATCTTTCTTGCTGTCGCACGCACAATCATTGCACAATTAAGAGAAGGAAAAGGTTAAAGTTATGCTGCTGCATGCAAGTTTTTAATCAGCAGATCATTGCTCTCCTTTACCATGAAATCATCTTCCTTGTATTTGTTGTTCGCTAGGCTGTTAAGGTTGAGATGATATCCATCCATTTGCCTATATCTCAATTTCACATCTATCCATTTGTCTGTCTGTCTATCTATCGATCTATCTATCTATCTATCTATCTATCTATCTATCTATCTATCCATCTATCTCCTATCTATTTATCTATCTATCTATCTATCTATCTATCTATCTATCTATCTATCTTCCATCTATCATCCATCTATCTTCTCAATCTCATATCTATCTATCTATCTATCTATCTATCTATCTATTATCTATCTATCTATCTATCTATTATCTATCTATTTATCCATCTGTCCCCTATCTATCTATCTATCTACAGTATCTATCTCATATCTATCTATCTATCTATCTATCTATCTATCTATCTATCTATCCATCTATCATCTATCTCTACAACACCAATAAAGCTGTATGGGTCATACCATAACAATAACTCCAAACAAGGGTTATATATAGTAGTATCACAATATTTTATTAAACAAAAAATGACATGGAGTACATAATTGACATAGCACAGGACTCACATGATTAAAAGCATTTAAAATTTATACTGTACTGGTGATATAGGTTAGGCGCACAAATTCATATTGATAAATAAAGTGCAAAAAGATGACAATAATATTCGGTAGTATAGGGGTTAGCAGGTCAAATATCCAAAACTTTTTTTAAAAGGACTATTAAGTAGAAAACCATGTGCATGTATAGCACGGTATCTATTGTTTCTAAGTCACAAAAATAAATATAATATCAGATAATCAAAGAACACATACTAACCGCACCAAGGAGAGCGCCAACCAATATATCACCAGCATAGTCTCTGACATGCTTTCGCGTTAGCTTTCTCATTACCCCTTTGAGAAAGCTAACGCGAAACGCGCGTCAGGGGCTTGTGCTTTTGGTATATTGGTTGGCAGGGTGTTAGGTAGTGTGATAGGAATTACTGTGCTGTGATAGGAATTACTGTGCTGTGATAGGAATTACTGTGCTGTGATAGGAATTAGTGTCTCTGTTAGACACAGCGCTGTGATGTCACAACAATACCCATAGCTCCAATCAGTAATATCTACTCAGAACTGATAAAATGTGAAGTTGCACGTAATGCGCAAAAAAAAAAATACGCATCATTAGTGCCGATTTGCTCAATTGCGAAAATAATGACTGGAGTTCGCGAATTCTAGAACTCGTGAACTTATTGGGAATATTATGCGAAAAATTTGCAAAATATCGCGAAAATGAATATTGCCTATGCCGCTCATCACTACTCGTGTTTTACTGCAGAGAATAATCCGTGATCGGGGGGACAGACTCCCCTTTAGGGTGCATTCATACGATAGTATTTTTGGTCTGCATATGATTTGCACGTTTTGTGGATCAAAGGCTGACCTATTTATGTCTATGTTGCTATAAAAAATGTGCGGTCCTGCCGAACGTGTCCTATGCACACAAGAACAGGCATTTTTTCCAAAAGGGTGGGATGCACTTGGATCGCATCTGTATTTTGAGCATTTGCGATCTGCGGACCACAAATCAGATATGGTCGTGTGAATGCCCCCAAATGGCACTAGAGGATCCAGATCCAATTCGGGTCACTAGGGTCTATATAATGGCTAACCTGGCCTTTAGATAGGTAGAACATTTAGCTGTGAGGCCCTTGTACATCAGCTTGTTCTTGTCTTCTTTGGCCAGGATTTGACATTTCGATGACCCACTTAGCTTCTTGTATAGAAAGATAATATCATCAAACTCTTATAAAACCAACCGATTATTCCCGAAACTCCTTGACTATGACATGGTAAAAAAAGACTAACATCGGCCTACAAAGCTTAAGAACCTCCACGTCTCAGAACCTCGGCTTCAATAATGCTTTTCCTTCATTTGATTGCTGCAAAACATCTATATTCTTGTACATAGGAACATTTTTCCTGGCTAGCGTTGGCCGATTGAGTAATTTCTCAAATGTGCTCCACCTGACAATATCCTTCCTGAACAAAGGCCCTAAGGTAAGGCAGCGCAGAAATGAAAGCCATGTCTTTGTTATCGGGGCATCAGAGACTTGTAATGGATGGGATGTGAGAGCTGGCTGCAGGGCCATACTTTATACTACACTCCTTCTTTCCCAGGGGAGATTATAGGCTCGTGAAAACTTTCCCGACACTTGCACCATTCTTTAGCATTGGGGATATGTGTGGCTTTTACTTTGTTTACTTAGGATTTTTGCTAAATATTTGTAGCTAAATAATTTTACTTAAAGGGCACTTGTCAGCAGCATCAACCCTATTAAACCAGGGTATACTGCCTGGTCGAGTTGATACTGCTGAGTAAAATGGTACCTGTCTTGTGAAAATCCATTGCAGAGTTCCCGAGAAAAAAGACTTTTAATTTGTAAGCAAATGATGACGTCAGTACACTGATGGGTGTGGTCAGCACTGGAAAGCTGAGGTGCACTCAGTGGCTAGTTTCCGCCCCTCATTGTACTGAAGCCATAATTTACATAAAGAATACAACTTTTTTCTTGGGGACGCTGTAACCGATTTTCACAAGACAGGGATGATTTTAATCAGCAGGATCAACCCTAGCAGACAGTATGCACAGCAAAATGATCCTGCTGAAAAGGACAATTTAAAGGAAAGTATTAGGTACATTGCTTCATTTGTCAGAAGAAGGGTCTGTAAGTCCACCAAATGTACAAGGTGAGTAAAAAATCTCAGGACACCCTTTTTTTTAAGGAACGAAGGGGAAAATGAAATATCTGAATACCCCAGCAAATAATGGGTGAGGGGGCCTATCTTTTAGGATATGTCCAGAACATGGCTGCCATATTGAAAGCTGCCATATTCGATCAAGGCCAAATTTTTCAATGGGAACGAGGTCAGATAACATATCAGAGAATACCAGAGTTTTCTCAGAAATCAATTGCAATCAGATTTGCAATATCTCATGTGGTTCAAAAATTATCAACACAGAAAGTTGCAACAACAACTGGGAACGTTCCCTGGGATACACAGCTAGTCGACGCGCTCAATGTGTTGAACCACAAGAGGTATTGCAAATCTGATTGAGGCAATCGATTTCTGAGAAAATCTTTGTTGATGTGGTACATGACTCCCTTCCCAATTGAAAAATTTGTCCTTGATCCAATATGATGGCTTTCAAGATGTCGACAATGTTCTGGACATAGCCTAAAAGGTAGGCCCCCTCACCCATTGCTTGCTGGTGTACTTTTTCCCTTGTCTTTCTGAAATAAAAGGGTGTCCTTAGACTTTTGACTCACCCTGTACCATTAGTTTATCCCTGCCATGAACATAATAATCTTGATGTGTTATAGAGGGAGGTTCCAGGCTTGTGAACCCTTGAATAGTTAAACTCCTTTTCTGGAGCACTTAATGCAACCACGTATTCCATGAACACCCAAACATTTGCATGAGCACTATTTAATAGCACCATCTGTACTGTTCTAGCCATTCACAGGGGTAACGTCTGGGCATAATGAAGGCAAAAGAAGGCAGGTTATACATGTACTACCATATAAACCATGGGTAGGCAACCTCTGGCACTCCAGGTGTTGTGAAACTACAACTCCCAGCATGCACACTTGCTCTGCTCTTCTCATAATTCCCATAGAAATGAATAGAGCATGCTGGGAATTGTAGTTTTGCGACAGCTGAAGTCCCAAAGGTTGCTGACCCCTGATATAAACCCACACCCATCACAATGTGATATCATAATACCTTATTATAAAAGAAAATGTTGGCCCTGCTGCATCTGGATTATTTTGACGTATAGTAAATCCTTCCAAAAATCACCTCTTTGTATAGACCGACTTGATATACACCAGATTTTTTTTACAATTTTCTTATCTCCTTAAGGCCCTCTTGAAGAACATTTTTTATTGCAATTTTAAAAGGGTCTCTCAAAGAGGTTTCATGGAATACTGCGTCCATGGAGAAGGACATACAATCTTTACCTTAGCGTGCCATTACTGGCACGAATTGGATTTCGATCCTAATTTCAGCGAAGCTGAATTTCCTCGAGCTTCGTGGTAAAGAATCTATTTTTCCTGAAATGGCGGTAAAAATAAATAAATACTCACCTCATCTATTTGCACATAAATGGGATGTCGCGGCCATCTTGATTGCAGAAACCGCTTGAGATTTCGCACAGTGTCTTCAACCAAGATGGCCACAACGCCCCTCACCGATCTAATGGATAAGGTAAGTGTGTATTTTTTTTTTTTTTACTGGATTAGCCCCTGAAAGGCCTTAATTTTAACCTAACAGTGATAAACACGGCCTCTGAGGGGTTCAATGACAAGGGGCAGCGCAATCGGCGTTTCCCGTCATTATACATTGCTACATATAAAGGAATGTCCTTTTGTGATGAAATAATTCGTCAGCAGCCAAATCTGAAGCAGCCAAATCTAATTTTTCATAACTTCGCTCATCTCTAGCCATTGGCAGTTGACTGATCGAAACAGATCACAATTTTTGGATGCATTTTTTTTGGCCTTAGTGGTGAAATATAAATGGTAAGGAAGCAGCATCTTAACTACTACTTACTGCCGTATAATCTGGTCCTATATAACTCTCAAAAAAGTTAATGTAGAGAACTGTGAATGTGCAGCCACCTCTCCAGTCATACTGGCTGTGATGCAGGGCTTCATTCTTGAGACAGATATGAGTCTCAGAGGTGGGACAAATATTTATAATGGGTATGCCCCTTTAACTATTTTAGTTTGTAAAGTCCTTGATTGACCTAAGCATACTTATGGTTATAACTAAAGATGAGCGAATTTCTCAAAAATTCGAATCCACTTGTTCGACGAATTTTTTATATGTGGCGAATCACGTTTAAAAAACGTCTATTTCCTGGCATCAAGAAGAAGCGCACTCCTTTTACACCATCAGCAGCTAATTCTACATAGATGACCACAGAACCTGTTCTATAAAGCACTTATACAAGTAGAGCCCCCCTGATAGTGGGGAGAGGGTGTGAGCAGTAAGTTTGTGTTGATGTCACAGATTATTTTGACCTTCCTCTGATCCGTCAGAACAATAACCGCCAAAAAACGGAGCCTGTCTGTGAAGCATCCGCCTTCAGTCAGTCAGCATTTGGTCGGTAATCCATCAGTATTGCTAAAGCCAAAAAAAACAGGAGTGGATCCAAAACAGAGATGACACGTGAATGGAATATTTGCATGTCTTCTGTGTTTTGTACCCACTCATACATTTGGCTACCAAATTATAAGCCAATTCTGATGCAAAATAGGGACCATGCCATGCAGGCCTTACAGCTTTTACATAGACAGGACCGTTGTGCGTCTCATTTTTCCTTCCTTCTGACAGATCAGAAGAAGGGTCAAATAAATGATGATGTCAACCAGGCCGAAAGGCAAAATAGTGGCCCAGTCATGAAGTGGGAACGGTGGGAACAGCATGAGAAGTCCACAGAGTGGCCCTATGACATAGTGGTAAGGTGGAAGCAGCATGAGGAGACCACAGAGTGGCCCAATGACAAAGTCTGGAGGCGGCAGCAGCATCAGGAGGAGTCTAAAGAGTGGCACAATGACAAAGTGTGGAGGTGGCAGCAGCATCAGGAGACTACAGAGTGGCAAGGTGACTGTCACGTAAGGAAGGGAAGAGTGCAGCCCTAATATCCACCTGCACCTCTATCCCTACCTACTTGCACGGCCCGTCCTAACTGACGGCGTACAACTTGGTGACGTCCCTAGCTTAGATACATGCAGGGGCCTAAGGATGAAAAAGAGCGTAAACAGAATCAAGGAAGCAAGAGTCATAACCAGGAGGTCATGCAGGTATATAAGGAGAATACAATAACGCGGTCAAGATAATCCGAGGTCAGAAGCCAAGAGGACACATCAAATACAAAGGAGGTAGCGAGGTCGAGGTCACAAACAAAGCCGAGGTCAAAACAAACAAGGTCTACATATACAGATTGCTGGTAAGGGTAGCAAGACCAATCACAGGCAACCTGAGGCCAGCAGGCTGCCTGTTTAAATAACCCCAACAGGTGAGTCACGTGACGTGGCCAGCGTCATGTGACTCGTAGTGTTGATCGAGCACCAAAGTTCTCGTGTGCTCGAGTAGAACACTTTGCGATGCTAGGTTGCTCTACAGAGCACCCGAGCACAATAGAAGTCAATGGGTGATCCCAAGCATTAAACCAGGCACCCCCTGCTCTAAAAAGGGGAGGGTGTCGGGGCTCTAGTTCAGCTTAGGAGTCCCTGCTCCGACTACATATATAGCTATGTCCATATATGGAGTCAGTGCTTGGGGACACCCAATGTATTTATATCTAATTTAGCCTCCATTTCTGAAAAGTTTTTGCCGGGATTTGAACTCACAATCTTCTACATTACACCCAAGAATCTTAACCACTACACTATAGACCTGCATGGCCAGTTACCAAAAAAATATAAAATGTGAGACTTCTGCTATATAGGAATACTTAAGTAATCCTATACAGCAGAAGTCTCATATTTTTATTTATTTTTTAGCAACTGGCCATGCAGCTCTATAGTGTAGTGGTTAAGATTCTTGGGTGTAATGTAGAAGGCTGTGAGTTGAAATCCTATTAGAAATAGAGGCTAAATTTAATTTAAACATATATATAAGTTTTAAGCCATAATATATTTACATATATTATTATATATTTAGAATATATTATATTATAATATATGTAAATATATTATGGCTAAAACATCAGTAGTAGTTACCCACATATTATGCATTCATATATATCAGAAGTATGATTTTATCTCTCTCTCTATATATATATATATAAATATTTTTTTTAGTAATTGCACATATATTTTGTGCCATATATTTCTTACAATTTAAATATAAAATATATAAATTTAATTTAGCCTCTATTTCTAAAATGATTCTGGTGGGATTTGAACTCATAACCTTCTACATTATAGCCAAGAACCTTAATAAAATATGAGACTTCTGCTGTATAGGAATACTTACTATATATATATATATATATACATATATTTTAGCCATACACCTCTATGCACCTCTATAGTTTAGTGGTTAAGGTTCTTGGCTGTAATGTAGAAGGTTGTGAGTTCAAATCCTGCCAGAAAATTTTCATAAATAGAGGCTAAATTAGATTTAAATACACTGACTTGAGCATCACGCTTGAGCACACGTGGTATTTGGCTGAACATTGCATTGTGCCGAGCATATCGATGCTCGAGCCGAACTAGTGTTCGGCCGAGCATGCTTGCTCAACACTAGTGACTCGTATTGCGCATAACACAGCTGAGTGCCGATTCATTGTTATCGGCGCTCATTTTCCCTGTTGCTCATTGTCTAGGGGACGGAGTCCTCGCTCCGCAATGCGCTCGGAATGCTGGTGGCGCTGCGAAGAAAGAGCGTGCCGCTGACTCCCTGTGACAGTACCCCCCTTTCCACAAGGGGCCACCGGACCCATAATCACTGGAGTAGGTTTCTCCGGGTGAGCTAGATGAAATTTTCTCACCGACCTTGCAGCATGCATATTACTAGTCGGCACCCAAGACCGCTCCTCAGGACCAAAACCTCTCCAATAGACCAAATACTGAAAATAATTCCGGACCTTTCTCATATCAATAATCCTAGAGATCCCAAATTCAGGTTAACCGGCGACCTCCACTGTGGGTGGAGATTCCGGTGTAGGGGATACAGGGGACACATACCTTTTGAGTAAAGATTTGTGAAAAACATTATGAATACGAAAAGAGTCAGGCAATCGTAACTTAAAACACACAGATTAATATCAACAACTCATAAGGCCCGATAAACCGTGTTGGAAAATTATTGGAAGGTACTTTCAGAGACAGATTCTTGGTGGATAACCATACTTTATCACCCAACCCAAAATCTACTCCTCGAGAGCACTTTTTATCCGCATTCGTTTTTTTAATCTCTTGAGCTTTTTTCAGGTTCGACTGAACCTGGGCCCAAACTGTGCACAGTTCTTCAGCTACCACATCAGATGGGAATGACAGCTCCCCTCGGCTGAGGTGGTGGAGCCAGGGCCGGCTCCAGGTTCATGTGGGCCCTTGGGCCATAAAGTCTTAGTGGGCCACCTTGTGGCATTTTGCATGGCGCTTACAGCAATGAAACTGCATGTATTATAGATTAAATACCTTACACAGAGCATGCTACAGAGCAGATACAGTATATGTAAAACAGTCCTTATGTGCCTACTTTATTTTCTACCCAGTGTTTCAGTCCCTCAGGTCTACTCACAGATATGTGCCCCCCTCACAGTAGATATGCCAAGATATGCCCCTTCATAGTAGATATGCCAAGATATGTGCCCCCTCACAGTAGATATGCCAAGATATGTGCCCCCTCACAGTAGATATGCCAAGATATGTGCCACCTCACAATAGGCATGCCAAGATATGTGCCCCCATCACAGTAGATATGCCAAGATATGTGCCCCCTTCACAGTAGATATGCCAAAATATCTGCCCCCTCACAGTTGATATGCCAAGATATGTTCCCCTCACAGTAGCTATGCCAAGATATGTGCCCCCTTACAGTACATATGCCAAGATATGTGTACCCTTCACAGTAGATATCCCAAAATATGTGCCCCCTCACAGTTGATATGCCAAGATGTGTGCCCCCTTCACAGTAGATATGCCAACATATGTGCCCTCTTATGGTGGATATGCCAAGATATGTGCCCAGTGCCCCTTCACAGGAAGTGAAAAAAACAAACAATAAATCCTCCTCCCCTCAATCACCTGGCTCCTCCCATGATCTGCACTCCCCATCAGCAGCAGGATACTGTGACACATGGCGCTGCTGTGTAGGAGGAGCAGAGGCTGATTCCCAGCCTGCCCCGCTCCTCCTCCTACACAGGTCAGCAGGACCATGTGTGAGGACATCGTGCTGCTGCTTCTGTGGAGTGCTGGCGGCTCAATGGTGGAGCAGGGAGCTAATAGTTTTCTGCTTCAGTGGCGTGCCTATGGTGTTTGGCACCCAGGGCGGGTCCTTTCTCTGGCACTCCATCCCCCAATACTTGTAATTGTGCCCTCTCACAGTAGTTATGCCCACATTGTGCCCTCTCACAGTAGTTATGCCCTCTCTGTGCCCCTTTCACAGTAGTAATGCTTAACTGTGCCCCCTTCACAGTAATAATCCCCAATGTGTCCCCCTCATAGTAAGAATCCCCATTGTGCCTCCTTCATAGTAATAATCCCCATTGTGCCCCCTTCATAGTAATAATCCCCATTGTGCCCCCTTCACAGTAAAATTGCCCACTATGAATTATTACTTCATTGTAGTAATACCCTCTTGCTACTGTATGTGCTTCCTCCATAGTAGAAATGCCCATTGTGCCCCTTCACATTAGTAATGCCCTCTCCAGAGTAGTAATGCCCTCTGTGCCCCCTTTCCATAGTAATAAAGAACTCTGTGCCCCCTCCATAGTAATGAAGTCTTCTGTGCCCCCTCCATAGTAATAAAGTCCTCTGTGCCCCCTCCATAGTAATAAAGACCTCTGTGCCCCATCCATAGTAATAAAGTTGCAGCGTGCCGGACTGCAGGGAAAACACGTGAGGTGACGGTGGGCCAATGGGGGTAGTAGTTCATTTGTACTCATGGTTAGCAGAGCCTCACTGGGCCGGGAGTGCAGTGGATGAGAAGACAGCACTAAATCTTCCGGGAAACTCTCTGTTGCAAGGAACACCAGAAAGATGTTGGTTGAGGTGCCCTTGATGGTAATGGTGGTGTTTAGGATGCTTTGGTGGCTGGGCCCCTGTGTTTGTGACGCCAGCACCGTAAGGTGCAAATGATGAGTGTAGTAGTGGAAACGATGAGGAGTCAGTTGTTATCAAACAGTAGAACATTTACTAAATCACTTGCCTTCAGGCAGTCAATACAGACACAGTTCATTTGCATGGCATAAGTGAGGACTCATAAATAGGTTCAATTGTATTCCTTTTATCAGTTTAGGCAATTGTCAGTTAAGGAGTTCTCTTTAAGGTTGGGACTTTACAGGAAAGACTTCTGTAGTTATTCTAAGTCCAAACTATAGCACTCTGGTACTAGATATACTGTTCTCTACTTATCTTGAGCTATCCAATAAGGGTGTTTCCCCCTTGTGGCAGGCAAACTCTCTGCGACATTATTTGCAGGATGCTCTCTTGAAGTATTCAGGTTTCCCTTATATCTCGGAAGGCTTCTAGTGAATAAGGACAATTCTGCGCATCAATTATCCATTCGTGTGCCGGCACTCTGAAAGTTGCTCTCAGGCACTTGTGCTGGTAAAGTTCATAGGCTGGATTCAGCTCTAATCCTCACTAGGCTTGCTCTATATTTATAGATCGACTCACTGTCTGGTGCTTGCTTGCTGTATTTGTCTTCTCCAGGCTTAATCAGGGCCCAAAGGAAAGGAAGACAGCTACATGTTGGTTTGGGCCTGTTTCTCTCCTCTATACACTCTACTCTGATACACATACTTCCTGTTCTCTCCTACTACTGAGCTCTAACATACACCTTAAGCTATGTAAATGAGTGGTGCCAGCACCACCTAGGGGCGAATGGGTGAAATGACATTGCCAGCCTGATAATAGGAAATACCATACAATGCAAATAAATAGATAAATAGACAGTGTCCCTTTTACACACATATGTGGGACACTGCAAAGTCCTCTGTGCCCACTCCATAATAATAAAGTCCTCTGTGCCCCCTCCATAGTAATAAAGTCCTTTGTGCCCCCTCCATAGTAATAAAGTCCTTTGTGCCCCCTCCATAGTAATATAGTCCTCTGTTCCCCCTCCATAGTAATAAAGCCCTCTGTGCCCCCCTCCATAGTAATAAAGACCTCTGTTCCCCCTCCATGGTAATAAAGTCCTCTGTGCCCCCTCCATAGTAATAAAGTCCTCAGTTCCCCTCCATAGTAATAAAGACCTCAGTTCCCCTCCATAGTAATAAAGTCCTCTATGACCCCTCTGTATTAAAAACAAAAAAACACAGTAACTACTCACCTTGTCCCGTTCCTGAAGCTCACAGTCCTCTCTTCCCTGCAGGCACAGATCGCTCTGCAGCCCACACAGGCCATCAGCGCAATCCGTGCCTGCAAGCTGAATGGTGGAGCAGGGAGAAGTCTTCCTGCTTCACCATTCTGTGCGCCGTCGGCCTAAAGGAGGGGAGGAGGGCAGGGAGCTGAGTGACAGGACTGCAGCTCCCAGCGCTCCAGCAATGACTGCTTCCATCTGTATTGATGCCCAGCACCGATGATGATGATGATGATGATGATGAAGCCCCTAATTCACCCGGCTCCCAAGTGCAATCAGCTACATCATTATCGAGTACTGTCTGCATGTCACTGATGTCCTCCTCAATGGTCTGTGGGTCAGGAGCCTTCAACACCAGCTTCCACGCCACTCTTCTCATGACTACTTGCCCGCCAACCAGAGGAAGCGGCGGATGTCCCCTCCACATCTTGCCCGGCCAATAGCTGCTGATTGTCCTCTAGTAGCTCGTCCTCGCTGTATAGTGGAGCTGAGCCCACAGCATATAATACTTGTCTGGCTGAGGGAACAGAAAAGGACAGAGGCAGGTTGAGGACAGGTGAGGGCACAGGGCCTGCTCCCGGGCCATGCCAACTAAGGGTTTTGTCTGACGAACCCACCGACTCTTTGCTGGGGGTGTCTGATGTCACTTGGGAGGAAGTGGATGACCGAGTCAAACAATCAAGAACGGTAATTTTCTCACTTCACCACACAACGGCTAATAAGCCCTATTTTTCCCCCACTAATACAAGCCAAAAAGGGTTTTAGAACATATAACTGAACCACTGAAAGGCAAATATATATTATTTTGCCACTAGTACATGCCAAAAAGGGCTGCAATTTTCTCACTTCACCACACAACTTCACCTTTTTTCCCCACTAATACAAGCCAAAAAATGCTTTAGAACATATAACTGCACCGCACAAGGGCAAATAAGACGTAGAAAGATTTACTTGTAATATACTCTGTTAATGGCTGTAACAAACAGCACTTGCACCCTAATAACAAGAACGGTTTGCTGGAATTACAGAGCTGTATAATGGCAATTTGGATCCACAGACAGTGCAGCAAGGTGTAATAGGATTGTTCCTATAACCCAGGCTGTAACCTCCCCTGAACCCTGTTCTACATAAAAGCTGTGGAATAATTCCTCCCTATCCTTTCCCAGAACTTCTTTACAGCAAAATAAAAGTTTTAAAGGCTTTTCTACCACTGTCCCTAGCGCCTGCTGACGTCTCTACCTGCACTAAGTACACTGGAAAATGGCTGAATCCAAGATGGCTGAGGCTATATATAGGGCTGTGACATCACAGGGCTGGCTGGCTGCTGATTGGCAGCCATTTTAGGAAAAAATGCGATTCGTTACCACGAAGCGTGAGGAAATTCGGATTCAGTGCAAATTGAATTTTTCCTGAAAATCGGATCGAATTCCACTTCGTCAACTTCGATTCGCTCATCTCTAGTCGTAACATTGGGACTTCATGCTCCACCACTGAATTTGACTGAAGTTCTGTACTTTCCTTTGCCTTTCCTTAGGCAGCTCTTGCAAACAGGAGGGTCCTAAGAGCTGGGACGGCCAAGAACCAGCCTGGTAACATGTCACGTTCATTATTACATAGGTTATGATATAGTAGGATTAATTAAACATAATTAAATCTTGGATATACCTCGGTTGCAATATTAGGTAAAAAAAAAAATAGCTACACAGGGGACATCATGTATCTAGACGAAGGAATTCCTCTGCTTTGGTTTTCCCACACCTAATTGTGTCCAGACAGTATGATGTTGTGAAGACATACAGATTTGTCTAGAAGAACCCTATTTGCTTTGGTTGTAAAGGGGAACACCAAGGTTTTTGCTAATAAAATGTTCTGCCATTTGGGCTCAGAAGAGGAAGACCCAAATACCACCACAAGTCATGTCTTCTCATTCATTTACCCCTAGACTCAATGTTAAGATTTGGAGCACTGCAGACTTGGTTAGATCCCTTGTTTAGGGATCATGCAAAAATTTACCATGACGGTTACATGGGATGATGTAGGGTAACGTTTTTTTCTTTAAATCGGTTGTCCAGGAGTTTGATACTGGTAGCCTAACCTCAGTATAGGTCATCAATATCAGATCTGCGGGGGTCTGACACCCAGCCCCACTGCCAATCACCTGTTACCTTAGAGTAGTGCTGCAGATATCAGCTCTGTCCGCTGCACAATGGATGGAGGTATAGTTCTGGCATGGACCTACATCGCAGGGGTGCGGGGATTCGCACCTCTGCCGATATGATATTGATGACCTATCCTAAGGACAGGCCATCAATATCAAAATCCTAGACAACCCCCTTAAGGGTTTATCCAGTTTAGACAATATCTTTTTGCTAGAAATGTCCCAAGATTACAAGCTGATCACAGGCTGCTTGGACTCCTAGATGTACTTTGTAAGAGAACTTGGTCGGAAGTGCTCAGTTTCCCTGCAGCACTCCCACAGGAGAAATTAAGCATTACATAGCACTTTTAAAAAATCAATAGACTGCAGTATAATGCATGGATGCTTTTTGTTCTGCAAAGGGAGGGACACTTTTTGTAGACCCCATCTGCTCTGGCTGATTGATGAGGTTCTTGAATTTGGACTTTGTTGAATTCTCTGAGTATTTGAAAAAGGATTTTCTACACCAGATATCCCATTCAACACAAATGGAGTCCACAGCAATTAAAATGCATGTATTCCTGTATTTCCTCTTTAATATAGGTCCTTTACTCCAAGCTGCCTTAATGCTCTCTTCAGACTTAGCTGACGTGTCTCTCTAGCTTCACAGTGGACACGTGCAATTTGGAAGAAGAAATGTTTACTCTTCTTTTTGGATCTGAGCTGTGGCAGACGTTTCTATCACTGGGATTCTCAAGCAGTCTGACTGCTTATGTCATATGGTTGAGCAGCCTGGCGTAGCCGGTGTTTTCCACAGATAGATTCCTTAAAATTGATTTCCATTTCTTTTCCTTTTTTTTCAATTTGCCTAGGCCCATCACATTAATAGGATGGATCCACTGACCTGAAAAATCCAGACACTTTTCCGAAGCTGCATTGTGACTTTCTAATGTCCCTATCCATGTTTTATGAATTTCATTTGGAGAGATAAAAATGGTTCAAAAGACAGGTAAGCAACATAGACGTGATGGTCTTCATCTTATTTGAAAAGTACCTTGAAGTGATACCTTCCCTGTTTTTTAGTAGGTGAGATCAGTAGGATTAGTGAGCCTGTTTGTCCTTTCCTTTGATTGTTTAAGGATTCCTCCAGAGGCAATCTTCTGGTCTTGCTTCATGGCACTGATTTGGCACTTATGGCTTCAGAGTCTCTACAGAACTCGAGGAGACTCTCTATTCCTCGGCCTACTATCACTCATTACAGCCTCTAACCCAGCAAAACTCCCATAATTGACAAGTCCATTGGAGTAATAGTCTCCATCTTACTTGAAAAGTACCTTGAAGTGATGCCTTCCCTTTTTGGTGAGATCAGTAAGAGCAGTGAGCCTGGCTGTCATTTCCTCCAGAGACAATCTTGTAGTCTTGCTCTGAGGCACTCACGTGACACTTATGGTTTTCAGGGTCTCTACAGAACTCGAGGAGACCTTCTGTTCCTCAGGTATACATCACTCATTTCAGCCTCCAAACTAGCGACACTCTAACGATGGTCAAGCCTATAGGTGTGATGATATTCATCTTACTTGAGAAATATCTTGAAGTGAGGCCCTCTCTGTTCTTCATTTAGGTGAGCTCAGAAGGAGTAGTGACCCTGGCTGTTATTTCCAATGATTTTGTGAAGGTTCCTCCAGAGACAATTTTGGGGTTTTGCTTCGTGGCACTGATTTGGCACTTATGGTCTTCAGGGCTTTGATGCACTGAAGAATAGAGAGGAGGTCATAGCAAATGTCAGGGCCCCTATTTGCACCTATTTGCAGATTTTGACCACCCAGGTATCATTTTAATCAGCAGGGTCAACCCTCTGTGCTAGCACGCCTGGTTTAATAGTTGTTCCTGATGACAGGTCCTCTTTAAAGCCTCTAGATTCGAATGTAAAATCTGTAAGAGGGCATCCCACCTACCATGCGTCTTATTCATGTCACTTATATTTCTGCTGTCTTCTTATGTGCACTCTGGCCATGGCGTGACTGCTAAAACCCGCCATAGCTACACCTCTGGTTATCTTAATAGCACTAAAGACAAGATCACAGATTTCCAACGGTGTGTATCCCATGGACAACCATACACAAGTAATGCTCACTGCACACGGTGCTTGAGCCTTAAGTGTAACATTGGGAAAAGTTTCCGGAGTCACCCATAGTCCTATTTTTACAATCGGGTGATGTATGCCTTTTGTTATAGGTAGATGCGCCAGATTTATTTATGGCATGCTCCAATCATTTGCTGCAGACTAATAGCGTAAACCGAGCCAACTTTGATCTGATGTATGGAAGAGAAATGTATCCAGTGTTGGACTGGGGTTCCTTGGACCCACCAGAGGAAATTATTTTTGAGGACCAACTCCTATATAATCAATGATAAATAGACCTTAGTGGCAGGTGACTGACTTCAAAGGCAGCCAATTATTTTTTTTCTGGACCTTTTGGGGCCCACTATGGTATCAGAGTTGGGCCCACTGGGGGATCCTTTGGTACTCTGTTTGGCCAGTCCAACGACGAAAGGCCATCAATATGTAAAACTTCTTTAAGGTCAGAGGTGCCTCCAGTTCGTTCTCTCCTTTCTTCCGCTTCTATAGTTTTCTAATTTCTATTCCACCTACAATACATCCATTGCGCCGCGCATCCCCCACCCCTATCTTGACGACGCTGTTGCTTGCCTCAGCCGATGATCCCCTTGCTTCCTGTTCATGCTAGAATGAGTTAATTCTCATGCAGTCGAATAGGGTGCCTTAATGCGCCATGAAAGCAGTTCTCCGCTATATTACATAAAACGCCGTCTGTATATTGTGGATGCCTTTGATTGCTTAATTTTTTCTCATTTATATTTTTTTTATTTGATTTTATTTTTTTATATTTTTTTTTATATCCCTATGAATTAAAATCCCCAATGTAAACAGTTCATTTCAAGCAATTGCATCGCATTTGCATCTATATTAATTTCATGTTATTGCAGCTCCGGCATTAGCTTCTGGTGATTATCCATGCAACAACACCCATTTTACTTAATCATTGATGTGCAGAGTGTAAGCCGTGTACCAGTAATGACACGCATTGGGAGTTCATTAAAAAACCAATGTGCAAAAAAAATAAAAATGAAAATCCCTATGAACAGCCTGTGTATTGCCGGCGGAGACTTGCTGTTTATTTAAGGGATGATATATGAGGGATGACCAGGTTTAGCTTGTGTGGGCCTCACAACTCTGCACCCGTCCTCTGATCCACTACAGTGAGGGTGGTTGAGTTTATTTTTTTATTTCATTTTTTTTTTTCAATTTTTTATTTTATTTTTAAAGGATGCCAAGGCAAACCGTGCCCAGCTGGATCCTGATCAAAAGAGCGGACTGCTTTAGTAATGTCTTCCTTCTTTGAAAGCGACTGCTTTGTGGAAGGCTTTACAAGACAATAGCTGAAGAGACATACAAGAAATAACCTTGAGTTTGGCTCGGTGTCCCTGCATGCCGGCTCTCTGGGGGAATTACAGCCTGGAGGTGGGATGAATTGAGAATGCGGAGAGAGCTCGTCTCCATTGTATTTGTATGCTGGGGAGGGAAAGGACAACATGCTGTATAGATGAAATTAGGTTTCGTGGAAAAGAAGCAGCTTCGCTTGACCAAGAACATCTGTATGTATAGGTGGTGAAAGGGTGAACAGGTATGGATGACAGCCATGGGACGTGGGTCCGTCTTATTCTTTCAGTTGGATCAAAATGCATTTAAAGGGAGAATGTCTTGTTGAAAATGCAGTGTAAATTGCAGGCGGCATGGTACAGAGAAGGAGGAGCTGAGCAGATTGATATATAGTTTTGTAGGAAAAAAATCAGTAGAAGTTAATTAAATCTGTCCTCATCCTGGGCCTAGGAGTCCAGTGGGCAGCCCTATCGATGATTAACATCTATCTTTTTATAGGGAGTCCTTCAAGGAAGGCTGTACTGTATGACTAAAGTACGTCTGCTCTGTCAGAAGGAATATGGCAAAACCTTAGAATCCTCACGACAGAGATATCTGCCCATGATTGATAGGACCACCCGCTGGACTTCAAAGCATAGAAGGAGCAGAGATGTAAATTAATGAAATACCAACTTCTACTGAATCTTTTCCAACAGTCCTATATATCAATCTGCTCAGCTCCTCCTGATCTATAACATGCCGCCAACAGATTTGAATTCATGTACAATGTGACAGCTGCCCTTTAAGTTATTGATATTGGCCGGAGCCTGAAAATAGGGGAGCTGGAATATGGGCAGATATAAGGATACAGGGTATTGAAAAAAAATTAAGGGAATCCTACTTAAAGAGGACCTTTCATCAGGATAAAAAATGTGAACTAAGTATGCCGACATGTAGAGCGGCGCCCAGGGATCTCCCTGCACTTACTATTATCCCTGGGCGCCGCTCCATTCGCCCGGTATAGGCTCAGGTATTCTCTTTTACTTGGATATACTAGGCGTATCCCAGGCTGTAGCGCTGGCCAATCGCATCGCACAGCTCATATCCTGGGAGTTTTTTTTCTCCCAGGCTGTGAGCTGAGCGCTGCGATTGGGCAGCGCTACAGCCTGGGATACGCCTAGTATATCCAAGTGATACTAGGCTCCGCCTAGTAGAACCAAGTCACAGAAGATACCGGAGCCTATACCTAATAGTAAGTGCAGAGAGATCCCTGGGCGCCGCTCGACATGTCAGTATACTTAGTTCCCATTTTTTACCTTGATGAAAGGTCCTCTTTAAGCTGATGGAGATGGTTGGCATGGTGCGCTGTCACTTTCTTCATTGTATAGAAATATCTAGATGCTATCATAAAAGAACTTCTCTAGGATATTATTATTTATGGCCTAATCTCTGGGTCAACAGGAAGTGGTCAACAGCTGGTAGTTCTGGCACCAACTTCCAGCAATGGAGCTTCAATGAATTAGCTGATTGCCGGAGGGGCCTGGCAAGGGCAGACTGGGAACTGAAAGTGGTTCTGGAAAAAACCTAAAAGTGGCCCCCATGTTGTAGGCGGGTCCAAATTGACAGAAGGCAGAGCAACAGAAGGAGGCAAGGCCAACAGAAGTAGACAGAGCAAGCATTACCCTAGTGGAGCACAAAAAACTGCCCCAGGAAAACCAAATACCATAGTGCAGCACAAAATATTGCCCCACCAGTACCAATTACCGCAGGGCAACATAAATGAGTGCCCCAGCAGAAACAAATACTATGGTGGTATACAAAATACTGCCTCAGCAGAAACAAGTACTACAGTGCAGGGAAAAATACTTCCCAAGAATAATACAGTACTACAGTGCAGCACAAAAATACTGCCAGTCCTGCTCCAGAGGATGGTGATGCAGTTGAATTCAGGAGGACACCTGTGGATGCTGGCCAGGTGTATAAGTACCTGATGCTCTTAGCATTAGTTAAGAACATTAGATCGTTATATACCCGGCCAGCAGCTGTGAGAAGGGCTTGTGTGGCCCCCTGAGCATTGGCCCACTGGGAAATTTCCCTGTATGGTCTATGGCCAGTCCACCCCTGGTGCTGGGTGTTGGACCCCCGCAGATTGATATTGATGACCTATCCTGAGGACAGACCATCAATACCAAAATCCTGAACAACTCCTTATAAACAGAAATAAAAGTACATTCCCGTGTGTCTAGTTTCCATGATAGCGATGCAAGTGTTCGCTAAGACCCATGGCGTAAAAACAAGATCTTTTAGTTGCTGGTAGAGATTTTTTTTTGTTATATAAGGTGAATCTGATTTTTAAAAATACCGGACCAGCAAAGTGATAAGTATTTCCTGTAATACTCCGCAGACTGAGGGTTTGCATTAATACATCTGCAGCGGCCTATTGCCAGTGCCTGCGGATCCCTTTCCCGTTAAGAAGTATTTACGATTATATGTCCCTCTGTTAGAGCAAGTAGTCGTGAAGCCAGTTGCAGTTACGCAACGACGACTTGGAGCCCCTTTTAAGTAGATGGTGTTGGTACCCAGGTGTAGGATTGCCAGAGTGGTGTAGAGTGGCCTACTATGTCTCCACAGATGTATGCATGTGTCACAGTGCTCCTACCTGGATATCCTTGGATCCCAGACGAAGTGTAGTCCGAAGCAAGTGCAAAAAGGGGTTGTTGAACTTGGGTTATGAATAAGTAGAATAAATGGAGTCCAGATTTTGTAGTAACTTTAAACACAGCTTTACTTTGCATAAACGGTAATTCAAACAGTTTACAAACTTTATCTTGCACATCAGCAGGTATTGGCTTAACTCTGGCAGACAAACTCTTCTGCAACAATCTCAGCTCTACTATTCTGTAGCTTTCTCAGCCCTGCTATGCTGGCTGGGTTAAATAGGAACTTTTGCTCTTCTGCTGGAACTTAGCTATATGCAGTCTGTCTCTTACTGTAGTCCTAGGGATCTTTCTTCCTGGCATCAAGCTCTCTTAGCTTGGGAGGCAATGCAAGCCTAGGAGAGGACAAGCAACCATGTAGGCTTCAGAGGCAGGGCCTCTGGGCCCAGCAGAGCAGACAGTGCTCTGCTTGCGACACACAACCTTCCCTTAGGAAGGGGTATACTAGACTGACTAGAACTAACTAACTCCTCCCTCTCTAGAGAGGGCTGGAATGAATAGAAGGTTCCACTCCAGGGAAACTAGCTCTGCCAAGATTGCCGCCGTCTGCTGGTGAACCAGGCACATAACACTTGAACATTGCATTACAGGGAAATACATATGCACAAAATGCAGGACATGGCAATACATATTCAAGATGACACAGGATGCACCATAAGAGATAGTGGGGGCCCAACAAAGGTGGTAATGCCACTCTGGGGCGTTCAACATCTGATGTACTGTAAAAAAAAAAAAGAAGCAGTTCTGTTCTGAAGGCGACTTCTCTGACAGCGTTGAGTCATCTACTTTTGAGTCACCTCCTACAGTCTTGCTCTTGATTTGAACCATGTTTATTAAAAAGATTAGGAATGAACACTGAAGACATTTTTGAATGTAAAGTATGGGTGCAACCTCATGGTGTGACATGCATCCAGGCCGTGCCCACCCCTGGCGATGAATGGCCACATGAGTTTGCTGCAAACTCATCCGCCCATTGGTTACCAAAAGTGGGCTAAGCTTGGATGCATGCAGCCAGCCACGCCGTGAGTTCACGGCCTTAGGCTGCATTCACAGTATCCGTTTTGCGCTCTGCAAATCGTGGTTCCATAAATTACAGATGGGGTCTTTGTGCATTCCGCACTTTTCGTGAGGCCTATTGAAAAAATGACTATTCTTGTCCGCAAACCAGACACAGGCATGTTCCATATTTTGCGGCAGGGCCACATGGATGTGTCAGCCCATGGATGACATCCGTGCACTGTCCGCATTTTTGGCTGCATAATAGAAATTAAAAGATTCCCTTTCAATCTGCAAAAAATGCGTATAGGACGCCGACCAAAATATGCTCGTGTGAATGTTGCCTTAGGCAGATTCAAGGTCCACTGGGCTGGGAGTCTCTATCACCAAATACACCTAGAGCAGATCAGGTACAATGGGTCACACCTAAAGCATTAGCTTAGAAATGTGACAGATAATCAAATTTAAAGGGTTTGTCCAGATTTAGATAAAAACATGATTGACTTCTTCCAAAGACCTACATTCACTTCAATGGATCATGTTCTGTCTTGATGGACAGCACCAGACGAGAGGACAATGCCGGAACGTGGCCCTGTCTATCGATAAGATGTGGATGGGGCTGGCAGAGGAAGAAGGTGGAGCAAGGGTGCACAGAGTTACGTGCTCCCTTCCTCAGTGCACTTAACAGCTCATTTACATATTAATTAAAGCATTTTTTCTTTAGCATTTTTTTTAAAATCTAGAATGAATCAACGGATCGATAAGTGAAAAGTATCATTCAATTCGGCTGAGGTAGACTGACAAGCCACTGTGCATGGTGTAAGGGTCCATTCACATGACCTTATCTCTGGGTCCGCATCCGTTCCGCAATTTTGCAGAATGGTTGATGACCCATTCATTTCAATGGGCCCGCAAAAAATGGGGATAGCAGACCTTTTCGCGGGCCCGCAAAAAAGATAGATGGATGTAATACTCTTGTCCGCAATCACAGACAAGAATAGGCATTTCTACTATAGGGCTGGCCGTGTGCATTCCGCAAAATGTCAGTACCCGTGTTTTGCGGATACCCAATTTGCATGCTGCAAAAGACTTATGGTCGTGTCAATGGACCCTAACAATGTATCTACTTTTGACAGACTCCATTTAAAAGTCGAAAACTATGCATATATGGAGGGTGGGTGCTCAGAAAAATTTACACTAATGGGATCAAGACATAGTATGGTGCAGTTAAGTATAACGTAAAAAAACAAACAAAAAAAAAAACAGACATGAAATAAAATATTTTTTACATTTTTATATATTTTTTGTTACTGAAAGTTTTTCTCCATTTTCGGAAAAAAAAAAGATAAATAACTGGAAATACTGACATTACAGATCGGTCACATTTGCAGTTTGGCAGCTTCTTTTGTTGGAACGTCGTGCATTTGCTCTATGTTTAGCTCGTCTCACCTTTCTATACTTGGCAGCAGATGGATATATTTATATGAGTGTCATGGCGGCAAACGTGATTTGTTTGTTATCAAAGTGCACATTAGAAAAAAAGCTCAGAACGCAAACATTATGGTGAGCTGAAAAGTAATAGATCCTTTCCGGGTACAAATTACTGTAATGATAAAAAAGAAGCACTTATGAGAATATTTTGATGTTTCAGACAGGTCCCAGGTGTGCTTTTCGACATAATCACATATCATGAAATTCTGCTCTCGCTGGAGCTTGGAATCCTGGGTAATGAAATGCAAATGAGCAAAAACTGACTGTCACATTTTTATGATGGCTTTGAAACAGTTTCCCAGGACAGTAGTTGTAATAATACTAAAACAGATACAAAATCATATGTTGCCTTTGGCCTGGACCTTATAGGAAACCGAAGCCTCTGTATTCTTTGAAATTCCTAATATATTAAATATTGAACAATTCTAAGGAGGCAATGGTCATATAATTTCTTCAAGATTACCTTTTTAATATAAACCCATTAATGTCACAGTACAGAGATAATAAACACAGTGATGTCACAGAACAGAGAGGATAAACACAGTGATGTCACAGTGCAGGGATAATAAACACAGTGATGTCACAGTACAGGGATAATAAACACAGTGATGTCACAGTACAGGGATAATAAACACAGTGATGTCACAGTACAGGGATAATAAACACAGTGATGTCACAGTACAGGGATAATAAACACAGTGATGTCACAGTACAGGGATAATAAACACAGTGATGTCACAGTACAGGGATAATAAACACAGTGATGTCACAGTACAGAGATAATAACCACAGTGATGTCACAGTACAGAGATAATAAACACAGTGATGTCACAGTACAGGGATAATAAACAGTAATGTCACAGTACAGAGATAATAAACACAGTGATGTCACAGTACAGAGATAATAAACACAGTGATGTCAAAGTACAGGGATAATAAACACAGTGATGTCACAGTACAGAGATAATAAACACAGTGATGTCACAGAACAGAGATAATAAATACAGTGAAGTCACAGTACAGGGATAATAAACACAGTGATGTCACAGTACAGGGATAATAAACACAGTGATGTCACAGTACAGGGATAATAAACACAGTGATGTCACAGTACAGGGATAATAAACACAGTGATGTCACAGTACAGAGATAATAAACACAGTGATGTCACAGTACAGGGATAATAAACACAGTGATGTCACAGTACAGGGATAATAAACACAGTGATGTCACAGTACAGGGATAATAAACACAGTGATGTCACAGTACAGAGATAATAACCACAGTGATGTCACAGTACAGAGATAATAAACACAGTGATGTCACAGTACAGGGATAATAAACAGAGTGATGTCACAGTACAGGATAATAAACACAGTGATGTCACAGTACAGGGATAATAAACACAGTGATGTCACAGTACAGGGATAATAAACACAGTGATGTCACAGTACAGGGATAATAAACACAGTGATGTCACAGTACAGAGATAATAAACACAGTGATGTCACAGTACAGGGTTAATACACACAGTGATGTCACAGTACAGGGATAATAAACACAGTGATGTCACAGTACAGGGATAATAAACACAGTGATGTCACAGTACAGGGATAATAAACAGTGATGTCACAGTACAGAGATAATAAACACAGTGATGTCACAGTACAGGGATAATAAACACAGTGATGTCACAGTACAGAGATAATAAACACAGTGATGTCACAGAACAGAGAGGATAAACACAGTGATGTCACAGTACAGGGATAAAAAACACAGGGCCAGATTTATCATTACTCTTGCAGTTCACTCCACTTTCAAAGAAGGCGTATGTGTATTTGAGTCAAGTCAAATTTATCATGGGCTCTTTCAGAGGTTGATAAATCTGGTGTATTTCTGGTTCCTAGTTGTATTTTGGCTTTGTCTTTGGAAAAGTCGTAATTTTAAAAAAGTGATTTTGTCAAACATAAGCATGGTTATGAGTGAAGTGAGTTTGCGCAATTTTTTGCGATTTTTTTGCGACTATTTAAAAAGTCGCAATAATAAATCTGTCTTGCAAGTGATTTACATACGACAAAACGCCCATAAACTTGGTTTTGGAGTGAGTGGCGTAAGTCTCCAAAAAGTAGCAAAAAATTGCGCAATTTGGCTTTTTGCGCAATTTTTTGCGACTTTTCAACTCCAGAAAAGTGACTTAGGCTAATGATAAATCTGGCCCACAGTGATGTCACAGTACAGAGATAATAAACACAGTGATGTCACAGAACAGGGATAATAAATACAGTGATGTCACAGTACAGGGATAATAAACACAGTGATGTCACAGTACAGAGATAATAAACACAGTGATGTCACAGAACAGAGAGGATAAACACAGTGATGTTACAGTACAGGGATAATAAACACAGTGATGTCACAGTACAGGGATAATAAACACAGTGATGTCACAGTACAGAGATAATAAACACAGTGATGTCACAGAACAGAGAGGATAAACACAGTGATGTCACAGTACCGGGATAATAAACACAGTGATGTCACAGTACAGAGATAATAAACACAGTGATGTCACAGAACAGAGATATTAAATACAGTAATGTCACAGTACAGGGATGATAAACACAGTGATGTCACAGTACAGAGATAATAAACACAGTGATGTCACAGAACAGGGATAATAAATAAAGTGATGTCACAGTACAGGGATAATAAACACAGTGATGTCACAGTACAGGGATAATAAACACAGTGATGTCACAGTACTGGGATAATAAACACAGTGATGTCACAGTACAGGGATAATAAACACAGTGATGTCACAGTACAGAGATAATAAACACAGTGATGTCACAGTACAGGGATAATAAACACAGTGATGTCACAGTACAGGGATAATATACACAGTGATGTCACAGTACAGGGATAATAAACACAGTGATGTCACAGAACAGGGATAATAAATACAGTGATGTCACAGTACAGAGATAATATACACAGTGAGGTCACAGAACAGGGATAATAAATGCAGTGATGTCACAGTACAGGGATAATAAACACAGTGATGTCACAGTACAGGGATAATAAACACAGTGATGTCACAGTACAGGGATAATAAACACAGAGATGTCACAGTACAGGGATAATAAACATAGTGATGTCACAGTACAGAGATAATAAACACAGTGATGTCACAGTACAGAGATAATAAACACAGTGATGTCACAGTACAAGGATAATAAACACAGTGAACGTCACAATACAGGGATAATAAACACAGTGATGTCATAGTACAGAGATAATAAACACGGTGATGTCACAGTACAGAGATAATAAATACAGTGATGTCACAGTACAGGGATAATAAACACAGTGATGTCACAGTACAGAGATAATAAATACAGTGATGTCACAGTACAGGGATAATAAACACAGTGATGTCACCGTACAGATATAATAAACACAGCGATGTCACAGTACAGGGATAATAAACACAGTGATGTCACAGTACAGGGATAATAAACACAGAGATGTCACAGTACAGGGATAATAAACATAGTGATGTCACAGTACAGGGATAATAAACACAGTGATGTCACAGTACAGAGATAATAAACACAGTGATGTCATAGTACATGGATAATAAACACAGTGATGTCACAGTACAGGGATAATAAACACAGTGATGTCACAGTACAGGGATAATAAACACAGTGATGTCACAGTACAGGGATAATAAACACAGTGATGTCACAGTACAGGGATAATAAACACAGTGATGTCACAGTACAGGGATAATAAACACAGTGATGTCACAGTACAGGGATAATAAGCACAGTGATGTCACTGTATGGTGATAATAATCATAGTGATGTCACAGTGCAGGGATAATAAACACAGTGATGTCAAAGTACAGGGATAATAAACACAGTGATATCACAGTACAGGGATAATACACACAGTGATGTAACAGTACAGGGATAATAAACACAGTGATGTCACAGTACAGAGATAATAAACATAGTGATGTCACAGTACAGGGATAATAAACACAGTGATGTCACAGTACAGAGATAATAAACACAGTGATGTCACAGTACAGAGATAATAAACACAGTGATGTCACAGTACAGGGATAATAAACACAGTGATGTCACAGTGCAGGGATAATAAGCACAGTGATGTCACAGTACAGGGATAATAAGCACAGTGATGTCACTGTATGGTGATAATAATCATAGTGATGTCACAGTACAGGGATAATAAACACAGTGATGTCACAGTACAGGGATAATAAACACAGTGATATCACAGTACAGGGATAATACACACAGTGATGTAACAGTACAGGGATAATAAACACAGTGATGTCACAGTACAGAGATAATAAACATAGTGATGTCACAGTACAGGGATAATAAACACAGTGATGTCACAGTACAGAGATAATAAACACAGTGATGTCACAGTACAGAGATAATAAACACCGTGATGTCACAGTACAGGGATAATAAACACAGTGATGTCACAGTGCAGGGATAATAAGCACAGTGATGTCACAGTACAGAGATAATAAACATAGTGATGTCACAGTACAGGGATAATAAACACAGTGATGTCACAATACAGGGATAATAAACACAGTGATGTCACAGTGCAGGGATAATAAACACAGTGATGTCACAGTACAGAGATAATAAACATAGTGATGTCACAGTACAGGGATAATAAACACAGTGATGTCACAGTACAGAGATAATAAACACAGTGATGTCACAGTACAGAGATAATAAACACAGTGATGTCACAGTACAGGGATAATAAACACAGTGATGTCACAGTACAGAGATAATAAACACAGTGATGTCACAGTACAGGGATAATAAACACAGTGATGTCACAGTGCAGGGATAATAAGCACAGTGATGTCACAGTACAGAGATAATAAACATAGTGATGTCACAGTACAGGGATAATAAACACAGTGATGTCACAGTACAGGGATAATAAACACAGTGATGTCACAGTACAGGGATAATAAACACAGTGATGTCACATTACAGGGATAATAAGCACAGTGATGTCACAGTACAGAGATAATAAACATAGTGATGTCACAGTACAGGGATAATAAACACAGTGATGTCACAGTACAGGGATAATAAACACAGTGATGTCACAGTGCAGGGATAATAAGCACAGTGATGTCACAGTACAGAGATAATAAGCACAGTGATGTCACTGTATGGTGATAAAAAACACAGCAGGGACATAAAAGGCAAATAGGGGATCCTACTTCACTATGACCATCTCCAGTCCCACAGCTACCGCCATGCTTCTTATATGATTAGTGGAAAACCATGTCACACAGTTTTTTCTACACACCTGAAGACAAGTTCCTAATCATGTAAGTGGGTGAACATGGCCGTGATATCATTTATCACACAGGTTTCCTCCAAAAGTCTGAACAGAATTTTTATCAAATTCACCAACTTTTTTTTATTGCTGAATTTTAAAGAAATCCCACCCAAATTTACAGACTACAGTCTGCCCTCCCTACTAACTCAGGTTTATTATGAGGGTAGTGATCAGCATGTGACGTCTATAGGGAAACAGCTAGAAATGAAAATGACAGTAGCTGGTAGTAAAGAGAGACAGTGTCTGTAGAGTGGTATGGAGTCTCTAATGGCATGGTGTTACATTGTATCTCTGTGAGATGGATGCCGGAACACTAAAGCCTGCTCTCTAGAGTGCAACATATACTCCACTTATTTTCCATTCTCTATCTGCCAGGAAACATATTCCAGCCAAAAGCTTTCTATTGTCCTTTATTGTATCATCATTTCCCAGTGTTTAGATAACATCGAGCAATTCACTTTATGGGACAGCGGGACATTTCTCTTCTTAACAACAATGAAAATGCTTCTCACAGGACTTCAAAGTGCGGGAGGGCAGCATTGCAGGCCACATAACACTGCGCTGCCTGCCTGAGAATACATCAACGCAAGTGCAGGTGACTTCCAAGCCTCGAAAGCATTTCAATATACAGAACACATTCTAATGAAGACAACCCATGTCCGTTTTGCCTACTAGGGCACATGGACATCATCAAAGAGGGTCTTCTATTGGAAACCCCCCTAGACAAGCCATAACGAACATGTGCTTTTTTAAGACCAGTTCCCATTATGGTGGACTTGAACCTTCCACGTCTTCTTGACGCCATATAATACATTTCCTCTGTAGCATAAGGCACCTCGCTAGAGACCTCACAATTCAGATGAATGGCTTTCCATGAAAAACCCATTTGAGCTAACCAAAGCAATAGGGTCATAGGTGGGGATACTGATGAGACATACATTTTCCATCTAAACCTTCTGGACCATTCTCCCAGTTCTGCGACAATTCTTCCTTGACCTGAATAATCTAAGGCACATTCATTGATAGGGACCAGCAGCCTTAACATAGTTTTCCACTAATCAAAACTTATCACCTAGACACAGCATTGTCTGACTGGTGGAGGTCCGACCGATCACAGAATATGCTTTCCATACCCCCCCTTTGAATGGAGCATTGGTAGAGTATGCACATTGCTGAATCTATGGGATTCAGGTACTTTCTATAAAAATAGGTCATGAGGAACTAAATGCAGTGGGTCAAGTGTGCCTCTGGAAACATGGAATTGACAGTCACTGGGTGTAGTGACACGTGACCCCAAGCGAGGGCCGGAGTGCGGTGAACACAGAGGTGGACCAAAGGAGCTGGAACAAGCGGTAAGTATGTTTCCCTCTATGGGTCCAGCTGGTAGGGGGGAACACACAGGTTAAAAAGTGGAACAAACCCTTTGAGAGACATATCTTTAGGTAAGCAAGGGAGGATGATGTAGGTAGGTGTGGATTTAAATTCATGTGGTTGGCTCATTTCTCATCAATGTCTCTTTATCCATGAATTTAATATTGATGATGACCGGTCCTGAGGATAGGTCATCAATATCAGATCAGCAGGGGTCCGACTCCAGAGACCCTGCCTATCAGCTGTTGGAGGAGGCCACAGTGCTCTGTGAATGCTTAGGCCTCTTCCCAGGACAATGACGTCACAATACATCGATCACGTGACCTAAGCGCAGCTCAGTCCCATTCAAGTGATAGCATACCAAGCGCAACCGCTATCCAATGTATGGTGCAGTGCTTGGCGAACTGCGAAGAGACAGCTGTGGTCACCGGACCTTCTCCTCCTCTTCAAACGGGGTGCCAGAAGTCGGACCCCTGCTAATCTGACACTGATGATCCATCCTGAGGATTGGTCATTAGTATCAAATTCCTGGACAACCTCTTTAAGGTCCTGAGTTCAACTGCTACTGTGGAGACATCTACATGGATTTGTGTATTCTCCTAGAGCCTCTTGTAGTCCACAGGGTAGTCTGAATCCTTTCCTGATTTCCACGGTGTGTGACCTAGAGAATACTGTAACTTAGATAGTGACCGACCAACATATTCTCTATATAGAGCCACCAAATATGTCTTCAGTCTTTTACAAAGTTTCGCTTCACGATCTTGGTTTAGAACTCAAGGATCAAACTTAGTTTCCAGAGGGACTTTCAAGGATAAAACCTGTTGGTGCCTCTGAAAATGTCAATTTTTATTTCTCAGCATGTTCTAGGTCATAACTCCTGGAAATACAAGCTCTTATGAAGAGAAACACAATATGTCTTTTATTAAATAAAGGAGGGTTAATCACTGAGGCTGACGCACTTTTACTTAGGTCTCCAAAGTCCTTTGTGTGCATTGTTTCTTATTGTACGACGCTGTGAGATATTTCTATTCCTTCTAATAAAAGGGAAAACATGAATTTCTTCTTCTCCTTCAACTTCTTAGCAAATGTCAGTCACTGAAAAGGGAACATTAACTCTATTTACGCTTGCAGCTTATTTTACTTTTAGAAATGGCCAGAAAACAGTAGAAAATCACAGTTTTACACAAAGTGGGTCAGTCTAAAATGGTAGGTCTCCTTGACAAACACAATAATTTTATCATGATGTATATTTCTTTTCATATCATATATTATTAAAAAAAGAATAAAAATATATGGCCAAGTTAGTGAATACAACATGAGATTCCTTCTCTCGAGATATACATACTGTATAGTATATATACATGGGGATTGCCTGCTTTGGACTCTTTGTAAGAAGACACCCCTGATGGTAAGCTGGTGGTGTTGTAATTCCTGACAATTCATTTTAATTTGTTGAGAACCTGGCACCTACAGCTCCCCCACAGGGGAATGAAACATGCCATGGTTCTTATTGAAATCAATGGGCTGCCAGTATAATGTATAGCCATACTGGGTCCTCCAGAACTTGAGATACTGTTGTTAATTGATCATAATTTATATTCTGGAGCAAAGAACGGCTCCAAAGCAAGTGTTCAATTTCCCTGTAGCTCCCCCACAGGTGAAAATAAGCATTACACGGTTCCCATTGAAATCAATTGGCTGCCAGTATAATGTATAGCCATACTGGGTCCTCCAGAACTTGAGATACTGTTGTTAATTGATCATAATTTATATTCTGGAGCAGAGAACTGCTCCAAAGCAAGTGTTCAATTTCCCTGCAGCTCCCCTACAGGGGAAAATAAACATTACACGGTTCCCATTGAAATCCATTGGCTGCCAGTATAATGCAGGGCATACTGGTTTCTAGGACCCAGCAAACCCATTTTAATTACAAATGTCTCGCCTGTCGGAGAAAATGATTGATATATACTTACCTTTCCAAAGTCACTGGCCTCATGGCGCTACATTTTCTGAAAATACATCTTCTGCCAATGTTATGTATCTTAATGGGTTTCAGACCTGGGCTATAGATGGGACATCACTTCCACTGTGGATAAGGCCAGAACTATTCCTCTCCCTGGCTCATGTGCAAACTCCTGAATCCACCTCGTCTGCTCAAGGACCAGTTATGGGAAAAGTTCTGGCCCCATCCACAGTGGAAGTGACGCCCTGCCCATAGCCCAGGCTGGAAAGTTGGTAAAGAACTTAACATTGGTGGAGGATGGATTCTTTGAGAAGAGCAGGGTCACATGACTGACCGATCCATGCAACTTCAGAAGGTTCAGCACAGTATATTGGAAACTGTGTCCTACAGATGTGTACAGTGTGTAGGTAAGGTGGGTTTACGGGACCCGGTGAGTTCCAGAAAACCCCTTTAATATCCGACCCGTAGGTCAGTTTCCATTTGCAGGAAAAATTCCATTGCATGGGTATGAGGTTTGCTACATCTTATAAATATGCTTAGCAGTAGCGTAAACTGTTGCAAACCTTACCTGCGCAAATCTTCAACAGTTCTGCAACGTGTGAAGTCAAGGCCAGAAGTGTAAGTGCGGCGGTAGCAGTTACATTCTGCCGTGGTGCCTTAGGGGGCTCAAAATCCCCTCTTTACGTCAGAAGACCCTGCTGTTATAACTAGCACATTATACATGGGGGGCCCTCGGAGCAACGCTGTACGATTCACGCCACTGTATGTCTCTGATAAAAGGAACACAAAGATGCACCATTCATGCTCTTGGGTATTAACATGCTGCGTTAACACATGCACATAATAACAGTACATGTAAAATGCCAGCACAGTGTGTGGCTGAGCATGTTTTATTGGAATTATGCACTAATGGATATGAAGATAATCCCAGCTGTTAACCTGGAGGTGACAATATTGTCAGCTTGCATCTTGTGCAGGTTGTAATAATAAGTTGCGAATCCCATGTGTGTGTGTTATTTTCTCATTACACAACTAATAGACTTTATTACACAAATGTATTTTTCTGCTTCGCTGTATTTAAATGACTCTGGGAATTCCACGGCGAGTTATACTATAATAGGCTGTGATAAGGCGTGCTACTATTAGCCACTTTTTTTTAATCGTGTTTGTGAGCGAAGAACATTACACGCAGCGTATGTCTAAAATCTCACAAGGCTAAAGGTTAAACGGTCACATGGTGAAATATACGGAGGCCAAAGCATCTGGGGTCATTGTGAGCGGCTGTTAAGCTTTAGGCGATGTTCACACGATGACATTTGTCGCGCGACACAAAGTCGCACTATTGTCGCGCTACAATCTTTATAATGGGAGTCTATGGTGTCGCATTGCGACATGCAACATGCTGCGACTGCGACGCGACAGTTGCAAAAAATCCATTCAAGATGGGTTTTTCTGCGACTGTCGAGTCGCAGACGCAGCATGTCGCATGACTCCCATTATAAAAATTGTCGCGCGACAAATGTTGCAGTGAAGTTGTGCCCTATTTGTCGCGCGACAAATGTCGTCGTGTGAACGTAGCCTTATATTGCTGATATCAGGTTACTGGAAGGTATGAGATGGCGGAAGCAACCAGCAATGGTCAGGGATATGGCATGATGGTGGGGAAGGGAAGGGGGGAGAACCCCGGTTCAAGCATAAGCTGCACTCGTGAAATGTTGGAGAGTAGAAGATCATGTTAAAGTTGTCAGAGGGTGGAGCAGTATATAAAACCTTGTCTGTATAGGTAGATAGATTTGCAGCACTTCCATAACATATAATCTGAATCAGGGAACGAGTCACATCTCAGCTTCTTAATGCATAGAAAATACAAGACATTACCGCAAATGCAAATGGACAAAGTTGTAAGTGGGTGCTCATCGTAAACTGGTGACTAATATAGACATATACATTTTTGTCCAGGGCCGTACACAGGTATCTTGAGGCTCCAAAGCAAAACTTAGTATGGCTCCCCAAGTGAGATTTCTGATGAATTTATGAATACTTTTGCAATGAGTAAAAAAAAAACTTCTGCGCTTACTTGCTTGCTTTATCTGAAAAATCGGAACAGGAACTTTATAAATTTGGTGCTCTTTGTGAACACCATATTTCTCAAAGTATTTACCACAGACAACTGGCACACATATGTTATTAAATCTCTCCCCGCCCGGCTCTAAATCATCCGTTCATACAGTATATTATAAAACTGCCTGCTTGTAGCCACCACTAGAGGGAGCTCAGCGCATAGGAATGTATAATGAACTCAATGGAAACTTTAAAATTCTCTTTCCAGCATTAAAATGCTGTGAATATTTGTTAGGAAGCAGGAGAAGTTCAGGCTCCCCCCAAACCATGGGTCCTATTGCAGCGGAGTGGTCTGCCTCCATTGTGAGCATGCTACTGCTTTTGGACCATGGTAACATCAGCGATGTGCAGAAGCAGAGGTGGCTGTCTCTATATCATGGGATGTTGAATCTTCTGTAAGGGCAAATGCTATATGCATGCTTTTATACAACTTTTTATAAAGAGCTTAGAACCTACTGTATATGGACAATTAGAGTAATATTATCTGCCAATACATTTTTTTTTATCGATGCAGAGCTCCCTATCCCATGTATAGCCATAGGGCTAAATAATAAAATTCCTGATGCTTTCAGCCACCACTAGGGGGAGCCTACTGTACTGTAGGTTCTTTATATATACACTGCATTCAATGTTTTACATGCAAATTATCATATGAATGTTATAGGATCTTTGATCCCCTCTGTGAGCCAGAGTGGAGAGTTGCTCACCTAGAGCAGACCTCCAAATAGTATATGACAGGCCAAGCATGCATGCAGTATGTGGACTAATGTATGACCCCAAACCCCGGAGATCACAGCTTGAACCATTGTGATCAGTGGGCAGGGTTCAATTTCATAGGTGCTGGCTTTTTAAATACAACCCAATTTGCCAACCCAATATCCTGGCTACAAATATTGATGACCTATCTTCAGGATTGATCATTAATTAACATTAGTGGGTGTCTAACACTCTACCAAGCAGTTGTTTTGGGCAGCCATGGACGGCGTACAGAGTGTACAAAGCAGAAGACCGTGTATACTCTGTACTTTCCGGCGTCAATCTACTGCAGATCAGTTCTCAATCAGCTCCATACACTGTATAGTTTCTGGTGCTGAGACTGCCCAAAAACATCTGATCAGTAGTGCTGCCAGGTGTTGGACTACTACCGATCTGATATTGATGACCTATCCTGAGGATATCCCTAGCCTAGAAAACTGTTTTAATGGGCATTCTGGTTTTTCCCTACTTCGGAGCATTTAGCATGCTGCTTATCCCTATGGGCTTTTGGGCATCCATAAGCGTACATGGCAGTGTCATATTATCCTGCAGTTTTATATACCCGATACTGAAGGTCCCACCTTCCTAAACTACGGTGCAATGTACGAGAATGTAATGTGCATTTGTGATTTATGCATTCCTCCGTACGTCCAGCTATGCTGCACATGAAAATGCAATAAATTATGTGAGCAAAACAAGTTCTAAAAAGAAACAATGGTCATAAATGAAATATACTTTACAGCTCCCTCACTGACATTTTTCTTGATACCATAATAAAGATTCTGGTCAGTTTCAAGAAGCATAGTCTGAATGAATCCCAGGACTGACGTCTGGCATAATGTTTTATTTGAAACCGGAGAATGAATTTCTTCTAAGTACTTTCCAATGGGTCGTGAAATGGTTGGCCATATTGTATGTCTACTAGAGATGAGCGAATTTCTTAAAGGTTCGATTCGGCTGATTTGGCAAATTTAAAAAAAAAGTACTTAGTCATAAAGCGCATTTTTTTTGTAAGTAGCTGGGGCAATAGCGCCGCCCTCGCCATTGTACCCCTCAGATGCCGCGTTCATACATGATCGCGGCATCTGAGTGCAAAATTAACAATAACATTTTTTTTATCAAACTTACCACCTTCATTTGCTTGCGACGGGCTGGCCGCCTCCATCTTGCTTGAAGATCTTGGCCAAAATCTTATGTGGCGTGAGATTACGTCATCACACCAGCTGGCGTGGTGACGTATGACGTCATCACGATGACCGGAGTGATGATGTAATCTTGCGTTGCACGGGTTTTCGGCAGAGATCTTCAAGTAAGATGGAGGCTGGCGGCCCGTCACGAGCAAATGGAGGAGGTACGTTTGAGTTTTTTAGTTTTTTATACTATTTCAGGTTAAATCAATTCGCTGACACGAAGCACGAGGAAACCTAAGTGTAAAATTAACAATAAAAAAAAATTAACTCAAACTTGCCGCCTGATTTGCTCGTGACGGGCTGGCTGCCGCCATCTTGCTTGAAGATCTAGGTCGAAATCCTGTGCGGTGCGAGATTACGTCATCACGCCGGCTGGCATGGTGATGTATGACGTTATCGCGCTGAACAGAGTGATGATGTAATCTCGCACCGCACGGGATTTCGGCCGAGATCTTCAAGCAAGATGTAGGCTGGCGACCCGTTGCAAACAAATGGAGGAGATATATTTGAATTTTTTTGTTTTTTTTACTATTTTAGATTAAATCGATTCTCTGACATGCAGCACGAGGAAATTCAGCTTCTAGGCGAATCAATTAGATGCAAATTTGCTATAAGCTGACACCCACTAAGGGCTCAACACATGTGAAGCCAGAAATAAAGTAGTCAGGGCTTTACATGTAGAAGTATTTTCCAAGTGGTCATGAAATGGTTGTCCATGTGTCTACCAATATGGATAAAACTTTAAGGAGTCACTCATCAGAGGTTTAATCCCCTCCAGTATGACGCAAATTTGCTTTAAGTTGACTGAACCACGTCCCAAGGCCTCAACATATGTCAAGCCAAGACTAATTGTAAAGTAGTCGAGGCTCCACATGTAGAAGACCTAGAAGTACTTTCCAATGGGTCATGAAATGGTTGTCCATGTGTCTACCTATATGAATAAAAAATAGTATTGATGAGTAACTCATCAGAGGTTTAATCCCCTCCAGTTGAATTCAGATCCCCTATAAGGTGCCTGAACAGTGACCCATTAATTGACAAGTCAAGCCAAGCGTAAACTATTCTGAGGTCCAAATGTAGAAGACCTAGAAGAATACATTGCATTCTTCCTAATCCAAAGCCCCACTTCTTTCGCTTCAGATAAAGCAACTTGCCCAAGGTCACAGGGAAATATAACAGGGGGCGCACACTGGGTTAACCCGAGCTAATGTCTCAGCCCCATGCTGCTCCCAGAAGCCAAGTGTGACTTCTGCCTCACTTTAGAGGTTGGAAAGAGGAGAGCGCTTTTTGTTCGGAGCGATTATGCCATATGGAGGATGTTGAAAGGTTGCCAGGTAACCATTCCTATTATCATTTGGGTGTGGAAATAACAATTGTAATACTGAGAAGTGTTCTGCATGGGCTTTGCTGTGGAGAGGGCATCGCCATCCCTCCGACTCCCTAATCTCTTCTCAATGGACCCCATGAAATAACCGCAATAAGGCGTAAATAATAAAAGCACTGTACAAGGAGAAAAATAAAGCGACTGGGAGCCTCCAGACTCTGATTTGAATTGCTGCTTTAATAGTTGCTAAATACACTCTCTTCTCTGCGCCATATGGTCTATGATGGAAAAATAGCAGTCAACAGAACAACAAAACTGAAGCTGGTGCAGGCTGGATACCGACAGAGCGGCTGCATGTTCCTTTTTCCTTTTGTTCCTATGTATGCATGTATAAGGGTAAAGGCAGCATCCCTTGGAGGCCATAGAGGGAGATCCAGAGACTCTGGGGCCAGGGGTCAGCAATCTCCCGCTCTCCAACTGTTGTGAAACTGCAACCCCCAGCATGTGCACTTACTCGGCTGCTTTCAGAACTCCCATAGAAATGAATGGAGCATGTTGAGAGTTGTCGTTTCACAATAGCTAGAGTGCTGGAGGTTGATGACTCCTGATCTAGGGAATCATTACATATAATCAAATCCTTTTCTTTGTGGGCATCTTTTAACACCTTGTCACTGCTAGGTCCAACATACTTCCTTTCTTAATATATCTTTGGAGAAATCTGAGCTCTGTCTTCCTGATACAGAGCTCCCAACCTACCTCATGGATAATACATAATAAGATCCTAGTTGCCTGGAGCCACCACTAGGAGGAGCTTCGGAGCTTACCGCGTACAGGTTTAGTATCGACTTCAGTGACTAAACAGGATCCTACCATATGGGGTTGAAATGATCAAATTCATCAAATGTTTCATGGATGCAATTTGAGCATCTATGTCTAATACGTCTGTTTTGAGATGTTGCTCCACTTTCTACACCACTTGTCCATGTTTCTATGAGGACGTTTGAAGCTGCATATGGAAATGTTGTGGCTGTGGGTGTGGAGCCACTGAGTCAACCAACAGGTTTGACTTTGGGCTAATATTAAGGGCATTATCCTGGCATTCCCTTAGGTTTCAACCTTTAACCTCTATATGGGGATCTAGACTTTGGTGCAGGAGAACCACCAGGCTGCTACCTCTTGGTCCCTGTGTGGTTGACTGCTGACCCACGAGAATCAGAGATACTGGTGCAGCACACTGGGCAATTAAGTAAAACTCTATTAAGGGACAGGCCGAGGTCTGGGCAGGCAAAACATGTGTGAATCTATGAAACAAGTCCAAGGTCAGGGCAGGCAGCAAAGTGTTGATATGGTAATCAAGTACAGGTCAGATCAGGTGGTGTCAGAGGTCAGTACTTGGGCAGACAAATGGAACAGAACATCTTCGCAGAACTAGCAAGCTAAAAATCCTTTGCTCAAGCACCTGCCCACTGGATAAGGTGGCCAACATACCCCAGTCATTTCAATAGGGGCGCAGAAGGAGAGGTGAGCTGGCAGGCCAGCTATGACCTGCATGAGGAGGCAGAGCGGATCCAGCAGCCAGCCCAGCTGACGTTCTTTGTTCTACAAGGTTTGCCTGGAAGCTTCACATTACTTATGAAATGCAATGAACCTTAGGTAGGACTCTGTGACACAACACTTCATCAGGGCCACTACAACTCTCATCCTCTGCACCATCTCACCTAACCAACCAATACCCTGTTTTGCACTGATGAGGCAAGAACTCTGAAAGATCTGTCGGCAGATAGCTCACTCTTCCTTATGGAAGACTTTTGGGTTTGGCTGACATGAACGAATTTGCATACCTTTTCCCATAGAGCACTGCCTTGAAAATAAGTCTCTTCAAAGAGAATCAGTACCTGCCTGGAACTATATTATTGTAGGGGCATGCTCCATTGACAAGAGAAAGGGTAACGCCCATTTCTCAATGTACAGTATGTGTACATTCTCCAGAGGAATAGCAGAGGTACCACACAACCTAGTTCTAAGAAGACGTGCTCCAGAATTGCTATGTCAATTTTTTTTCCAAAAAACAGACATTTTATGTGAGCTGACGGGTCCTCTTTAATAATAGTTGAGAGAAAATCCTCATGTGTGCGCTTTCCTCTGGCATGATATGACACCCACCTCCCTCATCCATTAACGCTGGTTTTAATTTCCTTCAAGAATATCTTTAGCAAGGCAACGTAAGGATATCGGAAGAAGCGTCGTTGAATTAATCCTTGACAGCTATTGAAAGAAATAAAACAAGATTACGCCGAGCAGATGTTCATTTTAAGGAGCTCAGGAGAATGATCGGGTTTAAAGTGGATAATCCTGAAGAAGGCGATTCCATGTATCACTTACCACCAAGCCTTGGGCTATCTACTTCTTCTTCTTTGAGTCAGACACCCACATTTGATTCAATTCACGCTAGTACATGGGCGCAATGCTTCTACAAACTGTGGGACCTCAAATTCAATGATATGGCTTATTATTATAGTTTTTTTTTTAGATATTACAGCCTGATGTTTTCTGCGGTTTTAGATATATATTTACATTTAAAGGGGTTCTTCACTTCTGACAAGTTGCTCCCGGAAAATAAAGAAATCAAAGGATTTGGAGAGATCAGCTAGCCTATAATCTTTGTGGGCATCGAGCAGCAAGTGGTCAATTTTTTTCTGCAGTGCCTCCACAGGAGAAAAGAAGCATTACACCACAGTTCATCAACTTCTGGCACTCTAGCTGTTGTAAACTTGTATCTCCCAGTATGTACACATGCTCAGCTGGTCTCAGAACTCCCATAGAAGTAAAAGGAGCATGTTGGGAGTGGTAGTTTCCCAACGACTGGGGTTCTGGAGGGTGCTGATCCCTGTGTTACACTTGTGTCATACATAGATATGTTGGGTCCTCCAGAGCGAGAGATGCTTTTTGTAGCTGCTCACTATGCTGGTTTATAGATAGAGGTCATGTATGGGTGAACTCTGTCATTAAAGGGGTCCTCCAAAATCTGGGAACATTTTTCATCAGAGCTCCAGTTCCAGCCCCGAGCTCCCTTCACTTCGCTTCAGGAGTGGAAGTGTAACGTGTCATCTACACCGACATCCCTTTTGCCATCCAATCAATGGTTTCAGCGGTGGCAGCGGTCACATGCTGTGCCGGAACATGTCACTAATGAAGCCACTGATTGGCTGGCAGCATTGACGTGCAAGTGTATGACATGTCATACTTCCTCTCCAGCAAGGACCAGAAGCCAGCTTGGCACTGCATCCGGAGTCCTGGTGATAGGTGAGCCTTACTTTGATCCCTGCAGCTGAGTAACAATGTCAAAATGGGTTCCTGGCCTCGGAGAACCCCTTTATAATTGGTAATAGCTTCCAGAAAGGAGAAAATCCATTTTAAAGTAAACCGTTTTCCAAACACAAGGTAACCCAGAGACAGTCTCCTGGGGGTAATGAGGTCTAGGAGCCCAATAACGGATATGTGCAGGGTAGGGTATTTTTTAACTCTATTATTTCCAGAGCTCACAGTTTAGAGGGAACAGTGACTGGGAGCCGAAGGAATTAACTGCTAGCCACCAGGTAAATGACACAATATCTATTTAAATGAATGGATAGCTTAAAACATGAGGCTTTATTTTGTAGAATATCTGTGAAGGTTCTCCTTCTTCCAGGTCATGGATGGTATCAGTAATAATAATTGAGAGCAACTGGACTTGTATGTTCTCTTGAAGACGTTGAGCTAGTCATTCGACATTCGGCTTTCTCAGTTAGAATGACTTGTACAAGAAATCTCCAGCATTAGGTACTGGTGACTGAAGCATGAGTCACCAGTATTTAATGCTGGAGATTTCTCGTAAGGTATATATGCACACCATGTATATTATGTGTGGTTTTCTTGGCCAGATGTTTTTGTGGAAAATCTGCAGCATAACACAATATCAGCTAAGTTGATCTTATTTTCAAAATCTCGTGTAGATGGTGCAGGCATGTGCACATGGAAATCGACCTCCAGTGAGGGTTTTGAAATCCACAGTGGGCCAATTGTTTGTGTGGATTTTCAGGGCAGATTTCATCCTTTCCAATGCAAAGGGTGAAACCAGAGGCAAATCCGTGGCACAATCCGTAAGTAACACTTGCAGATTTTGGTGCAGAACTGCATGCGGGACACTCCAACGTGCATTAACCCTAAGGGTGCGTCCACAGGTACCAAAAAAAAAAAGAAAAATTGTGAATATTGCCCCAAAATCCGCAGACAGGTCTGTAGAAAAGTCCTCACATATTACATGTGCATTTTATCATGTATTTTGATGTTGATTCACTGCAGATTTCACCCTGTTACATTGGAATGGATGACATTTGTGGTCCTAGCCTTTCACATGGATTTTGTGTAGCTAGGACTTGCTAAAATCTTATCCACTTTGTCACAGATCTGAAGATAACCTAAGAGAGAGCCTTCAAGGGGTAAGAGGAAACTACTGTTCGATAAGGAAGATGCTACTTTCCTCTATTCAGATGTACTACAAAGTTTCATATCTTCACCTAAACTCTCCATTCACCGCTATAGCTATTTTTGGAACTCCCTTAGCGATAAATGGAGAGTGTGCCGTGTAAGCGCGGTGTGCTCTCCTTCACTTCATAGTCTATATGCAGTATCCCAGACCTGGGGTATCTGCAATTGTTTTATATAGTGTTATGTTTTTTTGCAATGTCCTGCTGTACATACCAACAGAAGAGATATGGTTGGCAGGGACAGGGCTAACCACCCTGTTTCTCCCCTCTAGGTAGGAGTGGACTGGTTTTGCTTTCTGCCAGGAGGAGTTCTAGCTAAGACAGTGAAGCACATGCTTAAGCTTCTACTCCAAGAGGCTGATACTATTCTTCTGAAAACCTGCCCCCAGTGAGGGAAAACAGGTCAGGCACCCATCACCTAGAATAACAACAGGCCATATTAGTTCCAAGCCTGTATCACACAGTGGACACCTATGTCCCTTAGTGCCTACAAGTGCTATTGCCATACACCATCCACCGTACCTCCTCGTTTGGTGCCAGAAACTGCCCTTTGTAAAGAAAAAAATATTAGGGTTAGTCAGGACATTGCAGTGCTCTGGTGCACGTCGCCATGGCTGGAAGAACAAAAGAAAAAACAAACAATGCAACAACGCTCTGCAAACACAAATAATAAAGTAAATACCACAGAGCCTTACTCACTATAGAAAACTAATGTACTAATGCTAATTATACGTTATAAATGTGAGATTCTTGTCAAATACATCTTGTACAAAATAACTTGTGCCTGTCCGCCAACGACAAGATGTTCTCTTTAACGTAGGTTTCTGTCCTAAAGAGATTGCCTTGTCGTTGGCGGACAGGCACAAATAATTACAATTCAAAATATATTTGCCAAGGATATCACATATATAACGTAGCATTGTCATTAGTACATTTTCTCTAGCGCAGTATGGCACTATTGCATTCACTTTATCATTTCTGTTTGCCGAGTGCCGTTGCATTGTTTGTTTTTGTCACTGCCCTTTTTAAGTTGCATTCGATACTGCTGGATGTGCCTGATTCTTCAAATCACATTTCCACTGCACCTATCCCCAGGGAGCAATGACCTGATGGAGTACACGAGTGACACAACACCTCATTAGGGCCACTACCACTCCCATCCTCTACACTGGCTTCTGAGGGACTCGCTGTACCTGTTCTCAAGATAGGCACTTATCTGACATTGATGGCATATCTTAGCAATATGCCATCAATGTCCCAGATGGGCCAACGCCTTTAAGGACATCTTGAAACAAATGTGACACAATAACGCAACATGTTAACAGGCAGACTGCAATTCACAACACAGCCACTAGGTGGCCACATTTAGACATGTATAATATAGACGTCTCGTGACACAATAGCATAAAATCATGGCTTTGCTGCTCGTCTAATGCCACATAGCTGGTGATACATGCAGGAAGGCAAAGGATTTAAGTTTTGAAAATAGTGACACATTAAGGAAGAAGTAGTCTTTTTCTTACCCCTTCAAAACCAGACATTTCACCAACAATATTCTTTAGGGATCTTTCAATGAAAATAAGCTGTTATTTATTATTTAATGATGTGCTGTGAATAATGCAAACTAATTGATTGAATGGCGCGCTGGATGCAGCCAGCCTAACGTTAGAGCAGAAGGTGCCGAGACAGCAATTCACTTTATTAATGACAAAACCAAGGATTAACCAAGAGCTTTCTGTGTTCTTCTAACACCTCCACTTAATTGCTCACTCAGGACATTGCGCTACCTAATAGGCGGCAGCTCTGATACCGCTTCCAGGCTTTCATTCCTTTCAGCCTCTGTATATCATATCTCTTTCTACTTGAAATTCTAAGACAATCTTCTGATGGACCAGCTGGTACTTTACATGCGAGAAGCATATCCCTCAGTTTGCTTAACATATTGTGTGAACAATTCATTTAATTTCATTTCAGCGCGGGGTTTGGCATTAGAAGAAAATCTCTCTACGAAGTGTCTGTCAACACATAGCCGGCCTGCGAATGTGAAAAAGGAGTGGTGTTACCACTACTGCACCCTGCTACTATCTCTAATGGGCTAATATAATGTCATCTTATGTATGTCTTTCCAGGTCCTCCACAATGTGCATTCCTAATCTGTTTGCAACTGTTATGTTCCTGTAATATACCTGGTTCACCAGCAGGTGGCAGCAAACATGGCAGAGCTGTACTTAGGTAGAATGGAGCTTTCCATTGCATTCTAACCCCCTTCTGTGGAGAAGTGGGCTAGACCTATTTCCTGCAGGAAGGGGCGGGGACCAGTTAGTTCCAGTCTAGTTTACATCCTGCTAAGGGAAGGGTGTACAGGGGCATGTCTCTGCTGGACGTGCCCACACCAGCCAGAGCATCCTAAGCTCTGCTGGCCATGGAGGCCAAAGCTTGAAGCCTCAGGAGCCAGGAGGAAAGTTCCCTGGCATAACCTAGAGTCAGACTACAAAGTGAAGTGCAGTATACAGAAGAAGCTGAGTTATACAGCCAGCCTGTCAGTATAGCAGAGTCAGAGAGAAACAGTTACAGCAGGGTGGAGTTTGCCTGCCAGTTTCATGCTAAAGCCTGCTGGAACCAAGACAATGCCTGTAAACCATTCTAGAGAACATTTATGCAAAGTAAAGCTGCCATTGAATTTCATCTCAAGGTCTGGACTCAAGTTATACTTTTATCCCTCAATCATTCCCCCTATTTATTGCTTCGGAGCCAAAGCCTGGGATCCAGCCGTATCTAAAAGAGACATTTTAGGCCGCACTATACCACTCGGCATTCCTACACCTGGGACGTGTTATAGAGGGCCTTAGGAGGAGGCGCCCGTTGCAGATGTAAGTTCAACTCTTCTAGGGGCAACAATTTATTGTATTAGATCTAGATTTGATGCGTTATCATTCCGTATGCATTGTATACAGGTGTGTCCTTCATAACCTTTTCGATGGGATAAACAGCTTTTAAAAAAACACTTCTAGCAACCAACGGCAGATGAGCCTCCCTAGCTTCAAGGGGGACGAGCCTCACTAGCATAGCGGGTGACACTAGGGAGGCTTGTCCCCGTCCCCGCCTACCATTGGCTGCTCCCCCCCGACACCAGATGTTTTCATCCGCGCACGGGGAGAAGCAGCAGCGGCGGTGCGGGGACCAGGAGTGGCGCAGGGAGCGGGGTCCCGGGTAAGTATTTTTAGTGTGTGGGGGGGGGGGGGCGTTTATAGCATTGGATAACCTCTTTAAGAAAGGCGTAAGCAAGGCTTAAGAAACATATGCTGGAGATAAAATATTAATGAATGTACTCCAGTCCGTGGAAGACCCCCGCATTCATAGAGTCCCCAGCCAGGCATAAAAAAAAAAACTGAACATATACATCACAGACCGAAAGAAAAGAGAGCGAGCGTCTGATCCGAGCCGCAAGTGGAGAAATCTGTGTCCAGCGGGGAGCAGCAAAGAGCTTGGATTCCACCTTGAGAACAGGATCCGCAGCTCGATGTGACTTGTTAGAGCGTCTCGTGTCTCTTCACATCTGGTTAATGTCTGACAATTATTTACCATTGCCATAGGCTCCGATACGTCTCATTTTCAAGCTTTTCCTTTAACCCCTTAAGGGCGCAGCTATTTTGGTCCTTGAGCGATTTTTTTTTGCTGCCTTCCAGAGCCACAACATTTTAATATTACCCTCGCCGCCACCAAATCTAAGCTTGTTTTTTTTTTTTGGCCGGACAAATTGTATTTTTCAATGGCACTCCGTTTGGGGTACATACAATATAATATATTAAACTCATATTTAATAATTTCAGCAATTCCTAAATAATTTTTTGCATGTCTTTTTATGGAATTCATGGCGCAATATAAACAATACATTTTTCTTATTCTGCATGTCTGTAGGATTGGTATATAGTGATACATTTACATAGTCTTCATGCTGTGATGCTTTTGCACAGTAAATGCACTTACAAAAAGAAAATTCTAAAAAAAATTCTAGAATTAGAACTTTTTTTATGTTCCCGAGCTGTGGGAGGGCTTGTTTTTTTTTTTTTTTTGCGGGTCAAGGTAAAGCTTTCTTTTTGGTACTTTTTTGCAGTGCATGTGGCTTTTTGATCACTTTTTATTCCTTTTTTTGGAGACTTTTGAATGAAAAAAAAGTGCAATTTACCCAAAGATTTTTTTTTTTTTACGATGCTTGCCACTCCATTTTAACAATGAGCTTTATAGTATGGGTCATCACTGGGGCAGCAATACCAATTATGCATTTTTTTTTTTTTACATAATATAGTATTTTTAAGAGGAAAATGGTGTTTTTTTTCTTTTCTTTTCTTTTTTTTTTTTTGAACATTTTATTTAAAGGGCATCTGTCAGCAGTTTTGTCCCTATTCCGATTTACATATGTGCCCGCATTGCTGAGAAAAATGATGTTTTAATTTATGGAAATGAGCCACTAGGAGCAACGGGGGCGTTAACTTTACACCTTGAGGCTCTGCTCTCTCTGCAACTGCCGCGCCCTCTGCCCTTTGATTGACAGGACCAGGCAGTGTCAGAGACAGATCTTGTAGCCTTTGTTATGGATCAGGCTGGCATGGAAACCTGTTGGTGCCACACAAAGGTGTTATACCGATAGGGTGACAGAGGGAGCTCCCTCCTTCTTTCTAATTTCTTAACTGCTGCACTCACTATAGAGTGCAGCATCTAAGGTGCCAAACAGTCTTCAATCCTCGCCATTGCCGCAGGGTGTCAGCTGTAATATACACACCCGCAGTGGATGGTGCGGGCACAGCTCCTATGCGGGCACCAGCTCCAGGGCCCTGTTGCAACTGTTACCTCTTCACCCCAATAGCAATACCCCTCCAGTGTGATGCATCACATGATACATAAGACATGCCAAGCATTGCCGCTTTTTGCCAAACGTTGCCAATGACCCCATTTTGGTGTTAACCACAAATGTGCCAAAGCAGTTCACTCATCGACATTCACTATGCCTTTAGGTGCTTACTCTTCTTCCTCCGTGCAATGTGGCAGCATTAATAGCCTGACTTAATCACACAAGCAATAGTGGCCAGGAGGGAGTCCCGTGGCAGAGTCTGCAGAGAAGGGAGAGATAAAGAAGGACCCCGGCTTGTCTAAACAATGTGTGCACTGACAGATAACGCTACAATTAACTCTGGAGAAAGAAAACGAGTCGAATGGAAATTTACACAAGAGCAACACATGGCATCTTTGAAATTAGGGCACTATGACATTCAACAAGTGAAGGAGGGAGACTGCATATGTGATCGATATTGATGGCGGATATCGATAGAAGGTGAGCGGAAGTGGAGGAAGAATTCAGATAAGGTGGAAAGCGGAAGAGATTCGAGTGCGGTGGGAAGCTGCCAAGAAATAATTGTGCTGCCTGTAACCACCACTAGGGGGAGGCCACTGCATAGACTTACACACTTCATTTTGAACACAGTATTGTTCTGAGCTCCCCCTAGTGGCTGCTGCAGACAATCAGATTTTTATAATCTAACCCTATGGTTAAGCATTTATGAAAGCTGGTGATAAAACAATGGCAAATAATCATAGTTTTATGACTGTGGTTGTCTGTGGATGTGCTTCTTTTATTAGTAACACCTCAATCACTTAAATAGGTTCTCTGAGGACTTGTGTATAGGCAGCATTAGGTCAGTGTACGAATCTCCTCTGTTATACCTTACATGCTTAAAGGGTTATTCCCAACTCAGCCTTTCACGGCTGAGATCGGAATAACGTTTGTAAGTGGCAGCCAGGGGTAAGTCGAGTTTCGGAAACATTCGAGCGCGGCCTGCTGCGCTGTAAGGTTAATCATCTATTGGAAAACGATACTGGTATTTGTCTGTATCACAATAAATTGGTGTATAGTGTAAAATACACGTGTCCACCCTTACCTTAGCTTAAATTTGGTTAAAGGGGTTATCCAGGAATTAAGATAATGAAAATACTTAAATATTACTTTATTATAAATATTTTCCCAAATTCCATTTATTAGTTATAATGGCTTGTTTTGTCCAGGGAGCAATCAGGGGAAATAAAATGGCTGCCGTCCTATTGTTACACACAGAACCTGTCCTAATCACACAGCAGGATGAAATACTGAACACTGAACTAAAAAGCTGCCTCATCCTCCTCTCTGCTTGTCAGTGATCCTGAATACAGATGATAAGATGTTCAGCTGAATCTCTGTAGGAATCGCGTCAATGAGGAGACATAAAGTGCACAGAGGACGGACAGGACAGACTGTGGTAATGGAGACTGCGTACAAGTGCTGCTGCTCTTCAGCCTTTCCCACCATCTTTGTACTTCATGTCTCCTCATGAACTCCATTCCTACAGAGATTCAGCTGAAGATCTTATCATTTGTATTCAGGATCATAATCCCCGACGAGCAGAGAGGAAGATGAGGCAGCGCTTAACCTCAGAGCTGTGAGGCAACTTGTCCTCCTGTGTGATTAGGACAGGTTTTGTGTGTACTAATAGGACAGCAGTCATTTTATTTCCCCTGATGATTGCTCTTCGTACAAAAAGAGCCATTATAACTAATGAAAGGTATTCGGGAATATATTTATAATAAAGTAATATTTAAGTAATGTCATTTTCTTAATTCCCGGAGAACCACTTTAAGGACTCCACTTTCTCATGAAACCAATTCAACACCGTATTTGGACTTGCTAGCAAAATCTTTGAAGGCTGCAATTCACAAAACAGCCACAGGGTGGCGACATATAGACATACATAGGATAGACATCTTGTGAGAGAATATCTCAAAATCGTGTCTTTTTAAAAATCTGCCAAGCGTCTAGGGATATAAGGAGACAAAAGGGATGGTAAAAGAAAGTAAAAAGGGACACATCTGTTTTAGAGACTCTCAATTCATATTATAATTGTTCTAATTAGAGTGAGGGAGGAGAACGGATCCTGCCAAGAGAGAAAGGAGCAAGTATTACCGTATGTTCGCTGTATCAAGTCTAGGTTGTTTACTATTGCACCTACATATGAAATCAACACTCCGGGCAACATGTATGTACTAAGTTATATATTATGCAAGGATTAAAGGGGTGGAGAATAACAGGGATTCTTTGGGTGTTCCCTGTGCCATACTCCGCACCTCAGGTCCCGCATTAGGCATAGCGGTATATCAAAGCTCTGATTTAAAAATAACCCTTTTATAATTTTGCAGACTCAAAGGCCAACCAATGATGCAAATATCTATAGAGAAGGGGGGTAGAGGGCTGTGGCGTAACTAGAGTTCTATGGGCCCCAGGTCAAACTTTGGATCGGGGACCCCCGCCTTCTGTGACCATAATCATTACACCCCTGGTCTCTGGTAATAATAATATCCCGCCCACTAATGTACCTATAGCACCCACAGTAATATCCCTATAGTGCCCTTCCACTGCCCCCAGTAATGTGCCTCACTGCCCCTAGTAATGTCCTTCTATTGCCCCTAGTAATGTCCTTCTATTGCCCCCAGTAATGTCCCCTACTTCCCCCAGTAGTGTCCCCCACTGCCCCCAGTCTTCACTTCACAAATCAAGCGGGTGGAGAAGCCTACCCGATGTTAATCAGGGTCCGCCCACTCATTTATTTTTGAGTAAATCTAGTAGGGCAGTGCTGGGGCCTAATAGATGCTGTACTGCATGTAATGCAGATAAGTTGAGTGCTCTGATGGGGCCCGGCATAAAGTACAGAAACAGTGCCGGGCCCCGTCACATGTGAGTGCAGTGGGTCCCCTCTGCCCACCAGGCCCGGTCACAGTTGCACCCTCTGCGATCATTACGCCCCTGGTAGAGGGCATTAGACTTTTTTTTTGGGGGGGGGGGCAGACCAATTGATTTTTACAGAAGGGGAACAGTAATTGGCTGCAGTGGCATCAAAGTGAATATTGACAAGAGGGAACCCATTCTAGACAGCCAGGGACAGAGAGTGAGGCAGACAGGACCCAGCCCCGGGGAAGGTCAGTACCATATGTTTCCTTTTTGCAGGTCTTGCCAGGAAGGTCACATGACAAACCCTTTTGAGAATTTTCCATTGTGTTTTGCTTATGGGTTGCACGGTCTGCACAGCTACATCATACAGGCGCGGTTTCCCTTAAGCAGACTCTCAGCCTACAAGGTGATCCGAAAAGAATTTTCATACTGTTTCTGCTCAATGCACAGATCCCTAAACCGGCCATAATCCATGTGTTTGTAGAGGGAAGGATAAACAGTAAATCTCAGGGAAAACACTCCATGGCTAATACAATTTTCTCTTCTAACGCCTCATATTCCTATCTGGGTTATAAAATGGGTTGCGTAATTTCAGGCCTAACAAGTGAAGGCACAACAGAGTCACAAATGTGGAATTCGGAATAGAATAATCTGGTCCTAGGAAATGGGGAAGAACTGGGGAACCGTGGACAATCCTCTTAAAATGCAGCTTTCAAGACATCTACGTTTTATTTAGCAACATACTGGGGGAGGGTGATCAGATGTCGCGCAACCAAAAAGCGGAGCAGTTATCGTAAGCTACCAGATTTCTGATCTCAGGGTTTTTAAGAATGAAAGAAGTTATCCAACTGATGACAATGGGAAACTGCTCACAACAGGTACGTAATACGTTGTGAATATATCAGGCTATAATGTATCAAACACGTAGAAGAGTGGCGTTTCCATACCAACCATAGTACGCATTTGGGTTTTCAGTGTGATTTCGGTCAATGCTGTCTCTTCAAAGCTTCATCTTTTGTAACTTTTTTAAAGCAAGAGATGTAATTAGTGACTTTACACTCTGCCTGCATTCAGCTGAAAAGGACATGAGGGCGGAGCATTGTGAGAAGAGCAGCTGATTGGCAGGGCTCTCTTCAGGATGTTGCACCCTTATGTCCTTTTCAGTTGGATGCAAGAGCTGTAAAGAACCTGTTATGACTGGAGATTTATAGTATGTGCTAGAACAGGGACCAGCAACCTCCGGCACTCCAGCTGCTCTGAAACTACAACTCCTAGCATGCAACATGCTGGGCTGTTCTTCTAACTCCCATAGAAGTGAATGGAGCATTCTGGGAGTTGTTGTTTCAGAACAGCTGGATTGCCGGAGGGTGCTGATCCATGTGCTAGAGAATTGTGTAAAGGACAGCTTATTGGAAGGACTACTGCAACTGCAAACGAGCCCACTGGAGAGCAAATAAAGATTAAAAGGCTCTGAACTTTAATATGGTCCCGGACATTGGCTTCAAATATTGACTACTTTATGGTCATGGGTTGACATAAACCTTACAGTAAGTGGTGTTACAAACTAGTATGATAAAATCAGTAAAATCTGTTAAAAAGTGCGGATTTTACAAACTACTAGAATAAAGATGGTTTTAATACCGAAGAAGATCAGTGCCCAGAACAGAATGTTAACACAGTGTAAATGCAATATAAAGCTATACTGCTGATTAAGGGGTTGCATGATATTATAAAAATAATAGTTTTTTTCCCCTACCCATATGGTATTTCTGCTCAACCCCACTGCAATACCAGACACAACCTATTGGCAAAAGAGGTGCTGTTGCAGCAAAACCCCATTTTTTTCATCTCACACAATCTATTTAGAGCCATATCTATATAATATTAAACAGTCTCACCTCTACAGCTTTCAATTTTACTGCACATTTAAACATAAGGAGCTGGTTCTAGCTTGAAAAGCAAACATGATTGCAAACAATAAACCATCTAATATTAAAGGGGTTGGCCATCTGTTGTTTTTTTTTTTAGCAAACCCCTCTTCTCTGGCCAGCCCTGCAAAGGGAAGCATACTGGGTCCCTACTCCTTTGCTCCCCCTCCCCAGCTGTCTCACTTGGGTCCCCCATTTTCAACATCCACTTTGGTGCCCTACTTCCCATGTCAACTGGCCACGTGACACAAGAAGAGCAGGTCACTACTAGTGTTGAGTGCGAATATTCGAATTGCGAATTTTAATCGTGAATACCGCCACTTCGAGAATTTGTGAATATTTAGAATATAGTGCTATATATTCGTATTCGCGAATAGTGTTGATCGTAAATATTCTAATCGAGAATTTGTCGTGAATATCGGCACTTAGCAACATCCCTAGCAACAATAGGAAAGTTGCCTACCCCTAAGTGTTGATCGCGAATAGAGTTGAGCGAACTTCATGTGATCAGTGCAGGGGGCGTGGCTCAGCACTGGATTGGATAAGAGGTGATCCAGTACTGAGCCACGCCCCCTGCACTGATCACATGACGGTGACGTCACCCCAGGTCCTCCGTGTTGTCCAATATTCGGGTTCATTGAAGCATCCCCTTATGGATTCCAAATGCCGTTATGGTCCGCGGTAGCGGAATCCATAACGGGATGCTTTGATAACCCGAACCCGTACTAAAAATAGAAGTTCGCTCAACTCTAATCGTGAATATTCTAATTGCGAATATATTACATTGCCAATTTTCACAATCAATAAAATAATGACTGGAGATCACGAATTCTCGAATTTGAATAGAATAGAAAATCCCTTTAATTGTCCCTCAGTGGGGAAATTTTGGATTTGCGAATTTATGGTGAATATTCGGCCAAAAATTTGCAAAATATTGTGAATTCCAATGATGCCTATGCGGCTCATCAATAGCTCACGACTGCAGCCAGATTGACTGCAGCAGTGTCAAAACGGATGTTGACAGTGGGGTACCTGAGAAAGGCATCAAAGGCCAGGCAGCAAAAGAGCTGTTACCCACCAGCAGGGAGCAGGTAAGTATGCCCCCCCCCCCAAAAAAAAAAAAAAAAAAAAAGGGCAAACACTTTAATTCCACCGCACAATACTGTAAACCAGAAAGTGTACAAGATCACCATATGGATCTGTGAAAATCACAAGTTAAAGCTCCCCCACAGTGAGTTATCAGGCATCATTCGCCGCACTGCCAAATTCAGGATCTGGTTACACAATTAGGAACAATGTAAATGTTAAAATGTGATGATTTTATATGAAGTGGAGAGTTTGAGTCAATCATTTCCAAAGCCTTTGGAGGCAACAGAGATGATTGTGACAGCAACACAATGGCTGCGAGGATGAAGATATAGCAAACAGTAACAAAGCACCATAACAAGATATAAAATACATAATGCAGCACAATGGATCACATTCTAAAATAAGCTAAAGAGAAGAATGCAGAATTATGGATCAGATCCCAAGAACAGAACACTGAAAACCTGTTGCGTTCCAGATTTTTTTTTTTTTATGGCCGTCAAACATTTTGAGAACCATGGCAGTCTATGGTTCTTTCGTTTTTTAGAAAGCCATGAATTATGACCGTCAAAAAATAGGACATTTCTTATTTTGTCCGTTTTCACGTAACGGCAGCCACCATACAATTCAAGGGTCCATTTTTAATGCCAGTTATTCACAAAGGCAACAGTGAAAAAATGGCTGTTTAAAATTCACCATTTTTCCAAAACACGCCAAAGATAATGCAGAATTATGGATGACCATAACCATATAAAATAAACTGGATCATACCATGATAACCATATAAAAAAAAAAAAAGCTAAAGGTACGAAAGCAGAATTACAGTTGACGTCACAGTAACCATAGAAAATAAGCTAAAAATAAGAGTGCAAAATTATGGATGACATCGCAATAGCGCTATAAAATGAGCTAAAACTAAGAATGCGGAATTATGGATGACATCACAATAACCATATAAAATAAGCTAAAAATAAGAATGCAGAATTATGGATGACATCACAATAACCATATAAAATGAGCTAAAAATAAGAATGCGAAACTATGGATGACATCACAATAACCGTATAAATTAAGCTAAAATTAAGAATTAAGAATGCGGAATTATGGATGACATCACAATCACCGTATAAAATGAGCTAAAAATCAGAATGCAGAATTCTGGATGACATCACAGGAACCATATAAAATTAATTAAACATAAGAATGTAGATCTATGGATGACATCATAATAACCTTATAAAATGAGCTAAAAATAAGAATACAGAATTATGGATGACATCACAATAACCATATAAAATGAGTTAAAATGCAAAATGCGGAATTATAGATGACATCACAAGAACTATATAAAATAAGCTAAAAATAAGAATGCAGAATTATGGATGACATCACAATAACCATATAAAATGAGCTAAAAAAAAATCAGAGTGCAGAATTCTGGATGACATCACAGGAACCATATAAAATAAGTTAAACATAAGAATGTAGATCTATGGATGACATCATAATAACCTTATAAAATGAGCTAAAAAATAAGAATGCAGAATTGCAATACAAATATAATATCAGACATAGATAGGAATGCTGAATTCTGGGTCCCCCCCCAGTAACCCTATAAAGTAAAGCTGATGCAGAATCTGGATCCCATCCTCTGGTGAGGTCCAGGTGTTTGCTGGCTCCCTCGCCCCGTTTTGCACATGGGCATCAGGTAGGATCCTCCTCTCACCACTGATGGTCGCAGACTCTGGCAGGTGAGGGTGGCTCTTCTAGACTCATAGGTGGGCGAGCCTCTGAGGCATGAGGCGGCGCTTTGCTCGGTGCCTCCTGCAGAGCTGAGCTCCAGACGCCTCTTCCTCGATTTAAAGTTGCTGCTGCTGTTCAGACAACTGGCTTCTTTTTTTCTGCAACAGGCGAGGTGTCAGGAGGAGCAAGGAGGCGGCTGGAGGAGCTGGAGGAGCAGCACGGGCTCGGGAGGCAATCGTCGGTGATGTCTCTGCTCCTCATCTGCCATTGGAACGTGCAAGGAAATCTCCTCCATGTGAAGAAGCTTTGCGCTTGGAGGTGGGGGAACAAGATCCGCTGAAACTCTTGAAGCTCCTAAGACTCCTTGCTCCAAGTTTCTCTTGCACCTTGACCTGGGGACTGTCATTTACCTCCCCCAGACCCTTTCCTCTTCCAGGGGCTGTTTCTTCAGGCGGCTCCATGCACGATTTCGGCTGAAACCATGTCTTGTGGTCTGGGGCTGGCGATCAGCGATGGCCCCGTGGTGGCCAGGGACTTCCCTCTTCTCCATTAAGGCTCCTCGGAAACTTGTGTTCCTGTTCACACTGTCCCTATCCGTCACTTACCTCTTCTACAGCCTGCTCAGCTGCTACACTTCTCTGCAGTTTCCATTGCAGGAGGCTGGGATATATTTGCAGCCAGACCCTGGGCTCAGTCCAGTGGATGCTATCAGAACTGCTTCTTCAAAGCCAGACACCAGCCATGGAGATGTATTCATTCCAATGTCTGGAGACTCATCTTCTCCTACCAAGGGGCAGGCTGTGACCAGCAGGAGCCTGGACTCCTACCCCCCATCCAGCACTGGCAGCAGCAGCATCCACAGGAGCATTGCTTCATATGCTGGTCTGGAATCTAAGAAGTCCTCTGGAGAGGTAAGTGACCCCCTGCCTGCTTCAGTTTTGGTGGAATTAGGCAATTCTGTGCCCTCACCCTCAAGTTTCAGCAGGATCAGGACCTTACATACTGTCCTACAACCTGGGTGGCCTACAGCAAGGACCAGTACTCCACTGCAAGGTACCTCTGGGAGATTTGAGTCATTTGATGTCCCCTTAGGCACCACAGCCTCAAGGAAAAGTCCCAGGGACATCTCTCAGATTCCCTCCACTGCTGTCAGTGTTGGCAGTTTGGACAGTACACCCATCCTTACTTCCCAGGAGAGGGCTCCCATTGACACAGTTGAGCGGTCCCGCAGCTCTGCTATTGCACCTACACAGGGGTTCAGCACCTTGGGTGGCACCCCTATTGTACGGGGGTTGAGCACCTTGGGTGGCACCCCTATTGCCCAAGGGTTCAGCACCTTGGACACTGCCCCTATTGCCCAGGGGTTCAGCACCGTGGACAGTGCCCCTATTGCACAGGGATTCAGCACCTTGGACAGCACCCCTATTGCCCAGGGGTTCAGCACCTTGGACACTGCCCCTATTGCACTGGGCTTCAGTACTTTGGACAGCGCCCCTATTGCACAGGGGTTCAGCACCTTGGACAGGGCCCCTATTGCTCAGGGGTTCAGCACCTTGGACAGGGCCCCTATTGCTCAGGGGTTCAGCACCTTGGACACTGCCCCTATTGCACAGGGGTTCAGTACTTTGGACAGCGCCCCTATTGCACAGGGGTTTAGCACCTTGGACAGCACCCCTATTGCACATGGGTTCAGCACCGTGGACAGCGCCCCCATTGCAGCCACGCAGGAGTTCAGCACCGTGGACAACGCTGCAGTTTTCGCCTCTTCCCAGGATTTTAGCGTTTTGGACAGGGCCCCCATCCTTCCATCAGAGCAAGGATTGAACACCTTGGACAATGCACCACAAATCCGCCTCTCCCATGGTACAGACCCTGACATTTCACTCCAGGGATCAGCTAAGGTGAAGAAGGAATCCTTCAGCATCAGCACTGACAGCACAGCGTCTCCCAGACTGAATGACTTCAGTACTGCTGACACTGCTCCAATTCATAAAAGTAATCAGGATACCCCCAGGAGTACCCATTCTAGAATATTTAGTCCAGGAGAGATCGAGTATTCGGATTTTACAGGGAATGACATGCCTGCAACCCTAAAGGGGACCCTTACCTGGGACGGGACTCCTTTAGCTGCCACTGAAATGATCCCAGAATCTCACACTGGGTATTTCGAGAGAGAAACTCAGGAATCCAGCACCACAGAGGAAGAGCTCAGCCGCAGACTGTCCGTCAACAGCACCGTAGAGTACGGAGAAAAAAAACTGCCCCAGGCGATTATTATTGGGGTGAAAAAGGGGGGCACTCGTGCTTTGCTGGAAGCTTTGAGAGCCCATCCTGATGTCAGGGCAGTGGGTGTAGAGCCACATTTCTTTGATAGGAACTATGAGAAAGGGCTGGAATGGTACAGGTAAGTGCCTTACTGTGGCAGAGCTCATAGCGTTAACTGTTTCCTCCCCAGTTGGCAATCAGCATATCCGCAGCAGCCAGGAAAGGCTGAGTGCTATGTAAAAGCATCGGCGCGCATTCAGCTACATTAAGGAACCTAGCCTATTATTGAATTTGGCATCGTCCTACTTGTGTATGGTCTCCATGTGTCTAATGCATGAGACGTATTCTGCAGTTGGCTGGGTTCTTTGGGGATGAGCACGTAGATAAGGTTGACTGGTAGCTGCTAGGACTCTGCTATTCCTGCCGTGCATTCAGTTTGCACACTGATATATGATTGCACCGGTGGACTGATGGTTGCTTTGCCGTTACTCAATGTTTCTATGACATGATGCACTGATATTTAACCCCTCATCCAGCTCTTATTGCAATCGTAGGGTTACAGAAAGCTTGGACCCGTTATTCCGTCTAGCTATAATCTGGTTATTGGAAATTCCTAACATCCAGAAATAATGGACTCCGGTCCGGTATTATGTTCACCAGATGATGGAAGTTTTGCTTTTATTTCAGTACATATTTATATCTATGGTTCCCCCATAGTCAATTATTCATCGCATTCATACTTTGCGTTATAATGTGTGCAGCGGAGGAGGTATAACACACAGCACATTACTAGACTCTTATAGAAACAGACATTGATACAAAGTATCTACTAATGTGTCATATTGTAATATTTATAAGAAAGGATACACAATGTAACCATTCTCCTGCAGTAGATTCTGACAACTGAGGGGCCAAGGCCGACAACTGCTAGTGTAATTCATACTAAAAGCCATGCAAATCCTATGATATAAATGCCTATATAGAGTAGTATGCACAATATATCATTTTGGTGCACTATGGGGTGCTGATATATTATCCTAGACTGAAACAACTACAGTGTTCACTATTGAATGACGGCCTATGACGGGGATGCTCAACCAGTGGCCCTCCAGCTGTTGCAAAACTACAAATCCCAGCATGCCCTAATAGCTGTAGGCTGTCCAGGCATGCTGGGAGTTGTAGTTTTGCAGCAGATGGAGGGCTGCAAGTTGAGCATTCCTGGCCTATGATATCATATATACAGACTTTGGCCGGAATAGATGGGGTGTTATAAACATCCTACTGTATGCAATGCTCTGCAGGCATGCCCCATCTCTACATTCCCCCATTCCTTAAAGGGGTTGACTCATCTCAGACATTGATGGCACATTGCTAGGATATGCCACCAGTGACAGGTGGAGTTCCCACCTCTGGGACCTGCTCCTGCCTCCAGAAGAGGCCCTCTGAAGTGAAGGAGAGCACATCTCGTAAGTGCTGCCATCCTTCATTCACGACTATTTCCAGCAGTCTCATAGAAGTTTAGGGGGCGACGTGGCCATGCATGTGCGGGTGCCCTCCATTCACCATTACGGGACGTCCAAAAATAGCTGAGTGGGCTCGCTTAGCTAATTTTGGAGCTCCATAGCAGTGCGGTGTGCTCTCCTTCACTTCGGGGGCTCTGATCTAGAGATAGGAGCACGTCCCAGAGATGGGACTCGCACCTATCGGACTTTGATAGCATACCCTAGCGATGGGCTTGTGATGGCTAACCTCCGGCACTCCAGCAGCTCCCAAGATGCACACTTGTTTGGCTGTTTTCAGAACTCCATAGAAATGAATGGAGCATGCTGGGAGTTGTAGTTCCACCACAGCTGGAATGCCGGAGGTTAGCCATCATTGGCCATCAAAGTCTGAGGTGGGCCAACCCTTTTAGGTTGCCCCATTATATTAACATGATGGTGATATTGGACTGGTGGTATATTTTAGTTTGAGGTCCTAGTAAAGGAAACTGTCGTTATTCTGGCGTTATGCGTGGTCTGCCATAATTATTGCGGTTTTAAGCCACTTTTTGGACCTTGGTAGAAGTGTCAGGAAGGGAGGACATAACTAAGTGGATTTGTAAAAAGCACCAGATTTTTCAATGGCATGAAATAAGTTTTTTTTTTGGGGTGTGATTTGGTGTGAGCTGATATTAAAGAAATTTATTATACAGCATGATACATGCGGCGCATCTTCTGAAAGCCCCACTTAAGTTCCTTAGAAAGGATTGGTGCATCAGCCCCAATATTTTGTCTTTAGCGACCCTTCGCCATATCTTGTGGCGGTGTCTATCTGGAGGACACTTACATTAGGCCGTAGCTTTTTCCGTATAACTTACCTTGCAAACTGTTTTTGCCTATGGGACTATTATCAATGACCAAGTTGCATCTTCATGAGACGTCAAGGAGCTAGAGGTATATGGAGCAAGCCCTCGTGGTGACAAGAGTGGTTAACCCTACATAGTCCAGTTTCATTGCTGAGAATGCTGAACCTGCGCGTCTGGTTGGGTATGGTAGGAATGCTAATTATTAGTAGGGGGTGAGTCACCAAAATGAAGAATTCTTCCCATGTATAGACTTGTTTATCATATTAACATTTTCTTGAAATTGGAAAGTGGCTCAGTTTGTTATTTCACACTGAGTGATCAGGTTATCGGGATGCTCCTTGATTTCATTCTTGCTTCCATCATGTTTGCTGTACTTTGTTCACACAGCAGATGGCAAAATAGTGTCTTTTTGGCATCATTCAGGCTGGTACACATCGGTATACCTTTCCTTCTGTATAGCATAGCGTTGAAGATGACACGTGGTCTACATTGTAGAGTTTTCCATCAGACATAGACATGGCAAAGTCCTCCAACGCGATGTGAACGGAGCCTGACGGTGTCTGCTCTTGATGATTCTGCTGAATGGTCTTCTGTTACCTAAACCCTATTGATTTTAACTGGCAACCTAGTAACAAGGCAAAGCTGAAAAATGACACAATCTGTTACATTAGACTACAGTGTTTATCCAGAAGAAGGAAAACCTCCCTCATAAGGCAGAAGAAGACCATTGTCTTTATTGTCCTCACTTTAAATTAGAGAATCATCATAGATCCCTGGATCTCAGACCCTTCTCCACTAATCTAATACATATGGATGTAGCAGAGTTAACAGTCCCCGTCAGAACACATCAGCTAGATGTGATAACTCACTGAGTGTGTGTGTTAACTCTGCTACATATGTACACCCTACAATAACAGATTAGAAATCACCACCTCCTCTAGAAGAGCACTCATGTTGTCACTACTCTAACAGTAACAAATTCTCATCTATGCTAAGGAAGAAACCTCCTTCCTTCTACATTTAGAGAGGAGTCCCTCTTGTTATAGTTACAGCCCTGGTTATATACGGTATCAATCATTAGATAGATTACTGTACTGTCCTGTACTTAGACACCCCAATGTCCAATTTTTACCAGGATGATCTATTTTGCTCCTGCTTCCCACCCATTTATTATTTTGGCTTGGTTGTCCAAGTGTCTAGTATGGATGATCTAGCCTCAGGATTGGTCATCAATATCTGATTGGTGGGGGGGCCGACTCCCAGCACCATCGCCGATAAGCTGTATAAAGAGTTCGCTGAACTTTATGGAGAACCAAGGCCTCTTCCTAGGCCAGTGACGTCACATTCATCAGTCACATGGCCCAGGGGTGCACCAACAGTGAGGCCAGGTGAGGCCATTGCCTCAGGCGGCAAGACCTAGAGACAAGTGGGGGCAGTGTAAGGGCTGTGGGAATATCTCTCTATAAACAGTAGGGCTGGAGGGGTTGGGAGCCGTTTCAGTTTTCATCCCAGGCAGCAGAAAGGCTAGGTGCACCCCTGACGTAGCCTAGGCACAGCTCAGCGCCATTTAAAAGGTTTATGCCAATATTGATGTAAGAAATGGAAATAAGACATCCTATAGTACATGACATTACCTTTCTAGCTAGAACCAGCCCTGTATCTCACATGGAACCAGAAATCTCCCAATTCATTGCTTCAATTGTTCTGTTATCTTCAGCCTGGCAGCTCATGGGGTGTGTCCTTTCTGCAGCAGCCCTCTCCTTGTAACTGCCAAAGCTTCCAACAGGACATATCGACCTTGGCAGCTGACGATTTAAACTGAGCACGTGCGACCAGCTCAGTGAGACGGACCCAAAAAAGAAAGGAAAAGAACAAACAGCAGGTGGCGCTATACAGATGCATTTTATTGAATAGCTCACTAGTTATACTAAATTTACATGCAGTTTAAAAAAGTGTTCAGATCCAGGTGCTGGGTCGTAAAAGGTAGAATATGTTTTGCGGCACAGTCCCTTTAAGTAAATGAGGCTGAGCTGCAATACCAAGCACAACCATTATACAATGTATGGCGCTGTGCTTGGTAAGCCATGGCGCTCATCAGAAAGCAGCAGCCTCTTCAAAAAACTGATCGGCGTGTCCAGGGGTGCACCACCAATGAGGCTAGGTGAGGCAGCACCAGGTAGGGGCAAGAGGGGGGCAGCGGAAGGGCCATGGGCAATGAGAGAGAAAGAAATTGCTATTGGGTGGGGATGCCGTTTCAGTTTTCCTCTCAGGCAGCAGACGCACATGCTCAGTTCCACTCCTCAGCTGCCACCAGCTGTATCTACAGGACATGCCCCCTGAGTTGTGATGGGGAGAGAGCTGAAATAGAAAGGATACACCCCCTGAGCTGTGATAGGGAGAGAGAGGTAGCTGACAGGACATACACCCCTGAGCTGTGATAGGGAGAGAGCTACAGCAGAAAGGACACACCCCTGAGCTGTGATAGGCGAGAGCTGCAGCAGAAAGGATACAACCTTTGAGCTGTGATAAGGAGAGAGCTGCATCAGAAAAGAAACACTCCTTGAGCTGCGGAAGGGCCCTAGGCAATGAGAAAGAAAGAAATTGCTATTGGGTGGGGCGCCGTTTCAGTTTTCATCTCAGGCAGCAGAAAGGCTAGGTGTACCCCTGCGGGCTCTCAGTACTAAACAACCCCTTTAACCCAGATAAGCCCTTGTCCTTTGGTTCCCAACCTGTGCAGTTTAGTGACGTCGGAAGAGGTGAATTGACAATAGATTGTTGGTTCCCTAAAACTAAAGGGGGAGGAAAGACTCCATCTGAGCGAGGCTCGTTGCACTGGAAGTAACATTGTTATAGTAATATATTTAGTATGCAAAAACATCACTTACCTGGGTGGAGATAAGTGGCAGTCACGCAGAGCATGCTTGGGCATCATTAAGCTTTCCTGATTGCTGAACTTTAAGGTTAGTGCCATCTCATTAGTGCTATCAATCACACGGCGAGACAAGACACTTGTAGGGTTGAGATGACGTCCCGAGGGCGATGTACGCCGAGCCTGTAGGGCGACACACAGAGTCCCTATAGCTCTCTCTCCGTAGGGTGGTTCTATACGGCACCATACCACAGAAGTATTCTCAGTAACACGGCATTCGATGGAATTGGGGTTGATTTCTTTCTGAATGAATCCAACTTAATGCTGCAGCTACCAGAACATGATGAGAGTTGTAGTTTTGCAATCGCTGGGGAGATGCTCTGTACAATATATAAGCTAAAATTCCACTAAAGGGTTAGTCCGGTTGTTTGAAGTTATCCCCTATCCACAGAATAGGGGATTTCTTTTACATGGGTGGGGGTCCTACCGCTGGGGCCACGTACCCCCTGCAGCCCCCTGAAATTCCTATGGGGATTCCAAAGATAGCCAAGTACAGCGCTTGGCTATCTCCACAGCTCCCATAGAACTGAATGGAGAGGCCATGCGCAAGTGCGACCAGCCGCTCCGTTAATTTTAGGGGGGCTGCAGGGGGTTCGGGGCCATGGTTCCTGTGATCGGTGGGGGTCCCAGTGGTAAGACCCCCACCAATCTAGTAGTTATCCCCTGTGGATAGGGGATAACATCTAAGAACCGGAGTACCCCTTTAAGTAGCAGTTACACCGGAACACAAATGCGTCTATGGGTTATAGGAGTTGTCCCATGAAAAATATTCAATTTTTGAAACCAGCACCTGAATCTTTTGTAAGTTCATGTAGTTAAAAATTTAGCATAGCCAATGAGTTATTCAACAAAATCTATCTGTATAGCGCCACCTGCTGTCCTAATCCTTATTTCTCTGTCCACCTTGCTGAGGTGGACGCACATGCTCAGTTCCACTCCTCAGCTGTATGTACTGTCAGAAGCTGTAAAAGTTACAGGGAGACAGCGGCAGCAAAAAGGACATGCCCCTGAGTTGTAATGGGGGGAGAGCTGAAGTAGAAAGCATATACCCCTTGAGCTGTGATAGGGAGAGAGATGCAGCATAAAGGACACACCCCTGAGCTGTGATAGGAGAGAGCTGCAGCAGAAATGATACAACCTCTGAGCTGTGATAAGGAGAGAGCTGCATCAGAAAAGAAACACTCCCTGAGCTGTGACAGGGAGAGAGATACAGCAGAAAGGACACGCCCCTTAGCTATGATAGGGAGAGGGAGAGCTAAAGCAGAAAGGACACATCCCTGAGCTGTGATAGGGAGAGAGCTGCAGCAGAAATGACTCACCCATGAGCTGTGATAGGAGAGAGCTGTAGCAGAAAGGATACAACCTCTGAGCTGTGATAAGGAGAGAGCTGCATCAGAAAAGAAACACTCCCTGAGCTGTGACAGGGAGAGAGATACAGCAGAAAGGACACGCCCCTTAGCTATGATAGGGAGAGGGAGAGCTAAAGCAGAAAGGACACTCTGAGCTGTGATAGGAGAGAGCTGCAGCAGAAATGATACAACCTCTGAGCTGTGATAAGGAGAGAGCTGCATCAGAAAAGAAACACTCCCTGAGCTGTGACAGGGAGAGAGATACAGCAGAAAGGACACACCCCTTAGCTATGATAGAGAGGGACAGCTACAGCAGAAAGGACACAACCCTGAGCTGTGATAGGAAGAGAGCTGCAACAGAAAGGACATGTCTCCTAAACTGTGATAGGGAGCGAGCTGCAGCAGAAAGGATATGCCCCTGAGCTGCCAGCCTGAGCAAAATCTAGCAGAGCAATTGGAGCAATGAACGTGAGGTTCAGGGCTATTTTTTTGCATTTTTTTTACTGATATGACAACCCCTTTAATAGAGGGAGGGTTATAGAAAACCATCCTTTATTAGCCAATGTGGACAGTGACTAAAAGGGTGTCTCTTGCCCTGGAGGCCATCTTTTTTCATGAGAACTGTGTAATACCTCATTTCCCCTGTGGGGACGCTGTGGGGAAATGAAACACTTGCTGCCAGGGTTCGCTATAGCAGGATGACATCCAGTGATATTTAGACAATCCCTTTAATTTAGGGGCTAAGTCTTACCTGGGATCATTGATAACATCTTTCTGTCCACCAATAATTGAAGCAATTTCCATTAGAACCGCGAGGAATAAATGAGTTTGGCGCTTCACACAATGCCGCCATCACTCTGCGAAGTAAAACCCGTCATTCAGCATTTTCATTTCTCAGCAGCACAAGCAAAACAAGAGCCATTGAAGTGAAGATTTGCTGCACATGAGGGAGATCCGACTCGGCAATGAGCGCCAGTAATATCCACCTATCTGTATACAGGGAGCCAGCGACGTCCTCCGGTGCATTCCTTGTATCGTAAGTGCATTCTGACAGGGAGCGGGAGGATAGAAATGGATGCAGCTCAGCACATTGTGGGTCCTGAGAACACCGCCAGTCTGTGCTAATATAAGATACCAAGCAACAGTAAAATAAGTCCGATGTATATTCACTACACGAAAACTAGTTATCAAGACAAGATTCTACTTTTTAGGGGATTTCTACCACGTTGTTACTAGTGATGAGCAGCGTAGACAATATTCGTTTTCGCGATATTTAATGGATTTTTAGCCTAATATTCGCTATAAATTTGCAAATTCTAGAATTCGGAATCTCCAGTCATTATTTTCTTGAAATAATCGGCAATGTTATAAGCGCGCAATACCGGTGTGGCTCGCTTTTGCTACATTTATCACAGCACAGTAATCCCTATCACAGCACAGTAATCCCTATCACAGCACAGTAATCCCTATCACAGCACAGTAATCCCTATCACAGCACAGTAATCCCTATCACAGCACAGTAATCCCTGTGACAGCACAGTAATCCCTGTCACAGCACAGTAATCCCTGTCACAGCACAGTAATCCCTATCACACCACAGTTATCCCTATCACAGCACAGTAATCCCTATCACAGCACAGTAATCCCTATCACAGCACAGTAATCCCTATCACAGCACAGTAATCCCTATCACAGCACAGTAATCCCTGTCACAGCACAGTAATCCCTATCACAGCACAGTAATCCATATCACAGCACAGTAATCCCTGTCACAGCACAGTAATCCCTGTCACAGCACAGTAATCCCTGTCACAGCACAGTAATCCCTGTCACAGCACAGTAATCCCTGTCACACCACAGTTATCCCTATCACAGCACAGTAATCCCTATCACAGCACAGTAATTCCTATCACAGCACAGTAATCCCTATCACAGCACAGTAATCCCTGTCACAGCACAGTAATCCCTGTCACAGCACACTAATCCCTGTCACAGCACAGTAATTCCTGTCACAGCACAGTAATCCCTATCACAGCACAGTAATCCCTATCACAGCACAGTTATCCCTATCACAGCACATTAATCCCTGTCACAGCACAGTAATCTCTGTCACAGCACAGTAATCCCTATCACAGCACAGTAATCCCTGTCACATCCCTGTCACAGCACATTAATCCCTGTCACAGCACAGTAATCCCTATTACAGCACAGTAATCCCTATCACAGCACAGTAATCCCTGTCACAGCACAGTAATCCCTATTACAGCACAGTAATCCCTATCACAGCACAGTAATCCCTGTCACAGCATATTAATCCCTATCACAGCACAGTAATCCCTATCACAGCACAGTAATCCCTATCACAGCACAGTAATCCCTATCACAGCACAGTAATCCCTGTCACAGCACAGTAATCCCTGTCACAGCACAGTAATCCCTGTCACAGCACAGTAATCCCTGTCACAGCACAGTAATCCCTAACACACCACAGTTATCCCTATCACAGCACAGTAATCCCTATTACAGCACAGTAATCCCTATCACAGCACAGTAATCCCTATCACAGCACAGTAATCCCTATCACACCACAGTTATCCCTATCACAGCACAGTAATCCCTATCACAGCACAGTAATCCCTATCACAGCACAGTAATCCCTGTCACAGCACAGTAATCCCTATCACAGCACAGTAATCCCTGTCACAACACAGTAATCCCTGTCACAGCACAGTAATCCCTATCACAGCACAGTAATCCCTATCACAGCACAGTAATCCCTGTCACAGCACAGTAATCCCTATCACAGCACAGTTATCCCTATCACAGCACATTAATCCCTGTCACAGCACAGTAATCCCTATCACAGCACAGTAATCCCTATCACAGCACAGTAATCCCTATCACAGCACAGTAATCCCTATCACAGCACAGTAATCCCTATCACAGCACAGTGATAGCCTAATGCAGCCATGCAGTGTGGAGGACCGCCCCTCTGTCTTCTGTTTACTCTAATGGGAAGACAGACAAGCCCTAGCAAAAGTATTTAAAGGGAGCAGTAGAAAGGGAGAGGGGACATTACTGAAATAAGGTAATTTCAGATATTTTGACAATCTTTGACAGAATAACTCAGGGATACATACTGAGCGCTAATAAACTAGCAAATAAAAATGAATAATAAAAAATAAAATAAAAAATATGACAGTTACACTTTAAGATAGACTAGGTCATCAATATCTAGAGCCCAGAAGCCCCGTTACCTGAAGTTGATGACCTTCCATCCATAGGGTCCCGAGGGCAGGTCTTCTGCTGTCCCATTAGGATGTGGAGGCTAACTTTGGTCTTTGTCTTGCAATATGTAACTTTTTTTTAAAGGAACTAATGGTAAAAATTCACAAAATGAACACAACAATAAACTGCGCTGGTTCTACTGTAAGTTGTAAGAATATTAGAAGGGCCATATACACGGAGAATACCGCAGACCGGTTGTAGAGATACAGGTGATGGAACTCCGTGGCGACTTGTAATATTCCTTACTGCACTCACCACAGATTCTGCACGGCCTGATTTTTAAGAGCACAAGAATTTTCCTGTTTACGATTGATTATGAAACTATTACCCTTTTCACAGGAGCCTCAGATAAAGTGTGCATTATAATGTGCTGCAGCAGTGCAGGTTTGTATTATGATGTTCTGCAGCAGCTGAGGTGTGTATTATGATGTTCTGCAGCAGCTGAGGTGTGCATTATGATGTTCTGCAGCAGCTGAGGTGTGTATTATGATGTTCTGCAGCAGCTGAGTTGTGTATTATGATGTTCTGCAGTAGCTGAGGTGTGCATTATGATGTTCTGCAGCAGCTGAGGTGTGTATTATGATGTTCTACAGCAGCTGAGTTGTGTATTATGATGTTCTGCAGTAGCTGAGGTGTGTATTATGATGTTCTGCAGCAGCTGAGGTGTGTATTATGATGTTCTGCAGCAGCTGAGTTGTGTATTATGATGTTCTGCAGTAGCTGAGGTGTGCATTATGATGTTCTGCAGCAGCTGAGGTGTGTATTATGATGTTCTGCAGTAGCTGAGGTGTGTATTATGATGTTCTGCAGTAGCTGAGGTAAGTATTATGATTTTGTGCAGAAGCTGAGGTATGTATTATGAGGTTCTGCAGCAGCTGAGGTGTGTATTATAATGTTCCACAGCAGCTGAGGTATGTATCATGATGTTCTGCAGCAGCTGAGGTGTGTATTATAATGTTCCACAGCAGCTGAGGTTTGTATCATGATGTTCTGCAGCAGCTGAAGTGTGTATAATAATGTTCTGCAGCAGCTGAGGAGTGTTATATGAGGTTCTGCAGCGGCTGAGGTATGTATTATGATTTTGTGCAGAAGCTGAGGTATGTATAATTAGGTTCTGCAGCAGCTGAGGTGTGTATCATGATGTTGTGCAGCATCTGAGATGTGTATTATAAGGTCCTGCAGTTACTGAAGCTGCAGAACCTCTTTTTTAGAGTGAAAGGTAACCTACAGCTCAATCAGTGGTTGATGCTGAAGAAAAAGCTTCCTGCAAAAGGGACCTATGACAGAGGGCAAGGAGAGATAAGCGGCGCCCATGCAGAGCCACTCATCTCAGTCTAATCATCGGATTCTGCTCGGAATGTGACCACTATGCACACAGCACTTACAGACATGTCCAGTGCAGGTAGGTTAATCTAGATGGCGGTAGAGAGCGGCAGGCATAGGATGCACAGGCTGTAGGTTGTACTGTGGGAAGTGACTGAGATACCTGCGCCCGGATAAGTGAGAACCAGGTCTGTTTTCCTCTCCTCGTCAGTGTGAATTCTTATCTCTCGCCGTCGACCTCCTAAATTTAGACTCTTGCTTTCTGACAGCTTCCCTATCAAGTAGAAAGGTTTGCATAAATATATTTAGCGACAGCGCCATTCGGATTACATGGGGGAAGGGGCGATGCCCACCTCCGCCGTGGTGTTGGAGCGGGGTTCACAGAGATTTATTTCTGTCTGAAGCAGATTGCCTGTAACAAGTAGAAATTGCTGTAATTGGCTGCAATCAAAATAGAGGTGCACTTTATAAGTAATGTGCATGACATCTGATTAATATTCATGAGACTCCATCTTCCTGGTGAATTGATAGGCTGCGCGCTGGATTTGCAGCTCGACGCTAGACGCACAATGGCTGCCAAAATAAGGAACAAACAAAATGGTGTCATCTATGCACTGCTAAAGTTAAAGGGACCCTCCAGAAATGCTCCTTGTGCACTAGGGATAATACATTGTATCAGTAGTGATGATCGCGAATATTCTAATCGCGAATATTGGCACTTCGAGAATTCGCAAATATTTAGAATATAGTGCTATATATTCGTGATCGCGAATATTCTAGATTTTTTTCATTAGTACCCATGATCCCTCACTGCTTCTTGCTTGTGGGCCAATGAGAAGGCTGCAAAATCGTTGACTTTAGGAGTAGTGTTGATTGCGAATTTTACGTATCGTGAATTTTTATCGCGAATTTTCTAATTGCCGATTTTCGCAATCAAGAAAATGTTGAATTTTGACCCAAAAATTTGCGAAATATCGCAAATTCGAATATTGACCCATGCCGCTCATCCCTATGTATCAGTTCAGGGGTTATCCCATGACTGTTTTAAAATCAGACATCATATAGTACATGCCAATGTCTTTCAAAGCTAGTACCAGCCCTGTACCTCACATGGATCCAGAGATCTCCCCATTCATTGCTTTACTAGATTTATATTATGTTGGCAGCTCAGAGGGCATGTCCTTTCTGCTGCAGCTCTCTCCCTATAACAGCTCAAAGGTGTGTGTCCCTTCTGCCTCATCTGTCTCCATATCACAGCTCAGAGTGCATGTCTTTTTTCTGCAGCTATCCCCCTATCACAGCTCAAGGGGTATGTCCTGTCTGCTGCTGTCTCCCTATGACAGATCAGGGGGATGTCCCTTCCACTGCAGCTCTCTCCCTGTCACAGCTGAGGGGGTGTATCCCTTCTGCAGCAGCTCTCTCCCTATCACAGCTCAGGGGATGTATCCCTTCTGCAGCAGCTCTCTCCCTATCACAGCTCAGGGGGTGTATCCTTTTTTTTCAGCAGCTCTCTCCCTATCACAGCTCAGGGAGAGTGTCCCTTCTACTGCAGTTCTCTCTCTTTAGTTGTCACAGCTTCTAACAGAAGATACGACTGGTGACAGTTAAAGATTTATATGAAGGCCTCTTTCACACTAGCGTTGTTTCTTTCCGTCCTAGAGTTCCAGCCTTGGGGCTCTAGGACGGAAAGCTACTGATCAGGATTATCCCAATGCATTCTGAATGGAGAGAAATCCGTTCAGGATGCATCAGGATGTCTTCTGTTCAGTATGTGAACGTTTTTTGGATGTTGACAAAAGCGCAGCATTCTGCGGATTTGTCTCCGTCCAAAAAGCCGGAAGACATGCCGTAACGCCGAATCCGGAATTAATGCCCATTGAAGAGCATTATTCCGGATCCGGCATTAAGCTAAACGTCGATTCGGCTCATCGACGTTTAGCGCTGCGCATGCGCAGCAGCCGTTCCGATCGGCGCCCCAGTGTAAGCCGTGGCTCCGATCGGTTACCATGGCAGCCAGGACGCTACTGGAGTCCTGGCTGCCATAGTAAGTACAATGCAGCAGTGTACCTACCTGCGCTGCGGCCGCCGGGCGCTCCATTATGACATCACAGGTCCGGGCGGCGCATTGATCTATGCGCCGCCCGGACCTGTGACGTCATTGGGAGCGCCCGGCGCCGCAGCGCTAGTAGTACACTGCTGCTAGTACCATGGCAGCCAGGACTCCAGTAGCGTCCTGGCTGCCATGGTAACAGTGAAAGCATGTTGAAGACTGATCAGGAAACTGATCAGTCTTCAAACTGTCAGTCCACTTGCGTTCTGACGGATCCGGCGGGACGGAAGTGCCTGCCGGATCCTCAGAACGCAAGTGTGAAAGAGCCCTAAGCATGTGCGTCCACGCCAGCGAGTTGGATGGAGAAGTACAGCAGGTGGCGCTATAGAGTTACATTTTATTGACTAACTTGGTGACTAAGCTACGTTGTTAATTGCGTTGTAGATATCGTTTCTCAGATTAGCGGTTGATACGATGAATGTGATGAAGGTGTTGTGAATCAGTGATCCATACTAAAGGAAGAACATACTATATGAAATATATTGATGAAAGGCATCCGATTGCCTATTCTGCAGTTTTCTGTACAGGATGCACATGTAATAGGGACTGCTGTACATTCATAGATCCTGAATGGCATAAGAAGTTGCAATTCACATTACAACCACTGGGTGGCCACACCTAGGCACATGCAGTGGCATTTATCAATGAGTTAATCAATGACTGTGGCTTAAAAACTTCGCCATATTTGCCCTATAATTTGCGACTCTTCTAAAGTGGTGAGAAATGGGGTAGGTCTTAGCGTGAGGGGCAGGGCCTATTGTGGCCCCCTGGATTTACTATTCTGTAATTTACCCCAGAAACTGGCAGAAGTTATAGCTCAAAAGTTAGGAGCTGGAATAGATGTGGGTTTCTGGCGCACAGGGGGGCAGAGATGTACCTAATGTATCGAAGCATCTTCCTTTTAATAAATCAAGGTCATGTTGCCCCGGTGCACAGGGATCAAGAATGGCGCTCCCATGTCACATATAGCATAGACATCTCTTGGCAGAGTGTTCCAAGATGATGTTCTTTTTTATTAAAGCTGTTCATCTCTTGCCACGAGATATTATAAGCCAAGACCAAAGGTAACGAAAGACAGATCTGTGTTGAGTTAAAATTGTACTCTTTTTAGGAAATTTTCGGAACCTCTAATTCAGGATTTTCATCCATCAGCCATACTTTGAAAGCCGCTGCAAAGAGTGTTTCTCGCTCTGGGGGATCCATCTTATGTGCGCTCTGTATGAATACTACATTGATATCAATTCGAACCTGTAACAATCTCTGCTCCAGAAGTCAGACAAAGAGGAAAAGGTGTAACCCAAGATCTGGGACAAGCTCTCTGGTTCTAGCTGCTGTTGTGGAGCAGAGAGGTGGGAAGAGGCTTTGTTGAGAGACAATAAGTGAGATCTGTGCTCTACTTATAGCCTGCTGTTTGCTGAATGCCAGTTATTGTATTTCCAACCTGGTTCCAGTCTGCACTAGATTACTCCTTGCCATTTGTGTGTATTCTTGTGTTTTTGGTTGTTTACCTAACCTATCTTTTCTTCTCCTTGTGTTTGACCTCAGACTGTTGAGTAACCATTCTTTCGCTTTTCGCTCTCTTTACCTTTGTGTCTCTTGGTTCTGATTTGGCTTGTTTCTGTTGCGATTGGATCCTGTTTTGGGTTTGACGTTGGACCGCTCATTTTCTGTGCCTTAAGTCGATCTGTCCACTCCATCTGCTATCAGCTACCTGGTGAACTCAAGTCAAGATAGGATACCATACCACCATGGCTCATAGTTAACTAGATATGCTCTTGAGTGGGATCGCCCCTATTGGGGTGGCTTTTCTACTGGAGGCAGGGCAAGTTCAACATTTACTGGGTAGCTGGTGCCAAGCCCGAGCAGGGGATGAGCAGTTTGCTGGACAGGTACTTGTATCCTGTCCGTTTCGTTACAAAACTATGCAATACTTCATTTCCCCAGTGGTGGCGCTGCAGGGAAATTCAACACATGCTGTTGGTTTCCACCCACAGATTACGATGATCGCTGAGGATCACCCTCTAATCAGTTGATTATTTGAGAACTTTTCTAACAAAAAAGGGGTAGTCCAAAGCCGAAAACCAAGGTACAGATGTAGCCACCATTATTTTGATTGGCTTTACGCCTTTAATGCAACAAAAACATGACCGTAATACAACAAATTGCGTTAAAGTGACCATCCTGGCACAGCTGGTGTTAAAATAACCTTTGCTACATCTGTATATACATTGTGGCTCGTTTATAAGAAGACTTTTACATCGGGCCAGCGTATTTTATTATCTCTTTTAGATGGTGGACAATAAACTGCATTTGTCATTGCGTGTAATTCTTGTATTTGGAGAAGCTGCAAAAAACAGACGTGGAGATATATGCAGAGATGTCCATGTGAATATAGGACTTGTTGTCGGCGCCCGGGGCTCGTATCGGATCAGTTTGCTCCTATTCTTGGTGCTTTGAGGTTTTGGAGATAAATTTCCACTGACTGTGAATGGTATAATACAATAAACATGTACTTGCATTTATCTATATTTGCACGGCACTTGGTATTGAGACAGACGCATTCATGCCAGGATTGCTTACCAATCACAGATTCAAAAGTACTTGTCGGCAGGATGAAGACTTCATATTTCTTCCCTCTGCACTAGAAGGGAGACATGAATTTCTGTGGACAGCCAAGAAACCAATTAACCTGTACATGCCTGCAGATCGCATCAAAATGCGACTGGGATCCGATAGCGGATTAAAACGGCAGGTAGTAGACCCAGTGAACGTCTTCTGGGAAGGGACTGAAGAGCTACAAGACTTCATGTTCAAAAAATGCATTTTTAAAGGGGTATGCATACTTTTGCAATCATGTAAAGGGGTTATCCAAAATATGATAATGATAACCCATCCTCAGGATAGATGATCATGATCACGTCTGTGGGAGTCCAAGTCCCGGAACATTCGCCGATCAGCTGCTTTATGGAGCCTTCCAGCAGCAAACCAAGCACAGCGCTGTATATAGTTTAGTGGCTGTGCTTGGTATTGCAGCTCAGCCCCATTCACTTCAATGAAGCCCCATCAACTTCTGATGTACGGTGATGTCACATGGTCTAGAAGAGGCCGCGGCGCTCCCGAAGCGCCCGAACTCTTCTAACAGCTGAACATCTGGGGTCACGGGAATAGGACCCTCTGCTGATCTGATATTGATGACCTATCCAGAGGACAGGTTATCCATAATATTTCTAGGATAACCCCTTTAAATTTCCCCATTTTATTTAAAGTGTTCAACTTTGTAAAAAAAACTTCACTATAACTACTATACATTTTTTTTTTATTGTAATACTCCGGTTGTTACAAGTTATCCTCTATTCACAGGATGGGAGATAATTGTTAAATCGGTGCTGGGACCCTGCCAATCACGGGAATGGGTACCCCTGAAATGAACTGCAGCTCCATTAATCTACATAGGCGTTCCAGAAACTGCTGACTGCTGTACACGGCTGGAACTCCCATATAGATGAATGGGGCCGCAATACGCGTGCTTGACCTGCCGGACTGTTTATTTTTGGGGGCTCCAAAAGATACGGGCCCCTGTTCTCGTGATCAGTGGGAACCCCAGTGGTAGGACCCACACAGATTTAATAGTTGTTCCCTATCCTGTGGATAACTTGTAACATTTTATCTATTCCACCATTACAGTATGTAGATCTGTCTCCATGGTTACAGACTACAAACAAACTCTGTGTAGTCTGGATTTCTATCTGCTTCCTCTTCTTGACAATCTACAGACAGTCGAAGAGGGAATTCTTTAAAGGGAGTAACATAATTGTAGGATCACATGACAAAGGACCCTTATAGTAGGACTAACAGAGGAACCTCACAACATAGGGTGATAATAAAAGATGCTCCAGCATTGTTATTACATGGGGAATGCATGTAGTTACTAAAGCAGACATGTCAGGAGAGGTCCCCTTTAAGTCTTCAGGTAGAGATGTGCTTTAATTATTGTATCGTCTGCCGGTAACATATTCTGATCGGAAACCTTCGCTGCTATTAAAGGAAGGCTGTGATAGTAGATGGGATCACATCTAATTCCATAATCCATCAGAGAGAGGCTATGTCAGATAAGTCTCCTGTTCAAACAGCAACTTTGCAGGCAGGAATACATATCGCTGTATTTTCCTGATTAACAGCAGCATTTCATGACTTGTAAAAAAGCTTAATGGTTGGAGCGAAATGCGCAGGTAAGCCGGACATTTCTATAATATTCAAATTCAGAGTCGCCTAGTGCAGTCCTGCTCAGATTGATATGAAAAATGGATAAGCTCTTAAAGGTGACACGCTTATAATTATTGCTATGTTTAAAATATCAAAAAAATAATAATAATCTCAGCTAGAAGTCTATTCCATGTTGAAGCCTGACAAATCTTACTTTAAAGTGTTAAACTTTTATTCTTTTTTTTATTTTTGTAATGTATAGGGGCGGTGATACTGACCATTTTTGTAATATACTTTAATTACTGAAATCCCACATTTCTATTCGAAAAATAGCTCTAAAGTGTCCCATTTGAGCTTTGGCAAAGCTCCTCTGTCTTCTGTTTAGATAACACAGTCAGTATTGAGCGCGTCTCCACAGTTATGTAAACAGAAGACAGAGGAGCTTTGCCAAAGCTCAAAATGGGACACTTTAGAGCAATTTTTCGAATAGAAATGTGCAATTTCAATAATTAAAGTATATTACAAAAATGGTCAGTATCACTGCCCCTACCCATTACAAAAATAAAAAAAAGAATGACAGCTACACTTTAAATTGAAGGGGTCCTTTAGGGTTAGAAACATAGAACTTTCTTTTTTTCTTCTAGAAATAGCACCACTCTTCTCATCAGGTTGTGTCTGGCAGTTCTTCTCTATTAAAGTGAATCATGGGATACCAGACACAAGCCTTTTTTTAAGGCTGCCTTCATATTAAAGGGGTTGTGTAGGGGTTCTACATTGATGACCTATTCTCAGGATAGGTCATCAATATCAGATCGGTGGGAGTCCGACACCAGGGACCCCCCCGCCGATGAGCTGTTTGAATAGGAGGCGGCGCTCCAGACGAGAGATGTTTCTGCTTCAGTACACTACACGTCGCCTCCCTTGCAGCACTGGCATAGTGTCATTACAAGTACCCACTCCATTCAATAAATGGAGACAGTACTCGTAATCACGCTTGCCTTCGAGATGACGGGCAGTGTAATGGACAGGAAGCAGTGCTCACATGGAGCGCTGCTTCTTCTTCAAAAAGCTGATCAGTGGCTTTGTTGGGTGATGAACACCAACCGATCAGATATTGATGAACTATTTTGAGGATAATTTTTCAATACAAAACCCCTGCACAACCCCTTTAACTTTGCAGATTCCCTCCATCCATGGTTGTCTGTAGGAGGCATCAGAAGAATGGCAGCCTGTGAGGAACAAGAGCTAGATAGCTAGATAGTGCCAGAGTGACTGAGAGATTAGATGTGGTTGAAAGAATTTGTCATGGCGGTCTGGGCTGAACGGAGAAGATGAGAAAAGAGAGCATCTACACCACAGGAGACTTAACTGAATGTACAACATAAGAGACTTTGAGAAAGGAGTCAGAAAGGTCCTATTTTTAAGAGATTCCAATAAAGAAACCAAACTTGTTTTCTGAATTGGTAGAGTTTATGGTCCTGAGATGATTTGACCAGACACAGACTCCTATCAAAGATTTATCTTGCTACTTAAGCTGCTAATGCTCCCTGGCCCCAAGACATAAAGCACATTGTGATTTGGTTACGTTTGCTTTTTTACACAAATTGTAGTGAAAACCTGCGACAAAGCTGCCTTGTGCAATTTTCTGTGGACCTGCAGAAAGATCTTGAGATGTTCACATGACCTCTGAAGGTCCTCAAGCTTCAGGTGAGAGCAATAAGATGGCTGAAAAGGAGCTGATGGGTAAGTGTCTAGTGTCTGGTGTTTCTTACTAGGGGATTTGTCCTGGTCCAGTAATTAGGGGGTCTTGGGTCTGAATTTATTTAGGGTGTCTGAATTTGCTAAAGTTGGCTCTGGAGCATATACATTGGGAATTTTTGGTGGCTAAAGTGTGGGCAAAAAAATCCAGTGTTTTAGAGTAGCCTAAAAGGGGATGTCATTCGAAATTGCTCTGTGACTATGGGGTACTGGTTTTCATTGAGGAGACCCAACTGAGAAATGGAATCATACAGGCAATGCTCCATGGGAAAAAGTATGCAAATTAGAAGGAAAGAAACAGTCTCTATAGGTAGCTGCCCTGTAAGTCAATGTTCAACCCATAAAAGAGTTGTGAAATGTGACACGTTTCATGTAGGCACCTGTTTTTTGGGGGTGGTGGGGATTCTTGCTCCTCATCATTACAGCGCAGGTACTGGTCAGCTGGAAGAGATGCCTTTGATGCTACACTGAGTGGTTCTGGTACTTATTGCAAAGGTTCAACGGAGATAAGTAGGTTTTTTGTGGCTGAACTATGGGCAGAAAACTCAATATTTTACAGTGGCATAAAAGGGGGTGAGATTTGAATTTTTCTCTTTAGAGCACTGGTTTTCATTGAGGAGACCCAAGTGAGATATGGAATCATACAAGCAATGTTCCATGGGAAAAAAACATGCAAATTAGAAGGAACCAACATGTCTCTTTAGTGCCACCTATAGGTAGGTCAGTGTTTAATCCATGAGCAGAGCTGTGTTTTGGTGGGGTGTGTTTCTTACTCCTTAGTACAGAGCAGGTACTCGTCGGCTGGCTGAGAGGCCTTTGATGCCACTCTGGGGAGGGGGTACTGGTTTTTATTGAGGAGATCCAGCTGAGGTATGGCATCTAACCACATATTTGAAATGCTGATGGATAATAATGCCACACATTTTCTCTTATCGGCCCCTGACATGTAATACGACCATATTCCCATATCCATCTCAATAGGCGATTTATGAAGAAATCCATTGTGGGGCCCGAGCCTCCTCAGTGACTTGATAAAACCGTCCGTACTCATATAATGGCGGGACAATTTATGGCTTACTATTAAATTTATACATCTGGAAAAATCTTACATGTGTAATTGTGTTGCTCTGTCGATGGAAATACCTTTATAAATCTCAGCCGGCTCTCCTCAAGATTTGCTGCCATTGTGGCTGTTAAAACGTGCACATTGTCACGGCGAAAATTGAACATTTTAAAAAGTTACTAAACAGAAAGGGAGAAATTCAAGATGATTTAACGGGTGACATAAAGAAACACATAATATCACGCTGGCAATGAGCTCAGGCGAATGCAAATGCCGACTCCATTCAGACAGGATTGTGAGGCAACATAATGCATTAAGTGGAAAACTAGATTGTCTTTATATTGTACTTTCTGACAGATAGGTATTAAGAATCCTCCGGAGAGCCCGGGAGGGGGGCGTCGAGCGGCATCATCAACAAAAAAGACTTTCAAAAGGAGATAAAAATGGAGGTAGTGGTGTTGTATTCTGAACCTCACAGCAAGTGCCCCACTGGTTGGTAGATGGAGAGTTGGATTCTAATAGCAGATGTATTTACATCTAGCTCTTGTACATACTTTTTATGATCATCCAGAATATTGTATCATCTGATACATAGCAAATCCCATTAATTTCAAAAGGAAGCTCCATCCCTCCCTGCACACACACGTCATAGTTCTTCCAGGTATAGGTTGACATGCAATGATGTTACATCTTCTTTACTCTCTGTAATATTCATCTTACAATGTCTATGTCAGATAGTCCTGTTTCCGGCTGTTGAATCGGGAAGTTGCTGAGTTCACTGCTTAGTGTAGTGTGAATGAAGGAATGTAGTACTCAACAGTCAGAGGGCAGAAAGGCAGCACTATCTGTACTTTTATCTTTTACTGGGGAATACGGGGAGGAAGTACTATCTGTACCTGAATCATTTACAAGGAGAGACAAGGAAGCAGTACTATCTGTATCTACATCATTTATAGAGAGACAGGGAAGCAGTACTATCTGTATCTACATCATTTATAGAGATAGACAGGGAGGCAGTACTATCTGTACCTGCATCATTTACAGGGAGTGACAGGGAGGCAGTACTATCTATGCCTGAATCATTTACAAGGAGAGACAAGAAGACAGTACTACATATTTTGCATAATATGGGTCACCCTAACAAGGTCACCACTTCATTCTAAGCTCAACAGGGCGGTCTCCTTGCTAACACATGGGCTGTTGTTGTTCATGGACCCCCAGCAATTTCATATATCTTCATGTACACCCTTGGGCAACATCATTCAGGCACATTTTTGTGAATTTTTGAATGATTACAATTTGCCACTATTAAGAAGCCAAAAGGAAAAGCAAACAATGCAACGACACTCTGCAAACACAAATAATAAAGTAACTACGGATAGTTATAAAGTGAGGGACACAAATGCTGGGTCTCTGACCCTATCAGACCCTTCAACGGCCTCCTAATGGCCTTCTTGATGTCCCTATAAATGTCCCTCTCCAAAGAAAAGACAGTGACTGTCCAGCTTTGCCTGACAGTGTGAGCAGAGAGGAAAAGGACTTAAAATCAAGTCTGCACATAAGTCCCAAAGTGTTTCTTCGGATTACTTCCGATTCATCAGGGGATCGGTGTAAACATCCACAATAGTCAAAGTTAATATTATTACAAACAGAGCCCGGATCAACTGCTTAAATCAATCACTTAGCTGTCGGTAGTTTCCAGCTTGGTTTCCTCACAGAGCCAGGCATCCTGCGTGTAGTTATGACTTAATGAAAGACGTCCGCGTATGGCAGCGTCCAGTGGCGCCTCATGCGTATGGCAATGGCAGCTGTTGCGCCCCGTCTCATAGCTTTTTAAAGCTCCCGGGGCTACTTGGTAACCGCCCTAATGTGTCCTGTAATCCGTCATGTGATCTGTCAGCTGACTATAGTGGTCACATGATTGGGGGATACGCTTTCTGCGGCTGCTACTACAGATATCGGAGCCTTCACTGTTTGACAAGGTTGAAGTTGGGCCGTATACTTAAGGTGGGATTAGGGGAGGCACGCCAGCCCCATCTGTTCCTCCCATCTAGACCCGCACCAGTATGTTTTATGATGCGTCTCACGTATCTCACAGTGGATATACAAATTATTTGTGCCTGTCCGCCAGCATCAAGGTGATCTCTTTAGGACAGGAACCTACTCTACCTCTGGCAGTGCCGGTATAATATAGTGTGGGCTCAGCATACATGTGGAACCTGCACTCCTTGAATTCATTGAAGGCCATTGTGGTACCAAAAGAGGTATAATATAGTGTGGGCTCAGCATGCATGTGGAACCTGCGTACTCTGAATTTAATAGAGGCCAGTACGGCACCAGAGGAGGTAGTATTTAGGTTCCTATCCTAAAGAGGTCGCTTTGACGTTGGCGGACAGGCACAAATCATTTTGTACAAAATGTATTTGCCAGAAATCTCACATTTATAATGTATCATTAGTATTAGTACATTTTCTATAGTAAGCATGGCACTATTGTACTTATTCTATTATTTGTGTTTGCAGAGTGTTGTTGCATTGTTTGTTTTTGCTTTTGTGCTTTCAGACATGGCGAGGTTCACCTGAGCACTGGGATATGCTGACTAACCCCCCTTTTTTTTAAATAAGAAGCCATGTATTGCAAAACTCAATTTGTGGCTGCCGACAAATTCTCTTTTTTGAGTTGCAGAGCATTTGTGTTGTTGTAATTTTCAGCAGAGGTCACTACATACCAAAAACGGTAAATACCAGCCACATATCACTCGTACATAATTACCTTTTAATGAAGCATTTAATAATCACGTGTGACAATCACTTATTAATTACACATCTGTAAATCACTCTTATTAGTGACAGAGATGGCTGAGGCTTGTTAGAATAATGCCTCGCTCTCCACGTACAATCCACTAATTTGTCAACTTTGTCTCCAGGGTTGTTCATTAGAGAATTTCCACATTTGACCTCCAATGAGCTAACGTTGAATACTCTGTTCCCTAGCAGCAACCCATGTTTCCTGATAAATTCCAGTTATCTGCAAAAACCCTTCTTTTCTCATACATTTGCCATTGTGTTGAAAATACATGATGTCGGCTCATTGTTCTGTGTAGACAGACATTACGTTGACTTGAATCGCTTCAAGATTCAAACCATTATTAGATGTTGCAGCTGAAGGTCTCGGCTAGTATTCATCTTAGCATTGCTTGTGTTTCTGTTCTGCACGGAGGACAGAGGTAATGGTGAAGATGTTATAGAGGAGCCATCTATTGTTTGTACGTATAGTGTTCATACACATCTACAACGCATTGTAAGAAAGATGTTCTGATGGAGACCTCTCCAAATGACAACCCCTCTGAGAAGACCTCCCTCATCCAGACCAGATTTCTTTGATAGGTTTTTAGTTCCTCTGTATTTGATCTATATTATCCATTCTTTGTAAGGACCATTTTTCAATGGCATTTTGCTCTTCTCAAAGAAGTTGTATGGTACATTATCTATATGTTAAGGTCTCAATAATTTCTCCGTTAAAGTTCAACCAGGATTTAATGGAAGGTGAAGCAAAATCCCACAGGGATTTAATGGAAGGTGGACTGGCCATAGAACCTGCCGGGAAATTAACTGATGGGCCGATGCCCATAGGGCTATCCAAGACCTCCAGACGGCCGTCAGCAGGGTATATAACAATCAGATTCTCTCGGTAATTAATGCTCAGAGCACCAGGTACAATATCCTCCTGGCTGGAGGACACAGGTACCCTCCTGAATTAAACTTTATCGCCATCCTCTGGGAGCAGCAGTAGTTTTTGTTGCACTGTGGTATTTGGTTCTGCTGAGGCAGAATTTGGTGCTGCATTATGGTACTTGGTTCTGCTGGGGTAGTATTTTGTGCTGAGGTATTGCTGGCCTCCACCTACTTCTGTTGGCCCTGACTACTTGTGTTGCCGTTCTGTCAGTTTGGACTGCAACATGGGGACACTTTTAGTTTTTCTTCCAGGGCCAAATTAAGTTCCCAGACCTCCCTGCCGCCTTGAATTTCCCATAGGCTGCATTCTTAAATAAAACGGGGGACTTTGAAAAGTGCAAAAAAAAAAAGTCTTTAAAATATTTTAAAAATAGTAAAAATAATAATAAAAAAAACAATAAAGGTAATAGGCACTGCTGTGTTTCAAAACACCTGTACAATTAAAATATTAAAATATTTCTCCTGTATGGTGAATGCTGTAATGAAAAAGAAAATGTCTGACCCTTTCTTTTTTTAAATCTTTTAATCACCCAAAAAAAATCCAATAAACAGTGATCAAAAACTCATAAACACTCTGAAAAAGTATAATAAAAAAGCCAGCAAAAGGACATAACTATAAAAAAGTTATAGGGGTCAGAATATGGTGATCCAATGATAACATCAGTTTTTTTCAAAGTTTTTTTTTTTTTAAGTATTAAAACACAAGCAAAATTATATAAAAGTGGTATTTCTGTAATGATACTGACTGGGAGAATGAAGGTAACGGGTCGGTTTTACAGCATAGGAAATGGTGTAAAAACGAAACCTTAAAACTATAACAGAATTGCGTTTTTCCCCAATTCCACCTCATTTTGAATTTTTTCCAGCTTCTCACTACATCGGATGCAGTATTAAATACCATTAGGAAGTACAACTTGTCCCGCAAAAAAAAAAAGCCCTCATATGGCTATGTGAATGGAAAAATAAAAAAGTTATGGATTTAGGAAGACAGAGAGTGAAAAATGAAAATGCAAACATGGAAAACCACAGTGTAAGGAAGGATTGAAATAATTTATTATCTATACAAAATGTTCAATTGCATGCAACTACAAAAATATTCGGGTACTTTTTTGAAAAATGTAGGTGAGACGGCCCTTTTAAGTTGGCCATAAACACTACATTAGATAAATATCATCGGACAGGACTGGAGGACCATTTAATGTGCATGGAAGATTCCCGACCCTCCCCCTTAATGAAGTTGTCAGGAAAAAGAAGGGTCAGAAATGTTGGAATTCAAGATGCCACAAGGATGAGAAACCTCTGTCAGCGGCTTTTTCTTCTTTCTCTATTGAGAACACATGCAAACTCTGGCAAGCTCAGTATGCATGTGTGCATGGGATAGCCGTTGGGCTAATGAATGCTTGGCTGACAGCTATCTAAGGTGAATGGCCATCTTTTGCGGTTGAGATTCATAACTGGTCCGAGAAACATTCCTCATGAAATCCATAGGCAGATTAATATCACCTGAACCTAACAGAGAGTACAGATGTGGACCTGAATTGGAACCTCTTGGGACTCATACAATGTTTAGGGTCGATTATTGCTCATCCACAGCAACTTGTAGAAAAATCATGTTCTACCGTGATTCCTCAGTCCCTCGACATACCAGGAGCTGAACCTTGATATGGTGCATGGGGATTTTCATGTCCTTTTACATCCATTTGCTACAATATAGAGCGTGTAATCCGAAGAGACTCCGTGGAACAGAAGCTGAAGATCAGAGACATCTGCCCTGACCACGGCGGTGGAGAATTACAGACACAAAGTAACAATGAACCATCAAAGTTCTCTGAGAGCTTACGCCCCAGAGGAGCCCATCACAAACACCTAGATGATACCACCAGAGATGCGGCAGCAGATATTCTAGAAAATCAGCTCAAAGGGACAGCCACCCCGGGAGTCAGCAGGCTACGGCCGCCCTTAGTTCAAATGAGGATTGAAAACCTTTCATGATTCATGACAAACCCTTAAACTGAAAATCAATCCCTTGACGCTCTGTTCATCTCACTCCGGCAGGACAGATCAGTTTGAAATATTTCACTTATTGATTGCTCCTATAAGACATGTCTCCTTATCACACCAGCAGCTCAATATCACCTCACGAGGAGGACACGGCCTGGCTTTGTAGCTTTCCATCGGCTATGACTTGTCCCAGTGTGTAGCACGCCATGTTTTTTTTTTGCAAGGTGGGATGCAGGGGAGTAGCTGTAAGAGGTGCACCCAGCTATCTATAGCTGATGGAGCCAAAGGTCTATCGGCATCATAAAGAGACACTGGCACTATGAGTTTATGTATATGGCACCTGGCAGGGGTGCACCTAGCCTTCCTGCTGCATAAGGCGAAAACTGCACCCCCTCTCCTCCCCCCAATGCCAGTTTCTTAACCTAACCTCTCCCCTCCAGCCCTACTGTTAAAGACATACTTGGAGAACATTACATACAGAGCCACAAAGCATACCGGGTCATACAGCGCCACATACTGTGCCCACTGTGCTTCCCAATACTGTACTGCACAAAGAGATAATCCACCTTCCACTGCACCCTTCTTGCCCCTACCTGGTGTTGCCTGAGGCCTCACCTAGCCTCATTGGTGGTGCACCCCTGGCACCTTGTCTATTGTCTAAAACAGAGTTCTCCAATCTTTTCTGTGTTGCGAGCCACATTTAAATTTCAGTGATGGTCGGGAGCAACAGGCAATTCAAAAAGATTGGGGAGAAATTTGGAACGCGGAGAAACAAAAAACAAGAAATTGCTAATATTTGCTGATAAATGTTTTAGTGTGAACTTTAACATTATTATTATACTGTCCAAATTGGCGCTGTTTGGCAGTAAATCTAGGCTAGGTCTGTCAATTGCGAGTACATATGGTCAGAACTCAGGACTCTCATGGCGAGCCATACAGCAGGGGTGGTAAGCCACACTGTTGGAGACCATCGGTCTAAAAGTACAATAAATGGAGACCATATTCCCATGACTGTGACCATAAATGACTCCAATACCACAATGTCATGAAAGATCTGATATATGTTTGGCATTCTCTATAAAGCTGGCCGTACACATTAGATATATTAGAAGTGAAGGGAGAGCCGCATGTGCAGAACCAGGGTTCAATTGTGGGGTGCCGGGAGGGGGAAAGTCTCTAACCTGATACTGCAGTGCTTGGTGCACAACAGCCCCGCACACATGGGAAACACGGAGAAAAGCTGATACTTGCTGCTGCATGTCCTCCAGCCGGGACGCCAGGATCTAGTTGACTTGTCAGATGAGCAAGGAAAAGAAAAGCAGCGGTGCGAGAAGAAATGCAGGGGATCTTCACTCAAGGTAAATTTACTTTATTGATGACCAAGCAACACATTTCAGGGTCGGACCGATCCCTCCCTCAGGTAAGTACATCCTAAAGAAGTGGTTGGTCCGACCCCAAATGCGTCGCTTGATCATCAATAAAGTAAATTTGCATTGAGTGAAGATCCCCTGCATTCCTTCTTGTAGTGCGGCCAAACCTAGCTTTTTTTTCTCATTGCTCATCATACACATTAGATAGCTGTTGGGTGAATGCTCGTTTGGCAAACAGCTATTCCTCCTGAAACCCCTCATACACATCCATGAATGGGGAGAGGTGAGTAAGCCGCTTCCAGATACCTCTGGCAGAAGCTTATCTGCCCTGAGAACAAATGGATTGGGCATGTTGAAATCCAACAGCCTGATCCTTCCTTTCTTGACATCTCCCATCGGGGAAAAGTTGGTCCTGGAGAAAATTGATGGGTTTCGCTAACCTTAGTTTAACGCGTTACGACACAGTGATGTGATGTGTCATCCCTATTAGGGCATCATAGAGGGACAGAGTCCTCTTTAGATTACGGAGATGGTATTTCTTTCCAGTGAAAGCCCCTTGAGAAAAGTATTCACAATTTCATGGCTCCTCGGGCACTAAAATCAATTCTGTCCTACTTCAGTCCCATGCATTTACCTGAGCTGGTCCTTCCTTTTACTTTTGCTGTTGCAGTTTAAGGCTACTTTCACACCTGCTTTTTTGCTGGATCCGGCAGGGATTAGCAAAAACGCTTCCATCTAGATGATACAACTCCATCCCCCTCCTGAGTCCTCTATGAGCCTACAGGACCCCCCCCCAAAAAAAAAAAATTAAAAAAAATAAACACTGCTTGCTCAGCTGCTGCCCTCCCCCCATCAAAAATACCCATACGCATATTCATCCAACCTAAACTTTTTATTAAAGTTTTATTTGTGGGCGAATCATATTAAAAAATGGCTGCAGAGAGCCTTTGTAGTGGTGTAGAACAGTGTGCCTTGCAGTAACACGCATAGGGAGTCTGCTGTGGTAATGAAACAATACTGCAAGTCCGTATGACATGCAGATGACAGGCGTCGCTCTTAGAATCACTACACACTTCACTTATTTGGGCCAAAACTGACCAAATAACTCAAGTGTGAACTTGATGGTAGTTCAGGTAGATGTTAGCGTCAATAAGAAGCGCACTACTTTTACACCGTCGTTAGCTGATTCCACATAGATGTCTACAGAACCTGTTCTATTAAACGCTTATACAAGTAGAGCCCCCCTAACAGTGGGGAGGGGGTGTCAGCAGTAAGTTTGTGTTGACGTCACTGATTATTTTGCCCTTCCTCTGATCCATCAAAACAATAACCCCAAAAAACGGATCCTGTCTGTGAAGCATCCGCCTTCACTCGGTCAGCATTTGGGCAGTAATCCATCAATATTGTTAAAGCCCAAAAAAACAGGAGTGGACCTAAAACAGAGATGACACGTGAACCGAATATTTGCATGTCTTTTATGTTTTCTACCTACTCCTGCTTTTGGCTACCAAATCATCAGCCAATTCTGATGCTAAATAAGTAACATGTCATGCAGGCCTTACAGCTGTTACACAGACAGGATCCGTTGTGTGTCTCATTTTTCCTTCCTTCTGACCGATCAGAAGAAGGGTCAAATAAATGATGATGTCAGCCAGGCCAAAGGGCAAAATAGTGGACCAGTCATGAAGTGGGGAGGGTGGGAACAGCATGAGGAGACCACAGAGTGGCCCAATGACAGAGTCTGGAGGTGGCAGCAGTATCAGGAGGAGGCCACAGAATGGTTTGCTGGAATTACAGAGCTGTATAATAGCAATTTGGATCCGCAGTCAGTGCAGCAAGGTGTAATAGGATTGTTCATATTACCCAGGCTGTAACCTCCCCAACTTAATCCTGTTCTGCTTCAATACTGTGGAATGATTCCTTCCTATCCTTTCCTGGAACTTCTATACAGCAAAATAAAAGTTGTAAAGTTTTTCCTAGAACTGTCCCTAGCGCCTGCTGACATCTCTCCCTGCACTAAGTACACTGGAAAATGGCTGAATCCAAGATGGCTGAGGCTATTTATAGGGCTGTGACATCACAGGGCTGTCTGACTGCTGATTGGCTGCATACATGGCATTATAGGTAATCCCTCATTTCCAGAGTTCCTTGCTCCATGTCCTAACACGCATTTTGTATGACTGAATCCATAATGGAACTCCTTCAGTACCGGAACGCCGAACTTTAAAAGGTCAGGTTCGCTCATCCCTACCGGTGACCATATGAGAGTGTGCTTTTTCTGGATTGACTGGCACCTTAAAGGAGTTTCCCAACCAAAGTGTACCCGTTTCAAAAGGCAGCACCGGTGACAACAGCTGCGAGGTTCGCCCTTGTCAGTTCTGAATACTAGCCCAGAAGTGACAGCCTGCAGCGATCAGTGGGTCTGCACTATACTGTGCTCCCCTCAGCTACTCCAGCATAGCAGAGGTGACAGGTTCAATTTAAATGCAACTTTGGCTTCGGCTACTTGCTGGAGTTTCCTCCTGGGATAACTGTACATATCACGCGCAGCGTTACATCAAGTTCCCCAAGTCTACTGTTTAATTTCATTTTCCATGACCCCAGAGAGAACTGCACATGTACCTTGACACTTCTGACAATGTACTTCTTGCACAACAGAATTGGTAACCTTTGTGGCAGTCTGAAAAACCGCTCATTACCACCCGAGCCTGCTAATGAGCCTGCGACGGCTGCAGCGCTGTCTTTAAATATTTATCTGCAACGGTATGAGGAGTAATATTTCCCTATGAATACTCTATAACCCCCTCGTGCAAGTCACCAGTCCATCTTACGATCGATGCGCCGGACGGTTTACTACATGAAACAAATCAACTATTAATTCAATTAACTAAAAATAATTGCATTGATTTCTTCGGAGCCATTGGTCAATATGTTCGCTACAGTTGGTGGAGCTGTCAGAAAGTGACTGGTTCATATCAGCTCTTCCCTGAGAGGTTCTGAATCTGAAGGTTTAAAGGCTGCTGTATGTATGCTTTTGCCAAACATCTAAAAAAAAAAAAAGGAGCAAGTTTAGCAATAGTCCAAATAAAAATAAATAAATACTGTATTGTGTATGCAGCTCCTATGCAGTGTTATGTATTTCCATGGCAACAGACTGCAACCAAACCCTTGTGTAGTCTGATCTTGCAGCCATAGTTTACTCCACTCCTTCTGCCCTCTTGTCTTGGCAGCTTAAAGATGGAGGTTTCTGAGAGAGCGGAGAATATGGCCATTAGCGAACAGTACCTAAAGGGGTTTTCTAGGGAAAATTAGAGTTAAAAATGATGATTACTTACCCTCACTGATCCCCTGCTGCTGCTGCTGTTACGACGTGGCTGCTGTCCCTGCTCCTCTCCACTTCCTGGTCCTGGCGTGGTGAGGGCAGGTAATGCTTATTTTTAACCATTTCTGGATTTTTTTAAATCCCCCCTCAAAACCCCTTAAAAACCTACACCTTATGTACTCACTTATGAATACATAAATAGAGTATACTTACAGAAACCTTCAACCCTTAGAAGAATACATTAATTATCCCGAAAAAAAATGTGCTTATTGGTAAGAAGTGACTTAAAGGAGGGATTTGCGTTGGACAATCTATTTAGCCCATTAGCACCATTACAGGGGAACTGAAGTATTACACAGTTCCCCTTGAAATACGACTGCTGTCGGGTCCTCCAGAGCAAAATGCTCTTTGTAGCCAATCTCCCCTCCTCTAGTTAATAAATTATGTCTGCAGTGACCCAGTGGTTCACTGCAGATGGGATTAAACTATGGTTATATATTCTTACTGCTTTATATGTCTTTCACCCTGATGGCTGGGTATATGGTGTTAACCCTTTTTCTGCATACAGTTGCCACCTACCCCTCTAGATGGGGATATTGCTGTGGTTAGCTAATCAGAGTGTAATGCCTTATTCACACATCAGTGATTGTGAGCCAAAACCAGGATTGGAGCTACACAGACACAAGGTATAAGGTCAAGATCAGTACCTGTTCTGTGTTTAGAGCCGCCCCTGGTTTTGGCTCAAAATCACTGATGGAAAACACTTAGAAGAAACACTGACGTGTGAATGAGGCATAAGGCTACTTTCACATTAGCGGCAGCCTTCTCCGGCAGGCTGTTCTGGTGGGTGAACAGCCTGCCGGATCTGGGCTGCTGCTAGTACACTCGAGCCGCCGGAAGTCCACTCCGGCCCCATTCACTTTAATGGCGGGGAGGTGAGGGTCTGGCCACAGCACGGCAAACATGACAAGAGGTAGGCGGAATAAAACTACGACATGTCGTTGTTTTATTCTGGCCGCATCTCGGCATGTTTGCTGTGCTGCGGCCGGAGCTCCAGCTCGCCCCCGTTATAGTGAATGGGGCCGAAGCGGACTTACGACGGCAAGCGTGCACTAGCGGCAACACAGAACAGCCTGCCGGAGAAGGCTGCCGCTAATGTGAAAGTAGCCTAAGACAGAGTAGTGAGAGAAGGAGACACAGAGATAAAGCAGCACAGGGAAACAGCAAGGAACAGCAACATCTTCTGAGGGAGTAGAGATTTGCTTTAGTGTGGATGCTAAAGCAGCCATATAGAAGGACAGCGCACGATCCTAGTCTGTGAAGGTAATGCACCTATTCTGGCTTTAGACTTCAGAGCGTTTGCATGGCTAGAGGCTTCATGCCCCAATTCCTACCTCAGAGACATTAAAAGACTGTTAAAGGACTACACTCGTCAGTGGGCATTGTGAAACCAGAGAGATAGAGAGAATTGCACCTGTCGGCTGAATTGGAAAGATATCACCATGACTTTGGAAAGTGACTATGGGCGCACCTGCACTTTCCACCATATATACCTCCTCAGGAGCTGTTTTTGAATGATGTGCCTGCATTACATCACGTAAAACATAATTTTTGCGGCAGCACCACTCCACAATTCCAGTGCTGGACGGCTGTTACATCTAGTTTTCCTGCTTTGCTCTTCACAATCCGCTAACACCAACGGCACCCCAAATTCCCCCAGGTAGGAGACCCTCACCAATGTGTGCCAAGGGGAGAAAGGCAGGGCCCCCATCACAACTGTGTGTGACACAGGGGACCATGGAGAAGGACCAACACCACTGTAAGTACCATCCCCCTTACAGACACTACCACTCCTGTCCTCTCCACCTTGTACCACCCCCGAGGGGTACATGTCTTAAACTGGGAACTCTACACCCAAATCTGTTAACTCAGAATTCTCTAATAGATTATCTGAAAATAGGTTTTGTAAACCAGAAACCCCCTTTAATCATATCCTTATATCCTTGCCTTTTAGGTTTGTGTCTATGAGTTTTCCTGGTGCATCAAATCATATACTACGAGACTTGTATGTGCATCCGGCTATAGTAATCCTAATTACCTTCCACTGGCCATTTATTATACACATTAGATGTGTGGCCAAGAGCGCTGGATGAGAACATTACACGTGTGATGCATCTTTCCAGGGATAAAAAAAATTTTTATAAATTGAAATCGCTTCTATTTAATTATGGCTGACATCAGTATTTATTTAATTATGGCAATAATTTATATTAATTCATTTATTGGAATGGCAGGCATGCCTTCGTCTTAACCACCATTTCATGATCCATATTTGTAGCTGGATGTAGTTATAAATAGCTTGCATTCATTTGGAGTAACATATCTACTAATGGCATATTACAGAGCTATTAACCACATCAGCTAACCATTAGGCAAGGGTGACCTCCACATAAGCAGATAGAGGCAGCAGAGTATTACTCAGATTAGCACACCACATACATCTGCTGCTTGAAGACAAATCTAGGTTATTTAATATATAGGTAGCTAAAAAGAGTCAGGTAATTCTCAAGATGTAGGTTCCTATCCTACTTCTAAGTCTTGGACCCTCCCCCGAGGATCTGCTTCTGTTATCATCAGGATATGCCATAAATTCCCCTTAGTGGTAAATGGTGTAATACAAAGATGGGTCAGGTCCACCATGTAAGAGCTAAAGCTCCCCTTCTTTGGTTTATTTGATGTCTAGATGCCCTAACAGGACATAATTTGTGTACATGATCTAACTCCTTCAAGATCTCCACCCATGCACACTTTTGGAAAGCTTGGTCATTGCATAATTAGAATCAATTTGACTTCTCCCCCAATGATCTTCTGTTAGAGATCTTATCATGACAATTTCTAGCTAAAGGGATCGTTTCCAAATACTGCCCCATTAGGATATTTTGTGTAGGTCCCTATTCTACTTCTAAGTCTTAGACCCTCCCCTGAGGATCTGTTTCTGTTATCATCAGGATATGCCATACAGTTCCCCTTAGTGGCCACATGGTGTAATACAAGGATGGGTCAGGTCCAGCATGTCAGAACTAGAGCTCTCCTTCTTTGGTTTAATTGATGTCCAGATTGACATACTTTATAGAAAGGGTTTGTGTACATGACGCAATTCCTTCAAGATCTCAACCGTTGCACAATTTTTGTAAGCTTTGTCATTGCATTACAATCCATTTGTCTTCTTCCCCAAGGACATTCTGTTATTGACCTTATCATGCCAATTCCTAGCTAAAGGGATCATTTTCACATACTGCCACATTAGGGTATTTTGAATTAATAGAAGGAAAAAACTCATTTGTGACCTTCATTAATAATTAGGATTGGAGAGGGCCTGGCACATGTTTGCATTACATGATCAGCCTATTGATTTCAATGTGCATTGTGCAATGCTTGTGCAAGTAGGGGGTCACAGCCGCGGAGCCATGGGTGTCAGCAATGCAACAAGGAAAGAGTGTGGTAAAACCTTGAACAAGTCGGGGTCAGAACTTTGGAACCATAGGTGTCAGCAATCCAAGTAGCGAAGCAATAAGAAGCAGTGAGGCAATCAGTAAACACTTGGACATATGTTTGCATTACATGGTCAGCCTATTGATTTCAATGTGCCTTCCGTAATGCTTCATTTTTCCCGTGGGAATGCTTCAGAGAAAACGAATACTTTCTACCAGGTATCTTCACAGGTTAATGCTTATCATGGGAATTCCTAGCAGTGATCACCTTATATTTGGGGGACCCCCTCAAACAATCCAAGATTGTCTAAAGTAGACAACCACACATGAACACATATGAAAAAGGGATATACATGAAGATCCTACTAGCCTAATTTCAATGGACATAGCAATAATTCTCTAGTCTATTGTGGTGATGCAATTGCAGTGGAACTTCTAACTAGAATATTACTTGTGCTAAACTAGAGCATAGGATGCAATGGATTAAAAATGATTCACCCTATACCACCCACAAAGAAGGGATGTACTTTCCTGAAGTGAATCCCATGTCAGCAGCTTTGGATTATTTGCATGGAAGTGACAAGCAAAGGTCTATAACAGGAGGTCAGCAGAAGTACCAGGGGCAAGAAAATAAAGTTTAGAGCAGCTTAAGCCTTGAGCAAGCCAAGGTTTGAGCTGTGGAATCATAGGTGTCTGCAATTCAAGGAGCAAAGAGTGTAGCAAAGCCTTCAGCAAGCCAGGGTCAGTCAAAGCTTTGGAACCATAGGTGTCAGCAATACACTGAGCAAAGAGGGTTTCAAAGGCTTGAGCAAGCCAAGGTTTGAGCTGTGGAATCATAGGTGTCTGCAATTCAAGGAGCAAAGAGTGTAGCAAAGCCTTGAGCAAGCCAGGGTCAGTCAGAGCTGTGGAACCATAGGTGGCAGCAATACAATAAGTAAAGAGTGTAGAAAAGTCTTGAGCAAGCTGGGGTCAGTCGGCGCTATGGAACCATAGATGTCAGCAGTCCAAGAAGCAAGGAGTGTAGCAAAGCCTTTAGCACACAAGAGTTTGAGCTGCGGAGCCATAGGTTTTAGCAATCCAAGAAGCAGAGAGTGTAGTAAAGCCTTAAGCAAGCTGGAGTAAGAACTGGTTTCAGCAATCCAAGGAGGCATCCAGAAAGCAAAGCAGAGAGGAATTCAAGGTTCAGGCAATTAGAAAACAGCTGGGCTCAATGCAGATAAACTAGCAGTAAACCGACAAGAAAAGTCTGAAGACCAAGATGTGGTTTCAAACCATGACATTATCCTCATGAACCAGATAGCCTTCATAACCCCACGCCGCAGTGCAGATGAACCGGACTGGTGTCTGGTGTGGGCAAGAGATGTAGTAGAGCTGGCTCAGATTCTGAATGGATGAGAAACGCTCAGCCTTTTTGTCCTTGACTTATAGCTATTTTAGCCCACCAGCTGTATGCAGGGGATAGGAGAAGTAGCGGATGACCTACATATCTAATGTTTATGGCCTGCCTAAGTGGAAGAGTTTGCCCCATACCTAGCTGTTAGGGTATCGATGCCAGTAGTTACATGACCATTCGTAGGAAGCATTTATCAGGATTGACAAATATGTGGCACACGTGGTGGGTATAAAGGAACAGAGAAAGTTTGTGTACAATTTTGGTGACCAAAACAACTCTCCATATCTGCCAACTTTGGAAGAAAACTTCTGAAGTTTGTCATTCTGCCCTAAACTATTAGGAGAAAGGAACAACCATAACTACGGACACGTTATATTATCTGGATGGAGAGGCTTTGTATCAGTGATGAGACGTCTGCTTTTCTTTTCTAAATTCTTCAAGCAAAGTTTGAACGGCTGGAGGTAGCCATAAATGTCCTCCTAGGATTTAGAAGATGTGATTAGCAAGTAAATTCACCACATATCAGCGGGTACTGTGTAAAGTGCTGAAAGTATGTTAGATAATGAGTACCATTACTGAGGCCACGTTCTGCGCGCTGCTAAGTAGTACTACAGCTCAAGTCCCAGACGTCACCCCAGAAAGCTCTTCTTCATTGCTCTTATGCATCTCTGCGGAGATCTTTTCCTAATAATGATGAAGTCCAAGTCCTATCATAGTGACGTGGTGTAACTACCTCTGTGACTCGGTGGCTGGTATGACACTTTTGAAACACTATTGCGCTGTTCTTTAGTCTCAGATCAGTGTCAGGGACGGTTGCGGGGAGGCCATTCTCACAGACATATGAATAATTCACTTGCGGAGTCAGCCGAAACAATGCTTAATTGTAAGAAGAAGATTAGACAAGAGGGAAATAAACTTTAAACGGGTGGCAGACACCGGGGTCATGGTATCCAGTCTGCCTGCACTGGAAGGCTTTATTACCACCAGTCATGGAGGATATGCAGTCTCTTGCTATACTGTGTGACAGCGTTTATTAACCCTTTCAGGACTTGGCATATTTTTAATTTTAGTTTTTTCTTCCCAGCCTTCTAAGAGCCATATATTTTGTCTTTTTTTTTAATTATTATTATTCTTGGTTCACATATAAAGGCTTCTTTTTTGTGGGACAAGTTGTACAGCCCTGTAGGGAGACTCAATGGACGTGCTTCATGGTATGCTCCATGGGAAAACAATAGGCAAAGAGGTACCTCCCAAGAAAAAGAACCATCTGTTGGCACCACCTTGTGGAAGTGGCTTGCTATGAATAAAAATCAGATTTTTTAACTTTTTAGATTTTTTTAAGCCTTGGGACATGACACGGGAATATAACCAAGTCAAATATCTATCCATGCAGAGGGAGAAAAGAAAAATGGGCTCCAGCACCAGAACCAGCACGATTTTTCTTTTGTACTTATACATTGAGGGAACTCAACCCAGGCTTGCGGCATACGGGAACTTTACTGAGTGAGGTGAGCTGGACTACAATTATATATATGCAAATATCTATCCGTAGACAGCTGTTTCGCTGTGCTTGCCCCTCATCAGTACAAAGTAGGATTCTGACTGGCTGGGTGTGATGCCGGAGTTTGACTTATAGGCAGCCACTTCCACAAGGTGGCGCTAGCGAGATGGTTCTCTTTATTTGGTAGATACCTCTTTGCATATTGTTTTCCCATATAGCATTGCCAATAAGTCTCCATACAGGACTGTAAAACTTGTGCCGCAAAAAAAATAAAAATAATAATTAAAAAAAAAATATATATATATAATATATTTCAAAGGCTTAGTTGCATATTTTTTCCCATGGAGCACTTCTAGTAAGTCTCCATATAGAACTGATCTCTTAAGAAGAGCCAGCCCCCCGCCTAAGCTGCACTCACAGCATCGCACCTAGTCAGCCAGAATCCTACTCTGTACTGATGAGGGGCAAGGCAACTGCCTACAGGTAGATATTTGGCGTGACAATAGTCCTTTGTCATGTCCCAAGGCTTAGGTAAAAAGTGGGATTTTGACTCATAGGGAACCACTTCCACAAGGTGGTGCTAGTGAGATGGTTCTCTTTAATTGGGAGATACCTCTTTGCATATTCTTTTACCATGTAGCATTGCCAATAAGTCTTCATACTATGGAGCACGTCCAGTGAGTCTCCATACAGGGCTGTACAACTTGTGCCACAAAATAACAAGCCTTTGTACGGAAATGACGAAAAAAAAATACTTAGTTAACAAGTCATATTTTGACACAAGGTGGCGCTAGGGAGATGATTCTCTTTAACTGGAAGATAGCTCTTTGCACATTGACAGGCTGCAGTGCTCAAAACAACCACTGGGTGGCCACACATAATCTGATAAAGCAACATCTTGTGACATAGTATCACAAAGTAGCACAAGGACTGAAAACTGACCCGTTATAGTCAGCTGGCCAATGGCAAAGTCAATAGTTCCACACAAAATATGGACAGTACACAGACACCGATATTCCCAATAAAACAATAATGCTGATGGATCTTACAACTTTTCATTATGCTATTTTATTCCTGCTGGAACTGTATGAATAAATTGACATTGAACTGACTATTACCATTTCCCTTGTTAAAGGGACATATTCCTATACACTTACGCATTGTTCAATCAGCGCTGATGGCATCAGGTATCCCTCATTGAAATGGGAATAGTACTGCATAGAGGTCAATTCATGTAAAAGTTTCCAGTAGGGATAATAGAGGAACAACAAAATGAAAAGTTCCAATAAAAGATGCAACAGAATTGATATTTAATGGAGATACATGTACTGTATTTACTAAAAAAGACATGTCAGAAGAGGTTAGAGGTCCGCTTTAAGGTATCAAAAGTCAAAGTTGGCTTTAAGAATGTAATATCAGAATATATTTGTTACAAATCCCCTGATACATTCGCCCAAGATAATTAGGAAATTGTGGTTAATTTTCCTTATAAGTGTCTGACAGGCTCAAAGAGCTGAAAACTTTGGTTTATGTGACACTGATTTGCTAAATAATCAGCTGCACTTGCAAACTTTATAAACACTGCAGTCTAATTAATTAGCATATGCAGATCTCAGGCTTAATTAATCACTGTTTAATGGAGGCTGACGACACTGATCGCTGCGCCGTGTCTCCTGCAGTCAAAGTTCCCTCTCTGTGGCTTATAAATATTCACGTGTGTATTTACCTCTTATTTTATTTGGTATGTATTTCTCCGATAGAGTAAATGACACGGACTGTTTCCACAATAACATGATTACTCAATGTGACTGAACTACACAAGTGCCTGTTTACACTGGGAGATTTTCCAGTCTTCTGCACGTAGAATTAATCACAAAATAGATGCTGTTTTCCAGCCCAAAGCTCAATTCTCTTATGTCTGACGGGCAGAGGGAGGTCAAATGAGACAATGTCCTGCTTATTACCATCTGCTATGGTTCGTCCTCATCTGAAAACAATACATATCTATCTATCTATCTATCTATCTATCTATCTATCTATCTATCTATCTATCTATCTATCCATCTAACTATTCTATCTATCTATCTATCTATCTATCTATCTAATATCTATCCATCTATCTATTCTATCTATCCATCTATCTATCCATCTATCTATTCTATCTATCCATCTATCTATCCATCTAACTATTCTATCTATCTATCTATCTATCTATCTATCTATCTATCTATCTATCCATCTAACTATTCTATCTATCTATCTATCTATCTATCTATCTATCTATCTATCTATCTCTTCCTTCCTCCTTCCCTCCCTCCCACCATCCCTTTCTCCTTTCTTCCTTCCTACCTCCTTTCCTTCCTTTCTTCCCTCTGTTCCTTCCTTTCTTCCCTCGCTCTGTCCATGTATTCTTCAATCTTTCTTTCTTTCTTTCTTTCTTTCTTTCTTTCTTTCTTTCTTTCTTTCTTTCTTTCTTTCTTTCTTTCTTTCTTTCTTTCTTTCTTTCTTTCTTTCCTTCCTTACTTTATTCTTTACTTCCTTTCCTTCTTCCTTCCTTCCTGTCCATAGACATGAGATTATGTTGACCAAACCATCAATTTCTTGTGGGATCAGCCAACCCTCTGACATGTATGGGGGCCTCCTGACTCTCACCCAATGACCGATGTCGGGGAAGAGAAGGGTCAGGTATGGCTTTCTCCTATTGACAACACATGTATAAGGGGGGGGGGGGTCCAAGGAGACAGCTGTCAGTCATATGGTCATTCAGCTGACAATTATCTCAAGTGTGTGTCTGGCTTAAAGGGGTATCAGAGTTTAAAAAAATGTAAGAGGCAGGAAAGGTATTAAAATAAAAAAGCTATACTCATCATTCCGAACCCTATTTTCTGATTCTTCCAATCCCTTCAGTGATATCATATTTTTGGCTGCAGCGCTCATGGATGTTCTTTGGGTATGCCACCACTGCAGCTATGCGCACAAAGCCGGACGGAAAGGACTAGAGCGGTAGAGATAGGTTTGCAATACTGATTATAACTTTTTTGTTTTAGAATTTTAACACTTTCCCAAGACTTACAATTATCTTACTTTCACTCAGACAATCAGACAACCCCTTTAAAGGGGTTGTTTACCCTCAGCGACCATTTTTGTAGATCTACCCAGTGTGGCTGTGCCCACAGTGGTAATCATACTTACCTGATCCCCGCCACTGGGTTCCAGCTCCACCGATGTCCCTCTAACCCTGCAAGTCATGGGTTTCAACTGTCTGTTTTAAAGGGGATTATCCAACCCCTATAATGCCCCCACCGCAATGCTCGGGCTCCTCGTATACATTATACTTACCCGGTCCCCGGCACCCGTGTCGCTCCCGATCCCTTCGTGGCAGCCCCTGTATCTCAGATACGTGATGCTAGGGAGCCATCAGATGCAGCAACAGCCGTGCACGGACCCGTGTGTTGGGGACTGGATAAGTATAATGCATACGACGGGCCGGGCATTGGGGGGGTTCCTTATAGGGGTTGTGTAACCACTTTAATGTGGGTAATGTGATGACTAGTGGCAGCCCATGTGGCACTTGACCCAGTGGCATGACGAATGGATGTCACGTCACTGCTGTGACCAGTCATTGGCTGCAGGATTTACATGATCAACGTCAAAATTGACGTTGACGCAAAGAGACACAGAATCTGCAGAGTCGTGGGAGCCGTGATGAAGCCGATACCCTAGGGCGGGGATCAGCAGGTTAGTATGATTACCGCCATGGGTCCAGCCATGCTTGGGGGGTCTGAAGAAGAAGTCACCAAGGGTGAACAACCCCCTTAAGTCAGGTTCTGGCTGCATGTCCCCATCAGCCCACGAATGGACTACCTTGCTGCCCAACATCCTCAGTCCTTCGATAGAGGAAGGCCTTGATCTTGGGTGACTCCATAAATATGTATCTATAGAGTCATTTAACCATGAGTGAGAGCAGGGCTGGGTCTCATCTGCCCTTCCTCCCCCTCGTTTGTTTTTTATCCACGTGTGCACATGTATGAGTGGCGCTCGGCACATGGCACATGCAGACTGATCCCGCTAATAAATAATGGAAAGGTTCTCGCTGCTGATAATTCAAGGTTGGCAGCTCTGTTTGAATAAGGGCTGAGGGCTTTTTATGTCTAACAGATTGTTTCCAAACAAAAAGCGCTTCAGCGAAAAACACAGCACTCCAATCTGCAATTTGTTTACAGCCTTTCAAATCCTTTTAAATCCTTTTCAGCTTTTTAATTGCATCGAAATGATTCAAATTAAGCAGCGTGAGGGAACCGGTGGGACAAGCCCGATGCATGCCATGCAGCTTTCTCCTTTTTTTGATTATTACACCAGATTCGAGGGGAAAATAAAGACAAAATGAGGAGCAATTAGATGAGGCTGGTTAACTGTATGCCGACCCCGGGTTCTCCATCCAGCAGCAGAGGGTTTAAAGTCTTCAAGTGACGGCATTGTTTTTTTTTTCTGCTCTATTTCATGAAGGCAATGGAGGAACATATGCTGCGGAGAAAATGCAAAAGTGCCTGGAACGCAACGTTCAATGGCATTGGACCTTAGTCCCCCTTGTAGCTGGTGTACGGCGTACAAGATTGTCAAGACTCTTGGTCCTTATTAGAGAGTCTTGGGTTGATGTAGAATCTATAGGGAAGGAGTGAAAGGGGCTTGGTTATGAGGATCAAAGGCATTTTTATTTGTCACCTAACCATATGATGTTTATGGACACTGGTGGAGCTGAGGAACGATATTTGGTATCAGACATGGGTAGAGGGGAAGGTAAGACTGGATTACCTTGAGTGGTCTTGGAAAGTGAGGGTCCACCAACAGATATATGGGACAGTAACATGTCTCCTTTAATTGCTTCTGGACCTCATGGGGCTTGGTTGTGGTTGGGAAGGACCTATTACAATGTCAAGGTCTAAGCCCATGTTCATTTCCCTTGGTGGGCCAGTCCATTCCTGGTGGAGAGAAGACATTGACTGTCATGTACTAGATTACTGTGTCATGTACTAGATGGGTCATTGGAGTCAGTAAAGGTATTTTCTTTTGCCTTTTGTCTTCTTCTGGATCAACATTGCAGTAGAACAGGCTGAAACAGATGGAGTTTTGCAGCACCAGCTTTTCATTAGGTGCTGCATATGTATGCCATCCAGGATAAACCCCTGCTACGTCTAAAAGGGGTTATCCCTTGAGTAAGGTAAATAATTAAAATCAGACGTCATATAGGACATGATAGTCTCTTTCTAACAAAGCTAGAACCAGCCCTGTACATGGGTCCAGAGATCTCCACATTCATTGCTCCATTTCAAGTTGACAGCTCACGGGGCTTGTCCTTTCTACTACAGTTCTTTATCTGTAAATGTCACAGCTCCAACAGTAGATCTGTCTGGTGGCAGTTGAAGGATGAAACTGAGCATGTGTGACCACCTCAGTGGGGTGGACAGAGAAATTAGAAAAAGAAAAAAAAAAGCAGGTGGCGCTATAAAGATAGATTTCATTGAATAGCTTAGTGGCTATAGTAAATTTTTAATTACATTCATTTGTGATCCATGTGTTAGCTTAAGCAAGCCCATAGACTTTAGATGGATATCGACGGAACCGGATGACTTCCTTAAGTTGAATTTCCATATGCCTGATCCTTTTGTTCTCAGTGGGATGGTAGCTTTCTCCCCTCTTCCTATGGAGAGGTATGGAAATATTGGAAGTCAGAGCTGTCGGCCTAACGAGTGTTCATCATCTAAGAGCTAAGGTACAGCCAGATGTTGAGGTTTGCAGTAATGGAAACCAAAATCAGGAGTGGATCATAAATAGAGGAAAAGCCTTAAAAAGGTCGTCTCACCTGCTGTTTCAGAGCTGTAGAGGTGCTTCTTCCTTTGACTGATGGCACGGGCAAGCAGCCCTGGGATAATGTAACCTGGCCTCTTGCCTGTGCATGTGTGCTCCCGAAGTCCCGAGGTATGAGACAGCTCCAAGGCACATGTCCTAGAGCTGTTCTATACTAAAAAACGGAGGATGTACAAGTTGGCCAGAGAGTGGAGTCACTGACAGAGGCAATCCGAGATGGACAAGGACAGGAACTACTGCCCTAGCACGCAAGACTATTCGCGCTCGCTCCAGCAATCCCAGACACCACAAAGGCCAGCATTCTTTGATTTCAGTGTGCAAGTGAGTCCACTGCTGCTGCATTGCAGATATGGCCGCAACCCATAAAGATGAGCATTCTATAAAATTAGGCACAAATTTAAGAACTAAGAACAGGAGGCATTTTGCTACAGAGAGTATTTGGTAAGTGACGTGTGTGGTAATTTAACACAACCTAAATATCAATTATTGAGGTGATCCAACCCCTTTAAGGACAGATACGACTTCTGCTCTTTTACGAATTCCCTCCTGTTTTTTTTATTTCAAAGCTGCATTAGGAAACCTGAACACGTGGCCAATTTGTACGTCTAATTAAAGGCTGGTCCATTTGTCTTCTTCTGGCGGATGCTATGGCAGCTACCCTCGTAGATGCTTCCATGTACAGCAAGCTTCACTGTGCAGAAGCAGCCAGTCTCAACCATCTACTACTTTGAACAAGACCCCGTCCCAGATCACATTACTTCTAGACCAGCCAGCCATAAGCTTTTAGCAGGAATCCAGCAGCAAAACCCCTGATGGTGCACATTTCCATGCAGCGGGATGTGCTCTTCGACGCTGATTGTCTTATTGACTGATCCCGCCGTTCGCTCAGCTGTGTTTTGCCTCTGCCAGCGCGTATCTGTCCAAGAGGCGTCTGTTGATAGATATATCACTCTTTTCTATAGTATCACTTGTGTAGCTCAATTAAGTCATTACAACAGGGCTTGTCTATTTACACCGCTGCGATCGAAAGCAAGCAGAGAAAAAAAAAATGGAGCCAAGTAAAGGGAGAGAACGACAGAGCGAGCTGGTTTAGCGACGCGCAATTATTTCTATCATGTCGCCATTCTGAGCTCAGTGCTACAATAAAAAAGGGGTGAAAAGCCTATGGATTCAATAATAGAATCACATAATTAAATTGTGGACCAGCACAGATCAGCTATTCTTGCAGTATAATAGGATTTCAGTGGGTACAAAATCTTACAGTGGTTTTTATTCATCCAGTTAGGCCCCTTTCGCACGAGCAAGTTTTCCGCGCAGGTGCAATGCTTGACATGAACGCATAGCACCGGCACTGAATCCTGACCCATTCATTTCAATGGGTCTGTGTACATGAGCGTTTTTTTTCCCGCATCAGTTCTGCGTTGCGTGAAATTCACAGCATGTTCTATATTCTGCGTTTTTCACACAGCCCTGGCGCCATAGAAGTGAACGGGGCTTCAGTGAAAAACGCATCGCATCCGGAAGCAAGTGCGGATGCAATGCGTTTTTCACTGATGGTTGCTAAGAGATGTTGTTTGTTATCCTTCAGTTTTTTATCACGTGCGTGAAAAACGCATCAAAACGCATTGCACCCGCGCGGAAAAAACTGGACAACAGAGCGTAATCGCAGACAATATTGACTGAACTTGCTTGCAAAATGGTGCGACTTTCACTGAACTCACCCTGAACGCATTCGGAGACAATCCGTCACGCTCGTGAGGCCTAAGACCCATAAGACACACAAAATCAGGCATCACAAGGAATTTTTTGCTCTACTCTTGCTGGTCATACCATTGCCCCAAAAATGTGGAAAAGGATTAACCCTGGCATTGCAACTTCAATGTACAATCAACTGCGACCACCTAGATGATGACTTTGGGCATGTAAAGCTTCCATGATATGTCTACGCAAGCAGGAAGTGGCAAACCAAGTCAACTGACTATCTTAGATTACCCCTTCTTAAATAGAAGCAGCTGGTTGTAGTAGGTTCATCTTCTCTAAGATCAGTCGTACATTTTAGATATATGTTGGCCGTATGATCATTCAACAGATAGATGTTCCTCTCAATCCCCGAAATATATGCACACTGGGCTTGGCCAATCATGCTTGTGTTCTGAATGGGGATAAAGCTGCTGCCAGTGGAGTTAAAGGACTGGGCTTGTCGAAATCCCATTGGGATAACTTATTTTTGCTGGAATATTTTAATGATAATACTTCTGTGAAATACTACATGGACAACAACATAAATGTACAGGTGAAAGGCCAAGGACCAATCCTTCCAATAAAAATGATTTGTCCCTGAATGTGCTGAATGGTAGAACAAGTATACCCAACTGGAATGTGGAGAATAAAACCTAAAACTGATATTAATCCTACGAGCACACACCGCCTTACATACTCTTCTTCTATGGTCTTTGGCCCCATTGACAGATGTCATCCTAACCTCTTGAAACTACAAGAACTAGAGAATCAGAAATTTTAGGGGATTTGACTTGGGATAATTTTTGGGGAGAGAGGCAAGGGAGGGAGGAAGAAAGAGAGGGACAGAAAGAGAGATGGAGGAGAGGCAAAAGCAGGAAGAGGGACAGGGAGAGAGGGGAAGGAAGAAAGAGAGAGAGAGAGAGGAAGAGGGGGAGAGAGGAAGAAGAAGAAGGACAGAGAGGGAGATGAGAGAGGGACAAAGAGAGAGAGAGGAGAGAAGGAAGGAAGAGAGAGAAAGACCACCAGTGGTGGTGGTGGTGCGGTTTTGTGAGGGAAAGACAGACTAGCTTTTCACGGTAATTGAAGAACTTTTGATTCAGGTAGAATAAATTCAGGTCCAAACAGAATCAGATATTTGATTCGATCAAATCTTACATTTACAGAAATTTGCTCATCTTTACTTGGGACCCTTGTAGTCATGGTACCTGGTGGGTGAGCGAGCCCATGGTGTTTTAGAGTGTCGACTACACAATTTCTTATGTTACTTTCTCTCAATGTATGTTTCCTGGGATCTATACTGTTACCATCAGGCAGTTTTGCTTTTCACTACTAATGTCTTATTGTAGACTTACAATTTAATTGAATCTTACAGTTATTTTTTTCCTGTAGATAAAAACATGATTCTGATTCCACTAATTGTTTTCATATGATGTTCTGTCATAACACAACCATTAGTATAGTCAATGCATAATAAATCTTTACAGAGCAAAGAATACATATGGCACAACAAATGCCAATCAGTTGCCTTGCTAAGATTAGAAGCATTTGATTTGATTGGTTATATAAAACTAGGAACATTTCAAATTAAAACTTAAAGGGTTTGTCCACTCCTTTTATATTGAGGACCTATATTATCTGATTGGTGGGAGTCTGACACCCCACACGTCACCACCACCGATCAGCTGTTCTACAGTAGCTTCAGTGCTGGAACTACATAGCACCATCCACGGAGCTGGTTGCTGCGGCACTGCTCCCATTGAAGTGTCAGACTCCTGCCGATCAGATATTGATGGCATACCATTCCATAGCTGGACACCTCTCCACTAGAGTTAAGCGGACACCTGGATGTTCAGGTTCGACGGGTTCGGCCGGACTTCAGAAAAAAGTTTGAGTTTGGGACCCGAACTTGACCCCGAACCCCATTGAAGTCAATGGGGACCTGAACTTTTGAGCATTAAAAGTCTCCACCTATTTTAGGGTTTTAGGCTCCATGACCATCTTTTACGTTGAGACTGATGTTGTATTTGCTTGGAGTTCCCATGACTGATAAGTCAACCAGGTTTTTTAGGGGTAGTATAAGATCTCTTGACACCAAAAAAGTATTGGTTTTATGTATATGCATGTGTTGTGAATGGAGAGAGTAAAGTAAGTAATTGCCAATCACCTCTGATGGTGGCTTATCTCCCCGAGAACAAAAACATCAGGCATTGAATTTTATCTCACGGATCCCCTTTAAGGGGCTAATTGGGAGGTCTCCCTACACTTAAGGTCTCATTAAAATTGGCCAGATCGGCTATCTTTGCTCTAATGTGTGCAGGGGACTTTACTAAGTTTATCTTCTTTGAGATGATATGGAGGATGTAAAAAGGTGGAGAAGACAACTTACGTCAGTCAGGCTTCCATCTCACATAAACCGCATGTACCGTCTTCACTTATAAGATATGTAACTGGGGTTTTCTCTTTAAAAAACTGAATAGTAGTGAAGAGAGAAACATGGTTAATAACTGCAAACAGAAGAAAATCCCTGTCGTGTACAATAAGCAGCGTAGTGTGAGATGGGTAAGAGTGGGATTAGCCGGAGGTTCACCGGATACATCTGTAGGGATCACCTCATGGTACAATGGTTACAGATTGGTGTTCGATAGGGTTAACCTGCTAAATCCTTTCTCTTCCGTTATACTTTTCAATTTTGTTTCCACAAGACAATCCTATCTGCACGCCCGTGAGGTTGAGGTTTTTTTTTTCTTGCTTTCTGAGAAATTGTCTGAAACAAAAAAACAAGAAGGGTTTATTTATCAAAGAAGCAAGCCATGTTGATTCTAAGTGGCCCATGGAGAGAGGAGGCCTGTTTTAGGTTTGGGTCATGGGTGGTGAACACCTGTACAGGGATGTGGTCTCTGTTAATGGATGGTGAGAACCTGTATAGGGTTATGGTCTTCATTAATTGGTGATGGTCTCCTTTGATGAGTAGTAATCATGTGTACAGGCATATGGCCTCTGTTAATGAGTGGTGATCACCTGTACAGATATGTGATCTCCATTAATGGGTGGCAAGAACCCGTACAGGGATGCCATCTCCATTAAAAAAAAATTTTTTAAATAACATTTTTATTGTATTCCCAAAAAAGGAAAATTGTACACAGAAGCATATACAATGTACAAAGCACATCAAGTAGGCATGTAATGCCATAAGGCAGACATTCGTCAGTTTACAGTAACATAAACTTTGCTCGTGGGATATAAAGGTTTTTCTAAGTACAACGGTCATAACATGCACCAAACCGTAGAAGACCGGCTCGGCATATAAAACAGAAAAAGGAGAAAACATTAACAGAACCGTGAAGAAGGAAGAAGAAAGAAAGAGAGGAGGAGAGAAAAGAAAGGAAGCTTGGGGGAGGAAAATGAAGGGTGGGGTGAGGGGAGAGGAGAGGAGAGGGCGGGCAAGATCGGCGCTACTTATTTCTGTAACTCAGCCAAGGTGCCCATGCCATCTCCATTAATGGGTGTCGAGAACCTGTATATGGATATGATCTTTGTTAATTGGTGATGGTCTCCATTAATGAGTGGCGATCACCTGTACAGACATGTGGTTTGAATGTGATCTCCATAACTGGGTGTCAAGAACCTGTACAGGGATGCCATCATTAAGGGGTGGCAAGAACTTGCATAGGAATACTATCTCTGTTAATGGATGGTGAACCCCTGTACCGGCATGTGGTCCCTGATAATGGGTGGTGAGCACCATACAGGCGTTTGGTCTCTGCTATTGAGTGGTGAGAACCTTTACAAGGAGATAGACTTCAGTCATAGTGGGTACAGGGATGTGGTCTTCAGAAGTTCTGCAATGCTAGCTAACGAGGACATGGACAATGTACTAGAGTGATAAAATGGGTAGGGGACAAAGCCATATCAAGGTCTATGAAGGCCCCAGTGCAATGTTTTTGTATAGGCCTCTTCCTTTCTTATGGAAGGAAAGGAATAGATGATAACTCATGACAACCTGGTTACAACTAAGGCCTCTTTCACACTTGCGTTGTTAGGATCCGGCGTGCACTTTCGTTGCCGGAAATACCCGCCGGATCCATCACAACGCAAGACAACTGAAAGCATTTGAAGACTGATCAGTCTTCAAAATGCTTTCAGTGTTACTATGGCAGCCAGGACGCTACTAAAGTCCAGGTTGCCATAGTAAGTAGTGGGGAGCCAGGGAAGCCAGGGGAGCAGATACTTACAGTCCGTGCGGCTCCCGGGGCGCTCCACAATGACGTCAGAGCGCCCTACGCACTTGGATCACGTGATCCATGCTTATGGGGCGCTCTGACGTCATTGTGGAGCTCCCTGAGACTCGGGAGCCGCACGGACTGTAAGTAGACTTCTCCCCTGCCTGCCCACTACACTTTACAATGACAGCCGGGACTTTAGCGTCCTGGCTGCCATGGTAACCATTCACAAAAGCTAAACGTCGGCCTGTATAGGCCTCTTCCTTTCTTATGGAAGGAAAGGAATAGATGATAACTCATGACAACCTGATTACAACTAAGGCCTCTTTCACACTTGCGTTGTTAGGATCCGGCGTGCACTTCCGTCGCGCCCCATGCGCAAGAATCGAGCGCCCCATGCGCAAGAATCACGTGATCCATGCGCGTGGGGCGCCCTGGCGTCACTCTGGAGCACCCCGGGAGCCGCACAGATGGTAAGTATACTGCTCCCCAGCTCCCCACTAAACTTTACCATGGCCATCAGGACTTTAGCGTCCTGGCTGCCATGGTAACCATTTAGAAAAAGCTAAATGTCGGATCCGGCGATGCGCCGAAACGATGTTAAGCTTAAGGCTGGATCCGGATTAATGCCTTTCAATGGGCATTAATTCCGGATCCGGCCTTGCAACAAGTGTTCAGGATTTTTGGCTGGAGCAAAAAGCGCAGCATGCTGCGGTATTTTCTCCGGCCAAAAAAACGTTTCGGTCCTGAACTAAAGACATCCTGATGCATCCTGAATGGATTTCTCTCCATTCAGAATTCATTGGGATAATCCTGATCAGGATTTTTCCGGCATAGAGCCCCGACGACGGAACTCTATGCCGGAAAACAAATACGCAAGTGTGAAAGAGCCCTAAAAGATAAATGATTGCAAGTATCAGGTCAGTTACAACAGCAGTAGTCATTCAAAAGCTACCATAAAGTGAGCAAGAAACCAGACCATGGATTGTCCCAATAACAGCTATACTATAATAGACTTCCATAGAGGTCGGTACCCATTTATTCCACCCAGTTTTCCTACCTTGGTTCTACTTTACCTAAAGAATTACTAAGCAGAAAATTGTAGTTATAGCTTGAAGCCAGGTATGCTCCATGATTCAAGACAACATTTTGAGAAAAGAGGGCCACACTGGGTAAATATTAAACTAACTCCTCAACTTTCCCAAAATTGGGACTCAAAGTGCCACCCTACAGGACTATCAGACATATGAATATTGGAGCTGAATGAATGACTCCGGTGTCATTAAAACCTAACTTTTGTTTTCCTTTCCTGGTAAAATGGTGGAAGGACCAGATACAGAATATGGTGGGTTCTGCTGGTTGGGTAGTTGTGCAAGGGTCAAGATATACTCCTATGTGCACCGCTCTAGCTAGCCGGTCTACCGGTTGTCTTCGTTTGCCCTTTTTGGGGTAGTAGCTCGGCTATCTATTAGGGCTAGTTTTCTAAATCCATACTTTAGTGAAGTGCACATAGGATTAGATCTTGAAGCTATCCACCAGCAATCCACCATATATTTAAGCAAAAACACCTGTATCTGATCCTTCTGCCATTTTACTAGGAAAGAAAAGGAAAAGTTAAAGGGGTTGTTTCACCCCAAAATTTTTTTTTTCAGTTTTCAAACTAGCACCTGGATCTGAGTACTCTTGTAATTGTATGTAATTAAAAATTTAGTACAGCTACTAAGTTATTCAATAAAATGTATCTGTATACCGCCACCTGCTGTTTTTTTCTTGTTGAGGTGGATGCACATACTCAGTTCCATCATTCAACTGCCTCTTGAGCTGTGGTAGAGAGAGAACTGCAGCAGAAAGGACACACCCTCTGAGCTGAGCATGCCCTCTGAGCTGCCCGCTTAATATAAAGCTAGCAGAGCCACTGGAACAATGAATGGGGAGATCTCTGGATCCATGTGAGGTACAGGGCTGGTTCTAGCTTTGTTAGAAAGAGATCGGCATGCTCTATATGATGACTATTTAATTTGCTTCCTTAATCGTGGGATTTTTTTCAGTAATAGGTTTAACTTATTGTGTCCATGTAGAAATACTGAGCCCTGGTATACACATTTCCATTGCACGCAATGTATAACAAGTATCAAATACTCAAAACTCTGATCAATGCCTCAATATTTCATTGCATTTATCGACTGAGCGATCTGACCTTTGCGAAATCACCCTTTATATTTTTTTTCAGTACTGGATCATTTATTCTTTTTATTTGTGCCTTTTGATAAATTTGCTGACAGCCTTGAATGGAGTGGCAGCTTCCAATCTAATAATGGAATGAACATGAGGAAGAATAGAGAAGAATGTGTCTGATTTCTTTATGAAGCCTCTCAGCAACACTATCTGGGAGAAGAAAAAATCTTCTTAGTTACCTTTATGATGTTTTTGCACCTATTTTGCTATACTTTTTTCTAATATAATTATAATTACAGAGTATTATCTCTGTACAGCTCCCTAATAGGGATGAGCGAACCCGGTGAAGTTTGAGTACGCCGGGTTCGGTCGAACTTTAGGTCCAAGTTCGGGTTTGGGACCCGAAATTTACCTGAACACCGAACCCGAACCCCATTTCGGGTCAATGGGGACCCGAACTTCACTTGATTATTTTCCGTTATAACATGGTTATAATGGAAAATGATGGCATTCTTAAAATAGAATGCTAAATAAAATGGCCATTGGGGGGTTAAAAATAATAAAAAAAATTCACCTCATCCACTTGATCGTGCAGCCGATATCGTCTTCTTTCAGCAGGACCTGCAAAAAGGCCATTTTATTTAGCATTCCATCTTAAGAATGCTATTATTTTCCGTTATAAGCATCTTATAACAGAAAGAAAAAGTCCGGGTTCGGCTCCGGGTACCCAAACTCACATAGTTCGGTACGAACCAGAACTTTGCAGTTCGGGTTCACTCAACCCTACTCCCTAATAAAATCATAGAAATATCTGGGGACAGTTGTGCTAAAGCCAACTTTTAGGAATCTTCCTTGTAAAAGTTAGTACCCCAGAATGCTTCTTCTCCATTAGATTACTGTACAATGGCTGGTGTAAATATAATGTTTCCCATAAGGCAGATCACCAGACATTTAGCCACCTGTTAGAGTTCGGCTCTGAAGTCTACAACAATATGAATGCTACTCTGAAATATAATACAAGCTGTAACTTAAGTCAGGAACTCGATTCAGCACACAGCTATCCCAGGAGAGTTGCCATGTTGATCAGTAGAGATGAGCGAAGTTCTCCAAAATTCGATTAGGCTGCTTCTCCAAATTTCACAAAGAAGTTCGCTTTGTGACGAATTAGTTAGTCGTGAAGCACATTTCTTGATGAGTAGCAGGCACAATGAGGGGAAACTGCACCGCCCCCATCATTGAACCTCTCAGAGGCTGTGTTCATTTCTGATCGCGGCATCGGAGATGACCATTAAAATACTCACCTTATCCATTTAATCGCAAACAGTCCACTACGGCCATCTTAATTGAATATCCAGCGTGAAATCTTGCGTGGTTTTTGATGATAACCCACTGTGGACTCTGCGCGCAAATGGAAGAGGTGAGTATGACTTTTTGTTTTTTTTTACTGCCATTTTAGGGAAAATATATTATTACTATGAAGCACGGAAATTCAGCTTCGCGGCAAATCACATTTTCCCCAAAATTTGGATCGAATTCCGCTTGGTAAACATTGATTCGTTCAACACTACTGATCAGCCATAACCCAGCTGATCAGTCTAAGAGAGAGTCGGAACGGCAAGCCAATCAGGTTCCTGGCTTGGCATCCAATCCCAGAGCTAGTCAGAGGATGTATGTCTGGCTTTTACTGCTTGTCAGTGTCTGTGATTCATTGGTTCCTGGTTCCAGTTTGTGCTCTGGGTTCAGTCTCCATTGCATTCCATACCTTCTTGTGTATTGTCCTCAGCTTGTTTCTGGATTAACCTCTTGTCTACTGACTTGGCTTTCACTGACTCACCTGGATTTGCCTCTGGCTTGCACTGTACTTCTCTTCTGCTACTCATTGGTCTGCAGCCTGTGAACTTGTACCTGTTTTCTGCCACCTGACTCTGCAGACGTAACCTGGGTCCCTAGCGGTCAAGTCTAACCTGCCTTGCTGTAGGCTTTGGTGAATACCCAGGGGTAGCCTTATATCTACTCTAACCTAAGTGGTAAAGGAAGATAGGTTGATGATTAAGAGTTTCCTGACAGTTGTTCCAGATGGTGAGTGACCTCTGTATTCTTCCTCACCTCTGTCTCTTTCAGATATGCTGAATGACTATACGTGAACCCTTAATTTAAATAGGTCCAAAATTCTATGCTAAATCTTCAGTATATATTCCTAATCAGGACTATTTTCTGATACAGAGCATCAAATCATCTACATGCAGTTAAATGATACAATTCTGTCTCTCTACAGCCACCCATAGGGTGAAGTCAATTATTTTCTACATACTTCTTAAACATTAATCTAAAAAAAAAAAACAGTATGTGGTAAGCTCCTGAGCTCCCTCTAGTGGTGGCTGCAGGAAGACTGAATTTCATTACTCGTCTCTATGACTGTGGGAAAGAAAGCCTGATTAGAGCTCTGAATGCTATAAAGATATGTTATGAAATTAATCAGCGCATGTTGGACCTAGATATTACATTTGGGTAGAAGACGAACAATCACTTTTAAATGGGATGTCTCATGCCTCCCATGCTGGTGGCCTCAAGCTATTTACGGTATGTATTTGATGAAATGCCATTCTCTGAATGTGAGATGAGAGGACCCCTTTAAGGTAACTTTCTATTTACTACTTAGAGTCATAGGTATACATTCTGTAAATAGAAATCCTTTATGTTCTATTATATCCATGCCTTGCAGTGAAATATTGTAATGACTTAATTTGCCTTTTTTCAGCTCATTTCACAATGTTGGTATTCAGACTAACAATAGCCGCTCCGGTCCTTTAAAGATTTCATATTCTATATTGCGATTATGATAAATGTTACATTGTTTATGATGTTATTTTAAGAATATAATTTCTTGAACAGATTTTAACATCTAAATTCTAATTATTTTAGCAAGCAGTCGTATAAGCTTTATTTACATTAGATCCCTGTCTTTGCAACTTGTAGATTCCCTTCAGTGCAATCGTATGTGTTTTTAGGTGAGTGGGTGTAACTAATTACATCTCCAATAGTCACAAATTGAAGCGTTGGCAAAGGCGCACAGACTACGTAGCCATTCTCTACGGGAATGCTTAGGAACATTGGAAACAGCCAAATGTGAGACTTAAAGCCCTTGGTTCTTGATTAAAGTGCAGTCCCACCAACCTAAGTCTAGCCTAAGTTTCAGGTCGCGAAAGTAAAAAAGAATTGTGGTCAAGCCCTGTTGAAGGGTTTTCCGGGAGTTCAATATTGATGGTCTATCCCCAGGATAAATCATCAAAATCTGATCGGTAGAGGTCTGACTCCCGACATCCCAGAGGTTGCGGCTCTCCAACCTCTTCCTAGACCAGTAATGTCACGTTCATTGGTCACATGGACTATGTTCAGCTCAGTCCCATTCAAGTGAATGGAACTGAGCTGCAACACCAAGCACACCAAGTGTTTGAGTAATCTCCAAGGCATTGATCCTGGTTAGACAGAATCCTACTCCACACTGATGAGGGGCAACACCCTGAAACAGGGTGGATAACTGTGGATGGATAACTGGCTTAGGTCTTCCCCGACACATCCTTAAGAGCTGGATCTTGACAATGGGGCCCCTTAATATGGTGGATTTGGTGATCTCTGTAATGGAGACACCTCTTTGCTTGGTTTTCCTTCCTTTGAGGGATATCTGGCTTTCACTGTGTTGAAGACCCCTAACTGGGGCTCCACAGTTATTTTGCATATTACTGTTTCCCAGAGAGCTTTAAACTTTGGATTGCTGTGTTGAGACTCTTAAATTAGGCTCCACGGTGTTTTTTTGTAGCTGGTCTTTTTCTTAAGAAAAAAGGATTTTTAAGAAATTAAAAATTTTAAAGGTATCTATCACTTTGACTACAGTGTCTGATCTGCAGACAGCATGGTATAGAGCAGTAGGACCTGACCAGATTGATATGTAGACTTAACTTGCATTTTATTCATTTATATCATTGCCCTTTCTAGAGTCCAGTGGGCGGTCCTATCAGTGACTGACAGTGTGATAGCTGATAGGGCCGCCCACTGGACACCTAAGCCTAGAAAGAGGAGGAAATGAAATATAAGCTCTACTGAATCCTTCCCATAAATAGGTCTACATATACAGCAAATTGTATGTTTTGTGAAATGTAGGGGATTTAAAGAGGTGTCCACTTTGGACAATCTCTTTTTGATCGAAGGGTACCTTGAAAATAACCTGGTATAATCATTCAATTCCCCTGCAGCGCCACCACAGGAGAAATAAAGTATTACATGGCGAGCATTAAAAACTGTAGGTAGCACATGGATATGCCGGGTCCTCCAGGGAGAGAAATGCTCTTTACAGCCGCTCTCAGCTCCAGCTTATACCTTGGATTTTGCAAGTTGGCATGATTTAATTTTCTCTGTTGCCCCCGAAGCTTTGCAAAGACGTAGATATAATGAGTTCCTCCTATGTATATTTTATGTGATGGCTTTGGGAATCCCTGGAGATATCCGGCCTCTTGTGTAAATGTAGCATGACTATGATCGCAGTCAGGCCTGCTCATTGATCAGTGGTAGGTAAGTCTACAAGTAACGTGCTGTGCCCGCCGCTATATCCGCAATTAAATAATCATCGCCATAGTCATTAACTGCTGCCTATCCTAAAGAATTAGGACCTGTGGGGGCGTCTGCACAAAGCAGCCATGTGTGGATGCATTAACGCTGCTCGCTTGTGTGAATCAGAGCAGAGATGTGCGAGCAAACTAAGGGAGATGCATCTTCTACCACTTAATGGAAAGTAATGTGTGTAGACAATAGGCTCCTGGGGGCTGTGCCTGACAGATGTCAACGGGTTTGTAAAACAGAATTATCCACCTATTGTAAATGAGGATAACATCTGTCACTCCAGCCTGGGGTAGATGGCGTTGGTAAGTAGAAATAAAAGCCTTGTTGTATCTCTCTGCCTGATTAATTTTCTTTTTGTAGTTTACTGGATCATAAATTTAGCTTAGGGTGGGTTCGCACTGGCGTTATGCCATTCCGTTATAGGTTCCGTTTTGCCCCGTCTTAATAGAAGTCTATTGGCAAGTATAACGGATCCGACTGGTTTCCGTTATGCTTGGCCATAGACTTTTATTAGGACTGAGCAAAAGGGAATGCCTCTTAAAGGTTTCCGTTTTGCATTCCATCTGGCCATTTTGTTTTAAACGGAACCTATAACGGAATGGCATAACGCTAGTGCGAACCCACCCTAAGGCAGATATTACTACTAGAGAAGAGCAAAATTTACAAAACTTCGGTTCGTCTGCTTCGCTGAATTTCACAAAGAAATTCTCTTCGTGTTGAATTACTTCGTGACAAAGCACATTTCTTTGTAAGTAGCAGGTGCATTGAACCCCTCAGATGCCGCGTTCATCACTGACTGCAGCATCTGAGATTAAAAAAAATTAGGGCTTTCAGGAGTTAATCGGTAAAAAAAATACTCACCTTATCCATTTGACTGCAAAGAGGCCGCTGTGGCCATCTAGATTGAATATCCCGTGTGAAATCTCGTGTGGTACGTGATGATGTCATCATGCTGGCAGGTGTGGTGACGTCATATGTCATTGCACATGAGATTTCACTCTGGATCTTCAATCAAGATGGGCGCGGCGGCCTCTTCACGTTCAAATAGATAAGGTGAGTATGATATTTTTGAACCCCTATTTCAGGCAAAATGAATTCGTTACCACGAAGCACAAGGAAATTCGGCTTTACGGCGAATCAAATTTTTCCTTAAAAATTCGTTCCACACTAATTACTACTACTAGCAGGTTTATGAATAGTAGTGAATTTGGACACTGGTCTCCAAATGAAAGAGCCGCCACCTTGCAAAGTGCACTACAGTATGTAACATAAATATGCAACCTGAACTAAAGCTAAATTCTGATGATGTCACCTAAAGTGAAATTTGCGGCCAATCACAGGTTGCATGTGGATGATCTTAACCCCTTAAGGACCAAGCTACAGATGAGCAAATAGATTTTAACTAATATAGTCGTCTCATCAGACAGACTTCATCACCTGTGGTGGCAGTCCCAGCAGGTGAAGAAGCGCCCCCCTGCCGCCAGATTGACAAGGCCAGACATTTAGCCCTCTCATGACCGTTTCTGCCTGCACCACTGCTTCTTTTAGCAGAGCAATAATGAGTGAGAAGTAGTGCACTGTCCCTAGCTACTTGCACGTTTCGCCCTAAACGACGGCCCACAACTTGGCAGCGGCCCCTGATTCAACTAAGTGCAAGGGCCTAAACCTAATAGGGTAAATGAGTAGTCAGAAAGAAAGAGGTCAAAACCAGACAGGCAAAACCACAACTGGATCAGAAACCAAAAGCTAAGTCAAATACACAGCAGAGTAAAACCAGGAGATAACATCAGAGACAAAGTCAGCAGGCAAAGTTGAGTCTGATACCAAACAGGATCCAATATAAAGCAAGGTCAAATAACAAGTAGAGTGAAATACCAGGAGGTCATATCAGGGGCAAAATCAGAATATTGTGGTAAAGTCAGATAAACTAGCAAAATTAGTAGCAAGCACTAAATTAGCTAATGAGTCAGGAATACCAACATGGTACACAGTGAGAAGTTCCTTGTCAAGAGGCCCATCAGAAGAGGATTAGTGAAGTGGTGGTAAATCAGAAGGACTTACATCAAAGGAGACGAATCCCAACTCAAATATTCCTTCAAGAAACAAAATTAAGTAAAAATCGACATACGTAATTGGATCAAAGAGTAATACATCACTTTGTTGCTAATTCAGTTAATTAGGAATAAGTAATGAAGGTAATTTAAGTGCGGTGTGCTTTATACACTCCTTTCATAGAGTTGTCAGAGCAGCGACATTGATTGACACCCACGTAAGTAGAAATCCTGTAAAAACCGGGTCATGCAGAGTGTGGGATACTACTGACTGATCTTCACATGGCGGCTCAGTGGTTAAGACAGCTACCTGTCAATTCATAAATCATCCATCCATTTATCCAACTATTTATGTGTTCATTCATTCGGAGGTCTGCCCATTGACGTCTATGTCCATCACACCCTCCATGGTGTTGTCAACACACATGATATGCCTGTGCATTGCGAACCCGCCCGTGCTCTTACTGATACAGTCTCCAAAGTGCTGAACCGGTTAACCACTTATCTGTGATTACAGGATGATTCCAGGGTGGAGAAATCTAAATATGGATTTTACATCTGATGAGAACTTTGCATAGGCATTAGGAAACATTACCACAAAGTGATAGGAGTCGGCAAGGGGATTATTACGATGAAGATGGTGCATATTATGATTGGATGAACAGACTCAGACGCTGAAAGGGGAAAAAAAATAAAATAAATTCCAATTTCTGTGTAGAATATACTCGCCGGTCTTCATTCGTATGCGGCACACTGTTCCTGCCTTTACCCGACAGTCCTTAGACTCTTCTCAGACAGCATACATGCATGAACGGCCTTGGTTTATTTTCTTCGTACAGATGTGTGCAAGCGCCTCCATTGCGAGAAGATAAGCCCCATTTATTCCAGATTCTAGGTTCTTACGTTATTTAATAGAGGGTCTTTGCTACGCATTTGATCAAACACCTGCGGCTGAAAATTTGCAGCATTTTTGTATTGCAATTTTAGATATTTTTAGATTAAGGCGTAATGCAAGTGATTGGACAATCCGTGATAAATTGCGGTTATCGGTGAGTTGATAGAGGGCACTTTGTCAACAGATGCTTAAAGGGGTTTTCCGAAAGTGTTTTTTTTTACTGATGACCTATCGTCTGGATAGATTATCAGTATTTGATCAGTGGGGGTCTAACACCCGGGACCCCGACCGATTAGCTGTTTGAGAAGGCACCGACGGTCGCAGTAGTGCCACAGCCTTCTCTCAGCTCATCAAGCACAGCGCCGTTCATTGTATAGTGGATGTGCTTGGTATTGCAGCTCAGCCCCATTCAATCCCATGGGGCCGAGCTGCGCCTAGGCCATGACATTACACGGCCTAGATAAAGCTGGAGAAGGCCTGCAAGCACTGGTACCTTCTCAAATAGATGGGAGTCCCGGGTGTCAGACCTCCATCAATCAGATACTAATGACTTATCCAGAGGACAGGTCATCAGCTAAAAAAACTCTTAGAAAGCCCCTTTAAGGAAATCACAGGCAAAAACTCAAATCGGGTTTAATTGCTGGTTTCTGTTTCTCCTCATGAAAATAAATCAGCCGTCACGAAAAGTCCTGATGGTTCATAGGAAACCGTCAGTCATAATAAAGGTCCCTTTATTATGTAAGAAGACACTATTATTACAAGGCAGAATTTGCAATGTGCATTTTGCTGTGGATTTGCTGCAGCTTTCACCAATGTGATGCAGTGGAAATCCACAGCATAAGGTTACGCCCACGCGGGACTGATACCTTGCAGATTTGCAGTGTTTTTTTCTAGTAGCAGAAAAACGCATGAGATTTTAAGAAATCTCTTCCGAATGCTGGAAAAATAAAAATCTGCTGCATGTAAATTTATGTAGCGGATTTTCAATCTGCAGCGGAAATTCCAGCCCATGTGGTCGCACCCTAAATTCACAAGGGGCAGATTTACTGTAAAATCCCCGACAAAAGTCAATTTGACTCTGCAGATTTTATTTGCAGCCTTTGAATGAGATTTCTTAAAAGCTCATCCACTTTGCCGAAGCTGTAAAATGCTGTAAATCCACAGCATATCCATCTTGTGTGGACGCACCGGAAACGGTACATGGTAGGGGGTGGACTTTTTTGCAGATTTCGTATTGGGTCCATGGAACTCGAAGCTGCACCTATGGGTAGATGCAAGGGTTTGACCAGAGAAGCAAAGGCTCCTCCGGTAGAGCCAGAGTCTGACATAGTTATAGACTAGTCCCCATAGGTCCAGAAGAAGACAATCTCATTTGGAGAAGACTTTGGAGCCAATAACTTTATTATTTCTTATGAGATAAGTCACAAATAACCTAATGGACCACATTAATGGTTTGTTCTGTGTGTACAATGATAACAGCAAGGCTTATAATACAATTAAAAGTGGATATATCATGTGGATATAACATGATATAACAAGTGGATATAACATGCCCATGTGGGTGGGCCTCAGAATCATTTCCTCTGGTAGACCAAGGGATCCCGTTCTGATGCCCATCACTGGCGATGGTGTTTTTGTTTTTTAGAGAAATATACGTACAGTAAGGTTATACATTGTATCATGGACATAATATACCTATAGAAGGGACTATATGAAGATTCAACGAAGCTTATCCTGGTCAGCACTACTACTACTCAGCCCCCCAAAAAAAGAAAATAACAGAGAAGCCAGTGCCGACTCCGTAGGAATTCAATCTACAAGATGGGCAAAATTATCCCTCCCGAGTTTCTACCTTTGTGATCAAGCAATATTGACAAGTAGACATCCCGCGCTGTGAACATTTATCCATGCTGGGTATTGCTCTTGTCTGTGACTCTTCAACCTGAAATGTCAGATCTGCAATTAGGCGAAACATACACACCAGAGCCTTATTCTCCACGGGAGCCCCAAGCGGATCCCCTTTCATCCTATGTTCTGTGATTGACCTTCAGCAGCAGCTGAAATGTGCCTGTAATTCTGAGAGACGAGTAACCACAGCCTCCCAGGATAGCTTCTGGTCAGGGGTTTATGTGTCTGCCAAACCTATGTGATCAAGGAAGGCAGAGACGTGCCAGCTGGTGTCTCTTCTTTGCTTTGGATGTATTCGACTTTCAGAGTTTGGGCCATAAGTTAGGGTATTTTCGACAACCCGATTCGGCGGTAACAGGAACCGATCAACAATAAAACAAGTAGATCTGCGCTCATTTTTCAGGCAGATCTAAACGGTATGGAGGATAAATGATCGTTACTACGGTTGTTCGTCCACTTCTTGTTAGGTGGAGATGGGCTGCCAACCAGTGAACATTTTTATGCTCACGTAAAAGATTTGCCTCAGCCGACAAATGAGCGTTATGCCGAAATCCTGTTCCAAGAGTCCTGAATTTGCTGGGATTGTACTGAATTTTATGAGATGTTGGCAACTATACAGTATAAAGGTATAATAAGGCAATAAATCCCAGTGGATTATAAAAAAAAATTCTATTAAGCACAATCTAAAAAATAGTTAAAAAAAAAGAGAATAAGAACTAATGTTAGACATCACTAGAGGCTGAGTCAGACAGGGTCCACCATAAAATAGAATAGATAATAAATAAGATAGCAGTAGTAAAAAAAAAAAAAAGGCAAAAATCCACGAAATGTCAAAATACGTTATTCAAAATCCATAGAGTTATGAATACTGTCTAAAAGCAAAACTGTCTGTGTTACTCACAGCAACCAATCACAGTAGAGCTTACATTTTTTCAAGAGCACTATTACAAATGCAACCTGAGCTGTGATTGGTTACTGTGGGAAACAAAAACATTTTACCTTCCCTATAGTAAGCTGCAGTTCACAATGTGTGAGGCTACCTAGGAACCAATCACAACTCAGTTTTCATTTCTCAAGAGCAGAATATGAAATGAAAGCTGCGCTGTGATTGGCTGGCTGCTGTTTTGAGACGGTTTTATAAACCTACCCCAGTTGATAAATAAAGAACTCACCACAAGCCATGATCTCCTTGTTCGCCAAAATGTCCAGCACCCCAAATCTATAGAAACCTATGGGCCCATATAGTAATGAATACATATGCCGTGTTCCATCAAATTACATATTATGGGATATTCTTGTATATATAATATAAAATCATATCAAATATAATATATCTAGGAGAAGCCGGTTGAACTAAGGGTTGAGTTTGGCACTTGTGGGTTTGTAAAGGATTATAGGATCTATATAGGATTCAGCATGATGCATAATCATTGCAGTCTCGAAGAGTTGAGCTGGTTTCAGATCATCATAAATTGTTGTATAGTGTAGCCAAGAATGGGGTAAATAGATGGACCACTGGTTCTCTGGTGTTGTCCATTAAAGGTTCTTCTGAAACCAATGATCATCACCATACAACCCTTGGATGATCTACATGTATATGTGGTTCAGTAAAACTATCAAGGGTGTGGGTCTTCTGGAGATAATACTATTAGGAACATACAGCCATTATACCGTGTAAAGGCACTCGTTCTCTGGTGATATTGGGCTACTATTCACCTGGGTTTGTCCCTCAAAGTTTCTTCTGAAAACAACATGGATCAACTAACAACCGTCAGGTGATCGAAATGTACATGTGGTTCAGTAGAAGTATGGAGGATGTGGGTCTTCTGGAGGTAATACTATCAGGAACACACAGCCATTATATAAAGGTACTAGTTCTCTGGTGATATTGGGCCACTATACATCTGGAGTTATGCCTCAAAGGTTCTTCTGAAACCAGTGTAGATCAACATACAACCCTCTGGTGATCTACATGTACAGTACATGTGGTTCAGTAGAACTACTGTATGAAGGGTGCGGGTCTTCTGGAGGTAATACTATTAGTAACACAGAGCCATTATATAAAGGCAGGTCATGTGGCTGGTATGGAGTCCTAGGAGAGAGAAGGACCTTGGCCTATTGGCACCACCCTTTTGATATTGGTTGGTGGAAACCTGTACGGTAGTCTTCGCCCCTGAGGAACTGCAAACAAGAGGTGTAAACTTGTCTCAAGGGTCATGGAAAGGAGGTGGATGGGAAAACAAAGACAAGGCCTATATTTCTTAGCTGTCATAACTTGGGGGGTATGTCTGTTTAACACTGCCAAATCTATAGATATATCAGAAGTGTTTCATATACATACAGACAGAGCAGATTTGACTTTGTAAATGTAGCAGTGCTGAGATCTTCATTTGGCACTACCCACTGCAGTTTCATTATTTGTTCTCTGTCATTTTTCATAGATCTGCAACCCACAGAGTTATGAGATTTACATCTGAGCACGAAAAAAAAAAATAACAGTGAAATGACACAGTTCTGTTACTGATATTCATCGGTAGCTGAAAATAAGAGGCTGAAGAGGAGAATCCCTAAGAGGTCTCTTACTGCGGTGCGTTTCATAGAGAACACTGAAGAGTCTCAGGGGAGTCTGTGATAAGTTCCCAAATAATTATATCGTAACTGAGAAACCCCACAGGGTCCTAACACCACAAAGGAATCAGCTAATGGTCTTCTTCTGACATGAGATAAACCAAGAGATCACTCTAAGGAAGAATCTCCGCAAAGGTCAGCTGGTGGCATGATATTCTTGAGGATATCAGATTCCACAATAGAACATGACCTGCAATGGTGAGGGTACGACAGAACAAATGTACTGTTTAGTGGTGTTGACCATACTGCCAAGTGGCTCATGTAAGTGCTGCTTGGTCGTCATGTTGCCAAGGCCAGCACAGGCTTCAGCTGCGGCCTAATCCAGTACAGTAGGGCTATCTTGGGGTTAAACATAAACACCTAAATCTTTCTCCGATATTGACGCATATAATAAAACTATGGGCAACGTATAAAAATGTAGAAATGTTAGGGCTTAAAGGGAACCTGTCACCTCTACTATGCTACCTTCACTGAGCATTTCTAAATGTTCATTGTGTTGCCCTAAACATATAAATTACACTTTTAATTTTATTTGCAGAAAAATTAAATAAGTATTGTGCATTTTTGTAATTCCCGACCTTTTATGCAAATTAACATACAAGAGTCATATCTTACTTGTGTGACCATATTTTCTCAGAGTCAAGCTCCTCGGCTGCGCCTAAGAACGCCCCTATAGATAAAATCTCGCGTGAGCTTCCTTGCTTCGAGTCTAGGTAAGCATGCCCCCTAACCGTCCCATCTTTTGTTCGATTGACATCCTGCAGTGTGGCCGGGATTGCATAAGTCTCGCGCATGCGCGCTGGGCTCCTTGCTAAGGCATGATGCTGTCTCCGGCTGCCGCTGTTAGCCGAGTTTCAGCGGCGCACTGCTCATGCGTGAAACTTATGCGATCCTGGCCGCGCTGCAAGCTGTCAATCTAACAGAAGAGGGGACGGTTAGGGGGCGTGCTTACCTAGACTCGAAGCAAGGAAGCCGCTGCCCCCTTGACTTAAAACATCATTTTTTGAATCTATGGAGCATCAGACTACCGGATAAAACATATAAATATTAACAGACTGGGGGCTACTATGAGGTAGTGCTGGCGGTTTTATACGTGTTTTTGAGGTGACAGGTTCCCTTTAAACTGCTAAGCGGGGATAATAGATATATAGAGAGAATTCCTTTGAGAAGGTGGCAAGTATTTACATCTACTTTCTTAAATACCCTGTTAAATCATCCTGAGCTGATCGAGGGGAGTCCTGCTATTGGTTCTGTCAGATATTTCTTTTAGAGAAACTCAAAAAAATTACACCGTGGGAAACCCGGGCAGGTGCCACAGCTGGTAGACTTGAAGGATCTCAAGCTGAACATGTGTCAAGCCAAGAATGGGGTAAATAGATGGACCATTGGGCCACCAAACACCTGGAGTCGTCCCTGCTCCTTGTCACTAGGGTCCCTAAAGCTTGTAAACCACTTTTATATAGCAAGTCTCCAATACTTAAGAGATTGGAAACCAGGGCAATTAATCCAAGGTTCTTCAGTGCTATGACTTGCTGGCTTCTGGTTTTATACAAATTTTTGTCACGTTTTTAGTTAGCATATTATTTATATGCAGGACATAGTGATATATGATGGCCACGTCCTTGATCTCCGCTTTGTAGCTGTGTGTTTTATATTTTAGCCTTACATTGGCTTCTGCGGATTGACGTAGATCATTATTTTAAGATGTATCCTCCAGAAACACTTTAGATCCCTACCAAAGTACAAACTGGAAAACATAAATCTAACATTACATGATTGATTAAATTTTAAACATATTTGCCTTTAAAAACACATTCCTCTAAAATATTCATATACCCCATAAGACACTCAATGCAACTGATGTCTGCAAACAAATTTGTATAATTAAAACAGAGGAGACTTGAACTAAGCCTAAGACTTCGTTTGGTGTCAGAATTAAGTCACGGTGACGTGATCTTTTAGATCAGTATTTGTAGACTACATTTTATAGCTTTACTCGGAAATTTCAGTAAAACATAGTCCTGAATGTTTTTAGTTGAAGGGGTTGTCCGGTCATTCTTGTTTTTTGAAAAGGCTCCCCCATTGTGTAGAATAAAAAAGTCCATACTCACCTTACCGATTACAACAGTTGAAGGTCCACGGTGATATCTACTTTCTGGTTCCTCTCAATTTGTAGGAAATGACTGCTCAGCCAATCACTGGTCACTGTTGTGGATAAGATCTCAATTTCTGAATGTTTAGTAGGACCAGGAAGCAGAAACCTTTGGGGAACTGTGAAACATCAGAGCTGGAGTGGTGTGTGAGGTGAGTATTGACATATTTTATTATTTTACCCCATGGTCAGCCATTTAGAAAAAATGGCTATGACTGGACAACCCCCTAAAAGATACAGAACCCTGAAGTTCTACAATAAGCACTACTATAGCAGAATATATTCCAGTGGTCAGTTGTGGACCAGTAATCCTCTCATTCCCTCAGGTACCCATAGGGGTAATACCGGTGATGCTGGATGAATATATGCCAATAGGCTAATCCAATATTGCAATGAAGATAATGAATAAAATGGTAATGTATTTAATAGTTGCTCTCTTAGATGTTATCCTCACAGGGGTGGACTAGGAACTTAAAGTGGCCCCGGAAAAAATACTAAAAGTGGCGAGGTCAGCAATACCATATTGTGGCACATTAAACCACCACATCAAAGCCAATTACCATAGTCCATCACAAAATACTGCCACCAACGGCACAAAATACATCCCCAAAAACTTCCACTGGCTGGCCGTGGGGAGGGCCCAGGCGGCCCCCTGGGCATCAACCCACTGGGAAATTTCCCTGTAAGGTCTATGGCCAATCCGCCCCTGATCACAGTGATTATCTGCAATCTGTGAACCTGCCAGCAACTGCTCAATTTACCTGCAGTGCCACCACTGGAAAAACGAAGCATTACACTGTGGCCATGCAAATCTGGGCTGTCCATGTACTGCATGGACCTGATCAGTTCTCCAGATGTTCTTTTTATAGGTGTTTTATCCTGTCTAATAATTGAGAGCTTTTATAGTGAAGTTCCCCCCTAAAAAAGAAACAACACAAATTCATTCACACAATACTTCAAATTTCCCCCCGAGGACTCAATCCTTTTCTTCCAATGCAGCACACTTTTCAAGTCATTTGTATGTTTTATAGGTTAAAGATGTAAAATTAGAAAATAAATCATTGTCCTGAATGAAGGTGACATTGTGATCCCAGATAACATCAGATACTGTACGCCAGAAGCTTCATCTAAAAGAAGATATTTTGCTATTTTGTGACTAATTCCCTGAAAGGCAATATGTCATTTGCCTGTTGACTTCTAATCTGTTATTTCCTTTGGCAGAAAGCATGGGATACAGAGATTCAGATAACTAGATAGATAACTATGTAGATGGGGAGTCTTTAAATGCGCTGGAATTATCGCAGTGGCCCAGGTTGTATGATAAATCGGTACACTGACCACCTAAAAGTTTAAGGGTTGGTCTGTCACCTCTAAAATTGGTTTCAAAGTTAGCATGCTGCCACGTGGGGTAGGTTCCCTGAAACAAAACCATGCCTTTTTATGTGAAAATCCACTCCTCTAATCCTGAGAAATGTTTCTTCTTACATTTATATACCTAAGGTTTTTGGCGTAAGAGGGAAGAGGGCACTTATTTTGGAGGTGACAAACTTCTTTAAACTGACCTTTAGTTGGTGTAGTTTCAGATTCTTGCTAAATTTTTGCTGCCTTTTGGTGAAAAAAAATGCACGTTGGTTACGCCTCTGTCTAAAACACTAGACTTATTTGCCAAAATTGTTGCTCCATTTTGCATTTTTTATGCCACTCACTCCAGTTTTGACAAATAGGTAGGGAACCTGGAATGGCTAACCTGTCTAGCTAATTTAAGCCAACTAAGACTTTTCAAAAAGTCACGAAAATTGTCTTACTCCAGTAAAAAAGGGGTAGCCTAGAAAGTAGAGGAGCATTCTTTGACATTTGAGGAATTTGGCACAAATTTTGGCAACCCAGACTCCTGCAAAATTAACTTTAAAAATTACCCTCTTTATAAATCTCCACTCAAATTTCCAAACTTTTGTTTTATTTACTGATGGAGTTGCTAAACCAAGTCCCAGCTACTCCCATGAATTAAATCAAAGTACCCCCAAGGGTTATTTACTTCTCAATGGGAGTAAGATGGATCTAGGCCCTCTCGACCAGCCAAATGAGAAAGAGATTTTCCAGGCACTTAAAGGGGTTTTCCTAGATTTTCATACTGAGGACCTATCCTCAAGATAGGTCATTAGTATCTGATCTGCAGGGGTCCAACACCTTGGTATCACAGCTCAGCCCCATCCATTAGATGTGAATGGCGCTTAATACGATACAAAGCACAGCCGCTATACAATGTACGACGCCTTGCTCGGTAAGCTGCCAGAAGGCTCTCACAGAAGCCCCAGGGCCTTCTCAAACATCTGATGGGCGGGGGTCCCTGGTGTCAGAACCACACCGATCAAATACTGAGGACCTGAGTATCAAAATCTTGGAAAACCCTTACACTTTCAATTTTGGTAGAATCGATTCATTCCTGAAGCAAATTTCTTGGCCACTTTGGACAAATCAGATCCGAAACAAATTTTAGAAAATTCGTTTATCTATAGTTTGTACTTTTGTGAAGGACCAACATTGGCAGATCTATCCTATCTTCATGAAAATGAGTTAGGAAATTCTATCTCAGGAAAGTACAGATTCTTGAATTGCTGCAGTAATAAATGAAAGTCCATCTTCTTAGGATCTTGCACCAAAGCTTCACAAGCCTTTGCCTTCCCTCCTCCACACTTTCTGCATTAGATAAGTGAGTATATCTGCAAAATACATTATCAGTCCTATTCCTCCTTCACTCCTAACCTGTGGAGACATTGAGTAATACAACTGTCAAGTCAAGATGACCCACAGGTCAGATTAGCCCGTGTTAGTGCAGCTACTATGATCTCTGGGGAGTTCTGACTTACCACGCAGTACAGTACATTTTTTTTATGAGCTACTTGACAATATTACCATTATTTTATAGTATGCCTATAAATAATAGTATGCACGTGTTTGTGTTTTCTGGAAAAATGACTACAAAAGTATTAAGAATAAGATAGATTTGCCAATGTGTATTCTGTCATATGGAGTTGATGGACTCTAACTCTATCCAATATATAAAAAAGAAAATCCCATGGACTATTTCAGTCTATGTGTCTAGTGGTCATTTTAAATCAAGAATGGTTTCAACTACTAGGCAAAAAACACAAAAAACACTAGGATAACATGTTAAACCAAATGGGCCACTCAAGGAACCAGCTTGCCCAGGAAAAAAATATATATGTCGTGACATACTCAATAATTATCTTAAAATGAAGGTTCGTCTTGAGACGTCTTCTGATATGTCACTGATGTAGCCCGCAGGGATACTTTGTAGCATTGTGCAGACACCACCTGGAGTACATAGTACAGGCAATGCTCCCTGGGAAAAGTTATTCAAATGAGCTCTCCTCTAGAAGGAAGAATTATCTCCTTCAAGACAGCTATAGGTAGCTACACCATAAGTCAACATCCCACCTATTAAAGAGCCTTGAAACATAACTAGAAATTTTAGCCAAACCAGAGTCTCTATTCCAAGGGTAAGAAACACCTATATGTAGACAGAGTTTTTGACCCTTGTCAGTACAAAGCAGGCTTTTAGCTGATTGGGTGTGAAGCCTTTAATGTGGCTATTGGGGGTGCTCCAGCTGGGATAGGAAGACAACAGTTGGGATAAGGAGTCTTGCAGCCAATGTGCCTTGAAAACATTTATGCAAACTAGCTCTCTACCAGAAAGAAGAAAACTGTAATCTGAAATCTAAGCCAACCATTCATAGCTACCCTGTAAGTCAATGTTCGACCCATTAAAGTCCCTTGAAACATGACTATGGACTTTATCCCAAACCTAAGAAATAATTGGTTGGGTCCTTGAGTTAGGATACAGTCGATCCCTAGATTGAAGAGCCCTGAGGTTCTTTGCCATGTTATGTGCTACATCAGCCGTTGGTGCATCCAATGCAATGGAAAAACCATAACAAATTTAAAGAAGTTTTCCAGGAATATAATATTGATGACCCTTCCTCAGGATAAGTTGTTAGAAGAGTTGCAGCCCCTTACCAGGCCAGTGACATCACATTCTTTGAGCTCATGGTCTACAGTAAATGGACTTTGACTGCAATACCAAGCACAGCCACTGTACAATGAATTATTCTGGGCTTAGTAAGCTTTAAGGAGGCTGCAGCACTTGCTGGAGGACCACAACCTCTTCGAACAGTGGATTGATTGGGGTGACAGGAATTGAACCCTCACTAATCAGTTATTGATCACATATCCTGAGGATAGGTCATGTAAATATTTCTCCTTTAACATCTAAAGGGAAGAGATGGATTGAAAGCTCATTGGCCTCTTACCACCCACTATAGCCAGGATACACTTGGTTTTGGTAAATTAATTGAGTGTTGTAACAGATGAAGGGGCAGTGGGGACTTTGTGGGTTCTTGAGAACCAGTGTAATACCCAAATTGTCAGTTTACCCCTGCTAAATGGGCATGGTATTCATTCATTTGACATAAACCCCCGAAAAAGTGGCCTTAATGACAGCTACAGCTGCTTATATGTATTGATACAGTATCTCCTGATTTTATTAAAGCTCCTTCAGCATATACAACGTTTTCTTCAGGAGCGAAATCGTCAAAAAATGAAAACTGCTTGCAAGGGCTTCGTAAATATCAGAGTAGTAGATGGAAATATTCTGGGAGCACAAGAAAGGAGCTTTATTTCATTAGGAGGCCTCCAAACTCTCGTTGACCTTAAGAACAGTCACTGCTATAAAATATTTATTTGTCGAGCCGGCGATGAGCAGATCCTTGGGCTAAGGGTCCTCTTCTCTGTACATCTCCATCTGTCCTTCAATCACTCATAAGTTTTCATAGTGCGGTTTAGAGCATATGGCGGGTATTGCATGTGGCTGGCGTCACATAAAAATAAAATAACAAAACATAAAAACAATATTACTTTCTCTCAAGCAGGGAACAGCCTGCAACAAATTACTTGTCCGTAACCGCACTGATTGGTTTAAGGCTAAACTAGCAGCAACTTAGAAAATGAGATAAAAAGGGTATTTTGGTCCAGGCTCTGCCAGGAAAATTTGGCTCAGCAGAAAATTGTCCATTATATCTACAACACATGAAACGGAAATTGTTGATGCCAGACAGGCACATTTTAAGGATAAGACAGAATCAATATCTTGGTGACTAAAGCCGGTGGTCAGTTTGGTGGACTTAAACGAGTTTTAAGCAATGACAAACCCTTCTCCCACTTTGTGTGCACCATCCATTCCCTTACCAGGAGAACAACCTCTTTCAATGCCCATAAGGTTCTCAGCCAGCTTCCTACCCCTTGTACTATAACTCTTCTGTGTTGTTAGTTGTTATTTTTATTGGTTCTTTCCATTTAATTATCATTTTAACCAATAGCCAGAGTGGTTAACTCACAGGACGTATCTGCTGCACACTGGGAAGCATCTCCAGGGGCATCTATTCTTATGACACTATGCTGTGCCATTCCTTTATTATTCCTGTTATGAATAAATTGCTAGAAGTCTGCAGTAAAGGTACAGAGGGGTGTTAACCAGATCAGAGATGACGTCACTGTGCCCGGCCGTTGTACCAGGGTAACAAGTCACTGCTATAGGGACGTTAGCAGAAACCATTAGCAAGGGGAACAGTAGGGCATTTGAAATCCTAGAAAACCTCTTCAATGAACACAATGCTGACGCATTTCAAACCCATCATATCTTCTTACTTAACAGTCATGACTGGTGACTTCGGAATAGGGAGAATTGTAAATGATATTTTCTGGGTGTTCCATATTATAAGGTCACTGTGCTTTCAGAAAACTTATGATATGTTATAGGGACACATCAAAAGTTTTGATATCTCAGTCTCTAGAACTAGGGGAGATAAGCAGTTGATTAGCTCGTCTTGAGCAACAAGGAAACAGCATGCTATGCGAGAGCTTCTCTCCTCTCGTTCTAAAGATTGATGAGGATCTCAGAACTCAGACCCCCACCTATCAAAACTTTTGATATATTCATATAACATATCAAAAGTTTTCAGAATGCTGTGACCGTGTAAAGTAGTTAGGTTTTGGCTTAAAATTTGTTTTATGTAATTATTGTTGTTAGGCAGGATGATACCCAAAGAAGATCTAACAAAGGTTTACAATATGAAAGCACACATTAAAGCTGCAAATAATCTCTCAGATTACCCATAGCTTGCATGGAAGGATACCACGTAAAGTCTTGTTTATACATTTCTCGTGCTAGAGGAACATGTTGGAGGTCTTTGATGCGCCTATCTAATGTTATCTACCTGCAAAGACATGCTGCTACCAGTGAGCAGGAGAAGCTTGGTGTCCCCCGAGAATACTCTTCCATTGTTTATTTCAATGATATATAAATCCAGTCAATCCCATGCATCAGCACGAGGGATCAGCGGTGCAGCAGCCAGGACTATGGAATTGAGGAGAGAATGAAGGTATCTAGAGACACTAAACAAATAGAAATTTCACCCACTGACAATGGAAATCTCCTGGCAGCTTCCAATCTACGGTATCATAAAAGACATAAGTAACGATATAATCCAACTTGAGAGGATCATTTATGAACGCGCCATGAAGGCTGACAGGCTAAATGAAGAGCTTCAGCTTTTAGGAAAACTCTGTTTCCTGTAGACATATGAACCTCTCTGTGTTCCCATCTATCAGAGTCCATTTGTACTATAAAATGTCTATCCTGAGATATAACATCACTTCTGTACAATTTTACCAAGAACGTATAGTTCATGTCCAAGTGTCCACCTCAAGTTATTGGGCAAAGAAGATCTGATGAAGGTTTACATAATGTAAGCACACAATAAAACAGCAAATACGGTAATCTCTCAGATTGTCCATAGCTTGCATAGAAGGATACCATTAAATATGATCTTGCTAACATCTTCCCAATGCTAGAGGATATTCATTAAGGAACATATTTGAGGTCTTCGATGCATCACTAAAACCTAAGAGACAGAATTGGGTGCTGTGCCCCATCATTTCTGATTGGCTCTCCAAGGAGATTCAAGAGCGAAGTGTATAGACTCTCTGAGACAGTTAAAGGACTAGATTCCTCTCATCTATGTACTAGGCTTCAGGAAGCATATAGCTCTTTCAGGGAAAGTTGGATAAGATATAAGGATTGGAATCCAGGAAAGCTGAGTATCCCTAGAAAAGAGTAGCTTGCTAACAGTTTTGGTGAGTTCTGTTTTAGACCTGGATTTTTATGAAATAATGGGCAGGTCGGTAGTGAGGCCTATCGTTTCCTTCCCTTGGCCAGTACAAGTTCAGCTCATTACTGGGCTATTAATGTGCAAGGTGTGCACTAGAGAGAGAGAGCCATCTGAGGAGACAGAACCTGTCTGGGGAGGTACTGCGATTGCTAGCCTCAAGGTGAACATTTACTCTTGTGAGGCAATTTTGTAAGAGTGGTGGGTAGTAAGCCACTTGTATAGTCAGGTCATAGTCAAAGGGTTCAGCCTAGTAGTTGTTAATTTGTGTTTTGGACCTGAATGTGCTGTAAATGCTATATGTACAGATGAGCAAAGTTTACAAAAATTTGATTCGGCTGCTTTGCCGAATTTCACAAAGAAATTCGTTTTATGCCAAATTACTTTGTCACAAAGCGCATTTATTAGTAAGTAACGGGCGCAATAATGGGGAACGGCGATTGCGCCGTTCCCCAGTCATTGAACCACTCAGATGTCACGTTCATTGCCGATTGCGGCATCTGAGATGAAAAATGAGGGCTTTCAGGGTTTAATCAATTTAAAAAAATAAATATGCTCATGGCAAAAGTCATAGACCTAGGTCATACTAACCCTTTAGAGGAGAGAAGGACCTGGACTATTACCAACGCCTAGAATAGTTAGGTTAATGTCTACATCATCTGAAAATAAGCCACAGATTATGGTTTAGTGGAGTGAACATGCGCTATGAATCCAGGGTGCAACTGAGATGACGTTTCTCGGCTCCAATGCAATTTTTGTGCTAGGGTCTACCTACTGTTAACGGACGTTTAGAGAGGACCTATCACCTGTCCTAACATGTATGCTTTAGTAGCTACTTGTATTCCTCATGCTGCCGAATGAAGAGCGCTCTAATATAAGGACTGTCACTATAAATCTGGCATTAGATCACCTTGATAGTGCATAGTTATCAAAGATATTTTTTATTCATGGTGACTTATACACAAATATTAGCCCAGGGCCAAAGGCTCTAACCAAATGACTGTTAAATAAGAATCTGGTCTATTCAACGTGATGCATGGCTGTGTATTGGATTGCAAATCCCTTGGGTGGTGAAAGGCTTATTCTATCGGCATCTGGATGGACCTGAAATCTATTACTGTGTAAATAACTGACTCCCCTTCCCTCCTCCATCAGCATCAATAATATATTAACCTGTTGACCGCTTTTTATTGGGACAATAAAATAGCAATTTTTTATTCCCTATAGACAAACATGCACACACATGATGTCAACCTGCTCCCATGCACTGTAATGTCCTGGCTCGAATAATACAACTGGACAATGCTCTAATACCATTTCATCACAATGATACGGAATACTGTATGTAACATTGGAAGGCTCGAAATTCTAATTTCCTTCATGGGAAGATTAATAGGATGTTTTTACATGGCGTCATGAGCGATAGACTGGTTGGTAGAAAATGTCTACTTAGCCTTCTTTATTCTATCTAGAGTGGTGGTCTAATCATGGACCATAGTGCAAAGAACATACAGGTTGATGGTGAAAAGTCCTGAATAGAACCTCCTGCCCCCACTTTCTGCAGACTCCTCTGCCATCTCAGGACACAGAAGTAATCTTGATGGGCCTCATTCATATTTCCAGTGACCACTATTAATACGATAGGCTACCCTATGAAAGATCCTTCATATTATCTAAAATCATCCTTAGGTATCTCTACTTGACCCAACTCTTGTCTTTTTAATGGGTCAGGTAGAGATAAGACTTGGGCTAAACAAATTTGGTGATTGAGGAAAGAACTCTACTCTGTACATAGAGGAAGAATGTTCATCTTTTGGTGGCATCCTTCATCCATAGAAGAGATATTTTCCCCATATTTAAGCTCTCCAAGATCACAACAAATCTCAGAGATAATGAATATGTGTAATGCCTCTTTAGTTTATGGCCTTCCTTACTTAATTTTCTTATTGCCTTATCCACAAAAGGTCCCATCAGGGATTTGGTAAACATATTTGGCAAGAAGGTCCATGCTCTTCGTCTCTTCACCAGTTGACCTTTACAAGGGTTCTCTAGTTTAGGTATAGCTTCTTTTCCCCATGGCTGTCTAACTGAGGACTACAACTATTACAATGACTACTTTATGTGGTAATATGAATTGTTTTCTACAAAACATACAGTATATTAAAGTGTAACTGTCATGTTTTCATCAAGAAATCAATTTTAGCATATGTAACTGCTGCGGAAGCATTATGCCTAAAGCAATATTTAATTTCTTCATATACCACAGTTTTCCTTGTGCTTTTCCCTTAGTTACTGCTGTTTGTAACCCTTCATTATAATAATCTTCTCAAGATGGCTCCTCTTGCAGTTCTCTGAGGTCAAAACTGCCTTCCCTCACTTCCTATACACACTTGCTTTATCCAGCAACTTCCTGACAGCCATTCCGGCAGGCATACAGTGTGGAGGACCACCCCTCTGCCTTCTGTTTACACTAAATTGGAGGCAGAAAAGACATAGCAACGTTCTTTTAAGGAACCAATGGAAAAGGACAGGGGACATTAATAAAAGCTGTTGCTATAAGGTAATTACAGATCTTTTGATAATCATTGACAGGCTAACTCAGGTATACGTGCCGAGCTCTACTCCAGAAGTCTGTCCTTTCTGCTGCAGCTTTTTCCCCTATCCTGGCTCAGGGGACATGTTCTTTCTGCTGCAGATCTCTCCTTATCACAGTTCAGGGGGTGTTTCCTTTCTTCTTCAGCTTTCTCCCTATCAGAGCTCGGGGAGTGTGTCCTTTCTTCTTCAACTCTCTCCCTGTTACAGGGAGGCATTTCCTTTCTGCTACAGCTCTGTCCCTGTAACTGTCTGTGACATCTTCTAATGGTAGATCCGATGGGTGGCAGTGGAAGGATGGAACTGAGCATGTGTGACCACCTCAGCCATGTTACTCAGGTGGACAGAGAAATAAACAGCAGGTGGCACTATACTGTACACATGGTATATATTTTATTGAATAAGTCAGTGGCTATAATACCTTTTAATTACATGAAATGACAAACGTATTCAGATCCAGGCGCTGGTTTATAAAATGTAGAATATGTTTTATTGAGCAACCCCTTTAAAGAAAAATACATGTGTTTGCCTGAGAAAAAGCTGAGAATCTCACAGTAAAATCTGCTTCCTCCCAAGCACAAGTGGTGACCTATGTTCAGTGCATGCTAGCCAGATGCCTATCAGCAATTCAATTTATTTTATCACAGCAAACCTTCCAAAAACAGTGGATAAAAGCCTCTTAATCCAGGCATAACATATGAAGGAGACATTAATGCTGGTTCAGATCCTGGGAATAAATTCTGCTCACAAGCTACACAAAGAAGGCAGGATAATGTTACAGCTATCGTAGCATCAGCAGCAACCTGGAGATCTTATGTATAGATAGCAAGATGGAGGCTAAAGAAAAGAGATTAATTACATTATGTGTGATCAAACGTCCTCTACAGATCTAACGAAAGATCCCCCTGCAGGGCTTTAAAAGAGCACGTGGATAGAAGTGCACAGCTTATAGAGCCCTATAGAGACAGTTAATGGAGCCGCGGGAGCATTGTGTTCTGCCAGACTGGAACAGGGCGACGTTCCCTTGAGTATGGATGAGCTACAGTAACAGTCTCAGTCAAATGTATAGAGGCACCATGGTGCCACATGTCCAGCAATCACTAGGTCATCACCTTTTCTTTACAAAAAAACCCCCCACCTTGTTCTTAAAATTCCAATAAAGGAAACGTGTCACCAAAAATGTTACCTGCCAGTTAAAATCAGATAGTAGCACATCTCCTTTTTCTAATCTGTTTTTATTTTATGATTTTAGATTTTTTTATTTTATGTCCTAAACCTGATTATGGGGGCGGCCATCTTGCCTGAGCTGTTCTTAACACCATTTACACAGCATTAAAAAAAAATTGCTTTATGGCCATAGACACCATGGACAGGAGGGGACCCCATTGACTGCTATGGGAGAGTTTTCTAGGCGGGCTCTGTGACCTGAACAAGGGAAGAATAGATAATCTTCAAAGAGAACCTTTCATCAGGGTAAAAAGTGTGTACTATGTATGCTGACATGTAGAGCGGCGCCCAGGGATCTCCCTGCATTTACTATTATCCCTGGGCGCCGCTCCGTTCGCTCGGTATAGGCTCCGGTATCTTCTGGGACTTGGTTATACTAGGAGGAGCCTAGTATCATTTGGTTATAGTAGGCGTATCCCAGGCTGTAGCGCTGGCCAATCACAGCGCTCAGCTCACAGCCTGGGAGAGAAAAAAACTCCCAGGATATGAGCTGTGCGCTGTGATTGGCCAGTGCTACAGCCTGGGATACGCCTACTATAACCAAATGATACTAGGCTCCTCCTAGTATAACCAAGTCCCAGAAGATACCGGAGCCTATACCGGGAGAACGGAGCGGCGCCCAGGGATACTAGTAAGTGCAGGGAGATCCCTGGGCGCCGCTCTACATGTCAGCATACTTAGTACACATTTTTTAGCCTGATGAAAGGTCCTCTTTAAAAATCTCCTCCTGGGAAAGGTGGATCCTGTCTCATCTATACACAGAGGTGATATCATTACCAGCAGGATTAGAATGACAGATAAGCAGATAACTGCAGTAAAGAAATCTGTACAGATCAAGAAGTGGCGCCTGTTTTTTGACATAGTGGACAGTGCAAAAACTGCAGTATATTTGGTTTTAGTTTAAATCTAAAAAGTGACATGAAAAATTGAAAATATCATCAAAAATTATGTACTAATATGTTAAACATGAAAAGGTGATTTAAACAGCAAGACATTTTATGATGGGTTGTCCAACAATCGCCATTTTTCATCTATCCATGCAATGATCACTGGTCGTTGGGGGCTTTACTGACTGGATGTCCACTGAATGCTATAATGAAAGTCCCAAATGCCCTTTGAATGTAACGTCCATCGAACATGTGCCAGGCCACTCCAGTCAATGTCCATGGGATTGATGGAAAAAGCCAAGCACTGCACTCGGCTTGGTAAATCAGCCCATTTAGACTTTGAATGAATGAAGTGTCACCACACATGATTGACCACTGTGAGTTCAAACTCCTTCTCACCGTGGTCATGCAGGGAAGACTAATGGGGGGCTCAGACCTCCGTTCAAGCAATTGGACCCCAACAACCAGACATTTACCAGCTACCATGTAGGACAACCCCTTTCTTTACACCTACCTCGTATTTTGTTTGGAGTTACCTATCAATGTGTATTAGAGAAAAGGTTAAAGAGGTTCTCAGCCTTGGACAATCACTTTAGATTTTTTTTGATAGCTGATTGCAATGCATCCCTCAGATAGGACCTTCAGCAATCATCTGCAAACTGTGTAGAAATTTGGATTTTCTGGACCAAACAAGCCCTTGAAACTAGATTCTAAAAAATTAGACACCAGAAATAACTTGTATTCCCATATCTGTGAATTACAATATGCAAAATCCATTTATATTACATATAAAATGGCTATTTACAGTAAATGCCTTTATGTCCGCTGCGGTTTGAAGGAGAATACTTTCATATGCCTGGTTAATGAATAGACTCAGATCACTGCACCGTGTCCATAGCACATTGTGACACCAATGATTCTGCACGTTCACCCGGTTAACCATGCAAAACTAGTCAAGGAGAGAAAACATTGAAAATGCAAATAGCTGAATTAATGGCACGAAGAAAGAGTCGATTCCCTATTTACTAGAGTACATATTGATCATTAATTGTTATTCAATGGAAAGCCACTTAATGACTCTGTGACTCAATGAATCAACAGCATTGTATATAAACGAATAAGCCCCATAAAAATTGCAGTTATATATATGCGGTTGTCCCTCAAGATACAATGGCCTCACGAATCACGATGCATTATTTTCAGCATACAATGGTCTTTTCTGACCCATCGTAAGTTGAAACCAGACTCAACATACAATGTCTCAGACCCAGATCCAACCAATCAAGGCCACTTCTCTGGTAAAATATTTGGATTAGGGTGGGTTCACACTAGCGTTATGCTTTCCTTTATGGCCTTCCGTTATAACATGGTTAGGGAAGGACGGATCTGTTCTTTTGCCCATAGACTTCTATTATGACGGAATGCAAAACAGAAGCCTTCAAAAGGCATTCCGTTTGCTTTCCGTCATTATACAAGTCTAAGGGAAAGCATAACGGATCCGTCTGGTTCCCGTTATGTAAGATGGAAAACAAAGCTAGGTTTCTAGTGCTGCAGCTGACAGCAGGCCCATTGACTGTTTCCAACAATGAACAGCAAAATAGTGAATGCAGCTTTCCAGTATAACATAGGCTATAACTGTAATGCCTTTACAAAGACACTCTTTCTATGTAGAATAATTCTACATTAAATGATATATAAAAGTGGACAAAGGGCACCATATTTAGGGTGTGTTTGTGTTCTCAGAACTCTTTTTGGTCTGCTGTCTTCCTTCTCTAAACTCTCAGACTTTGAGGTTTTATTTTTCACCATAAGAATCTGTTCTCCTTATCAATCTCATGTTAGAGCATTTGGATTTCATACAAGAGATCTCTGATCTGGGCCCCCTCTATTAACCAGAGTGTTGAGTAGCAGCAAAGATCAACTCATGATCTAGAGGACTTGGCCAAACATGTAGCATGGTCACCTATTCATTCGATTATGCATTATGTGATCCTACATATACCATATAGCCTCAGCTTATTCTGGTGATAACAGCTGATGGATTGGTCAGGTTTACAACAGCTGGACCCTCAAGAAACGGGTTGGGAAAGCCTAATGGGACAACTCTTTTAAGGCGTCCCCTTTCTTCTCCTCCGCAGCCTTGTCTTTAGTCTGTCTCTGATGAGATAACCCCTTTTAGCATGTGGCCCCTAACAGCTGATTTTGATGGGGGAAGGACCAACTAGCCAGTCCAAGTACACCAGAACATGGACCTTTCTCACAGAGCAGTTCTCCATTCTGGCTCATAGATGAAGTCATGAGCCATTATAAAGGCGCAAATTGGCACAGTCTCTTTAAGAGAATAATGCATGGAATCTGCCTTGTAAAACAAACTTCAAAATTGCTAATGAATAATATACAGGCACTTTGAGAAAGGACAATCAGAGTAAATTGTATTATAAGAAATCTATAATACCTAACCTTGCAGTTCTCCATTAACCTCTCCCTGATGACTGTCCATTCAAAGGGGCCAAAGTGTCGGCCATTATAGATTTGCATAATACAATTTTAATCGATTTTACTCAATTAAGATGAATTGTTTGCTTCTTGACCATTGCTATGGATAAAACAAATTACCATACCAAGGGATTTAACTGGCAGATCGTCCATGAGGATCACAGCGTAGTCATTTCTGACCGGTCAATGAAACACTAAATCTTGCCTATCTAGAGAAGTTTTATCACCGACTTGCAATTTGAGTTTGGGTTGTGGAATAAGGAAGGATGTTAACTAGTGAATTAATAACTAAATATTAGTTTTATAAGAACCACTTTCTTGAGAAAAAATAACATTATGTAGTAACGGGGTTTGGGGGATGATTGGCAAAGCCCCCACTTGGCCAGGTCTGTAAAGAGAAGCTTATTACCATCAGGATGCCGTTTTCCTAGTCTAATATTCCTCTTCATACTTTGGTCCCCTGAAGAACCATACACATTGATATTGGGGAAATGCTTCAAGACTTTCTCTTTCAAATCTAATGGAGAGCCTTATAGGTGATATTTTAAGGGTTTAGCCACTGAGAAGTGGACCCCACCTTTCGGGGCATGTGTCCCACTTTTAGGCAGGGCAATACAAGGGCAGATTCTCCTACCAAATCCCGTCTTTATGGTGGTGTCATCTGTACTGTTTAACCATATGCAGTTGAACCGTGAGAAAAATGGACCACATGACCTGTTTTGCATGTGGCCATATGCAATCACATATAAAGGTATACATTAATCTTGCTAAAATGTGATATTTTATGTCCACTAGATATATATTTGATATATTTTATCCTTTTCACAACTATCTGTGGGTTTGATTTATTCTTACGCATCTTTGTTTACATGCGGTTGGTTTTTGTTTTGTTCATATATTGATATTTAAAAAAAATGGATAGGAGGGGGTATTATTGCAGGATCAAATTACACAGGGGTAGTCTGCATAGGAGCTGCAGACACAAAATGGTAGGAGATGATTAAGATTATTTGTAACGGTGTTTCCTATTTTACAAGCCCTGGGGAACATAGGGGGAAGGGTGTTTCATTTTTCCAAAGATGTGATTTTCATATGACTTTGCTTACGCCCCGAGTCTCAGTGATGTAAAAGATATATATGCCAAATTTCAAGAAGATTGGATAATATTTAGGGGTTGCACACATTGATCACTTTTATCCAGTAGTACATTATAGTTATTACAACTCTCACTCCTGTACCTAGGAGGTTGGACGTATTACTCAGACTGTTAAGGAAAATATGACTAAAAATTTAGAAACCAAACCTGCAAAGAAAAAGGAAATGAAATGATTAGAGAGTAAAAACCTAGTTTTAATAGTAATAACTAGTAATAACTATAATAGTAACATAGTAACATAGTAACATAGTAGTAACATAGTATATAAGACCGAAAAAAGACATCCGTCCATCGAGTTCGGCCTGTTTCCTACAAGTTGATCCAGAGGAAGGCAAAAAACCCCTGTGAGGCAGAAGCCAATTTTCCCCACTTAAAGGGAAAAAAATTCCTTCCCGACTCCAATCAGGCAATCAGAATAACTCCCTGGATCAACGACCCCTCTCTAGTAGCTGTAGCCTGTAATTTTATTACACTTCAGAAATAAATCCAGTCCCCTCTTGAATTCCTTTATTGTACTCACCATCACCACCTCCTCAGGCAGAGAGTGCGATAGTCTCACTGCTCTTACAGTGAAGAATCCTCTTCTATGTTTGTGCACAAACCTTCTTTCCTCCAGACGCAGAGGATGTCCCCTCGTCACAGTCCTGGGGATAGATAGATGATGGGAGAGATCTCTGTACTGACCCCTTATATATTTATACATAGTTATTAGATCTCCCCTCAGTCGTCTTTTTTCTAAAGTGAATAACCCTAATTTTGATAACCTTTCAGGGTACTGTAGTTGCCCCATTTCAGTTATTACTTTAGTTGCCCTCCTCTGAACCCTCTCCAGCTCTGCTATGTCTGTCTTGTTCACAGGACCCCAGAACTGTACACAGTCCTCCATGTGTGGTCTGACCAGTGATTTGTAAAGTGGTAGGACTATGTTCTCATCACGGGCGTCTATGCCCCATTATCTTATTGGCCTTGGCAGTAGCTGCCTGACACTGGTTTTTGCAGCCTAATTTGCTGTTTATTAAATAATAATAATAAATAAATAATGTACTAATGGATAAAAGTGATCTGTGTGCAACCCCTAAATATTATCCAATCTTCTTGAAATTTGACATATATATATTTTACAGTACTGAGACTCGGGGAAAAAGCAAAGTCTGCAAAAATTTGAACATTACATTTTTTGCAATGTAGGCACTTTTTAAAAAGTGAGAGGGTGGCTTAAAACGGGAAAAAGTTGCACATTTTTTAGGCCATAAAACTAGAGTATGCCGTACATTAATAATACATTCCACCCATAGACTTTATTTAATCACACATATATACAGATACAGAAGCTTTCTCGCCCACCCCATGTCACTTACCACTCTAACGCCAAAATTCACGTGCTGTGTTTGATGGCCATCTACCATCTGTCGGATCAAGGTATCAGATTCACTGATCAGTCAGGTACTGTGACAAGGGACTGAAATAATCAGTTCCCTGTTAATAAAGACCCACCACCACGCTGCCCAAACGAAAAAGCCCTTCTTTCGTATTTGGGTGGTTGGCCTGGTGCCCTTTGATGTTTTTAATGATGTCATATGGATTCCCTATGCAGAGGGCTATTGGATGCATGTGGAAAAGGTCTGATCTGTGTCTATTCTGCTTGCTTGCATATGCAGATCACTGGTAACAGCGATATATATAATTGTCAGTTACTGTTAGACAACTGTTATCATTCAGTACCCCAGACCTTGGAGTATCTGCATGTTATAATGTATTGTATCTCATGATGTTATATTTTTTTTGTTTTGGCTGTGTGTTCTGGCTAGGGAGAGTAAGGTTGGCAGTGGTTGGTAGGAACAGGGCTAACCACTCTGTTCCTCCCATCTTGGTAGGATTGGTGCTGGCCCTGCTTCCTGCCAGAAGGGGAACATTTCAGTTCAGAGAGAGAAAGGAGAGGAAGCACCTGTCAGAGCTCCTACTCCTAGGAACCAGATGCAGTTTTCTGTGACATCATTACTCCAGAGAGACCCAACAGATTCAAGAATACTACCTTCAGCAAGCATCAGTGTGTCAAGACAGCAGAGTGATCAGCAAAATGACAGCTTTACCGACACTGCAGCAAGGTCAGGGACTTCGGCTTAGACACCCATCACCTAAACCACCACTAGGCCACACAAACATCAAGCCTGAATCACAGTGGACACCTGTATCCAAAACAACTGATATCCAAGCGGCCACCATACCTCCTCATGTGGTGCTAGAAACTGCACGTTGTACTTAATACTGCTTGATGCTCCACAAGCATTATCTCACGCTAAGCAAAAAGAGAAAAGTATGTGTTTACTTTTGTCCTGATTCTTCAATCTACCTTTCCACTGCAAGGATCCCCAGGGAGCAACGGCCTGAGAGAGCACACCGTGACACAACACCTCATCAGGGTCACTACCACTCCCATCCTCTGCAGCGGCTCCTCAGGGGCTCAATGCAGTCAGAGCTCTGTACACGGGGGCAGCAGGCAACTTGTAAATAATGTGTCTGCAACAAAATAAACAAACAAATAAATATAAAACTAAATAAATAAGATAAGAAAAAAAGTAACCCCCTCACAAAAAAGGCGTTCACCTGTTGAAACCCACACAGCCCATTTTCAGACATTGTGTGTGACATGAATATACTTTGCCTTGTGCACTGGCACTAAAATGTTCCCGTCATCCACAGATAGATTGAGCCAAGTGAAAATTTAGGGGAGGACACATCTGTATACAATCATTTTTAAGGAGTTTTTCCCATCTGAGACATTTAAGGCATATTGCTGGGATATGCTACAAGTGTCAGATAGGAGAAGGTCCAAACAGCCTGCGAAATAAGCGGCTGGCTCTCCATTCACTGCTATGGGACTTCCAAAAATAGCCGGAAATTTTTGGAAGTCCCATAGCAGTAAATGAAGGGTGACCGTGCTTGCGTGTTGTGGTCTCTGTTTACTTCGGGGTCCCTATTCTGTAGATAGCAGCTGGTCCCTGAGATGTGTTTACCACTTATCTAATACTGATGACATATCCCAGCGATACACCATAACTATGCCAGATAGGAATACCCCTTTAAATACACTTCAGGGTTAGGATCCATTCACTAGTCCGTAAGTGTTTTGCGGACCGCACATGGCCGGCCCTATAATAGAAATGCTTATTCTTGTCCTCGATTGTGGGGCCGTGAAACAGAGCTACGGATGTGGACTGCATCTTTTGTGGCCCCAATGAAATTAATGGGTCTGCAAAATTGCGGAACGGATGCGGACCCAGAACTATGGACGTGTGAATGGACCCTTACACTGTATGGAGGATCTTCTTAGTGTCTGGAAACCTCCCTTTAAGTAATTCATGAGAAATTACCGGTACATTGAATGCCACCAAGGGCACCAACATGCCTAGAACCCTCCCTCCTTCTTTAAAAAAAACTTTCACTCCTAACCACAAAGCATTTAAAAGTCAAGTCCAAATTTGGGTTTAATAACGTAAGAGATAAATGTCAGATCATCAACTGCTTCTTCATTCTAGAATGCCCTGCGGCCATCATATAGTAAAAATTCAAAGCCTTCTCGTTTTCGGAGGGGTCGGGGTAAAGCACCCGTGACGTGTTATATCATGTCAGCTCCTCGGTGTTTATTTATAAAAATGCAATAAAAGATTTGAAGGTCGTCTCCTATAATAAAAAAAAAAAAAGAGAGAGGCCTTTATGAGAAGAATACAATCTCCGGAGGTATTAGTATTCCTGACGGTGTGGGAAAACTGTCAGAGGCCCCGGCAGCCCTGCAGTAAACAGAACCCCTGCACATTTCAATATCAGCAGCAGTTCATTAGTATAATGTACTAGCCGGAGTCATCTCGGCATTATCGGCGTCTGTGCGTCTATTACCTGCAATGCACAATCCATAATGACATCCATTACTCCTTTCATAACGGTTCTTTTTGAAGGTGCCGGTCTAGGCGAAGAGGGCAAAAACATCTATTCCGTTGTTGTGTTTCTGCGGAGGACATTTTTTTTATCTTGCCATTCTTTTTCGACGGAGAGAGAAATATGGCATTCAATTCTCTCCCTTTATAGACGTCCATTCATCACATGCCTACGAGGTTGGGCTGGTAGAGCCGTCAGTGACAGGCCTCATTTTTACCGGGTAAACTGGAGGATACTTCTAAATGCTTTTTTCTTTTGTTTCTATTTGATTTTTCATGCCTTTATAATATGAAGTCCCTGCAGGGCTTTTCACCGGCGTCAGCTTTTTTCTTTTTTTTCAGAAGATGTATCGTAGGAAGACCTTTTTGAAATACGGGAGATGTAGCTTTACTTGAATGTAATCAGTGCACTTGTCATAAACAATGGCTGTCCTTTTTTTTTCTTGCAGCCATCGTGCCAATTTTAATTATCTTGTCGTGTAAAATTAAATCTTGCTTTTTTTTTGGTCACCAAAAGTAAAGGAGGTAAAACAGAGTTGGTCCATAATGAGGGTCCTTGTACCCAAGATGAGGGTTCAGAATCAATGCTATCACCTTTAATCGCTTATTGAGGTTGTCCAAGATTTTGCTATTGATGGTCTTTCCTTAGGATAGGCTATCAATTTCTGATCGGTGGTGGTCTGATCACCGCACCCCCTTTGATCAGCTGTTACCAAGTAGCTTCGGTGCTGTAAATTGGTGCCTCTTCTCTGTTTAGTGGGCGCAGGTCGTTATTGTAGCACCGCTTACATTGAAGTGGATGGGAGCAGCGCTACAGTAACCAGCTCCGTCCACTACACAATGGATGGTGATGTGCAGATTTTCGGCATCGGAGCTGCACAGAAACAGATGATTTTCTGGAGTGTCAAACTCTCACTAATAAGATATTGAGAGTCTATCCTGAGGACACATATAGTAAAATCTTGTACAACCCCTTTAAGTAAAAGCTGTTAGATGGACAATTACTTTAATTTCCCCCACCCTATTTATAGTGCATGCTCCCCCTTTCCCTCCATCCCCATATTCTCTCCTGCGCCAACTGTGATCATTGTTTTACGTTTTTAATCCACAAATTGAACCTGTTGCCCTCAGTACTGCCCAGACACCTGCCTACTCTGTCCACACCTCATCTGTGGTGTGCCAAAGGGGGCATCTCAATTTGCTCCTGACCTAGAGATGCCACAGTGTCTGTCTGGAGGGCATTGTGGCTGATACCCAGGGCATTATGGCTGGTATCAAGGGTACTGGGGATGGTACTGGTGGCACTGTGGCTGATCCCTGGTGCACTGGGGATGGTACTGGTGCACTTTGGCTGATACTGAGGGAACTGTGGCAGTGTGACTTATACCAAGGGCACAGTGGCTGGTACTGGGGGCACTGTGGCCGAGACTAAGGGTACTGTGGCTGGTATTGGTGCACTGTGCCTGGTACTGGGGGCAGTGTGGCTGATACAGACAGAACTATGACTGGCACTAGGGGCACTGTTGCTGGGGGCACAGTGGCTGATACTGAGGATCTGTGGCTGGTATTGGGGGGACCGGTGCTGCTATTGAGGGCACTGTGGCTGGTACTGAGTGGACTATGACTGGCACTGTGAGCACTATGGCTAGTACTGGGGGCACTGTGGCTGGTACTGAGGGCACTATGGCTGAGACTGAAAGTAGTGTGGCTGATATTGAGGGTATTGTGGCTGATACCAAGAGCACTATGGCTGGCACCGGTGGCACACTGGCTGATACTGAGAGCACTGTGGCTGGTTTTAGGGGCACTATTGCTGGCATCGGGGGCACTATGGTTGTTACTAAGGATACTGTGTCTGATACTTAAGCACAGTGTGGCTGGGGCTGGGGATGCCGTGGCCAATCCTGAAGACACTCAGTAGCCACAGTAGGCCAGGGCTGGTTTCACAGGGTGGCAAACGCCAAGGGCCTCCATTTACTAAGTGGCTTCCCCGGATGGAAACCACAGGAGCAAAGTAAAACCCTCTGGTACTGTGACAGATACTGAGGGCACTATGGCCAGTCATAAAGTCTCTGTAGATCTTACTGATGGGAGTTTCCAACTGATGGGAGTCGTAGTATAATAATTGATAGGATATCAGAGCTTGTTTGCAGGATCCGTCAGACATAATGTGCGACTTTTTCAAGAAGAAAAGAAGTAATCCTGATGAAAGAATAATTCTGAATGAGTTGTGACTCTGCACCGAGCTCTGCCTTTTGTCAGCGAGCGATAGAAAATGATGTCAAATGATTTTCATCTTCCTAACCGTCACTTTCCCGGCAGACGGAGCAGAGAACACAAATAAAAGAGATGTCACTGGCGCTGTTTGTATCGGCTGCTTTGTGTCTGATGCTGATTATTACAGGTTTATATTTTCTCCCTGTACTTTCTGGAATAAGCACAGATATTTTTGGAATGATAGTTGTCTCTATATTTCGGTGAAATTAAGTGTCTGCTTCTTGGTCTATGGTTTATTTTCCTCCTTTTTATAGATTTATTTTCAGAAGAGCTTTACTAACCTTTCATCAACTAAAACTTCCACCTTTAAACTACATGTGCCGATGCAGCATTTATAGAGTGAAGGCTGGTGTACTGTAGTACATGTGTAGTGCACGTAGGTGTAGTATATTCTGTATCTAGTGTATAGTATACAGAGGTCTCCACCTTTACCATTGATTGAATTTAGTTATGGATTGCAAAACATCATCACGACAGGCTAGACTAATCTTTGACAGGCTGCAATGCACATCGCAACCACTGGGTGGCCACATGGAGACACATAAAGGATAGACATCTTGTGACGCAGTGTTGTGAAATCACGTTTCTTTGACAAGCTGATCATGTCACGCTACACATGGTAGATACGCGCGCATCTGTATGTAGGTGTAGTATATACAGTGTGTAATATATAGTACAGGAAGGTGTATTTTACCTGCAGAATATAGGATGAAGGTGTTGTACACAAATAGTACTGTTAATTGCATACACAAGCAATAGCATATGCAGGTGTAGGGTATGTGTAGTATATCACATATGCAGATGTAGTATACAGATGGTATATAGCATAGGCAGGTGTAGGGTATGTGTAGTATATCACATATGCAGATGTAGTATACAGATGGTATATAGCATAGGCAGGTGTAGGGTATGTGTAGTACATACATAGCATATGCAGGTGTAGCATACAGGTGGTATATAGCATAGGCAGGTGTAGGGTATGTGTAGTACATACATAGCATATGCAGGTGTAGCATACAGGTGGTATATAGCATAGGCAGGTGTAGGGTATGAGTAGTATATAGCATATGCTGGTATAGTATACAAGCAGTATATAGCATATGCAGGTGTAGGGTATGTGTAGTATACAGCACAGACAGGTGTAGTATACAAGTAGTATATAGCATATGTTGTATATAAAGAATATATAGCATATTTAGTATACAAGTAGTATATAGTATATACAGGTGTTATATACAAGTAGTATATAGCGTATGTAGTATACAACAAGTATATAGCACATTCAGGTGTAGTATATAAACAGTATATCGCATATGTAGGTGTAGGATATGTGTAGTATACAGCATATACTGGTGTAGTATTCAAGTAGTATTTAGTATAGGCAAGTGTAGTATACAAGTAGTATATAGCATATGCAGATGTAGGGTATGTGTAGTATGTAGAATAGGCAGGTGTATACAAGTAGTATATATCATATGTAGTATACAAGTAATATTTCGCATAGGCAGGTGTAGCATATATTCAATACCTAATATATGTAGTGTAGAGTATGTGTAGTATATAGCATAGGCATGTGCAGTATACAAGTAGTATATAGCATGTGTAGTATACTAATAGTATATAGCATATACAGGGCTAGTATGTATTCAGTACATAGCATATGCAGAAGTCCCGGCTGGCTCTCCGTTTCTGGTGCCTAAAGACTCCCAATAGCTTCTGCCACATGAAAAGTACTGCAGGTGTAGATGATGCATTGGGGCCTAATTCCTGTTATAAGAGATTTATCATGTTTGAGGTATAATCCAGAATATTAAGAACAAATTTTACAATTCTGTTTTGGGCTTTGGGTTACTTTATTTCAATTTACAATAATATTTTAGGGCCAAAGCTGTCAAGTCTCTTTATCATATTCATAGATGTGCATTTCTGGCAACCAAAGGTCTCTAAAGTAAAAGCTCTTTGTGAAGCCAGCAGTCCATTTCAAATATTACACCCTTGTGCACTGAAAGCACTAAGTGAAGATGAATACACAACCTACAGTACAGTATAATATGTTAGCCTGCCTGTTTCTAAAGTTTCCAAATAACTTTTATTATTTTATTTTTAGGGAGAAGCATAAAAAACCAACAATTTTAACATTATTTTGTAATTTATTTACCGCGTTCACTGTGTGGTATAAGTAACAATAACTTTAGTATGTGGGTCAGTACAGATATGATAATGCCACATTTATATACTGTACATTTTATTTTATATTTTTTTCTTTCCCTTTAAAGGCTGTCAGCAAATCAACTGTGGTTCTGGTCTTTTTTGAAAGCTTAGAATGCTAGCTCATATCTCTAGCTGCTACCAATCCTGAGATATGAGCAGCTAAAGCAGCACTAACACCTTCCCACCCCCACTCTGCTGCCGGAGCTCTGCTCGGCTGAACTGTTTAAGGTGTTATCCAAGGTGCAACACATCTCCCCCAATGCTCGGGCCCCTCATATAGATGGTACTCACCCCACTTCTCAGCACCTGTGTAGCTCCTGGTTCCTGCACGGCCACCGTTGCATCATCCAGGGAGCCAGGGAGGCTCGTCCCCATCAGGGCCTGCTATTAGCTGCCCGCCCCACCCGTGTCCAAATGGGATAACCCCTTTAAAGGGGTATTCCCATCTCAGACAATGGGGGCATATCGCTAGAATATGCCCCTATTGTCTGATAGGTACAGGTCCCACCTCTAGGATCCACACCTACACCAATCATAAAGTGGGGAAGATGGTGGCCAGAGGACCCCGGAGGATTCCCGGGGTCCTGGCACTGCCAGCGCTCTCCCCATAAGAGTGAATGGAAGCGCACCGTGCTTGTGCGGCCACCGCTCCCTTTCATTTCTATAGGGCTGACGGAAATAGCCGAGCCAGGGCTTGGCTATTTTTTGAGGCCCCATAGAAATGAATGAGGCTGTGCATGCGCAGTGTGCACTCCACAACCTTCAGGGCTCCGTTCTCAATGTATATGCCTACCGACATGCCCCCATTGTCTGAGATGGGAATACCCCTTTAAGTTTTTTTTTTCAAAGCTCCAGCCTTTGGGCAAAACTGCTAAGTGGTTAATATGTAAGTTCCTACCTTATAATAAAATAGAAAATTAGAAAACAAATGACTATTCAGTTTGACAAAAGAGATTGGTACATATGACGGTACACAGTAACCTTGTAAGCAAAGTGAACCTTGGATTTTATTTAAAAAGTCATTTCATATTCTGGTGAAAGTAGACGTGCTGCATTGTATATTGATCTTGATTATCTCTACATGTACAGCCAGCAAATCTCCTTCTTGTTAAATAAAATATAAATGAATGTATTTCCAGCATCTGCAGACGCCTGCATGTGACTTATTAGCAACTGTAGCTTGACTGATGTCTTTGCCTTCCTGACCATGACCATTTATAACTGTGATATCTGACCTGTGGCTCTCCAACTATTACTAAGCTACAGCACAACGCTTCCTCTAGGACTTTGTTGTGCAATAGCTGGAGAGGACTTGGTCTTTCAAATCAAAATCTATAGAAAAGGAATATTCTCACTTGTGTTTGTGATTTGACTCGGGAAAGTTCTTGACTGATAACAGATATGCATGGTACTAAGTAAAACTATAAGGCTGTTACCTAGTAACAATCCAAGGTTGCACTCAGTGACCACTCCAACTTTACACATCCTTGTGTGTTCTGCTCTTGCCACCGAATTCCTTTTTTCTTCCTTTAGAGAAGTAGTTTCCAACCTGTAGCTTCCAAGATGTTGGAGAAATGCAGCTGTCAACATTGCTTTATAATGTGCAAGTATTAGGGCATAATAGAAGTTGTGGTTTTGAAAATACTGGGGAAGGGGCAGCATAGGTTGGGGTCTGCTGTTATAGAGATATGATGCTTGGAAGAACCACAAGAACAATAGGAGAGCTTTATATCAGCGATGCCTTAAAGGGGTTGTTGACCTTTTCAAACCTTACCCCCCCCCCCCTTCCCCAATATGACCAGACCAGTGGTGGTGACTGAGCATACTTACCTGATCTCCACCACTGTGTCCTCTCTCCATTGCCACCCAGGGAGCCAATTACTTTCTATAGCAGAGACATGTCACCCATGTGTCGGGTCGTTGAGACATGTGACACGTGGGTGACATGTCAGAACTATGCGGTGTCTCCTCCATTCACTGTTAGGGAACCGGCGAGCATGCTCGGTCATTTCTAGAAGTCCCATAGCAGTGAATGGAGAGCAAGCATCACCTGAGCAACCACCTTTCCATTCACTGCTATAGAACTGCCTGGAAGCAGCCAAGCCGGTGCTTGACTATTTTTGGAACTCTTATAGCAGTGAATGGAAGGTGGCCATGCTTGTGTGGCTGCTCTCTTCAGTTCTGGGGCGCCATTTTGGAGATAGGAGTGTGTCCCAGAGGTGGCACCCACCCCTGTCTGACAATTATATTTATAGCCTATCCTAGAGATTTGCCATAAATGTTGAGATGTGAAAGCTCCTTTTACACTCTACTAATTTTTTTTGCTCTTCCTTTCTTAGCTTAGGTTCCTCATTGAGGGGCCGTGGGTCTCCTCTGGTCATGGGCCTTCAGCCATTGCTGAATGGTCAGTCTGATCTTGGTACTTGAGCCATTCTTTAAAGTGGCAAAGGGTCCTTTGGGAGTCTTCGAGTATCAAAGGACTTTTTTGCAGTTGTGACGGACAATATTTTTGGATGTAAGATCTTCAGTCCTGAAACAGTTAAAAAACGCTAGTGGGAGCGTTCTCGATACTACATGTAAGATTTACTCACCAAACTGTGTATCATAAGCCGGCTGCCAATATCACGAGGCAGGCTTGGGAGTCTACACAACAGTGCAAAAATGATGAAGTTTTTGGCCCGATCTTCTAAAATATAATCATTTATTTCAATCCATAAAAAGGGCAAACAGATACAAAAGTTTAAAAGGTCCAAATACTTGCGCTTAGCCCTTTTTTATGAAATTGAAAGAAATTATTATATTTTAGAAGATCAGACCAAAAACGTTATCTTTTTTTACACTCTCGATGTTACATCTTGCATCACCGGCAGCTGCAGCAGCACCTACAGCTTCTAAATAAAATCCTGAGCAGCCCACTCAGACTCCTGCACATTAGAAGAGGTGTTCTCTGTGGGGCCAGCAGGAAAATTACTATTTTTGTACCTTGTTCAATTATTACCTCTTATTCTTAAACACCCTCCCATCCCCCAACGCACATCTATTGCAGGTCTGCACCGACTAAATCTCATCCAATTCTTTCCCGACTTGCACTGCAAGAATAGTTAACATAAAACAGCAATAATCCTATTTATTATTCAGCTTCTTCTCAATCTGCCTCTAGTGAGTTTGAGATTTCAATCCTCTGCATGCTGTTCAGTATAGCCTGATTCGAATATAAAAAAAAAAGCTTAGAGAGGAGAAAATTATTAAACACGGCAACATAGACCACAAAAATGCTTTAGGCGGTGGGATTTGTTGTAGAAGATTACCAACATTCCAGTTCAGTTCTTTCTCTAGAATTGCTATTGCTTCCCTCGGAGAATGTGTTCAGGGCAATGAGGTTACAGTAAGGTGGGCCCAGACACGGAAAAACTATTCACGTTTTTATACTGATCACTAGGGAACTCACAATAGAATGACATTTACTCTTTTCTGAAGCTCACTATGTCAGATTTGCTGCGTAGACTGTGACAGGATTAGCAGAGGACAATGGATTTAATTACAACTATGTCATATTGCCCGGGTAATATGTAATGGTAACACAATCCCATGTACACAGAGAGAAGGCTCTATATGCAGCTCCCCAGTCTGGCGTACATAGAAAATCGAGGGATTAATAGCAAAAATTAGAATTGCCCCGCCAAAACAAGTTCCACCTACATCGTTCCCTTAAAGGGGCTGACCACATTACCCTGACTTCTACAAATATACTGGAAACAGCACTATGATCAACTTAATAAGCCCATCAGAACCATTGTCCTGCTGAACAGCTCTACCTGCTTTTATAGTACCATTGGCTTTCCTGTTAACACAGAGCATCGGTCCCTGCATGGCGGCTGATAGAGGGGAAGCGACCAGAAGTGTCCAATGGGGCATCCATTGAATAACACTGTGCAAGGTCTGGCTAACTAGGGCATGGGCAGTGTTATTCAATGAAGACTGAATTCTGAATTTACATGGGAATAGGATAGGGGAGGAACAGAATATGGAAAACCCCATTTAAGTCTGTTTAATTATAAAAGCAAATATAAATTTCATATCTTTACAGTAGAGCCCTAGATGGCTGCCTATTCTGTCTACACCTCCCCTTGGTCCTAAATTTAAGGTATTTCTTGGACGGCTACTGTCTACCACTTGCCTTGGCCTTGATATTAAGGTAACTTTTGAGCTACCACCATGTACTTCTTATCTGGGCCCTAGATATAATAATAACACTGCCACTATCTATCCCTCACCTTGGCCCTAGATTTAAAGGTAACTCTAGGGATGTCACTGTCTACCCTCATCTTGGCCCTAGATATAAAGGCTACTATTGGGCTGCCACTGTCTACACTTCACCTTGTCCCTAGATTTAAAGGTAACTCTAGGAATGTCGCTGTCTACCCTCATCTTGGCCCTAGATATAAAGGCTACTATTGGGCTGCCACTGTCTACACCTCGCCTTGTCCCTAGATTTAAAGGTAACTCTAGGGATGTCGCTGTCTACCCTCATCTTGGCCCTAGATATAAAGGCTACTATTGGGCTGCCACTGTCTACACCTCGTATTGTTCCTAGATTTAAAGGTAACTCTAGGGATGTAACTGTCTACCCTCATCTTGGCCCTAGATATAAAGACAACTCTTGGGTTGCCTTTGTCTACACCTTGCATTGTCTCTAGACATAAAGGTAACTCTTGGGCTGACACTGTCTACACCCAGGCTCGGACTGGCCCACAGGGGTACAGGGGAATCCCCCGGTGGGCCCCTGAGCAAGGTGGGCCCCTAGTCTCCCACCCCCTGCACAAGTGGCACTTGACACATTAGAATTACTGCACTACATATATATATATTCAATGTACAGCACCTCAACCAGCCTATGTTCATAAAAAAAAACTTGTTAAATTATTTATGATATTTGAATGTATCCATACAGTGGGCCCCCAAAATAAATTTTACTGGTGGGCCCTAGGTACCCCAGTCCGACACTGTCTACACCTCACCTTGGCCCTAGATATAAAGTTACCTCTTGGGCTACCAATATTTACCTCTCTCCTTGGCCTTAGATATAAAGGTAACTCTTGGGCTGGCACCAGACCATATCAAATACAGGATCTAGTTGATGAATCCCAGGGTAATGCCTCCATGCTCGTTAATCAATTTTAGTTTGCTCAACGTGAGTCTTCCCTAAATCCTAGCTTTTTCATAGGATCATGCAGCTCATACAGAGAATATGAGAAGAAGGCACAGAGAACATGTAAGGGTCATGTAAGGGTCACCTTTCTATTATTGTGTTTAACCAGCTTGATGAGATTCATTCATGTGACCCATAATGTGTGACTTCTAGAAGATGTTCTGAATTTCGGCACCCAACTTCTCTGTGTACTCCAAATGCTAAATCATTAACTCCAAGACCAAATATCCTCATTCTGAATCCAGTTCATGCTTTGATCACTCACTATTTAATGAAAAAACACTTCCACAGTTTGCAAACCATTTGCGAGAATCTTCTAGGCAAACAGAGCCTATCCCTCCTACCCTCTCACTACATCAACACTCCATTCCATTGGATTAGTTCTTCTACAGAGACCTCTCTTGTCCAGCAGGATGGCAGAGAATTAAACCTCTTAGAGATTAGCGAAATATGCTTTTTACGTTTCATGGGGCGCCAACCATCTGCATAAAGTCAACATTATTTATTGGTAATCTCATCCTGCTGGCATTTTACAAATTATAGAAAGGGATAAGTGAAAACTAGTGGCATATTTGATTTTGATCATTTCTTAGTTAATCTCTCAGCTCGGCAGCTTGAAACCTGGTCATGAATATCATATCTCCAAGCAGGAACATGCTGGGTCATCGATGTGATATACTACGACAATCACATGAGTATGATATTGGACAGTGCATATGACTGGTATATACAGGAGAAGTGCAGCTATAATTCTTTACCTTTAGTAACTGTTTGTCAGCATATCTGCAGGACCGCATGATTAAAGATGTTGGATTTCATATCTTTCATATGTTCAATGTGTTGCTGAAAAGAGAGCTGGACTGGCCCACCAGAGATGGACTGGCCCACGACAGTACCAGGGAATCCTCCAATTGTACCAGACTCTGGTGCATCAAAGGGTTTGTCCGGCAATGGAGCCTAAAACCCCTGGGATCCGGAACAATACCCCTTAAAGCCTACTGCTCTGATGAGAATGGTATACCTCGCTTTACTGCACATGTGCCCGATGTGTAGTACATGGGTAATGAAATGAGGTCTGCCACCCTTGTCTTCATCTGTACAGTGTGCATGCACCCAATACTGCTGCTAGAGAACAGGACGTTTGAATTTAACCTACAGTACTTGTAGCTGTCAGGGTGGATGAGTTTGCTATAGACAGGTTTAGGACCCTAAAACCGAGTTGCACAAAAGCAAGCTGTTAGTTTACTGGCACCAAACCAAGGGACGAGTTCCCTTTAAAAAGGAGCTATCAAGTCTCCTATGTTACCTTGTCTGAGGGCAACATAGGATAGTGGGGGAGATTCTGAGCTCAGGGACATATAGAATTCTAAAACTAGCATCAATATTTACATGTAAAAAGATGCTTAAGTACTGCCAGGACTCATAGAGAAAGCCTGTGAGTCCTGTCTTACTAACCCCGCCCACAGAAACTTTGTGGGCGGAACAGGACTCACAGGCTTTCTTTGTGAGTCCTTGCAGCATTTAAACAGTGTTTTTACATGACAATATTGAAACAAAATATAGAATTCTATATATCCTCATTCTCAGCATTTTCTCCTCTACCCAATGCTGTCCTCAGATAAGCGAACTGAGATATCCGTTTTGGTATCTGAGAAAGCCCGATACACTCCTTTCTCATCAGTAACTAAGGTCAATTTTACATAAGCTAAAGACTGGCTAATTATCGGGACTCCTAGGCAGCTGCTCTGCCCTATCGCCTTGCTTTTACACTGCAGCACCGTGTGCTCAGATTGGCTGCATAAGCCCTTCACAAGCCTCAAGGGAAGTGAATGTTCAGATAATATCTCTATCAGCAAAAGGAGGAAATAATTGTAAATCCCCATTGAGGCAAGGATTATCAGGTTACAGTCACATGTGTAGAAGGAAGAGAAGCCTGGAGTTCAGCTCTGCAGAGAAGCTGCTTACAGCTTCAGTATGTCCTGTGAACTTTGGGCTGGTCCCATACCTTTTATTTTTTGCTAGGTGGTGAGACTTTGTGCAAGACTCCTCTTTATAGAGCAGGGGTGCACAACCTTTTGTGGTTGGGGGCCACATTGTCAGCCTGAACCAATTCCATGGGCCGAAAATAAAACTTAAAGGGGTATTAACAACTGAAATGCTGTATTTTTGGCATATTGAACATACAGTATATACAATAAATGTCTAGTTACAGTTCTAGGACTCCTATCTAATAGGAGAATACATGAAAGATACATGTAAGAAGCCATAAGACATAGACCTACATGTCTTTTACCAGATGTTTGGGGGCCGCACAGAATGGTTTCGAAGGCCGCATGTGGCCCCCGCGCTGCAGGTTGTGCACCCCTTTTATAGAGAAACTGCATTGCTATTAAACATAAAAATGTACATTTGGCCAAAGGTGTTATTGGGTGTTAATGGGGTTGTCTCATGAAGGATGTGTGTTACTTATTGGAAGAATAGTTGTTAAAAGTATGGTTGCTGGAGCCCCCAATGAATCCCATAAAGATCAAAAGTAGAGGGTGGGGGGTCCTACTGTACGTCGCCACAGTCAAAACTGCACAAAGGGCATGGTTGAACATGCACTCCACCACTCCTTTCAATGGCATTGGAACTGGTGGAACACTTTGATCGTGGCGTGGGAACCCAGTAGTGGGGTAACCCGTATCAGCTATCTGGTGGACAGGTAATTAATGTCCTTGATGAGACCAACCTTTTTAGGGAGAAGCAAGTGTCAGACCCTTCTGTCCTGCGGTTGTAACATATGAAGGGTCCAGTTTAATCTTTGCTACGGGCACTACTGACTAGAGATTATTATTTTTTGGTGAACCAACAGCACAGGAGATCATATGGGATTATTTATAAGTCATACATTGACCATGCATAAAAACATACAGCACGTCTTGGTTGGAAATGATTTGGCCACAGCCTTTATTAGTTAACATTTACAAAAAAAATCTATCAAACTACATTAAAACTTCATAATCATCAATGTTAAATACCAATAATAATATTGCGAATAAAATAAAAATAACAACAGTAATAACAATAATAAGGATATGCTCGAGCTCACCACCAATTTGCTTATCATCAAGCAATTTTTCCCGGTTAACTAAAGGTAGTGACAGGAAAAGAAGGAAAAGGTAGGAAGTTGCCAAATGGACTTGAGTAGATAAGGTAAGACATCTGAACTTAAAGTGTTCCAAATTTATGCCCAAAACCACCACTCGTGCTAAAGCCCCTAAGCCAATAAGCAACCTGTTACTAGGGTAGGGGAAAAATGTCCATACTCCAATCATATATTGGTGCCACCCTTGGCAACACCACTATAACCAGTTACCAACCATAGCCTATCTGCCCAGTGATAAAAAGCCCTCTTTTGGCTGGAAAAATTCCCACCAAAAACACTGAAGGATCCAGAATGGATGACTATAATCCTGTGTGGATCCCTCCCTATAGTCCGTGAACCTGTCATTACATATAAAAATCTCTTAACTGCTTCAGGACCGCCGTACGCAGGATTGCGTCCTGCGGGCGGTCCTGTTCTTCTGATCGGACGCGTCGGCGCGTCATCTCGCACGACGCGAGACTTCCTGTGAACGCGCGCCTCAAGCGTTGGACTACAGCCTGCCATGCGATATAAATCGCATCAAACAAGTATATCAGACGCTGTTTTGTGAACAGCGTCTAATATACCTGCTACCTGGTCCTCTGGTGGTCCCATTTGCTGGGATCGACCACCAGAGGACCAGGTAACTATGTAAAGTTGCACCAAACACTACACTAACCCCCCCCCCCCCCTCACCAATTAACCCCTTGATCACCCAATCTAGACCCCTGATCACACCCCTGTCATTGATCAAACCCCTTGTAAGGCTCCATTCAGACGTCCATATGTGTTTTGCGGATCCGTGGATCCGCGGATCTGATCCGCGGATCTGATCAGCGGATCCACAGATCCTCAAAACACGGACAGCGGCAATGTGCTTTCCGCATTTTGCAGATCCGCACATTGCCAGAACTATATAGATAATGCTTTTTCTTGTCCGCAATTGCAGACAAGAATAGGACATGTTCTATATTTTTGCGGAACGGAAGTGCAGACCTGGAAGCGCGGATCCGTAATTCCGGATCCGAGCGGGACAAAGTCTGTCCCCATAGAAATGAATGGGTCCGCAATTCCGTTCCGCAAACAGAATTTCGGACGTGTGAATGGGGCATAAGGGCCCCCTTTTACCGCCAGTTAGCTAGCTACTTGTTAGGTAGCTAGCGCCCAGCCCACCGCACCGCAGTCACTGATTTTGGCAGAGATTTTTTCATCCATATTGATCGATGCGAATGAAAAAATCTGTGCCGTTCATTTTTTTTTTTTTCAGCCCAGAGGCTGAACGGGGAAAAAAAATCTCATTACCCGTATGCTCAATATAAGGAGAATCGCAGAAACTCCTAATGCTGGCCATACGTGTAATGATTGCGGAGACCTTCAAATGCCAGGGCAGTACAAACACCTCACATGTGACCCCATTTTAGAAAGAAGACACCCCAAGGTATTCCGTGAGGGGCATGGTGAGTTCATGTAAAATTTTATTTTTTGTCACAAGTTAGTGGAATATGAGACTTGGAAAAAATAAAAATAAAAATCAATTTCCGCTAACTTGTGCCAAAAAAAAAAAATTTCTGTGAACTTGCCATGCCCCTCACGAAATACCTTAGGGTGTCTTCTTTCCACAATGGGGTCACTTGTGGGGTATTTATACTGCCCTGGCATTTTAGGGGTCCTAAAGCGTAAGAATCCAAATGCGTAAAAATGCCCTGTGAAATCCTAAAGGTACTCATTGGAATTAGGGCCCCTTTGCGCATCTTGGCTGCAAAAAAGTGTCACACATGTGGTATCGCTGCACTGGAGAAGTAGGCAATGTGCTTTGGGGTGTATTTTTATATATACCCATACTGTGTGTGAGAAATATCTCTGTAAATGACAACTTTTTAAATTTTTTTATTCAAAGTTGGCAATTTACAGAGATATTTCTCTCACCCAGCATGGGTATATGTAAAAATACACCCCAAAACACATCGCCCTACTTCTCCTGAGTACGGCGATACCACATGAGTGACATTTTTTTGCAGCCAAGATGCGCAAAGGGGCCCAAATTCCCATGAGTACCTTTTAGGAGGGCATTTTTACGCATTTTTCTTCTCATGCTTTAGGGCCCCTAAAATGCCAGGGCAGTATAAATACCCCACATGTGACCCCATTTTGGAAAGAAGACACCCCAAGGTATTCGCTGAGGGGCATAGTGAGTCCATGAAAAATTAAACTTTTTGTCAAAAGTTAGCGGAAAGGGAGACTTTGTGAGAAAAAACAATAAAAATCAATTTCCACTAACTTGTGCCCAAAAATTTTTTCTATGAACTCGCCATGCCCCTCACAGAATACCTTGGGGTGTCTTCTTTCAAAATGGGGTCACATGTGGGTAATTATACTGCCCTGGCATTTTAGGGGCCCTAAAGCATGAGAAGAAAATGCGTAAAAATGCCCTCCTAAAAGGTACTCATGGGATTTGGGCCCTTTGCGCATCTTGGCTGCAAAAAGTGCCACACATGTGGTATCGCCGTACTCAGGAGAAGTAGGGCAATGTGTTTTGGGGTGTATTTTTACATATACCCATGTTGGGTGAGAGAAATATCTCTGTAAACTGACAACTTTGTATAAAAAATTTAAAAAGTTGTCGTTTACAGCGATATTTCTCACACACAGTATGGGTATATATAAAAATACACCCAGAACACATTGCCCTACTTCTCCTGAGTACGGCGATACCACATGAGTGACACTTTTTGCAGCCAAGATGCTAAAGGGCCCTAAAACCAATGAGTACCTTTAGGATTTCACAGGGCATTTTTACGCATTTGGATTCTCACGCTTTAGGTTCCCTAAAATGCCAGGGCAGTATAAATACCCCACAAGTGACCCCATTTTGGAAAGAAGACACCCTAAGGTATTCCGTGAGGGGCATGGCGAGTTCACAGAATTTTTTTTTTTGGCACAAGTAGCGGAAATTGAGATATATATTTTTTTTATTTAGTTTTTTACAAAGTCTCATATTCCACTAACTTGTGACAAAAAATAAAATTTTACATGAACTCACCATACCCCTCACGGAATACCTTGGGGTGTCTTCTTTCTAAAATGGGGTCACATGTGGGGTATTTATACTGTTCTGGCATTTTAGGGGCCCCTAAAGCGTGAGAAGAAGTCTGGAATCCAGTAAAAATGCCCTGTGAAATCCTAAAGGTACTCATTGGTTTTAGGGCCCCTTTGCGCATCTTGGCTGCAAACAAGTGTCACTCATGTGGTATCGCCATACTCAGGAGAAGTAGGGCAATGTGTTTTGGGGTGTATTTTTATATATACCCATACTTTGTGTGAAAAATATCTCTGTAAACGACAACTTTTAATTTTTTTTATACAAAGTTGTCAGTTTACAGAGATATTTCTCTCACCCAACATGGGTATATGTAAAAATACACCCCAAAACACATTGCCCTACTTCTCCTGAGTACGGCGATACCACATAAGTGACACTTTTTTGCAGCCTGGGTGCGCAAAGGGGCCCAAATTCCAACGAGTACCTTTAGCTTTTACATGACTGCTCACAATTTAGCCCCGCCCAAAATGCCAGAACAGTAAACACACCCCACAAATGACCCCATTTCGGAAAGTAGACACCCCAAGGTATTCACTGAGGGGCATAATGAGCCCGTCTGAGATTTTATTTTTTTTTGCCAGAAGTTAGCAGAAATGGAAACTTTATTATTATTTTTTTTTTCCTCAGAAAGCGTCATTTTCCGCTAACTTGTGAAAAAAAATGAAATGATACATGAACTCACGATGCCCCTCCGCGAATACTTTGGGGTGTGTTCTTTCTAAAATGGTGTCATTTGGGGGGCATTTATACTATCCTGACATTCTAGCACCTGAAGAAACATGAAAGGTGCTCAGAAAGTCAGAGCTGCTTCAAAATGCAGAAATTCACTTTTTTGCACCATAGTTTGTAAACGCTATAACGTTTACCCAAACCAATAAATATACACTTATTGGATTTTTTTTTATCAAAGACATGTAGAACAATACATTTAGACAAAAATTTATATAGAAATGTATTTTTTTTAAAAAAAATTTTACAACAGAAAGTGAAAAATATCATTTTTTTGCAAAAATGTCGTTAATTTTTTATTAATAGCAAAAAAAGTAAAAATGTCAGCAACAATGAAATACCACCAAATGAAAGCTCTATTAGTGAGAAGAAAAGGAGGTAAAATTCATTTGGGTGGTAAGTTGCATGACGGAGCAATAAACGGGTAAAGTAGTGTAGTGCGTAATTGTAAAAAGTGGCCTGGTCATTAAGGGTGTTTAAGCTAGGGGGGCTGAGGGGGTTAAAGGTTTTTTTTTAAGGCCTAATCTTGTTTCCCCAGATTGAGAAGATGGAGGTTGCTCCTTTCCATACTTTCAGTCTTGGACTTTCTGCCACACATACAGTAGAAATGAACAGAAAAATTATCTGGAAGTTTGACCAAAAAGACAATAATATCACCAAAAGACCAGTAGAAATGTATTAAGCAGGGCTCAAAGTAGGAAGTTGGTTAATACTCTAACTACTATATCCAAAAGAGCATGGGTTCCCCAAAACTGAATCCTAATGGTCATACCAATGGCACAATGCCAATGAAAGAATAGATGTTTGGGCTCTGGATTTGCATTTTCCCACTGAAGTGATTGGTTTAAATCAGTAACATCCTGAATGTCAGCCACCACATATATTCTCAGCAGGAACATACCCTCCGAAAATAAAAGTGAACCTTTGAAATCCATGGATGAACCGCACAATGGAATGATAAAGATAGGACATGATGTCACCCGGGACCTCGAGGGAACAGCAAGATGTCTTTTGTTTCTGTTGTTTCCAATTGTTCAAATTAATTCAATATATTAATTAATTCAGTTTTGTGATCTTTGGCCAATTAAACCATTACAGAAATGATTTGGTTGTTTAATTAGCAACTTGTCGCTCTGCACATTGCCAAAGGACAAAATAAAATATTTTAGCTCTCTTATTTGCTAAGGGATTGCCAAAGAAGCAAGGAACTAATGGTAATAAGTAACTCAATTTATCACCTTTGTATTCCCGCTGTGTAGTAGTCCGTTAGCATTATTCACCTAATTAGTTACTTTCGTATTATAACAATCTCAAGCTTATGCTTTTTTTCTAATTAGCCCAATTAGTGCATATAAGGGGCAAGACCACTCCTTTCCCAGTTCTTCTGTGTGAGACCTCTCCTTCTCAGTTCTTCTCTGTGAGACCTCTCCTTCTCAGTTCTTCTCTGTGAGACCTCTCCTTCTCAGTTCTTCTCTGTGAGACCTCTCCTTCCCAGTTCTTCTCTGTGAGACCTCTCCTTCTCAGTTCTTCTCTGTGAGACCTCTCCTTCTCAGTTCTTCTCTGTGAGACCTCTCCTTCCCAGTTCTTCTCTGTGAGACCTCTCCTTCCCAGTTCTTCTCTGTGAGACCTCTTCTTCCCAGTTCTTCTCTGTGAGACCTCTCCTTCCCAGTTATTCTATGTGAGACCTCTCCTTCCCAGTTCTTCTCTGTGAGACCTCTCCTTCTCAGTTCTTCTCTGTGAGACCTCTCCTTCTCAGTTCTTCTCTGTGAGACCTCTCCTTCTCAGTTCTTCTCTGTGAGACCTCTCCTTCCCAGTTCTTCTCTGTGAGATCTCTCCTTCCCAGTTCTTTTCTGTGAGACCTCTCCTTCCCAGTTCTTCTCTGTGAGACCTCTCCTTCCCAGTTCTTCTCTGTGAGACCTCTCCTTCCCAGTTCTTCTCTGTGAGACCTCTTCTTCCCAGTTCTTCTCTGTGAGACCTCTCCTTCCCAGTTATTCTATGTGAGACCTCTCCTTCCCAGTTCTTCTCTGTGAGGCCTCTCCTTCCCAGTTCTTCTATGTGAGACCTCTCCTTCCCAGTTCTTCTCTGTGAGACCTCTCCTTCCCAGTTCTTCTCTGTGAGACCTCTCCTTCCCAGTTCTTCTCTGTGAGACCTCTCCTTCCCAGTTCTTCCCTGTGTCAGACCTCTTCTTCCCAGTTCTTCTCTGTGAGACCTCTCCTTCCCAGTTCTTTTCTGTGAGACCTCTCCTTCCAAGTTCTTCTGTGTGCCAGACCTCTTCTTCCCAGTTCTTCTCTGTGAGACCTCTTCTTCCCAGTTCTTCTCTGTGAGACCTCTCCTTCCCAATTCTTCTATGTGAGACCTCTCCTTCCCAGTTCTTCTCTGTGAGACCTCTCCTTCCCAGTTCTTCTCTGTGAGACCTCTCCTTCCCAGTTCTTCTCTGTGAGACCTCTCCTTCCAAGTTCTTCTGTGTGCCAGACCTCTTCTTCCCAGTTCTTCTCTGTGAGACCTCTTCTTCCCAGTTCTTCTCTGTGAGACCTCTCCTTCCAAGTTCTTCTGTGTGCCAGATCTGTTCTTCCCAATTCTTTTATGTGGCATTTCACTCCTTCCCAGTTCTTCCCTGTGTCAGACCATTACTTCTCAGTTCTCTTATGTGACAGATTACTCATTCCTGTTGCTTCTGTGTCTGATCTCTTCTTCCCAATTCTTCCCTGTGTCAGTAGTGATGAGCGGCAGGGGCAATATTCGAATTCGGACGAATATTCACCATATATTCTCGAATTCGAAAATTCGTTATCTCCAGTCATTATTTTCTGGATTGCGGTAATCGGCAATTTAAAAATTCGCATTACGAAAATTCGCATTCAACACTATTTCTAAAATCAAAGATATTGCAGCCTTCTCATTGGCCCACAAGCTAGAAGCAGGGAGGGATCATGTGTGCTGTTTAAAAAAAAAATCTCGTATATTCAAAATTACGAATATATATCACTATATTCTAAATATTCGCAAATTCCCGAAGTGCCAATATTCGCGATAAAAATTAGCAATCCGAATATTCGTGATCAACACTATGTCAGACCACTGCTTCTGTCAGACCACTCAATCCCAGTTCTTCTGTGTGTCAGGCCTGACCTTTCCAGTTCTTCTGTGTATCAGATCACTCCTTCCCAGTTGTTTTATATCAAAACTCTCCTCTCCAGCTCTTTTATGTCAGACCATTCAATCCAAGGCCCCCGGGTGGCAGACCACTCCTTCCCAGTTGTTTTTTTGTGACAGATCACTCCTTCCCAGTTCTTCTGTGTGTCAGACCTCTTATTCCGAGTTCTTTCCTGTGTCAGACCACTCCTTCCCAGTTGTTTTATGTCAGACCTCTCCTTCCCAGTTCTTTTATGTCAGACCACTCCTTTACAGTTCTTTTATATCAGACCACTCCTTCCCAGTTCTTTTATGTCAGACCACTCCTTCCCAGTTCTTTTATGTCAGACCACTCCTTCCCAGTTCTTTTATGTCAGACCACTCCTTCCCAGTTCTTCTGGGTGTCAGACCACTCCTTCCCAGTTCATTTACGTCAGACCACTCATTCCCAGTTCTTCTGGGTGTCAGACCACTCCTTCCCAGTTCTTCTGGGTCTCAGACCACTCCTTCCCAGTTCATTTACGTCAGACCACTTATTCCCAGTTCTTCTGGGTGTCAGACCACTCCTTCCCAGTTCTTTTATATCAGACCACTCCTTCACAGTTCTTTTATGTCAGACCACTCCTTCACAGTTCTTTTATGTCAGACCACTCCTTCCCAGTTCTTTTATGTCAGACCACTCCTTCCCAGTTCTTTTATGTCAGACCACTCCTTCCCAGTTCTTCTGGGTGTCAGACCACTCCTTCCCAGTTCATTTACGTCAGACCACTCATTCCCAGTTCTTCTGGGTGTCAGACTACTCCTTCCCAGTTCTTTTACGTCAGACTACTCGTTCCCAGTTCTTTTACATGTCAGACGACCATTCCCTCCCTGATTGTCTACATATCCAGGCCACTCCTTCCTTTATTTCCATATTACGTCTCAGTCTCTCCTATGTGTTAGATATTTTCACTTCCATCTGTGTTGTATGTCTGACCACTCCGTCCCAGCTGACTTATGTGTCACACCACTCCTTCCCAACTCTTCTAGGTATTAGACCTCTCCCCTGAAATCCTCTTATTTGGTGTCAGTCCACTTCCAGCTCTCCCAGGTGCCAGGCCACTCATTCCTAGTTCTACCAGTACATTAAATTTACGTTGGCTGAACCTGCAAATTTCTGTGGGACTGGCAGACCATCTAATATGTATGAAATATTTGGCCTACATACAAGAATAGGACATGTTCTATAATTTTCGGAACAGACACACAGATGCAGACAGCTTAAAGATGACATTCATCTCCTTTTTTTCTGGACCCATACAAATCAATGGGTCCATGTGCTATCCACAAAAAATGCAGATTGGACATGGGTGCAAAATACGGTCATGTACATGAGGTGCGAGCCCTCGGATGGTTAACTCCAGCTGTGATTAAACTATCACTCCCAAGATCTACACTTGCTTGGCTGTTCTCAGAACTTCATAGAAATGAATGGAGCATGCTGGGAGTTGTAGTTTCACCGCAGCTGGAGTGCCAGAGGTTAGCCATTACTGCCCTAGCCCCATTCGATTGAATTAAGCTGAACTACGTTACTAGTTACACAGCCTAACCAACATTGTAGAATAGCACCAAACCAATTTAAAAAGACCATTTATGGGCGGTTCTTACACAAGACTTTCCTATTTTTATCCAGGGGCATGAAAATTCGGGACAGTCCCTACAAATTCAGGCCTGCTGGAAAGATACTTTATGGAGAAAAACTGCACAATCAATGATATATTTTTGCCTATAGGAAACCAGGAGCCCCAGTTTGCGATTAATTATTAACTGTTGGCAGATTCAAGAATTTTAAATTGAATTTATCCAATTTTAGTTCTAATGAAGCAGCATGAATTTCACTTCATATTCTGCATGTTACCGCATAAGATGTTATTGTTCTAATAAACTTCTGCCGGGAGTTATGGGGAAAAAAAAGGATTACCAGAAATATGGGAGAATTAGTTATTCTATGTTCTTCTTATCTAACATTTAATGAATCCAATCTGGCTGCACGCAGCGGGATGTGATTGGCTTCATTTCATCCTAAACTGTAACTGTGAAATGCAATTGTATATTTACTGGTATTGGTATCACTGCGGAATACATAAGCAACATATAAAGTATTCATGACCGGAGTAACCAGCAACAAGTACTGTCAGCGGCTTTATTATCTTATTATTGTTCCTGAGGCTTGCACACAAGGAATGCCGTCACGTACGCAGCAGAAAATAATCCAACCTTGGTTGTGTATCTGTGGAAACGCCGTACAGTAGGTAGGATTTTCCATTATAATGGAGAATTGTCAAAAATAACGGTGGCCATACACATTAGAGCAACCTCAGTCGAAACCCACCGATTGGCCAATGGGGGTCTTTTGACTTTTCCCTGATGGCAGATGTTGGGTTAAAGAAGGATTTAATATGTCGAATGTCAATCCTAATCCTTTTGTTCTCAGGAGAGATAAGCCCCTGCCAGAGGTCTAGAGCCCCTCAGACCAAAAGGATGGGCATGTTGAAGTCCAACTGCCCTATCCTTCTCTCTCCGTATTATCTGTCATCAGGGGATGGTGGGGAAGTCCCCATACACATTAAATGGACTGGCAGCCCTGCCTAAATTACTGAGTTTTTCTTCAATTAATCTATAGGGGCAACCCCAGAAATGTAAACATCTTTTTTACTCACTTACATTGAAGATTTGCTTTTTTTTCTGTGGGTGGGCAGCAGCTCACACATGATTCTCAAGTTCCTGCCTCTCCCAGGATGCATTGTACTTAGATCTTGTTATTCCTTCTTTCCCTGCAAATAAATTAGTCCCTCATATATAGCCCCAGAGATCCGGTATGAAATGCCCCACAATTTCCTTCTGCAATGTCTAGAGAGAGACATAGAGTTATGTACTTCTATGAATTTAGAAGTAGGAATGACTGAATGAATGACTGAATGAATTGCGTCGGGAACGCTTTGCTTGCTTCACTATAGATCACTATGCCGGCACTGAGAGGCGTAAGGGAGCAGGGAAGCTACTGCCCATCACTGAAGGTGGACCAAAAGGTTAAACAGCAGAGGGCGCTACCAGAGAAGAAAATGTAATGTACTGTTACTGGTCCATGTGCAGATGGGATCAGCGATGATAGATTTCACTGGATTCAGCCATTTAAATGTCCAAATAATGCTTTATTTTCCATCTGACGTAAGATTGTGGCATTCAAGTTTGACAATCACTTGAGTGGATCCATGGCACAAAAGTCATACATAAACAACACCTGGCCGTCTGGGCGCTAACTATACATCAGAATACTTCACCCAAATGCTCTGACTCCAACACAGGGGTATCAAAATTTGCACAGCCATGCAGGACATGCAGCTTTCAGGCGTTGACCCAGAATGAGGCTCAGCCTTGTGTTTATTCCCTCAATAATAGGTCCAGCAGCTACAACTGTCTCAGACTAGGGGAAAGTTTTGTACTGGAAGGGGAGGGAATGGCAGGTCCCTCTATCAAAACCTACCCACCTTTCCATAAAAATCTAGGCCCATGAAACACTTTAAACAAAAGTGCCTTGGCAAACTACACTTTGCTGAAACAACACAGCTTTCCTGGATTCTTTTACCTTACCCATCTGAGGATTCTGGGTGAGACACACAAACCCTACAGTACTTTACCATACATGCCGTTACAGTACATAAAAACCAAAGAATATTTTTATTGCATGTATATTGCTATAATACTTAAGGGGGTTTTGCCATCACAGACAAGGGGGAATATTGCTAGGATATGCCCCCATTGTCTGATAGGTGCGGGTCCCATCTCTGGAGAACGGAGCAGGGAAAGTAGTGGTGGGCGCACTGTGCATGGGCAGCCGCCCTCCCTTCATTTCTATGGGGCTGCCGAAAATAGCCGAGCCAGTGGGAAATGAATAGGAGTGGGGGACGCGCATGTGTGGTGCGCTCCCATTCACTTGTATGGGAGCAGCGGGGAGCAGTGCTTGTTGGTGGCCGGACCCTAGGAAACCCAGCCACAACTCTCCCTGCTCTATTCTCCTTGTAGGTGCAGGTCCCAGAGGTGGGACCCGCACCTATCAGACAATGGGGGCATATCCTAGTAATATTGTAGACCCATAACTGGGGCTCCACATTTATTTTGCATATCCTAGTAATATGCCCACATTGTCTGTGATGGAAATACCCCTTTAATTCAAAATGCCCTATTCATTGCATAGTAATATTTTTGGTAGGATAACCCCTTTTAATATATCACAGAGTCCCCTCTCCGGTACCAGGGCTTGGTTGTGACCAGTACTTCTGCACCTGCTACAACTCTTACACCCCCAGTGGCCAATAATTTAGTCTTATTAGGTAATGCCATTAATGCCCTTACCGGCAGGGTCCTATCTTAGTGACAGATTCTCTTGAAATAATTGGAATATCTTTCATAGCTGTATATTCACAGTATCTAGTCGTCTCTTCTATATGTCAGGATTGGAGCACAGATCAAAGAATAATCTCATTTCCTCATCTTCTGGCTGAGTGATGAAAAGTGCTGCTTAGATATAAAGATTTTCATTTTCGGACAAGGGAAACTTGAACGACTCCTGAAAATAGATATTTCCAGGTGATCCTTTGAAAGGATCTAATCTGTAAACATTACCCGTCTGTGTGATAATACAATGGTGTGACAGGAGCCGGAGTCTTGGTGTCATGCTGAGTGACAGCCGGCGAGAGAGTCGTCTGACTCATTTCACAGAGGCCACTCACTCAATACCCCTCTTTACCAAGCTGTTGAGGAACTCTTTTTTCTGCAGACTATAACATGCAAATGTCAGCCAGTGATTAAAATAGAAATGTCTTCTGCCCTGGGGGTGACAGGGGGACCGGACCAGGGGTAATGCAGGTAATACCAAACTTAGTATTTGACTGTATCACTATCTGCTACTCATGGCCAAAAGTACAGATGGGACCTTCTTAGCCTAACACTTGGCTTGAAATATTCTAATAAAAGTGGATCAGCTTTGAAAAAAATAAAGAAGCTTCTCAACTCTTCACAAAATATCTCTCGTCAACTCATATAACTCATTGTGGGATATCTGAACCTAAGAATATCACTGGTGATCTAGAAGAACACATCACGGGATATCTCAAGTTAAGAATATCACTGATCATCTAGTAGAACTCATCGTGGGACATCTCAAGCTAAGAATATCACTGGTCATCTAGTAGAACTCATCGTGGGACATCTCAAGTTAAGAATATCACTGGTCATCTAGTAGATCTCATCGTGGGACATCTCAAGCTAAGAATTTCACTGATCATCTAGTAGAACTCATCGTGGGACATCTCAAGCTAAGAATATCACTGGTCATCTAGTAGAACTCATCGTGGGACATCTCAAGTTAAGAATATCACTGGTCATCTAGTAGAACTCATCGTGGGACATCTCAAGCTAAGAATATCACTGGTCATCTAGTAGAACTCATCGAGGGACATCTCAAGCTAAGAATATCACTGGTCATCTAGTAGAACTCATCGAGGGACATCTCATCAAGCTAAGAATATCACTGGTCATCTAGTAGAACTCATCGTGGGACATCTCAAGTTAAGAATATCACTGGTCATCTAGTAGAACTAATCATGGGACATCTCAAGTTAAGAATATCACTGGTCATCTAGTAGAACTTATTATGGGATATCTCAAGCTAAGAATATCACTGGTCATCTAGTAGAACTCATTGTGCGATACCTCAAGGTAAGAGTAAATGTATGGGAAGTGAAATCTGGAGGTGGACATCAATTCCTACTCAGGAAAATGAACAGTTCATCTTTACCTACTGTTAACAGATGCAAAAACTTGAGTTAACGAGCACTTGTTGACAGGATCAACCCTATTAAATTAGGTATACTAACGGGTAGGGTTGATCCTACTGATTAAAATGACACCTTTCTTGTGAAAAACGGTTGTGGCATTCCTGAGAAAAAGAACTTTTTTTCTTTAGACAAGTGAGGGTTTCAGTGTACAGAGGGTTGGGGCCTAACCACTCAGGACAACTCAGCTTTACTGGCCAAACCCCTCAGTACACTGAACATTCGCATTTCCACACATAATAAAAAATATATTTTTTCCTTGGGAACGCCTCAACTAATTTTTACAAGACAGGTACCGTTTTAATCAACAGGATCAACCCTACCAGGCAGTATGCCTGGTTTCATAAGGCTGACTCTTCTCACAGGAGCACTTTAATACTCATGTAATCTTCATACTAAAACTTTAAGAGTAGAATGAGTTGTCCCGATGAGTTCAGAAGAGGGTTGAAATGGCCTGCTGGAGTAATAGAGACTCTCACCGTAATGGAGCTTAATGGACCGGCAGAAGACACCCACACTTAGAAATTACTTTGGAGCCAATCATTCACCAGTAGGGTCTATTTTTTAGATGAAAGATGGACCTTTCCAATAATTTGCAAGAAAACCCAGCCTGTCGGTGGTGTGAAGACTTTAGACATGGTACAGTTGTTAGACTTAATGGGAATAGTACATTAAATTGGTCTTTTGGCTACCTAAGTTGTTGGGAGGAATAGTGATTATCTGGAGATGTTTTATGCTTTTAGGAAGCCTACGATTATCTGAACCATAGTGAGAGAAGAGGGATGGGAACAGTTTAAGTTGGTCCTGACCCAGGAATTCACTCTCCACGGGTGTTGTAATATTACCTAGGAAGGGACTGAGGAACTGGCAATGAAGGGTGTTTTAGATGGTTCTATGAACTAGATCTTCCACAGGTGGCCCATTTTGACTTTTGCTCTGGGGCCCAAAGGAACCATGACTCATTAATTGAAAATCCTGGGTTATGCCATTCCTCTGTTTTTCCTCTAATAATTTTGGGAATAAATTGACAACTGGGAGTTATTTTTTGCCCTGTCATGTGGGGTGTGTCCTACCCAGTCTGACACTTTGACCATTGATTGGAGTCCCCATGTCTATTTATTCAAAAATTTCCAGTAAAGACTAACAGAGGAACGAAACAACAATTGGTTTAAGATGGAGAATACTTAATTTTGCAATGCTTCACAGCCTTGCGGCCCCCAGTGGAGCTCACAATCTAAGGTCCCTATCAGTATATCTTTGGGGTGTGGGAAGAAACCGGAGAACCCGGAGGAGACCCACACAAATCATACTAACTCCATGCAGATGTTGTTCTTGGTTGGATTTGAACCCAATGCTGCAATGCACCAGGGATAACTACGGAGCTACTCTGCTGGCTGACAATTATTTACTAAAACTGATGTGTCAGGAGAGGTGTCAGATCCTCTTCATGCTTACAGCCGTATAGGTTCACACCACCCTTTAGAAAATGAAGAGGGGGCTGGGATTCCACCCATTCTGGGTCATCATTACAATAGGTTCTATGATAACAGTAGCATATTTTTTTATGATGTGCTCAGACTAGTAATGGAGAGAATGACTCTATCTAGCTTACAAAGACATGACTGGAATACAATATATTTCCCAAGGTTCTTGGCTTTTAGAGAACAGCAAAACCTTGACATTATCTAAAAGCACAATAATAAACTATAGCACAAGCATGGAGCATCATGGAGCTGTCCCACAAACAATATTCAGCATTTTCCAACTAGGACCTGGATCTGAATAGTTTTGTGATGGCATGTAATTAAAAATCTAGTATAGTCAGATCTATATAGCGCCCCCTTATGTTTGTTCTTTTCCGTATTTGTCCATCCACCTCCGTAACATGGCTGAGGTGGTCGCACATGCTCAGGTTCATCCTTCAACTGTCACCAACTGGATCGACTGTTAAAATCTATGACAGTTAGGGCCCATTCACACCACCGTAGTGTTATGCGGATCCTCAAAACACGGATACCGGCCCGTGTGCATTATCGCAATTTTCAGACCGCACATGACCGTCGCTCTCATAGAAAATGCCTATTCTTGACCGCAATTGAGGACAAGAATAAGACATGCTCTATATTTTTTGCGGGGCAGCAGAGCGGAACTATGTGGAACTGTGTGCTGTCCGCATCTTTTGCGGCCCCCATTGAAATGAATGGGTACACACCAGTTCCGCAAAATTGCAGAATGGGCGCAGACTCGTTCATACGGTCGAATTTGGCCTTAAAGAGAGAGAGCTGCATCAGAAAGTAGACACCCTATGAGTTGTGATAGGAAAAGATCTGAAGCAGAAAGGGCTTGCCCCTGAGATGTGAGAGGGAGAGAGTTGCTTTGGAAAGGACATACCCCCAGGGCTTTATCGGGAGAGAGCCACAGACCCTGACACAGGGAGAGAGTTGCATCCGAAAGGGCATATCCCTGAGCTGTGATAGGAAAATAGCTGCAGTAGAAAGGATCCACTCCTAAGCTGTGAGAGGGAGAGAGCTGCAGCAGAAGGAACACACCACCTGAGCTGTGATCGGGAGAGAGCTGCAGCAGAAAGGACACATTCCCGAGCTGGGAGAGGGAGAGACTGCAGCAGAAAGGATATACCCCCAGAGAAACGACACACCCCTGTCAGCTTGAAATACATCTAGCAGGACAATTGGAGCAATGAATGGGGAGATCTCTGGATCCATGTGAGGTGCAGGGCTGGTTCTAGGTTTGTTAGAGATTGTCATGTACTATGTGATGTCTGGGATAACCTCTTTAACCGATCCCTGGATCTACTCTATGACTGTTCCATACCATTACAATCACTTTTACGAAACATAATCAATATTACAGCGAGGCCGTGAAAGATTTCGGAATGAGATTGATTGTCGTGTAAACATTTCAAATTAAGCAATTAATTCAATATTTCGTTCATTTCTCATTTAATTACCCGTGGTGAAAGAGAGAAAATTTCCCATAAAGTTAAATTGCCATAAAAATAAATTTCTGAATCTGAGCCACCAGTTGAAATTATAGGTCCCGGGGGGGTAGGCTCTTTTTTTTATGGCAGATACAGGATATAGCCTTCAGTTGCCTGCGTGTTTATGTGACAGGGTGGTCTGGTGATGGAACTGCAAACTTTATTCAACATTTTCCCGATAGTTTGATTTTTCAATCACCTTCTGACCTTCTCTCATTCTGGATGTGTTATTAAAGGTCATTTATCCTCTTACGGCAATATTAGCCGTATATGAACATCTCATGTGCTGATTGAGCGTGTCAGGTCAGTCCGTGCAGAAGAAGTCAACCATCAACCTGACAGCGCACAGCTATATTTTAACCAAGGGGCCCAAATTGGCAGCTGTATCCAGGATTAGAACAATTACTACTCCACGAATTGCTTTCTGAGGACAATCACATAATATTTTTTTTTAAGAAACATGAATTTCAAGACTACTTTAGCAAACCTCTTCAATAGGGATGTGATAAAGTAGATCCCTTGGTCAAACCCTGCATCCTCCCTCTAGCTAGCGCTGCAATTAGAAAGTCATTGGAAGACGATACATGCAGAAACCTAAGGCCGGCCATGCACTAGATAATGAACACCCGCCAACTGTCTCTCCCTATCCCACCATCGACATGCCTTCTTGGCCGAGCGTGTACGTGTCTTTAACGGGACCGGGAGGGGGGAGAAAGTTGCTGCCAGACACATCTCACTGGGAACAAAAAAAAACTGAGCATTGGAATCCAGCTACTTGATCCTTATCTCCTCCATACACATTAGATGGTTGCCAAAATCGGTGGGTGTGACCAACCTAAAGGTCAACCACAATTAATGTCGGCCAAATGCTTGTTTGACTGACAGTTATGTCCCATGACATGCTGACATCGACCCTCAAGGATGAGGACCCATGTACGGACTAGGGTTCCTTAGGTCCATCAGAGAAACTATTCTTGGGTCCCAAACCATTTCTCATCAATAATGTCAAAACGGTTTTGAATAATAAAAAAGACTCTAGTGACCAGAAATTATCTCCAAAGACAGCTCAAAATGGTCTTGTTTCTCCTGGACATTCAGGTCCCACTATTGCTACAGAGCATTGGCTCACAGAAGGATCCTCTGGTACTCTGGTGGGCCAGTCCGACTATGTCCATTAGCACAATGGATGATGTTATCAAAATCAGCAGGTTCAACTGGTTTTGTGTAATGTGTAGGGCGTTTATTTAAGCTTCCACAGCTTTTTACAATGTTGGAAAGGCTTGAGTTAATTTAGGTGGTGGGGTCCATTGGTTATCGCACCTTCTTCTATATCTTTAATCCAGCCCTGGTCGAGGTTCTTGGCTGCACATCCTCAGTAAACAACCAAAATCACTTTGGAAGATGTTCCAACTTGTTCACACCTTGCATTAGGCAACATGATTGCTGTTTCAACTATGTTCATCAGGGCTTTGTGGTTTCACCATCAAACAGACAGATAGACGTCGACCTTGCACTAGCTGGTTACCTTAAAGAAAGGTCATGGTGGCTTCTTCTTTCGTCTGAGTAGTAAAGTTATTTTGGCTTTAGTGAACTTGGATGTGGACTGGACCCTCTTTTGCGCTAGCCTGCTCCTGAATTTCTGAAGTATGCTACATTGATTTACAAAAACCTGATCTTTGATCTTCATAAACATTGTACATTATTTGGTATGAGATCACATCCACAATGCATGGGCAAAGTTGAGAGAAGCAGGCAGCAAACAAAACTTACTTTTTTTGCTTCTTTTCCTGATCAGATATTTGGAAAATTTGAACTCATTTTGATATTTTTCTATTTTAATTTCTAAAAATGCTTGCTAATATCTAGCAATGTAAAATTGCTAAGACAGAAAACAGCCTTGGTTCTGCAGTAGATACCCTCAAAGACCAGTGTAGTACCCCGGTGAAAAGGTACTTTGGAGTCTGGATATTTGGGGACATTTGTTCCCCTATTGCTGATATGTAAAGCTATTAACTCACTACTTTAGTGCACTTTGAAAAGTTAATTTGCACTGTGATTTATGCCCTTTTTTGCACTTACACTGTTTTATAGTATTGAATTGCATTTTATAAGAAATATCCTGTTCATTTGCACTATTATTTCACGGTATTTGCACTGAATTGGGGAAAGGGTTAATACACAGCCAGTTTACACTAAGAGACTTAGGGATTTTCCATCCTGTGCACTGAGAAGCTAGTCATTTTAAACTGCTGCAGAGCTGTTTTGGGGGGAAAAGATAAACACAGTGAACTTTTGAACCTTAGGATGTGCTTCACCAGCTTCACCCCTCCAACTAGAAGGTTCTTGATCAGTTAGAAACTGTATAAAAGTAGAGTAGTCAGAGTAGGCAGATAGGGACAAGTAATAGAGACTCTGCCAGACTGCACCAGTGACCAGAAGAAGATAGTGAGACGGGGATATTCTGCCACAGACTCTGGTCACCAATCCTTTGACCAGGAAGCCAGCAGGATGACTGAACTACAGACTCTGGGCCACTAAGGACATCTAGCTCAGAGGGGAATTTGGAGAAGCTACGTAGCTCAGTGCATTGTCTGCATTGTTTTGCACTTGAGTTCCTCTACTAAAGAAACAACCTGGTTTACTGCAGACCCTGTCTTTCTGGACTTACTGTATTTCCGATTGGGTTGCACCACGCCTTACCATCCCCTCCAGAGACTAGCAACACATGGTGACACCTCAATGGTGTCCAGAGGACCCAGCAAAGTGTTGGGGGCCACCTCAAGCCCGGCCACTGCACCAGTACAGTAATTCAATTGATATTCGTTATGAGGCACTGTTCAGCATCATTCACTATATGGATGTCGTAGGTAGATATAATTCTTGGGTTTTAAGGTTCTAAAAGTCAATAACTGCTGACTAGACAAAGACTTCATGTTGATTGCTGTGATATATGTGATATAATTTGCTGTAGCAGCCATTTTATTCTGCTATTCGTTCCCCTGTGGCATATCACGGGGGAATTTAAATACAATGTTTATGAGCTTGGCAAACGCAGGTTCATGATTATTAATTGCCTTTACAAAGATTACCGGTTAAATTACTGTCTATTACTTCCCAATGTCATAATATTAGTATTAACTCCATGTTGTCACTTAGGTTTCTACCTTGCCTGTGCAACAAATTAACATTTAAAAGGATCATCTACTTGTTCTTCTGCTCTTTTGCTTAAAAAAATCCTTACTTTTAGATTTCGAAGAGCGGCTACAAAGAGTGTCTCTCACTTTGGAGGACCCAGCATGTCCATGCATTACATGTACAGCCCATTGATTTCAAGGTGTAGTTCTTGATTTCACCTGTGGTGGCACTGTAGGTAAATGGAACACCTACTGTACTCTCCGGATCATGGAGGTCTCAAGAGTTGGGAGTCACACCTGTTTAGGTTTCTCCACTCGTCTACAGTCAATATCCTCCTTGAAAGGAACAAATAGGAACTGTTTCGTTAATTGGGAAAAAAGATCAAAGTTTCTAATGGATTTAATTACCCTGTTTTAATTAGGATTAATAGGCAATCAGATTTTCTTTTAAGGCAGTGTGTTCGAGCTTAATAAAAATTGATCAACAATTTGCCACTAAGTAAGGTTCAGCCAAACAGAAAAACATTTGGATGGATCACAGGCTCTAAGCTCTGTCCAGACGACTATTCTGGAACTTTTCCTGGAAAGAATACGACTAGTGATGAGTGGCATAGGCAATATTCGAATTCGTGATATTTCGTGATTTTTTGGCCGAAAATTTGCCATAAATTCGTAAATTCAAGAATTTGTGATCTCCAATCATTACTTACTTGATTGCGAAAATCAGCAGTGTAATATATTTGCGATAAAATTTTGCGATTAGAATAAGGGGTAGGCAACTTTCCTATTGGTTGCTAGGGATGTTAATAAGTGCCGATATTCACTATAAATTCGTGATAAATTCGCGATTATAATACGCGCGATCAACACTATTCGCAAATACGAATATATAACACCATATTCTAAATATTTGTGAATACTCGAAGTGCCGATATTCACGATTAAAGTTCGCATAGAGGAGTTAATATGGAGGTTGCACATATGTGCCTCAATAAAAGAAGACCCATGTTAACCCATACTAGAGAAACGGTAGACACTCCAGTTGGTGCTCTATATGGCAATGGATTGTGTAGAACACCTCCATAATACGTCATCTGATGGGGCTTCCAAAGAGAGTGTCACAGAAACACCTACATCTGCAAGAAGTATATATATATATATATATGTAAAATAAGTCCTTATAGAAGTCTACAGAAGCCCTACTACAGCTCAGTATATCATGGAGGTTGTTCAGGGCCATAATGTGACCATGTATTTGAGGCCTAAATCAATGGGGTCCATAAGGCTTTTTTTACATCTGTGATTCGTCATCGATGTTGTGGCTGCTTTAAACACAGAAGGCATGATGCTAGCTTGATCTTAAAGGGGTTTTCCAGGTCTTCTATCTTGATGACCTTTTCTCAGAAACTTATCCTCCTGTGAAGGCCTCGGGCTCTTCTCAGCTCACCAAGCCAGTTCCATCCATTGAATAGTATCAGTGCTCGGTATTGCAGCTCAGTCTTGTTTACTTGAATAGGATTGAGCAACGCCTCGGCCATAGGACTGAGGAATGGGACGTTACATGGCCTAGGAAGAGTGCAGCAGTCTCTTTAACCAGCTGATTGGTAGGGGTGCCAGGAGTGGGACACCCACCAATCAGATATTAATGACCTATCCTGAGGATCCAAATCAAATAATTTAGTAAAAGGGAATCTTTTTTGAAGCAGATATGAACAAATATGGGATTCATGACTCTGGAAAACCTGAGAGACAATTCCAATGGGAGGTGTAATGGCAGCCATTTTGAACGAGGTAGCATTCTCAAAAAATTAAATTTTTAACACCATGGCAGAAGAGGGATTATCAAGATGATTTACTGATATAAAGTGGAAATTGTCTCTTCACCTATCGCAATGTTCCAGCCAACCCTGTATTGTTTTCTTTTGTACTTTTACCACTTTGTATTCACTTCAGTAGACAGTGTTCGTTTTTGAATAGTTAGAGCCTGGGAAACATTTTGCTTCATGGTCATCATAAGAGATTAGTTTTTCAAAATGTTTTGATTTTTTAGAATTGGAATTTCTTAAGATTTGATTCGGAAGGATTCGGAAGGAAGAGAGGGAGAGAGAAAGTGCCTCTATTACAGACTTTAAGGCTGGGAGACAAAACACAGTAAGCAACGTCTCTCCATAGAATCTTGAAAAACTCTGAAATTCCTCTTATCATTATTGTGACCTTCGCACATTTAATGAATGCTTTCATGATACATTGTGGTTGCCAGGCAGCCACTGCCTGGCAACAAGCCCAAAGGAAAGTGGTTGATATTGTTGTTGAGCCTACTTTCTATGAGCCCATTGTTGTGAGAAGGTACAGAGGTACCTCTAAGCCATATTTATGGCATGCCAATAAAAGATGACCTCCACAAATCAAACTGGAGCTAGAAAGACAATGTACAGTAAGTGATAAATTCTTTACTTGAGAAGTTTGTTGGGGGGTTGGAAAGAGATGTTTTCTTCCTACTGGAACTCTTCCTTGAGCATGTCAACCAGTAGTCTCCAAGCTGTGGCTCTACAGTTGTTGCAAAACTATAATTCCCACCATGCTGAGAGTTGTAGTTTTGCAGCAGATGTAAAGCCACAGCTTGGAGACCCCCGTTTTCCGGCAGTGTTGACTTGCATAAATCATAAATAGGCTTTTATGTACTCCGTAAGTCAAGGAATGGTCACCACCAGCAGTCTTATGTAATCTACAAGCTGGCTTCGCCATGGATTTGGAAGCTGCCCACTTTCCTGCAGTGATATGTTTCTGTAAAAGCTGTGCAGAGCGGGAGGATGTAGTGGTGATAAATGAGCCTCTTCTATTTTGATTCATCAGAGATCACAGCAAGAATCTCATAGAATCAACAATTCGACTCCAGTTTTCCAGCTGATGGTCGAAGCGTTGAGTTTGCCGAGCAGGAGATGTAAGGAAAATCTGCCTCTGGCAAGACAGTCGAGTCTTGAATTCTGCTTTTAGGTCTTAGTGAAAGAAGTGAAATCCTGCAGACGGAAACTGAGGAGATATGATGGAGGACATCAAGTGATATCAAAGAAGACGTGTTGTAAAGTACCGTATATACTCGAGTATAAGCCGAGTTTTTCGGCACAAAATTTGTGCCGAAAAACCCGAACTCGGCTTATACTCGAGTCATAAATTAAAACTGTGAAGAGCGGAGTGGGAGGAGGAGCGGGGGGAGGAGCTGGGGGCGGGCATTTGCGGCAGGGCCGATGCGCTCACTGCGCTCCGGCCCCACCGCTCATGTATACTTTTTAAATTTGATTATACTATACACTTATTACAATTCTTGCCCCCACTGTACCTCATTACATGCGGCAGGCGGGCAGTGAATACTTCAGGCCGGGCGGACGAGAGCAGCGTGACTTGCTGATGTCACGTGCCTGCCCGGCCTGCTTTATGAATGAAGCAGGCGGCGCAGGCACGTGACGTCAGTCACACTGCGCTCGCTCTCCCGCCCGGCCTGAAGGATTCACTGCCCGCCTGCCGCATGTAATGAGGTACAGTGGGGGCAAGAATTGTAATAAGTGTATAGTATAATCAAATTTAAAAACTATACATGAGCGGTTATGGGGGATGGGGGATGTGGATGGCACTGTTATGGGATGAGGGGATGTGGATGGCACTGTTATGGGGGATCTGTTATAGGATGGGGATCTGTGGATGCCATCCACAGCCCCCATCCCATAAGTGCCATCCACATCCCCCTTCCCATAACAGTGTCATCCACATCCCCTCATCCCATAAGTGCCATCCACATCCCCCATCCCATAACAGTGTCATCCACATCCCCTCATCCCATAAGTGCCATCCACATCCCCCTTCCCATAACAGTGTCATCCACATCCCCTCATCCCATAAGTGCCATCCACATCCCCCTTCCCATAACAGTGTCATCCACATCCCCTCATCCCATAAGTGCCATCCACATCCCCCTTCCCATAACAGTGTCATCCACATCCCCTCATCCCATAAGTGCCATCCACATCCCCCTTCCCATAACAGTGTCATCCACATCCCCTCATCCCATAAGTGCCATCCACATCCCCCTTCCCATAACAGTGTCATCCACATCCCCTCATCCCATAAGTGCCATCCACAGCCCCCCATCCCATAACAGTGTCATCCACAGATCCCCCATAACAGTGCGTCATCCACAGATCCCCCCATAACAGTGCGTCATTCACAGATCCCCCCCATAACAGTGCGTCATCCACAGATCCCCCATAACAGTGACATCCATTTCCACCTCGGCTTATACTCGAGTCACTACTTTTCCCAGGTTTTTTTGGGTAAAATTAGGGGGGTCGGCTTATACTCGGGTCGGCTTATACTCGAGTATATACAGTAATTAAAATTATATAAAATATCATTTACAAGGATCCATAAAATGAGATACCTTTTATAGCTATGCATGGAGGAAATTTCATTAGATGTTGTCCCCTGTGGGAGCCTGTTATTAAGGGCACTAATGCATCCAATTAAATTGTTTAGAAACTGCAGTCTGAATATATGTATACATGAGATATATATATATGAAAGAAAAAATAATTGCTGTCCCCATGACTGACCCCATTATATGAAACCTGTTCTGGAAAAAAATAATCCTATAGCAACCCAACTGGAGGACTTGGGTAGGGTTTATGGATAATAAAGGTCATAAATTACTAATATTCCCTTCAATGTTTGCATTATTAAACTGATACTACATATGGTGAGATGTATGGTTCTTATGGAGGAGATCTAGCTATGGTATATCGTTTTACAGGCAATGCTCCATGGGAAAATGTATGCAAATTAGCTACCATCCAGAAGGAAGAAAGCTACCTGGTTCTCAGGAGATCCAGTCAAGGTATAGAGTCTTACAGACAATGTTCTATGGGAAAATGTGTGTCAACTAGCTCTCAGCAATAATGTGATATCAATATCTGCTCCCAGACACTACAGAGTCTAGTAAGAGCTATAATTGTATCTGTGAGTCACTATCCTGAAGGTGCTCCAGACTCCGAACGCAAGAAGCTTCCGGTATATAGATCTCCAGGGCTCTCTTAAGATATAGTATTGTCCAGTGGTTTATGGATGAGACTAATGAGACCAAGTCAGTCCTGGAAAGTATATCTACTGCAACACATGATCTCACTATCTATCTATCTCTCATATCTATCTATCTCTCATATCTATCTATCTATCTATCTATCTATCTATCTATCTATCTATCTATCTATCTATCTATCTATCTTCTACTGTATATGTCTATCTACTCTGTCTATCTATCATCTATCTATCTATCTATCTATCTATCTATCTATCTATCTATCTATCAATCTTTCTTCTATCTATCTAAAATAAAAATGTCTGCAGCACTCCTAGATGATGAAAAAGTATAACAACTTTTATTCACTCATGTGCAGAGATGCATCTCTACACATGAGTGAATAAAAGTTGTTATACTTTTTCATCATCTAGGAGTGCTGCAGACATTTTTATTTATATTCAACGGATCTTACATTGAGATCTGAGAAAACGGGCAACCACATTCATAACTTTTTCACTGGGTTTTGTGCTGCTTCTATCTATCTATCTATCTATCTATCTATCTATCTATCTATCTATTTTCTTCAGTCCATCTTTCTGTTTACCGCGCTGTCTATTATTGCCAATAGCACAATCATTTTTCAAGAGCACTACAAGAAACAAAAGCTGTGCTGTGATTGGTAGCTATGAGCAACAAAGAAACCTTTTCTTTTAAAAGTTTTCATAAATCTCCCCTCTACCATATTTTTTTTGTATCTAATTATCAGCTATTACATAGATAGATAAATATATATATATATATATATATATATATATAGTTATGGAATACATAGGTAGGTATATAGATATTAGATAGACGGATAGATATATAGATAGATAAATAAAATTGCTGCTATTTGGAGAAAAAATGCACGCTTATTTTTGGAAGTGCCGTGGAGTTCGTTTCCATTTATATTGTTTAGTTGGTGGATCGCCTCTACAGCCGCGGACACTCCGTTTTACTCATCTACTGCTGTGCTGCCTGATATTTTTTTGCTTTATTGTTTATTAAATAGATAGATAGATAGATAGATATGAGATAGATAGATAGATAGATATGAGATAGATAGATATATAGAAGATAGATATGGATAGATAGATAGATAGATAGATAGATAGATAGATAGATAGATATGAGATAGATGATAGATAGATAGATAGATAGATAGATAGATAGATGATAGATATGAATAGATAGAAGATAGATATGGATAGATAGATAGATAGATAGATATGAGATAGATAGATAGATAGATAGATAGATAGATAGATAGATAGATTAAAAGATAGATAGATAATTTAGTTGTGTAATAGCACAGGTAATATTCATATAATAAGAAACTCTTCATCTCCAGCAGGTGACATCTCGTTAACCTGTGAGTCATCCATTGCTAATTGGACCCACAGGGACATCCATCAGCTTGAAGACAATGTAGAGATTGTTCTATTGATGTGGTGTGACCTGTCGGCCTGTACTACCTCCCACAGCCGGGCTGATCTTCACGCCTTCCCTGCCTGTAACATCGTATTATGGAATTGCTCTGCTAGCAGTTCTCCAACCTCCACCTCTTCTCAGGGTGACATCTCAGCCGCTCCCTCCCCCCCACCTATTACCTCCCATCTGCCATTGTAATCCATGCAGGTTATTACCATTACTTTCAGGAAGCGGTTATTAATGCAAAGCTTCCAGCCACGGTCTCCTGCCAGCGATGGATATTTCAGTACAATGGAGGACCTTGAACTGTCAATAAGCAAAAAGGGTGGCGGCGGCGGCTTGTAAACTGCAGTGGAATCATTACCGCCTTGATCTCCTTTTATTACCACTCAGCTTTAACACATCAGCGCAGGTTATATCTCCGCTGATGTTCACGGATCATTTGTGGTTAGGAGAACTTCAGGGGACAAACATTACCTGCCGCTTGTGGGCGAGGAACGGAGGGCTTAAATCACATGGAAGCCTTGTGGCACCTTGTCGGGAGGCGTTGGGCCACCTCTTATCTTCTCCCACAGTGGGCATCCTTCCCAAAAGCTGTCAGGCTTACAGTGTCCGGGACGGGATCTGGGAGGCGGCGGGAGGAAGGTTACAAGAGGTTATGAGTTCTTCAATAAAGATTAGTTTCAAGGAAAAGATTATATCTCGGATGATTTGCTGTTTGTAACCTCCAGCCCTGAGAAGAAATGGATTTGATGACAAGTCTGGAGACACCGAGCCAGTAACCCTTTAGGTCCGACGGTTCAGAGAGAAGATTGGATTCAGGACGACGTCTACGAGAGGTGTCGAAAATAGACTTTAAATACAAAATAACTGGAGGGATCTTTCTTCCCGTAGCCATAGAAGATTGGTTGCCTCAATGTAATACAGCTCTGACGTGATAGGAAAATTTTTCCTATAACTCAGAGAGATCTCAAATCCTTCGGGATTTCTGCAATAATGTACAATGGCCTTAGCAAAAGCAATACACTTCCATTACGGCATGGGTAGGCGTGAGGCGGCATGCAGAATGTTCTGCTGCAAAGAGAAGACGTGGACACTGGATGTGGGCGGAATGTGCTGGTTTGGAGATCTGTACTGTAGGGTATCAGTTCTTCAATTCGTTTTTTTAATGAATATAATAATATCATTGTGAGATTTGTTGTGCCGCATCAAAATTGTTGTGCCGAGCCCTGGTGACTGGCGGAGCATGCTGTCGGACCAGTGCTTATACATATCCATGTTGGTGTTGAGAGCGAATATTCAAATCACGAATTTGAATCGTGAATATCTCTACTTTGAGAATTTGCGAATATTTAGAATATGGTGCTATATATTCGTGTTCTTGAATAGTGTTGATCGCGAATATTCAAATTGCAAATTTATTGCGAATTTTTTGAGAATTTATCGTGAATTTATCATGAATTTTGGCACTTAGCAATATCCCTAGCGAATTTTTATCTCGAATATATATTACATTGTTGATTTTCGAAATCAAGTAAATAATGACTGGAGATCACCAATCCTAGGAGTGGCGCCGGGAGCCGGGTAAGCATATTACTGGTGAGGGGCCCACCACATGTGGGGGGGTTTTGATAAATTGTATAACCCCTTTAATTTCCCTAACATTTGCCATTAAGGGATAGCCGGGAGCTCAATATACACATTAGCTCATCGGGGACTTTGGCCGACATTAATGTGCATGGTCAGCTTAAGTGGAACGCATACCAGGACTAACTAGTATACTCTGAACAAAAAACTGAATGAGATTTTTAACATCCTGTTACAGTGGTGGCTGGAAGCTGCCACTGCCCCACTTATGCTGAACGAAGGCACAAACCTGCCTTCTTCTCAGTGGGCCCGGCCGCCCGGTCTGCTCTGTACCTGCACACAGATTGCGGACTGCTTGTCGATAAGGCCTCTTTTCCTCTGCCTGAAGGCTGTGTGCTCTCCCTCAAGCTCTTAAAAGGCCAGTGTGTGCGCTTCCTAATCTTCTCCAGCCGGTGGCTGGTAACTCGAGGGTATACATGGCACCATATTCTGTGGGAGGGTGCCTGAGCAATAGGTTCCTTAGCCCGCCAAATTCCTGCAAAGGTGTGCTGTATTCTATTGTCTGCCTGTTTGCCCATTTACTATTGTCTAATGTCTTACTCTCCACTACCTAGTGTGATTCCTGTATTGCCCACACTGTGCCATCTTTGACCATGGCCTGTCCCTCTGATTTTGGTTGATCTCTTGTGACAACTTCAGGGGGTAGCGTCCTGGTGGTTTACATCCCTATATAGGGATTGAAGGGTGAAAACCAGGGGCCTGCAAGGATAACACCCTTGGATTAGCCCTAAGAAAACCCCTGTGATTCCACACCGACTGCCATAACACAACTGTTAGGGTTCAACCACATGTTTAGGCTTTCAGATGCAGCTTCAGAATCCAAAGCCAAAGCCAGGAGTGAATTAAAAAAAAGAGGAGAAGTCTGTCCTTTATACTTTCTCTAATTTTATGATACACTGCTGATTTTGGCTTCCAAAACTGCCCCAGAAAACCTGAACGGGTGGTTGTACCCTTACTTCCGCAGACATCTGCTGTTTGTGGAGAGTCAAGAAGCCCCCATTAGATGTTTGGCTGGTCCTGCCAAAATCACCAGATTTGGCCAACATTGATTTAGTGTGTATGACTAGTTTTAAAGTTCTACAGCCTATAGATAGTCACCGGATGTTTGGTGAGTAAGGGGTTTCATTCTCCATAGCCAAAAAATAGAGCATTTTTATTGAAAAACGAAAATAAAACATCTAACCTTCACTGAGAAGCATTCAACCAACACGTATTACATGAAGCAGATTTTAGGACAGGGTTACGTGGTGACTCTTATCAAGATCTATGTTTGTTGGGGTCTAGTTGTAGATTTTCAGAGATGTTACCGATTCATCTACCTTGAGTTGAAATGACCTCATGAGAACAGTCCAGTGTGACAATGATATGGTCCTAGAGGAACCTCTGGTTGGTATGGGATTTAAAATCTTAAAAAACCTAGTCAATCACTAGGGTCTATTTTTATGGGATGGTTCATAAATAACCTATAAGAACCTGTAGATGTTACAGCCTGGTACAATGATAACAACAAGGATTAGGTTGGAGTCGTAAGGCCTCTTTCACACTTGCGTTGTGTGGATCTGGCGTGCACTTCAGTCGCCGGAAATGCCCGCCGGATCCGTCACAACGCAAGACAACTGAAAGCATTTGAAGACTGATCAGTCTTCAAAATGCTTTCAGTGTTACTATGGCAGCCAGTACGCTACTAAAGTCCAGGTTGCCATAGTAAGTAGTGGGCAGCAGATACTTACAGTCCGTGCGGCTCCGGGGGCGCTCTACAATGACATCAGAGCTCCCTACGCACATGGATCACGTGATCCATGCGATCATGTGATCCATGCTCATGGGACGCTCTGACGTCATTGTGGAGCCGCACGGACGGTAAGTAAACTTCTCCCCTGCCTCCCCACTACACTTTACAATGGCAGCTGGGACTTTAGCGTCCTGGCTGCCATAGTAACCATTCACAAAAGCTAAACGTCAGATCCGGCGATGCGCCGAAACGACGTTTAGCTTAATGCCGGATCCGGATTATTGCACTTCAATGGGCATTAATTCCGGATCCGGCGTTACGGCATGTCTTCCGGATTTTTTGACGGAGACAAATCCGCAGCATGCTACAGTTTTGTCAACGTCCAAAAAACGTTCACATACTGAACGGAAGACATCCTGATGCATCCTGAACGGATTTCTCTCCATTCAGAATGCATTGGGATAATCCTGATCAGTATCTTTCCGTCCTAGAGCCCCGAGGACGGAACTCTAGGACGGAAAGCAAAAGTGCAAGTGTGAAAGAGCCCTAAGTGTACATGTTCTGTAAAGACTGAGGGTGGTTCTTCAGAATCATCTATAGTGGGGCACCTGTCTAACAGATACATTTCATCCATCTCATTTGGAAAAACAGCATTGCATTTGGTTTGGTTTTTGAAAGAATCAGATCTTCGTATTGTTTGGGCTGAAATTCTAGACTAGATGGAACAAAAGGATATATTTTGCACCTTCATTAAATGTTTGTGTCTGTGTCAATGTCACCTGAAGGTGATTAAATCCCAAAATCCCTGCTCTATACACAAAGTGTCAATATATACTCCACAATGGTGTTCTTTGTATTTTTCTTTCTTCATTTTAGGTCCTGCTGCTTTCTTTAGGATGTAGACTTTTCTTTTTTGGTCTCCCGTTTTTGTTTCAATTATGTCGTTTTTAAGATTTTAGCATCGGCTTTTGGTTTTCAAGCAATATAACAAGTACGTAAAGTAAAGAACTAGGTTACAAAGGCAACAAGAGAATGTGGATACAACAAAGCAAAGAATAATAATGTCACAGGGGAAAGCAGAATCAAACACAATTCAAATTTGATCAGATCTTATTAAAGTCAATGACCTATTCATTATGTAGAGCTGACAGACCCTATGCCTTAGCTTACAGGGGGCGATGCCGATAGTTTTCTACCTTGTTTTTACTATTCATGTAGGCTGTGTTTTAATTACTTTCATTTTTTAAGGCTACTTCCACACTCGCGTTTTGTGTGGATCAGTCATGGACGGATCCGTTCAGGTAATACAACCATCTGCATCCGTTCCGAACTGATCCGTTTGTATTTTCTGTAACATAGCCAAGACGGATCCATTTTGAACACCATTGAAAGTCAATGGGGGTTGGATCCGTTTTCTATTGTGCCAGATTGTGTCAGTGAAAACGGATCCATCCCAATTGACTTACATTGTGTGTGAAGACGGATCCGTTTGGCTCAGTTTCGTCAGACGGACAACAAAACGCTGCAAGCAGCCTACACAGTGGAATGGCGACTGAACTGATGCATTCTGAGCGGATCATTTTCCATTCAGAAAGCATTAGAATGCAAACTGATCCGTTTTGGACCGCTTGTGAGAGCCCTGAACGGATCTCACAAACGGAAAGCCAAAACGCGAGTGTGAAAGTAGACTAAGCTTGTTTTAAGACTTAGAGGGGCTTTCTCATCCAGAGAAGCCCTTTCCATCTGAAGTCCGCCTGATGATCAGCTAATCAGCCTGGGTCCCGCTTCAGGAACTTGTCGTAATCAGCTGTTATCCCTAGGGAAGCTCTAGCCACCCGTGTATTTAAATTAATTGCCAATCATGTAATGGACAAGCCAGAGAAAGTCCGATGCAGCCGTGCAGCTTAAAATATCTTCCTCCTCAGACTTCCTGAGCTCTGGCCTTTAAGATCGGGCAGAACGTTCATGAAACCCTCTACAGTTCAGCTGCACAGTCCTCTCTTTCTCCTCCTTGCACTCTCTTCTGTGATCAGCACACACATGCAGAATAGTGTACAGCCTCCTGTTTCAGCTAGGACTACAATAGAACCTGGAGGACCACAACTGGACTTCAGGAATTGGCCAATACAGTGCGCTAGAACAGGGATTTTAGAGTTAATCCATTCTTTGGACTATACTTCTCAGAATTTCGACATTAACCCTTTTCTGCCCTAGACCACCAGGGATTTTGACATTAATACCTTCAGTGCCATAGACCACCAGGAATTTTAAAAACAACCCCTTCTCTGACCTAGACTCCCCAAACATTTTGACATTCACACTTTCTATGCCCATGACCACCACACATTTTGACATCAACTCTTGCTCTCCCGTAGACCAACACTGCCCTAGGTCACCAGACTTGCAGATATTAGCCCCTTCTCTACCCTAGACCACAGGGATTTTGGCATTAGTCCATTAAGCATGCTAACAAATTACAGCTAATATTTTGGTGTGTCATTTAGAATTCTGTTGTCTTTTTATGTGGCAGAAGGGTCTTTTAACTCCTAGCCCTTATAGCTATGGCCCTGTTAAGGCCGTTCTTCACTCCCTAGCTCACAGAGTTGGGCCTAAATGTGGAACCATTCTGTATGCCACCCATATGTTCTAATTAAGCAGATGGAAAGGGTTATCTTACTGAGACAACTCCTTTAGAAGCACTATGAAATATGTGTCCATTGAAAATGCTCTACTGAGGTTTTTCCATTTCTAAATGTGAAAGAATCCTAAGGGCAGAGTCAATTCATAAAATCCTCCACCTCATAGATTTTTTATGCCACTACATTGGGATGCCTTCTGGAGCAAATTATGGGTTACCTATCAAAGAAGCTACTGATGTAGGACCTGGCTGAAATTGAAATTTCATGTTAATCTGATCCCAAGTTATCATGGGTGTATATAAGAATTGGCAAGGTAGAACCACTCATCATAAATTCAAGCTTGTTCTTTATCATGTTTTTAATATTTGTATAAAGTAGATATTTGTTCCTCAAAAAATGTTTAAATTAGTACAAAAGAACCATAAAGGAGGAGTCCTAAAAATTCTAACAATGTGAATGAGCATCACATGATACATGGGCTCATGCACATGACCCTATTGCTTTTTTTTTAAAGGATAGCCATTGACACACTCATTTCTATTGGCCCATCCTTTATTTTATTTTTTTTCGGGCCAGATCCGCAAATCTTTGCACAAGTGCTATTCTTGTAAGTATTTGCAGATTACAATAGTCCTTAGACAAATATAAATAGAAATGATCCATATTTTGCAGTCTGAAATATAGACACAGCCTATAGCTGATAAGGCCGCTTCTGCAGAGAAAGTAAAAAATAAAATTGGCCATATTGTCAGCTGCCAGAGGTGGAAGGAGACTCATTCTGTCCAGAACTTGCCGAGAGCAACACAGATTAACAGCAGTACAGGGACACATGGAAGCTCTGCAGAGGAAGTAAAGAATGGACTATATTGTCAGCTGCCATAGGGAGATGAAGACTGATTTTTACCAACAACTTTCCCCCAGGAACACAGGTTAGGATCAGAACCAAGGGGGACAGATGGAAACTCTGCAAAGGATGAAGGGATGTGATGAAGGGACTATATTGTCATATTCCAGGGATGAAAGGAGACTGATTCTGTTCACAACCTGCCCCTAAAAGCACAGATTAGCAGCAACTGCAAGTTGGATGCATGGAAGCTCTGCAGGGGAAGTAAAGAAGGGACTATATTGTCTTCTGCTAGAGGCGGCAGGGACTGATTCAGTCCACAGTCCACTCCCAGCGGCACAGATTAGTAGCAACACCAAGGGGAACACATGGAGGCTCTGCATTAAAGAATGGACTAAGACGTCAACTGCCAGAAGGAGAAGAAGACTGATTCTGTCTACAACCCATCCCTAGCATCACAGATTACCGTAGCAATATCACCAAAGGGTACACATGCAAGCAAAAAAAAAGGCATTTTTCATGCTAGAAACAACCTTTCAAGAGTTATGTTATGAAATAAATTCATTGGATCCCCCTTTCACAGAAATCAGGACGGGGGCAGACAGATGTAAGATGTCTCCGCATACAAGAGGTTCACACCATGGGCGTAGCTATAGGGGGTGCAGAGTTAGCAGTCGCTACCAGGCCCAGGAGCCTAAGGGGCCCAAAGACCCTTGTGCCGCATAAGAAGAAACATAAAGCACTTAGGGAAGGGGGCCCAAGCTGAACTCTTGCACCAGGGCCCATGAGCCGTTAGCTACGCCCCTGGTTCACACAGTCGTTCTCCTGGTTGTGTTACTATCTTTGGCCTTGCATTCATCTCCATTACCTGCAGTAATTAAACGTGCTAACAGCTCGTGTGGCCCATTAGACGGGGAGACTTCTTTGTGTCTTGTACATTGTGCCGCATTTTATTTTGAGTGGATCTCTGGCTGTTAATGTTAAATCAATAGTGGTGTGTTTAGCGTTGGCTGGATTCTCGCTAAATGACAAGTGATAAGCAGGCTTAGGGCTTGTTAATTGGCCTGTGTTTGATATTTACACTAATCAGGAAATTCAAGTCCTGGGGCCGCCATCTAGCACTAGAAAATCTGTGTATACAAACCCCGAGCAGAATCTGAACTATTGATGGAATGAAAGCGCTACGCTCATGGTTGGAGTTAATTACCAGCTTTCTAATAAACCATAAAGATGAGCCTCATACTATATGCGCTCCAGCTTAAAGGGAACCTGTCGCATTGAACACGGAATCAGATCTGCAGGCGACGCGGTATAGAGCAGGAAGAGCGGAGCAGACTGATATATAGCTTCGTGGTGAAAAATTCAGTATTAACTTGTAATTTATTGTTCATTTTCATCTCTACTCTTTGCGGGCTAAGGATTCGGGTGGACGGTCAGATCAGTGATTGACAGCTAAAGGTTTTGTTCACACTTGCGTTGTTCTTTTCCGGTATTGAGATCCGGCAGAGATCCGTTTCCGTTTAGTCCTCGTGCATTCTGAATGGAAAGAGATCCGTTCAGGATGCATCAAGATGTCTTCTGTTCCGGCAGCATTCTGTTTTGTGACTTTCAATGTACTGTATTTAGTGACGGATCCGTTTTTTTTTCCATTTTGATTTTACACAACCACATCCTAACGAAACGGATGCATCCTGATGTATAAAATCAAATCGATCCGTTTAAATCCGAGATTGAGATCCTCTGCCGGATCTCAATGCCGGAATTAACAACGCAAGTGTGAAAGTAGCCTAACTCTGCACGACTAAGCCTAGAGGTAGCTGTCGACCAGTAAGTAGGACCACCCAAGCAAAGAAAGGGCACAGGTTTAAAGGGGTCGTGTCAAGAAACATATTCTACATTTTTCAAACCAGCACCTGGATCTGAATACTTTTGTAATTGCATGTAATTAAAAATGTATTGTGGTGTTCAAACTATTCAAGAAAATGTATCTGTAAAGCGCCACCTGCTGTTTGCTCTTTTCCTTATTTTTATGTCCGTCTGACTGAGCTGGTCGCACATGCTCATTTTAAATCTTCAACTGCCACCAGCCATAGGTTCTGTTAGAAGCTGTGTCAGTTGCAGGCGGAGAACGGCAGCAGAAAGAACATGCCCCCTTGAGTGGCCTGAAGATAATCTAGCATGCTGCACTGCGTTTTTATGGTGACTGGTTTAGGCAGAGAACTGCAGCAGAAAGAACATGCCCCCTTGAGTGGCCTGAAGATAATCTAGCATGCTGCACTGCCTTTTTATGGAGAGTGGTTCCCTTTAAAGGCAACCTGTTACATTGAATATGATGTCTGATCTGCAGGCAGCTTGTTATAGAGCGGGAGGAGCTGAGCAGATTGATATATAGTTTATGGGAAAAGATACAGTATACACAGGACTCCTATCTATGCTTAGGAGTCCCATGGGTGGTCCCATTTACTGATTAACAGTTAACTCTTTGTGTTATCTGTCAATCACTGATCGGACCGCCCACCGGACTTCTAAGCCCAGAAGTAGGAGAGGTGTAATTGAAGAAAATACAAGTTCTACTGAATCATTTCCCGTAAACTATATATCAATCGCCTGGTGTGAAAAACGCAGTCTATCTTCTAATGTATTTACATCTATTTACATCTCTGCTCTTTCAATGCTTAAGAGTCGGATGGGTGGCCCTACCAGTGATTGACAGCTATCTCTGTATACACCGATAGGGGATACATGGTAAACTTCATGTAACTGAAAGCCCTTTTTATTGGTTACCATGGTTACCTTCAGAACTGTCAATCATCATCGTATGGATTCGGAAGAATGCACCCAATACAATATCCGCTAGCGATAATCAGGATGCCATCCATATAATTGTGTGTATCTCTGAGATTGGCTGTGCTGTGTGTACCGAGTTCTTATCTGTCCTCCCAACAGCGTCTCCGATAGCGAGGAGCTGCAGATAGCGCGTGAGTTATTCCTTATCAGTTTGTGGTTGTAATTAGCTGGATGTATTTTTTTTTACCATCACACATGCAAATAAGACTCAGGCTTTTTAATTTCCCTTCCCGTATGCCGCATTCCTTTTATTTAAAACATCACCCCTTAATTAAGTGTTTTTCATAATTACTGTTTTATGTAGCGAACGCTTTGGAAAGAGATTGCAGAATTTTGATTGCATAAACTACGTCGCTCTGGCAGAAACCTACAATTTTAACCCTCTGGAACCTCTTTGGACAAACCTGCAATGTACTTTAAAAAGAAGCTGAGAGTCGCAGGCTGCCAAGCTCCCGTCTACAGGGACCTGAAATTTGGCAGGATGGTCACTAATCAGAACGAGGATGAAACGTTCAGCACATGGCTGACAGGCAAAGATACGAACCTAGCAAAGTTGGAAGCTGATTTTCCAGGGTGCTCTTGGAGGAAAGAGGATCTGTATCCAACAGTCAAAATAAGGGCTTCCCTTAGAGCTGTTTTTTACCAGAAAAGAACCACACCTCACATCCAGAGTGGTTTGTACAAGGGTGTCGTGATGGTTGTTGGTCTCAACGCCTTCTCTTCATTTGGAGAAGGTGTTGTGTCCTTCTTAAGCTGGCCATCCACAGGGAATAATGGTGGCAAAATACCTGCTTTTGGAAGATACGAGCAGCCATCTAATGTGGGGGGCTTTGATATCTACTGTCTTGGAAGAGGAGAGGTTTGGCAGGCAGTATTTAAACAATTGAGGTGTGGGGTTAGTCACTTGCTTGGTAGCAGGATTTCAAGTTGGCAGCATGTCCGAGCTGGAGGAAGAACTAATGGAGGCAGTGAGGGCTGCGGCGGTGCAGCATGGGCAAGGATAGCTGCAGCAGTCACTGCAGGTGGCGTTACAAGGGACAGAGGGGTTTCCGATGGATCTGTCAGTGCGATCAGGTCTCTCCCCCCGTTGCGCTGGAGTACTGAGGTATCCCCCAGGGTCCGGCGCTGCTTGCATAGCCCCAGTAGGGACCCTCCGATGTGATGGACACAGCAGCTGGCCCTCGCGACAGCGGGAGGAATCTGGTATGGTGACTGGGACCAGTGGGAGGGGGGCGGTGGTGTTCCTCACCCGGCTTTCCTAGTCAGCAGGTGCAGGTCTAGCTGGGGTTGAGAGCGCTGGGGGTTTAGCACGGGAGCTGGTTGCGGGGTTGTTGGCACTGGTGTCGCGCTCGGGGACTGGTGAGGGGGTTTTTCAAGCGACGGTGTGGGCACTGGAGTTGGGTTCATTGGTGAGGAATCAGGTTGCAGCAGTTAGCAGACTGGGGCTTGCCTCAGATGGGGTTGAGGTGGCGGGGTCTTCTGGTGGAGTGGCAGGAAATAGCGAAATAATGGTGGTTGAGGATTTGAGGTTGGCAGACGCAGCAAGAGGGTAAGTGTATGTGTGCTTTGAGGGGCCCCTAGTGGCCCATTTGAAGCAAAAAGTCAGGGAGAAGATTTGGAAGGACGAATATGTTGAGATATTTTAGATGAGATGAGAGCAAAAATGAGGAAGAGAAAAAGCAGTGGTACCGCTTGATACCGCGTACGTTCATGAACTGGCTTCAGGCTTTCACGATCCTGGTTAGTGTAGTGGGAGAAAAATTTCCAGAACATTGCGCGGCGTTGTTTTGTTATATGGACACCATTGGTGAGGCTTATAGGGTGTATGAGGGAGTAGCGTGGCTCAAGTGTGATGAACAGTTTCGTCAGAGGAAAGCGGTGCGGCCTAGTATTAGATGGGATCACAAAGACATTAGTCTTTGGATGCGTTTGATGGCGGCACCAAAGACAGGGACGCAGGCGCAGCCCTTTCGTGGGGGAGGGGGTGCCTCGGCTTTGGAGTCGCCAGCGGGGGGTAGGAAAGGGTGTTGCTGGCAATATAACGAAGGGTTCTGCAAATTATTTTCTTATTACCAAGCCAAACATGAATGCTCCAGATGTGGAGGCGCTCACAGTTTGTCCCGTTTTATGCAAGGTAGGGGAAAAGAATTTGAGGCTTTGCAGAAGAGGAACAACACCGGTGAGGGTGGACACGATGTTGCCATTCTTAGAGAGGTATCCAAATAAATAGGGGGCTGCACTATTGCGCTCAGGCTTTATGAAAGGCTCTCAGATTCCTTGTGAGTCTGCTGGTTCTAAGGCGGTAGTGAGAAATTTGGTGTCAGCATTGACCAGGCCGGAGTTTGTCAAGCAGAAGTTAGAGAAGGAATTGAGAGCGGGTCGCATAGCTGGACCGTTTTCAGTACCTCCTTTGCCAGATTTGCAGGTATCTCCCCTTGGTTTGGTTCCAAAAAAGAAGCCAAACAAGTTTCGGCTCATCCATCACCTCTTGTATCCTGCTGGGAGTTCTGTTTACGATGGGATTGAGCGGTAGTTATGTTCGGTTTTGTACACGTCGTTTGATGCGGCGGTGAGTTGGGTTCGGCGTTTTGGGCAGGGTGCCCTTTTAGCGAAAACAGATATTGAACCGTCTGTTGCCGATTCACCCAGATAGTTTTAATTTGTTGGTGTTTTGTTGGGAAGGTCAATTTTATACGGACTGTTGCCTATGGGCTGTGCAATTTCTTGTTCTCTGTTTGAGACTTTCAGATAATTTTTGGAGTGGGTGGTAAAACAGGAGTCGGGATGGAATTCCACATTACATTATCTGGATAATTTCCTGTTTTTAGGCCCGGCTGGTTCTCGGGTACTCTCTACTTTGTTGCATAGTATGGAACGAGTGGCAGCATCATTCGAGGTTCCGTTGGCTCCTAAGAAAACAAAGGGGCCTTCCACGTCGGTCAAGTTATTAGGGATAGTTATCGATACTGTGAGAATGGAATGCTGGTTACCTGAGGACAAGGTGTCAGACTTGCATGCAGAGGTGGTTTCGTTGCAGCAAGCTAAGAAGGTTCAGCTTCGGAGGGTTCAGTCAGTCTTGGGTAAGTTAAATAACACTGTTTCATTATGTGAGAGTGACAGCGGAAGTGTGGGAGGACCTTGCAGTGTGGGACCGTTTTTTGGGTTAGTTTAATGGCCGTTCAGTGTCAAGTTTTGATTAAAAGCTTTATACGGATGCTCCTGGGGCTTGTTGTTACGGATCCTTTTTCCAGGAGCAGTGGTGTGTGGGCCCTTGGCCGGAGGAGTGGGGGACGACGGGCTTCCTAACCAATTTGGTGTTGTTGGAACTATTTCCGATTGTGTTGGCTACAGAGTTGTGGGGGAACCATTTAAGTAACAAACGGGTGCGGTTCTGTTGTGACAATTTAGTGGTGGTACAAGCCATAAATTCACATACAGCTAGTTCGTTGCCAGTGTTGCGCTTTTTGCGCCACTTGGCTCTTAGAAAATGAATTTATGTTTTGCAGTGGTGCATGTTCCTGAGGTCGACAATTCAATGGCTGATTCTCTTTCTCGTTTCCAGTGGGATCGCTTTTGTCGTTTGGTGCCGGGAGCGGACAAGAAAGGGCTGTCTTGTCCCCAGTGGCTCTAGCGTGGCCTTGGTGTGTCGGTGTCCTTGATACGGTGATCCATCAGTAGCAGTACGTGGGCAGCTTACGCATTTGTTTGGTCTCAGTGGGAAAAGCTGATAGATCAGGTGCGGAGATGCGCTTCTGCTGAAGATTTTCAGACGCTATTGGTTTATTTGCTGGGGTTGTCTTTCGAGAGTGGTGCGTCGTTTTCAGCGGTGTCCAAGAAGATTGTAGTGGTGGGTTTTTGGTTGCCATGACGGGGGTTAGTGGATGTATCGAAAGGGTTTTTAGTGCGCCAGGCTTTGAAGGACTACCGGCGGAGTGCACAGCCGGAGATCGCCGGATTAAAAGTACTACAGGTCCGACTTTTTAGTCCGGCGATCTCTGCCATGCACTGACGTGCTGCGCCATAGATCTGCCCCCCCTCGCCCCAATATAGTCAATAGCGACAGAGCGGCAGCACGGCATCACACAGGTACTTGCGGCATGGCGGATAGCTATGCCGCTAGTGTGAAAGTACCCTTAGTGCATCAGGATGGTACCTCTCTCTCCTGTTATCAATTTGTAGCTGTCTTCCGGAAGTGCTTGACAGTTGAAGGTTTGCCGGCTGGGGAGTTTGCTTCTCATTCTTTTAGGATTGAGCCAGCTACAGAGGCAGCTAGGTGGCATTTAGGTGATACAGCAATTAAGCGTATTGGCCGCTTGGAGTCGGCATGTTTTCGTTCTTATGTTCACCCTCATCTGCTTTAAAGGGTATTGTTGGAGACCGGTTGTGTTTTTAGGGAGGAGGGTGGTTGTAGTGGTTTTAAGTATGATGTGTCCCTTCTTTGTTTTGTTGCAGGGTCCTCATCATGTTTAGCATGGATATTTGGGCATTCTTATGTGTATTGGGGAGCCTTGCGAGCAGATGTTCGGTGGAATGGAAGACAGTTGGGTTTTCCGAAGGAGGTGTACAAGTTCGTTGGATAGGTTTGCAGGGCCTTTTGTGGGGTAGGGTTCTGCCAGAGTTTCTTTGTTATGTTGCGTTAGATATAATCTCAGACATTTTGGTGCTTCATGTTGGTGGGAACGACTTGGGGGTACATCGCATGAGGGATGTAATAAGAGATATTAAATTGGATTTGTTGAGTCTATGGACGGAGTTTCCAAGCTTGTTGGTAGTTTGCTCCGAGGTGGTGGCTCCTCAGACATGGAGGTTTGTCAGATCAGTTGATTGCATCAACAAAGCGAGGGCGAAGTTGAACAAGGAGGTAGGGCGATTTGTGCAGCGGCAAGGGGGGGTTTGTTGTGCACCATAGTGAATTGGAAGAGGCGTCTGCTCAGTTTTTACAAGCAGACGGAGTTCATCTGAACTAGGTTGGGATTGACCTGTGGGCATTGGGGTTGCAAGAAGGATTGGAGACCACAGTTCAGGTGTGGCAGGACGAACATAGGTGAGGTGTCACTGATGTTTGTGGCAGGTAAAAAGGGACCCTGGGAGGCAAAAAAAAAAAACTATTTGGAATAGCTGCATGACTCTTTGGGGTGTGAATCTTGGGAGGTTTGGTGAGTTGAAGGCTGGGGGCTCCTGTTTGAACTTGAAGGCCTGCAGGGGCATAACGTTGATATTTGGTGCCCTTGGGTCGGTGAGTGCGACCAAAGGTAAGATTAAATTACAACTGGAAGATTAAAATTGTTGGGTTGCCTTCCAGGATACCTCATCATCAAGGGGTTATGAAGCTGGAATGTTTTAGCATTATTCAGTTACATGCAAGTTGTGTAAAGAAAATGTTATTATGGATAATATGTTGGTTGCTACGGCCTCTAACACCAAAATATAGTCTCTGTGTGTTTGTTAATGGGAAAAAATGTAAGGGTGGTGGTAAAGGTGGCCGAACTAATCTTCCATCCTAATAAGTCATTCTAATTTTTTGTAGGAGACAAGTATGAAACTATTTTTCTTGGTGTCCACAATTTCTCATCTGTTGTAAGAGAGAAGTGTGACATGATGGTACTTGGTCTCCACAACTTCTCATCTGTTGTAGGAAAGAAGTGTGCCATGATGGTTCTTGGTCTCCACAACTTCTCATCTGTTGTAGGAGAGAAAGGTAACATGATGGTTCTTGGTCTCCATAATGTCCCGCCCTATATAGAAAAGATGGGTGTAGTGCTGCTTGACGTTTTCCACACCTTCTCATCTATTTTATCGGAATGATGGAAGCCACGATGCTTGTTGGACTTCATGCCTTAATATCTCTTGTAGAAAAAAAGAAGGCCAAGATGTTTCTTGGTCTTCCTACCTTCTTGTCTATTGCAGGTAAGAAGGGTGCCATGATCCTTAGGTAGTTATACCCTTTCTCTGTTGGCGATGGTTGATGTGAAGGTTTATGTTCCTTGTAGAAATGGATAACTGACCCAATGGCAATAGCCACCTCCAGGTCCAAACTATAGTATGCTCTTGACATGATGGGATAAGAACAATTCCTACTTCCCTAATTTGATCAAGTATTTCTAATACATTAAATTGGCAGAGGTCTATGATGGTCAAATTAACTCATGGCATCATTGCTTACTGAAAAACTTTTACAGAACTTCTAACTTCTGCGCCAGAAATACATCTAATATAGACGTATTTCAGTTAGTAAATAATCCCCATAGATTTTTCTACAAGAGGTAAAAAAAGGCTACCTCCACTAGAACAAGTTTGGTAGAAATCAACTAGGACAGCATATAATAAAGATTTATGATTTTCATTCTGCCGAGGCCAGAGATGCTGTTGCCTTTGATAGAGGCTGAATCGGAGCTGCCTGACTGATTCCCATCACTTCCACGAGCTGTTATTTAATGTCCGTCCGGAGAACTGTCAGGCGCTTCTGTGGCTTCAGATAACAGTGCATTTTGCTATCCTCCAACTGATAGTCCAGCTCCTACCCTTCTGAGTTTGGGGGGAATGAACAGCAGCGACAGCAACCAGTACTAAACGCACAGGCTGGGAGGGGGGGGGGGGGATTATGGTATATCTTTGTCACTGAGAGGATGAACAGGTTGGGATCACCGTGGGGTTGAAGTCAACGACTGGTCTCTGCTAGTATTTGCAGAATAGTCCATCTGCTCTGGGGAGTGATTTCATGATGAGATCAGCAGTGCACTGTGTTGGTAGTGGAGAACATTGCTACTTGTGTGGAATATATCCTCACATTCGGTACACTTAAAGGGATTTTCCCACTAATCACATATATGATCTCTCCACAAGACAGATTATAAATGTTTAAGTGCTGGGCACACTGAGCAATGTTAGATGGAAGAACGATCATGCCTCAACCTTTGATCTGATGGGAGATAAGTCACTGCCGCAGTTCTCTGACATTGGCTTATTCTCCTCTTCACATTCAAAAACACATGTATGCTTTGCTAAAGGTGCATGTATGTACTGTACATGAGTGAGCCAGAGGGAATAGCCATTCACAGGTTGAGTAGTAGTGTTGAGCGCGAATATTCGAATAGCAAATTTTAATCGTGAATATCGCAACTTCAAGAATTCGCACATATTTTGAATATGGTGCTCTATATTCATAATTATATATTCGTTATCAGTCCACTTTTTCTTCATTATATTAGCACAGGCCTCCGGGAGTAAAATCATATGGTCCATTGAAAAATCGTATGGTCTAATATCCAATATAACAGGGATTATCTATTGATGACCTTTGTTACCATCCACATACAAATATATAGATTCCTACTTATTGATATACAGTATAGGTTCTTATCTAAGGCAGCAATGTCAAGTTCACAACAATACTTAGTGTACCAATCAGTATATGTAGTCAGACCTGCTAAAATGTGAAGTTGCACGTAGTGCGAAAATCACGATTGCAAAAATTCGCAATCGCGAATATATTGGAGCACTCTATCGGCATATAAAGCTATTGTAATGTTCTGCCATGCCAACCATTTTCTCCAGTCTCAGGATAAACTCAGGAAACTTCTAGCAGCTTGAAAAATGTAGCCAAAGAGACCCACACCTGTATTTCGCGTTACGAATTCGCATTATGCGATTTTTACATTGACAATTTTTCGCAATCAAGAGAATAATCTCAAATACGAATATTCGCGAATATATGACAACATATTCACAAAATTATGCGAATATTGCCCCTGCCGCTCATCACTATTGAGTAGTAGACTACAAGTGAAAGACAGTAATAGCCAGTAAAGATCATCTTTGTAGCACTGCCATGTTAAAGCCAGATGGTGAACTTAATACCATGGAGGCCAAAAGATATTATCTTTTGGTTAAAAATATTTTTTTTCTTATTTTTCTCCTCAAAAACCCAGGTGCGTCTTATAGGCCGGTGCGTCTTATAGGGCGAAAAATACGGTATCTTCTAAATTGCAGATAAATCAAAGTGGAAAATCAAATATTGACAAATATTTTTAGAAAACCTTGCAATGTAGACCATACCAGTCAAGCCAGCGACATCAATCTTCAGGTTTCTTGGCCCTCATCAGTATAGAGCAGGTATTGGTTGGCTGGATGAAATTCCATAGATGCAGCTCAGAGGGGGGTACTGGATATACACATTGGGGCTCCGTTATTTTCTGATATACACCACTTTTGGGACTTATATTGGTTCCAGATTTTTTGTCGCAAAATCAGCGACTTTTTCCCACTCACACGACTTTCCCGACAAGTCTAAAAAAAAGTGGTCGTGGCGTAGATGGAGAAGAGGGCAGGCTCGCAGGTGCCAGCTTTTGGTGTAAAAAATGACTTAAATGTACGCCTGCAAGAGAGCCAGCATGGATTTTAGATTATCGCACATCACGATGGAGGAAACGACAAAGTTATATAGAGACCTACACCTCCTCATAACTTTGGCTCGACCTCCAGCAGGGCAGGCAATATTAAAACCGGCGTCTAAATTGTCAGTCTTAATAAATGTGCCCCCCTATTTTTCAGGCAGTGCTCCATGGGAAAATATATGGATATTTGATCACATTAGCCAAACCAGCGACACTAATCTGTAGACAGTTTTAGGTTCTTTGCCCCTCATCAGTACAGACCAGGTACTGGTTAGATGGATGAGATGGCTTGGATGCAGTTCACAGGGAGGTCCTACTTCTTATCGAAGAGTGGGTGCACGGAAACTTATTTTTCAGGCAATGCCCCATGGGAAAATGTATGCATATCTGATCACACCAGCCAAACCAGTGACACTAATGTGTAGACAGCAGAGTCTGGTTTCTTGCCCCTCATCAGTACAGAGTAAATACTGGTCTCCTGGATGAGATGAGTTTAATGCAGCTAAGAGGGAGGTCCTATTTCTCATCAGAAAGACATAGTGGGTGCATAGAGACTTATTTTTTAGGCAATGCTCCATGGAAAAATTTATAAATATGTGATCCCCCCAGCCAAACCAGCAACATCAATCTGTAGACAGCGGTTTCCGGCTTTTTGCCCCTCATCAGTACAGAGTAAATACTGGTTGGCTGGATGAGAGGGATTTTTTGTTTCTCATTGGAAGGTCTATGGAGACTTATTTTTCAGGTAGTGCTGCATGGGAAAATGATGCAAATTCGATCATATTATCCAAACTAGTGACACCTCTCTGTTTCAGGTTTCTTGCTTCTCATCAGTACTGACCAGGTATTGTTGGCTAGATGAAATGCCTTAGATGCAGCTCATGGGGAAGTTGGGATACTGGTTCTCATTGAAAAAACAAATGAGTACATGGAGGCTTAATTATATCAGGCAATACTCCATGGAGGGAAAAGTTTGCAAATTTGATTATAGCAGCTACCCATCTGTAGACGGCTGTTTCAGGCCTCCTGATGGAAAGCAAAAAACCCAAAACAGCTGTCGACACATGGGTATCTCTGGTTTGGCCTTTATGCTCTGATTTGCATACTTTTTCCCATGGAGCAATGCTCACACAAGGCTGGGTCTCTTCAATGAGGAACAGTAGTCCTTCCACCAGCTTTAGAAAAGTTTTAGAAAGTCTCTTTGAACCAAACATCATACATTGACTTTCGAATCTAGTCTGATGTTTTAAACTAGTCTGATGCTGCTCAATTTAACCATTATATTTTCTTTTTTTTAACCCTTTCTCCAGCCTTGACCTTTATAAATGTTATGTTTTCCACATTATTCTGGGGCTTTATATTTATCGATGTCATCTTAAAGTGGGGATGTACATCCTTTCATTTCTGCATTATTTGGGGCCAACAAGGAACCTTACATTGCGTTGACAGCTTCATTACAGTCTTACCTGTGGTGTACAATTGATTGGTATGACGACGGTTACGTCTTTATGTTGTGTATTGTCATAGGGCAATGACTGAGGCACATTTGTCAGTAAATAAATATTAGAAATCAATATTAAAGACAGCTTCCCTTGTTAAGACATGAAAAATAGCATTTCTGTTAGTTTGCATGCTCGTAAATTTTTTGCTGCAAGGTCGGATGTCTAATAAGGTCAAACGTCAGACTTAAGGCACTAGATTTGGATGTTCACAATGATTTTTACTGTATATGACTTTGTAATAATCCTAAGGACATTTTCCTAGCAGTCTTCTGGTTTTCACCCCTTAACTACTGTACAAGGATCTGGACTTCCCTGCAGGGGAACCACCTCCTCCTGGAGTAATTTATGTATGATTAACAGCTGACCCAGGCAGAGCATAGAGGGATTAGACAAAACCATAGCCAGGGACAAGCTGAGGTCAGGACAGGCAGAGTATGAGCAATCCGATAAACAGTCCATGGTCAGGTCAGGCAGCGAAGGGTCAAAATCTAGGGAATGGGCCCAAGTCAGTACAAAGGCAAGCAAACAAATACAGCACCTCTTTGTGGTAACTAGCAAGCTAGGAATCAATTGCTCAGGCCACCTCCCATAGGAAAAGATGCCTTAAGCACCCAAAGGCATCTACTTATTAAATACCGCAGTATTGAATTAAATTGTAACATTGTGACTGACTGCAGCCACCACTAGAGGGAGCTGAGGAGTTTACTGTTTTATATTTTTGGGTCAGTGAATAAAACGTTTGCGGGGCACCCCTAACCTACCTCTAGTAGTGGTTGAAGGCATCTAAAATGTCATTATTTAGCGACAGGAGACTTGGAACTTTGCTTTAGTAAAACAGAGCCCTGGAAGAAATAGAAAAGAAGAAATAGATATTTATCGAGTGCCACATTTTGGACCTAGAAACTTGATGATAAAAGATAAATATTCACTTTAAAGGGGTTGTCTTATCTTAGACATTGGTGGCATATTGCTGGGATATGCCACCGATATCAGATAGATGTGAATTCCCCAAAGTGAGTGGAGAGCTGCTGCGCATGCTCAACTACCCTCCATTCATCTATATGTGGCTTCTGAAAAGAATAGGAGTGAATGGAGCGATGGCTGCCCTTGCACTTTCCGTTCATTTCTAAGCGTGTTCGCTTAGCTATTTTTGGAACTCCCATAGAAATAAATGGAGGCAACACCACGCATATGCCATGTGCTCTTCTTTACTTTCAAGGGCCCATTCTGGATATAGGTGCAGGTCTCACCTCTGAGACCCACACCTACTGTATGTGACTTTGATGGTATATCCTAGTGATATCAATGTCTGAGATGACAAAACTCCTTTAAGGTACAAGGAACAAGTTGTCCCCAATCCACTGGGTATAGATAACTGTTGGGGATTTGAGCACTGGGATTCCAACCGAACACGATAACAAGCGTTCCTATATCTACCCGTATAAATTAAGTGGTGGTTGACCATGTTCACTGCTATTCCATTCATCTCTATGGAGGGTACAGCCCGGGGCTGTCTCCTGTATTCTCCTAAAGTTTGAATAGGGTGACAATGTGATCGCTTAACCACTTCTCCATTGAAAAGGGATACACGGGATCAGTGGCGGTCCCTATGGTCAGACGCCCAACGGTCTAACAGTTATGCCCTACCCAATAGATGGGGGATAACTTGTTGCAACTGGAATAACTCTTTAAATGGGTTGAAAACAGTGTTGACCGCCAATATATCAGTTTCCCCCCAACTGCTGTCCACCAGCAGTAGCAAAGCTATAACTCCAGCATATTGGGAGTTGTAGTTTAGCAACAGCTGAAGAGCCTCAGATTGGAAAACACTGCATTGGTCTCTAGCTACCACCCTTAGCTTTTTATGCATTATAATAGCTTTGCCTTTTATGCATTTGATTGTTTTACGCTATCTTTTGCGTTGTTTGCACCACCACTCTGTAATCTAGGGGTTTTGTAGGTTGCTGGCACCCTTTGGCAGGATGTTGCTCTAGGCCCGTACTGTTCTCATAAAAGCTGACAACGAAACGACGTTGTGGATATCAATAATATTATCGCTGATCATTATATTTACAGTGATTATTGTTGTTATTATGCTTATTGCAGTCAGTGCTGCGAAGTCAGCGGATGGCTCCAGACTTATCACGTTAATGAGCGTCCTGGCCACACACAGATAAATGGCAGCTGCGCATGGGAAATAAACAGAATAATCTGGATTGAAATAATCCATCTGGGGTCCCTGCTAGCCTGTAAATGCACACAGTTGAGAAAATGGATTCATTGTGTATTAATAGCCTCTTTGAAGTCCGTCTCTATGAACTCCCGCACATGCAAAAAGGATGGGTCTGACCGCTAAAATAAGCACTGGCACACATCTCCTCATTATCCTCAAGGTGAATGTTCCAAACCAACGTTTTGTTTTCTAAGGAGAAAAAGTTTAAAAATGCTTGGCCAGTATCTGCCTGAATGGTTAGTTTTATTACTAGACAACAGTATATTTTCTTTGCACACAAAGACGTAGCTATAACGGGGTGCGGAGGTAACAGTGCACATGACCATATTTTGCATCCATGTCCCCATCTATAGGTCCAAGTGATAAAACATGTCCTATTCTTGTCCGTTTTGCGGACAAGAATAGTGATTTGTAGTGCAGATCACACACAGAAGTTCTCTATAGTCTCAAAAAAAAAAGACTATTTATTGAGATATTTTATCTTCCAAGAAAACGTGCAAGCTCCACTTGAACATGTTTTGTGAATCATCCATCACCTCCTCTTCTAGCAGAGAGTCCATAGTCGATGCTCTTAGAGTAAAGAATCCCGTCTATGATGATAATGAAACCTTTTCTCTAGATGTAGGGGATGTCCTCGCATCCTGGTGACAGGTCTAGTTATTAAAAGACCCTGTCCTGTTAGTTCATATATTTGTATATTCTAATTACATCTCTATTAATCTCCAGAATGGGGCCCCTGAAGTGATGGAGCCTCACCGAGGGTGTGCGGCTTGGTCTCCATTCATCGTTGTGGGAGTTCTCAAACTAGCCAAGAGAACGTGGTTGGCTGTTTTTGGAAATCCTGTAGCAGCAGGGGCATAGTTATAAGGAGTGCAGAGGTAGCAGTCGCTACCGGGCCCAGGAGCCTGAGGGGGGCCAAAGATCCTTGCGGTGCGTAAGAAGACACTCGTATTATAGAAAGTGCATGCAGGTCAAGTTACACCTCTGGCTGTAGGAAAGGGGTTAGGTCGAGAATTTGGCATGGGGGAAGAGGTGCCATTTCAATTTTGGCCTCAGGCAGCACAAAGGCTATGTGCTTTCCTGCCCCTGGCAACAAAGCACTGAGGGAAGGGGGCCCAATCTGAACTCTTGCACCAGGCCCATGAGCCTTTAGCTATGCCCCTATGTTGCAGTGAATGGAGGGTGCACTGTGCAATTCACCTCCATGGGAATGTCGAAGATATCCAATCACTGGAATGGCTATCTTCAAATGTCACAAAGTGAGGGATGGACGGTGGGCACGCATTTGCGGCCGCTCTTTCGGGGCTCACTTACACATGGGACATGTACCTATCTGACATTGATGGCATATCCTAGCAATATTCTATCAGTGTCTGAGACTGGAATAGCCCTTTAAATACAATTTATATTCAGCAGTACTCCTCATTTTCCCTGTGTATATATTCCCCATATAATGCGTAGTATAATTTGCATCTGTATACAAGAATTCTAGCAGTTCTGGAATTTCACTGGAGACAACGCAGAGGCTGAATGATCACTGTGTATGCACTCCCATGAATTGTAATAGACAGGCTGGAGACACATACAGTATCTGACTCACATACATGCTTTTCATAAAATCCACTCCGATGGAATGGGACGCCTAGATTGTTGGAAATCCTCTGAGCGTTTGAGCCGATAAGCTGCTGTTTCAGTGGAGAACGTCCAAGACCTACATTAAAATACAAAGCAGAAAATCACCCAACATCCGCTCTTCTTGTTCATCTGGATGTTGAATATAAATGTCCTAGCATTTTAGACATTGACCTTAGTTTGATCCTTCGCTGTCAAAGCAAAGGGCACGAGCCAGTTCCAAATCTTGGATGAAAAGAAATTTCCTTCAGCTATTCTGCAACATCAAGATATCATTCTTTGATGTCGAGAACAGAATGGAATTAGTCTCTGAATCGCTGCTTAATGCAAATCTAAAATAAAGAAGGCTACTTAAGGATATTGTGCAGTGGGCAATCTTTTCTGGTAAAAACTTTTTGTAAAAGCAAATTTTAGAAGAGAATTCACCCTATTCTTCAATGTATACTGTGTTCACCAAGGCAATTGTCCATAACTTGCTCATGGGCGGCATGGTTCATCCAAAGACATCGGCAAGAAAACCATATGTTCTTCCCATGCCTATGTGAGTTTTCTCCAGTTTTTATGGTTTTTCTCCCATAAATGCAAATCTATGCAATGGACCCTACATGTGCTAGAGGATTAGATTGAAAGCCCCAATGGGGACTTAGACCGATATGAGCTCTGCACAATATGTTCGCACTTTTTCTTATGGTTTGGCAGAAATGACTAGATGTTCTTCCTAAATTATTACTATAGAATAGATTCATATACATGATGGGGTTGATTGACTATTGAAAATGTTCCATAATTCTGGCTAAAAGTGAGCCACAGTTGTGACAGGGGTTGTCCCATCCGAGATGTTTATGGCATATAGTGGGATATGCCATAAATGTCAGAAAGGTGTGGGTCCCATCTCTGAGGCCTGCTCTTTTCTCAAGAATAGGACCCCAAAGTAAATGGGAGAAGAGGCGCATGCACAGCTACTCTTCCATTCACTCCATTCAAGCACTGGAGAACCTTCATATGGAGGGATGACCATGCATGTATGGGTTGCACCCCATTCTCTGCTATGGGACTTCCAAAAATAGTCAGGCACACTTGTGCAGCTATTTTCAGAATTCCAGTAGCAGTGAATGGAGAGCATCCAGCTCATTTGTGGTGGGGTCTTCGTTCAAGGCAGGGTCCTGTTGTTGAAATAGGAGTGGCTCCACGAGGTGAAACCTGCACCTTGGACATTTATGGCATAGCCTATCAGAATGCAATAAATTAACCAGATAGGAATACCCCCTAGACACTTTTTTTGCCTTACTCTACAAGAGGACAGAAGTATGGTGCATGGTTTAGTGGTGGGGGCGTCTTGGCTTTAGGTGCACCAAAATTCAACCGCATGATTCTGACCCAAAGCAAGCCACCTAATAGGTGGTATTAAATTAAACTAAACAGTCTAAAGGTCTGTCAAATTTACCACCCAGCATTAGCTATTGGGATAAATATGGCCTATTTTAGACTGTTTAGTTGGGCTGATTATTGATGATATAGTAAGACTAATTAAACATAATTAAATCTTGGTTATCTATTTTCTTGACACTAAATCATACATTCTACAAGATATATAAGGGTATAAGTAGTCTGTAATATCTGGTATATACTATATGTAGAGGTTCTCATGTATTTAAATACATTTCTTTGGCTTTCTGCACAGTGCATCCTCAATTGATTCCAGATGGTACGTTGTGAAGACATATAGAGTAGATCTGTCTGGCATAAAACCATTGGTTAATTTAAACCTAGAGTGTAAGGAGGGGGTAACTCCCAGGACTTTTCACTATAATAAAGGAATCTTCTGGCAGTTTGGATTCAGAATAGGATAGACTCAAAAACCACCATGACTCATGTCTTCCCATTCTTTTGCCCCTAGACGGTCAGCAACCTTCTGCACTCCAGCTGCTGTGAAACTACAACTCCCAGCATGCACACTTACTCCACTGTTCTTGTAACCTCCTAGTAGTGAATAACGCACTTTGGGAGTTGTAGCTTCAGAACAGCTGGAATGCTAAAGGATGCTGATCCCTGTGCTAGACTAATTTTAACATTTGGAGAATTGCAGACAACATGGTTAGATCCCTTGTTTAGGGATGGTACAACAATTTTACCATGACATTAGGCCAATGATCGGGAGTGAATGCTCATTCCCGATAATTGCTCCATGGGAAGTTGCTGCCGATCATTGGACAAAATATGAGCAAGTCACTCATTTTTCGGGTCATCCATAGTTTTTGTGGCACTGGGACATGATGCTAACAAAAAAATTTAACTGCATGAGGATGAAGGATCACAGTAGTATCTGCATGCCCCTCTGTATGGGGATGAAGGATCACAGTAGTAACTGCATGCCCCTCTGTATGAGGATGAAGGATAGCAGTAGTATTTGTATGCCCCTCTGTATGGGGGTGAAGGATCTCAGTAGTATCTGCATGTCCCTCTGTATGGGGATGAAGGAGCACAGTAGTATCTACATGCCCCTCTGTATGGGGATGAAAGATCTCAGTAGTATCTGCATGCCCCTCTGTATGGGGATGAAGGATCACAGTAGTATCTTCATGCCCCTCTGTATGGGGATGAAGGATCACAGTAGTATCTGCATGCCCCTCTGTATGGGGATGAAGGATCTCAGAAGTATCTGCATGCCCCTCTGTATGGGGATAAAGGATCACAGTAGTATCTGCATGCCCCTCTGTATGGGGATGAAGGGTCACAGTAGTATCTGCATGCCCCTCTGTATGGGGATGAAGGGTCACAGTAGTATCTGCATGCCCCTCTGTATGGGGATGAAGGGTCACAGTAGTATCTGCATGCCCCTCTGTATGGGGATGAAGGATTACAGTAGTATCTGCATGCCCCTCTGTATGGGGATGAAGGATTACAGTAGTATCTGCATGCCCCTCTGTATGGGGATGAAGGATTACAGTAGTATCTGCATGCCCCTCTATATGGGGATGGAGGATTACAGTAGTATCTGCATGCCCCTCTGTATGGGGATGAAGGATTACAGTAGTATCTGCATGCCCCTCTGTATGGGGATGAAGGATTACAGTAGTATCCTTCATCCCCATACAGAGGGGCTATGTCTGCTAAATTAGCAGGCATTACCCTATTACCCTAAGTTTTCATTTAGTACTAGTAAATTTGTCCCAAAGTTCAAGATGATATGGTCTTTATAGGTTTTTAATTCATCTGATTAAAATCTGATAATAATCTGATAACTCTACAGCCATTCTAACTATGCTTTAGAAAAACATGGCTACGTTCTTCCTGAAAAATCACCTTTTCTGTCCATGGGTTGTGTCTGGTTGGTTTATCCAACTCAGTTCCTCCGAAGTGAATTGCGGCTGAGATGTAATACCACACACAACCTGTGACCAGGTCTGGCAGTGCTTTTTATTCTTCTTTTCTAAGAAAGTGACCCTATGAATATCACCGATCAAAGTACATATTTTATAAAGTGTGATGACTTTACTTTACAGTAAAATGACTCATATAGTACAAGCATGGCATGTGGAGATGAAATCATCCAGGATGAGTGACTGTACTGTTCATCATCTTAATGCTTAACATAGTCACCTATTGTGTTGTATGAAGGCATCAGAGTTGACTAAAGATTGACAGCTCGAAGGAACGGATGGAGGAGGAGGTTACAATAGAAGCGGCATGCTCTATAAAGGCTTTACACCCACTAACGCATTTCAAGACAACTGGTAGTTATGCCATAGGTATACGTTAGGGGCGGGGAAGTATGTTGAATCACTCACCTATGAATAACACATTACACTATGATCAATTATATACATATGTCCCTCATCCCATTAACTACAAAGCTATAGCTAGATGATGGCTCTAGATGTGTCTACTGCATTACAGTCATTACATCCTTACGGTAGCATACAGGAATCGTATGGATGGTAAGATTAGCTTTTTCTAGAAGTTGAGGACATCTTTCAACTTTTGAGAGGCTTTTGTCAACAAAATATGATTGAAACGAGTTGATTGAAAGGGGTTGTCCGGCATTTTGGACATTTTTAACTACCGATAGCAGTGTACCCTACCTGTTAAAAAAAATCATGCTTACCTGCTTCCAGCTCCCTGATCCCCATCCTTTCAGAGCAGATGGGGGTCACATGCGCCTCTGCAGTCAATAACCGGCCCTGGCGGTGGCATGTCACTGCTGGGTAAGGGTTAGAAAATGTCTTAAAATTCTACCAGATTCGAAAGTGGTCTGGAAAAGCCTCCCTCTTTCACTTAAAAGTTGGATTTGGTGAAATCAGAACTTTTTGAAAAATTTGGACATCTCCACTGCTGTGTCATGTGCCACCTGGGGACACTTCAGCACTGAGGCCAGTTATTGGAGGCAGCGGTGCACTTAACCCCATACCTCTGGATGTTTACAGGACAGAAGATTGCTTAAAGGAGCCGAAATGGAGCAGCGGGGAGCAGATGAGTATCGTGTCTACAACAGGCTGCTGGAGAAACTAAAGTTTGACAACCCATTTAACCCTTTAGAGATTGTCCACTTTGCAAAATACTTTTTTTGTTAGAATAATGCCCTGTTAATAACTTGATCGGTGACGGCAGCTAAAGGTGGGGAAAAGACTCTGGGAGGAGGAGTGCATCTCAATTTAGATGTGAGGACCTGGGCAACGTTAGTGCTAGGGACGGCCCAATGGACTTGTTTTGCATCGGAGGACATTTTTTTACAGGGGAATAGCAGAGGAAAAATATTTAATGTGTAGAAAAGTATGTGTGACATCTAAATGTTGGGTAAAAGGTAGGTAACAGACTTAGCCTCAGGGTCGGACAAGCTTTTTCATCATCAGACTATGATGGTGTTCAATGGAAGATATTCATTTCAATATATATTCCTTTCACTGCCCTATAAACTACAGTATATACATCGTTGAATATTAACATAAGGCATAGGGAATTGAAATGTAGGCTTCCAGCTCCCTGAACACTGGGCGTATTTACCGTAACTCTAAGTACTGGGTTTTACCGGCAGATTAGTTTCTGAATTCTTGGCCTTTGTACGTGGATTTTTTTTGTACATTAGGCAATCATAGCTACACACAAATAAAACCGTATAATTATGTTACTGTTGATTTAAGACTATATAAAGTACTTCAAACCCATTCATTTCACACCAAAGGAGCTCCGCTTGTAGCTCCACACACGCTCCCCTGAAAACGAATCTGTTTTTAGAGGATAATCTACTCGAAGGGCGGGAAAATCTTATCAAATTAACAAGTGCTCTGGCCACACACAGATAAATGACAGCTGTGATTCCTCAAATAAACAATATAATCTGGATTTATATAATCCACAGAGGTCTTTGGCAGTAAAACGCTTCTCACATACTGCAAATGGGCCTGGTTACATTGTACTTGTTTAAAGCACTCATCTCCCAACAACTATCCAAAGACTTTCTTTCGAAAGGATTGAGTAGAATTTTTTGGCTCGGCAAGACGCAGCCTGGAGGAGGCCGTTTAAAGTCTCTTGTTAGAGTCGGTTTGAAGTATGGCTAACTCTGCGTATGAAGGACAATGAAGGAAAAACCATCTGGAAAACCTCAAAGAAAAAAGTTGTGTATTTCATGATGTTTCAAAAGAGTGCCAGTAGAAAGAAGATCTTACTGCCGTAGTCTGAAGAACAGCATGTCGGTCTAATTCCGATCTGTTTTATTTTTACAAGGATTTGACAGAACTAGTTTGGTCCATCATCAAACACATAGTGTCGTGTCTCTTATCCCAGCGTGCCATAACAGATGGAAATTCAAATTACATGTTTTGTCAGTTTTGTAGGAAAGATATGAAGTCAACCTTGGCCTCAATGTTGAAGGGTTTCCTCTGTTTGGACTCACATTTGTCTTCTACTTTTGCCTAATCGTATTCATGACTGTTGTGAACATTTAGAATCCACCAAAGAGCATTTCACTGTGATGTGGAATTGGACAGAGGCTCCGGGGGCCAATCAATGTACCTAATTCTTAAGGTCCACCTTCCATTTCTAGAGGACTTGTACACATGCACCTTTAAAGTTGAAAGGCAATCTTTTTATTGTATAAGTGGGAATTATCCCGTAAGAAATAGATCCTCCTGGTGAGGGATTTTCTCAAAAGTCACCTCCAAATGTAGTTGTTGCTGGACCTTTGGGGTCTTATTATGGCAAGTGTTCATTATTGCTGTAAGCCACTGTAGGATGCTTTGGTGGACCAGTCCAAACTAGCACTTGGCAAATAAATCAAGGTTTAGGGGCAGAGACTTCTTTATGTTCATTGTGTTACACTAGAGATTGGTTTTAAGGAGTATAGAAAATAAGAATGACAATAAGATTTTTAATAGTCATTTAAAATTCCATGGTGCATCCTGAACTCATTTGTAGGGAAGTTTGTGGAGCAATTTCTGAAGGTCTTCTATTTAAAACTGAGGTGGAATGCATATCTTAGACATCAAGTCCACTTTAATAGACTTGTTTATTACTCTATGTGCATACAACTCTTATGCAAACTTTGCGTTCATGGTTACTCTGTTTGTGATCTGAGATCCATTCCTGAAGTTACTTTCTTTCATTTTTCGATCCCTCTTTTATTGTCTGTAGGTTACCCAGAAGAAGGGCTGATGGAATTCATCGACCCTAGGGGGTTGTACTAATAAAAGTAATATAGTCACACTCAAACATGACTGTTGCTCCACTCAAACTAGAGACATGGGACCCCCATTCTTCTGATCGGTGGGATTTCCTTTCCCATCCTATAGAATGGTGATAAGTGGTGATTGTGGGACAAACCATTTCATGGAAATGGATCACTATGTGATCTCCTACACATGTTTAACCAGATACCCCCCAACAATAAGACAATGCTCGTACTTAATGACCAGTGGAGGATACCCCTGAGAGTTCATCTTGCCCTATGAGCCACAAAGAGACCGCAATGTTACATCTGTTATTTTTCTACTGGACATGGGCCATTGTACATAAGGGGGTCCAAAGTACTGTCCATGTAGCACACCAATTTTATAAAATGGCAATGGTAGATGAGGTTCCCCATCACAGATCTTACATTTGGGACCAGAAACTTCAAGTCGCGTCTGGTCAACTGAATATTGGTGTCCAATAGATCAATCTATTCTTGCTAATCCTGGTGGTATCTCACCTTTCACCAGGGGCAGATTGACCATAGACCTTGCAGGGAAATTTCCTGGTGGGCCAATGCCAAGGGGTCCGACAAGTGGATGTTTTTGGGAATGTATTTTGTGCTGCTGACAGTATTTTGTGATGGACTGTGGTATTTGGCTCTGTTGAGGTGGTATAATGTGCCACAATATGGTATTGCTGGCCCCACTATCCATCAATTTGGACCCAACTACAAAACGGGGCTACTTTTAGAAATTTTTCAGGGACACTTTAAGTTTCCAGTCTGCCCCTACCTTTCACTCTGCACTCATCTCCACTAAATGTACCTTCATTTTACAGTTTTTACATTCATAGGTAACCCCATGCCTCCATCCATCCGTCCCTGTAAAATGACTGACAGCAGTGACCCCAACGATCAAATAGACAACACTAATAGACTATATAGCCTAATGACTATATGTCGGAGAAGACACCTCAGGGTTCCTCTTGCCTACGGAACCACAACAACAACTACAATGTGACATCCACCTGTCTTTTTCCAACTGGACAGGTTGCCCTTGTATAGGGAGTCGTATGGACCGCCCATGTACCACACCAATTTTCTAAAATGGCATATGGTAGATAAGGTTCCTCATGAAAGATTTAACATCGGGGAGCAGGGACTTCAAGACGTCTCTAGTCAACTGGATATTGGTGTCCAATAGATCAATCTATTCTTGCTATTCCTGGTGGTATCTCGTAATGTCCCCCGGTACGGTCTGCTTGTCACTGTGCACTCATCTCTGCTAAATCCACTGTCATATTACAGTTTTTTAAATTCATAGTCAGCCCAAGTGCCTCCATCCATACGTCCTTGTACAATGACTGACAGCAGTGACCGCAGGTTTCTGATTATTTCCCATGCTTGTAAAATCCATACTCCAGACAAGCTGTCAACCGGCTTCATTACAGCCGCCCTCCCTTCCCTTTGGTTCCGGCTGCGATACAAACCTGCAGTTATATCACGAGCTCTTCTCCTCCATGCCCTATCCAGTGGAACATCCTTCGGGGAAATCTATTCTTTCATTATATTTCCACTCTAAATGTGATTGACAAAAAGGCTTTTTCGGTGGCGCACACAGTTATTTTAACTCGCCTCCCGTTCCCTCTTTCTAATTGTTTTCATTTTTTCCTGCTATTTATAATCTGTCTAATCCTTCTTCTTGTCAGTTATAGGGCCTGGAATTATCCGAGCAATGCCATTTAGCTTTCATACTGTTTCTAGAATAATCACGCTCACTTCGGCTGTCGCATTCGATACTCATATTTTTGCATTAATCGGAACGCTGAGCTCTGAGGCTCGCATCCTCTCCAATGTTCATCTCTTCAAGATGTCCAATAGTTCTCGTCTGATGTGCACTTAATAGCATGTAGACAACATATATCCCACACAAATATATATCTCGTGACAATGATGTATTAGGCAGCAAGTGAACAGTCAAGTCTTGACGTTGATGTGTTGGAAGCTGGAAAAAACGGGCAAGCGTAAAGATCTCAACGACTTTGACAAAAGCCAAATTGTGATGGCTGGATGACTGGGTCAGAGCATCTCCAAAATGGCAGGTCTTGTTGGGTGTTCTTGGCATACGGTGATGAACTGGTGACAAGATTGTGGGTGCCCAGGGCTCATTGATGCACACAAGGAGCGAAGGCTAGTCCACGTGGTCCGGTCCTACAGAAGTGCTACTGTAGAGCAAATTACTCTAATATCAATGTTGGACGACTTCAGAGGAGTTGTTTTGGTGGCTAGAGGGACACCACATAATGTTATGGCTAATCGGTGAATATATTGAATATATATTGCTGTATAAAGCAAATTAAAGAAATCACAGCTCTTCAATGGTTCCAATGAGGTTTATTTACTCTGCAGACTATAGAGCTGACATCTGTATGGACACTCCATCAGCGGAACAGCAAGTATAGCTCTGGGGTATAATACAAGATGGAATTTAGGATCAGTACAGGATAAGTAATAAAATGTATGTACACAGTGACTGCACCAGCAGAACAGTGAGTGCAGCTCTGGAGTATAATACAGGATGTAACTCAGGATCAGTACAGGATAAGTAATGTATGTATACAGTGACTGCACCAGCAGAATAGTGAGTGCAGCTCTGGAGTATAATACAGGATGTAACTCAGGATCAGTACAGGATAAGTAATGTAATGTATGTGCACAGTGACTCCACCAGCAGAATAGTGAGTGCAGCCATGGAGTAGAATACAGGATGTAACTCAGGATCAGTCCAGGATAAGTAATGTAATGTATGTACACAGTGACTCCACCAGCAGAATAGAGAGTGCAGCTCTGGAGTATAATACAGGATGTAACTCAGGATCAGTACATGATACATAATGTAATGTATGTACACAGTGACTTCACCAGCAGAATAGTGAGTGCAGCTCTGGAGTATAATACAGGATGTAACTCAGGATCAGTACAGGATACATAATGTAATGTATGTACACAGTGACTCCACCAGCAAAATGCTCAGTGCAGCTCTGGAGTGTAATACGGGATGTAACTAAGGATCAGTACAGGATAAGTAATGTAATATATGTACATGGTGACTCCACCAGCAAAATAGTGAGTGCAGCTCTGGAGTATAATACAGGATGTAACTGAGAATCAGTACAGGGTCAGTAATGTAACGTATGTACATGTTGACTCCATCAGCAGAATAGTAAGTGCAACTCTGGAGTGTAATACGGGATGTAACTAAGGATCAGAACAGAATAAGTAATGTAATGTATGTACACAGTGACTCTACCAGCAGAATAGTGAGTGCAGCTCTGGAGAACAATACAGGATGTAACTCAGGATCAGTAATATAATGTATGTACACAGTGACTCCACCAGCAGAATACTGAGTGCAGCTCTGGAGTATAATGCATTTTCATGCTCATTAGCTTTATAGTATATGTATTACACCAACAGATTACCTGACAGATTTTCTGACCAATCATCGGTCAGATGGCCGTTTACACACACAGATCTTCTGTTATACACACCAACTATTGGTCTGATTTGAGAGAATTTGGTCAGATAATCTGTTGGTGTAATACAGCCCTTAATAATAATACGATATATGATTACTGGTAATGATGATATAGTTGTTGATTTTTTAACCCTTGCTGACAAAGCAAACAGGACCCCCCATGAGTGCATCGCCTGCAGGCTCCCCTCTGCCTTCCTTCGTAAGAGACATTGCAACATTATATTATATTTTTCAAAGAACTGCAGATGTAGCAGTGCTGAGACAGTTGACATAATCTGTTTTCATAATGTATTATTCAGCATGATGAGGTGTATTATCACATTATACTATCCATGACTGTCCAGATAAACCTAGTGAGCAGATTTACTAACCTGTCTATCATTGAGGCAGTGTAAATGGAGACCGGGCTGTCTTAAAATGTGCCAAAAACATCACAATGGCTCGCGCTGTATGATAAATTAGGTGCGTCATGCTAGACTTGTTAGACACATATGTGTAAATTTACACACCTCTAGTGAGGCAAAAAAGTGTCTCAAACACATAATAAATGTGGCGCATGGTACGCCAGTTTTTTTTTTGTGTGCAAATTGAGCTACAATTCTGGCAGATTTAGCTTAGTAAATCTCATCTTTGCTCTGAGAAGTATAACCAGTACTAGTAAAAAAAAAAAAAAAAGCTAATGTATGAACTTGAATCTTACACAGCGTGCAGTGCCCCAGAGAACCACTGCAAGGGTTAATTATTGTTAAAAGGGTTAATGCCATTCATTCCGTGTGCTGTGTATCCAACATGGCTGAATATCTGCAAGGAAATAGTTCAGTCTGGCAGACTCTTGGTATTGTTGCCAGGGGGATGTGCTGGTCCCGCCCCTGTCTGGTTAGTTTTTGTCTAGTTTAGAGTAGATTCTGGCTCGGGTTATGAGTGAAGCTACAGCTTGTGAGCCTGGCAGAAGCTGAAAGTGGATTCTTCTCGGTTCCTTTGCTCCCTCGCCTCGGCTGCTTCACTCAGGTCGACCTCTGTCGGCATCTGCTGTTAATGAAACTGCAGTCAGTGGGGGAAATTAATCAAAACTGGTGTAAAAGAAAACTGGCTTAGTTGCCCATAACAACCAATCAGATTCCACCTTTCATTTTTCAGAGCTCTTTTGGAAAATGAAAGGTGGAATCTGATTTGTTGCTATGGGCAACTAGAAGCTAGTTTTCCTTTAAAATGTAACCAGTCACGTCAAAATTGGAGAAAAAAAAAACCTCCCAAAAATGTTATTTTTTTTAATTGTAGATTTTTAATGTGTGTCTGCATTAAATCTTGTTGGCGCATAACTCAGGGGACACTATTGCATTTTTAACCCCTTAGTGACATAATTAAGTTTTAGCCTTAAGGACCAATAATATTTTCCCCCCTTTGTGTTCCAGCAGTCATAACTTTAGAATTTTCTTCAAATTTTTATTTTTATTTTGAAGGATTAGTTTTAGGTTTTTTAGGATCCATTTTGGGGTACAAATAGTGTATTAAATAACTTTTATTATTTTATTTTTAGGGGAAAGATAAAAAAACTTGCAATTTTTACATTATTTTGCGGGATTTATTTACAGCGTTCACTGTGTGGTAAAAATAACATAACTTTATGTGGGTCAGATCAATGATGATAATACCACATTTCTATATATTTTTTTCAATTTTTCCTTTCTTCCTGCAGCTGTCAGCTCTACAACTGCTGCTCCTCCTCCTCCAGACTGACAGAGAGAGGGGGGGGGGGGGGCTGCTTTAGCTGCTCATACTAGAACGACAGTAATATGTTCTGTGCATGGGAAGATATCACTGTTAGAAAGCAAGATGCATTGAATACAGATTTGTAACAGTGATATCTCCAGTTTAGCTTGGACTTTAGACCAGTTCCATGCTTCTAGCTGCTACCATTCAGGAGATATCAGCAGCTAAAGCAGCCCCCTCTGCCTTCCACTTTCTGCCTGAGCTCAGCTCGGGCAGAACAGTTAAGTACTTTTCCCACAGCCCGAACTGAGCTTGGGCAGAACAGTTAGGTGGTTGAATCAGTTTTGATAAATCTCCCCAATTGACCGGGCACAGTGGTGACCTGACCCTCTTCATGTCAATTGGTCATGTGACACAAGAGGGTCAGGTCATCGCTATAGCAAGTTATTGGCAGCAGGGGTCTGGAAGCAGATGTTTACAGTGAGGGCATCCAAGCAAAGCAACTTAGGCCGAGGAGAATAAAGAATCCTCAGGATAGGTGATCAGTATCTGATCGATGGGGGTCCGATACCCGGGACCACAACCGATCGGCTGTTTGAGAAATAACTGGTGCCAGCAGTAGCGCTGAGTCCTATTCCAGCTTTCACTAGGCCAATGACTTTCACGTTCATCGGTCACATGACCTAGGTGCAGCTCAGTTCCATTAAATTGAATGTGGCTGAGCTGCAATACCAAGCACAGCCGCTATACAATGTACAGTGCTGTGTTTGGTAGGCAGGAAGAGTGCCACGGTGTTCACCGGACCGTCTGTGCCCCCTTCTGGGGGGGGGGGGTCCAGGGTGTCGCACCCCCACCGATCAAATAATGATCACCTATTCAGAGGACAGGTCATCAGAATAAAACTTCTGGAAAACCCATTTAATTTTTAGTTTTAGAGTTCACATAGCGAATTGCAATGAAAACTGAACAGTGGCTGGAACAATTTGTGCAATTGCATTTGCAATATAGAAGAATCTGACTTTTTAGGGGGTGAATACTTTTGCAAGTCACAATTTATATAGTAAACTATATCCCGTGTATGTTTTCTAATTGTACACCTACCTCTGGAAGACGAGACGGGCAACAGACAGTCGACGTGGGGGCGTTAGCAATAAAAGACGCAGGGCGGATTTGTGTTTACAGATATGTGCTTAACGGCAATGTTCCTCAGCCTCATCCATCACCGTGACTTGAAAGTTTTGGTTTAATGCTGCTATTTTTCCTTTGATGGCCAATGCTAGGGGGACTGGAAATGATGCTTCTGAAATTAGTGCAGGGGCCGTCGCCAAACCTCATCCATCATCCATACACGGCACTGTCCTACCTTATCCCATGGCCAAATATTACACAGAGAAATTCCCAATCACCCCATACCTAATAGGCAGCTCATTGGACGCGGCGAAGAAAGGCCACTCAAGTGACTGTTCCCGAACGCTGGCCTAGCACATCCCATCTGTGCCCCGTCCGTCAGACTCAGCCTATTAAGCAAAGTGCAGATGTACGTGGAGGATTCTGCTACAGCAAGCAGAGCCGTGCAATCTCTGTAAAATGACTCCGTGCCAGTGTCAGAGATTATATTACATATGGTGCGGAGCAAGGTGCTCGCTCCATTTTTTTTAATCATAGTTGAGTAAATGGCTTGACATCTTGGAGCTGTATCAAATATCTCGTCGTCTGTTACTGATTGAATAACAGGCGTTTGAAGGCTCCCTCCTGCCTTTGCCCATATGAAAAATGTGAATATTAAAATTTGCACAGAACTTTATCAGATTTGTCGCAACATGTTTATTTTACCGTAAAAATTGTGGCTCGTAGACAATGGCAGAAAATTGTACGATAGAAACAGATAGAAAACCTATGGCCCCAAGCAATTGCAATACAATTTACAGCATTGGATTGATTTTCTTTGGGTCTAGAGAGACGGCTCTATAGTCCACGCTCTATCTTGAAGAACATGTCCATCTTTAATTGCTTTTGTTCTTTTGCAATCGTTGCAATATTATTTTCAACATTGGACTTGTAGGTTCTTGGGTCTACCAGAGGAGATGGCTCTATAGTCCACCCTATATCTTAAAGAACCCGTTGACCTTTAATTGTTTTTGTAACTTTGCTATGATTGATCAGAGAGGTCATCAAGATCTGTTTGGTTTTTTGAGAGTTTTCCCATGAGAAATAGACCTTACCGGTGAGTGATTGACTCCAATTGTTGTCTTCTGCTGGACCTTTGTTGGTGGGTCTTTGTTGTGTCAGAGCCTGGGCTCTCTGGAGGAGCCTTCATTATACTGATGGACCAGTCCAAACCTTAGTTCATTAACCATCCATTGGATTTGATCTTATGTTTCCATTGGCTATGTAGACTTTAGAAATGCAAATTTACGTTACTGATTCTCCTTGCAGAGGTCCAGCTGGTGTTTAGAGCAGTGATTCTTGGGAAAACATAAGAAAAACTGTTTTCCTCAATAACTTTATTGAGCTAGCTATAGGTGGCCTCCTTGTATTTCAATGATCAACCCTATAAAGAATTTTAAAGGGGTATTCCATTTATAATTATTACTTAACTACTTGATTGGAGATCTACTGATGGTCAGAACTGGAGCTTTGTGTTCCCACATCTAAATGCAGCTCATTATGAACATAGGACAACCACAACCTATAGGTGGCACAAGCAAAAAAATTTCCATCTGGCGGATGAATAATTTTGCATGATTGTGCATGATCTATAGCCAATCTAAGCCAGGTAAAATGGGTGTAAAAATAGGCAGCCCCTCTTAAAGGGGTTTCCCCATTGCAAACACTTGGGGGTCATTTATTCGGACCGGGATTGAGACGTCGGTCTTAACCCCCCTGTGCTGGTGCCAGATGTGCGAAAGTTATGTAGAGGTGCAGGCGTGTGGTGCAGCCGGCTGTGCGACATGATTTAAACTATGCCAGCTCCCTTGCTGACGTAGTTTAAGACCATTTTCCACGCCATAAACTGGCGTAAAAAATGATAAATGAGACGGACCAGCCGTCCGTTCGACTTCCCCACCCACACCAAGCCCTGTTTTTCAGCCACCTTGGAGAAGTGCCGTGATCAGGGAAAAGTCGCAGATTCGGTTGCAAAACCCCTTTGCAACAAAAAATTTGACAAAATTACGCCAAAAAGTGACGTACTACTAATAATCAATGACCCACTTAGCCCTGATTTCCCCTGTTTGAATGAAGTGGGGATCACGCTTGTCATCGGCTATCCCCAGCAGTCCCATAGAGCTGAATGGAGTGGTAGCACACACGCGTGAACACTACTCCATTCAAATGGGGGAACACAGGGCAGACATTCTTGTGATTGATGGGGACCTCAGCCGTGGGATCCCAGCCAATCACAATCAGATATTTACCCCCCACCCTCTTTAACTACTTCCTTAGGCTACATTCACATCTCCATTGCATACTCTAGTGGTCTGTTCTGGCAGAGGAGCAGACTACCAGAGTACACTATATTGGGCATAGCCAAACACTGCCACATTAATTATAATGGGATTGATGGAGATCTGGCTATCATTGGAATCCGATGGAGATCTGGTGGGTTTTCAGCATAAATGCCAGCTTTCTGCTTAAAGGGAGTCTGTTACCAGATTTGGCATTTGCCTAACAGTAGCTGATTCTAATGGTACCTTTGTTTAGTCGTTTTGCAGTTCACTGGAAGCAAAAACAGAGTTTAATCGGTATGTAAATTAGGGCTCGCAAGTGCCCAGGGGCGGCGTTCACATCGTTGGAGCCCAGGTTGTTCATCCTCTTTGGCTCATATCCCCGCCCCAGCTTATGCCTGTGCCCGCCCTTCTCTTGCGTCCTCCATCGCGCGATCCCGCACCTGCACACTCTATTGCAGGGTCGGGGAATGCGCATTGCGATGCCCATTCTAGACATGACTTCACTGGAGATACTGCGCATGCGCCGGCCAATGGGAGGCGGAACAGAGACCCACAGGAGAAGAGGAAAGCCACCCTGCACATGCGCAGTATCTCCAGTGAAGTCATGTCCAGAATGGGCATCGCAATGCGCATGCCCCTACCCTGCAATGGAGCGCGCAGGCATGGGATCGCGCGATGGAGGACGCAAGAGAAGGGTGGGCACAGGCAGAAGCCTTGGGCGGGGATATGAGCCAAAGAGGATGAACAACCTGGGCTCCAACGATGTGAACGCCGCCCCTGGGCACTTGCGAGCCCTAATTTACATAGCGATTAAACTCTGTTTTTGCTTCCAGTGAACTGCGAAGCGACTAAACAAAGATACCTTTAGAATCAGCTACTGTTAGGCAAATGCGCTGTGTACTTAGTCTATAATGGCCAAATGTGGTGACAGACTCCCTTTAAGGCTACTTTCACACTTGCGGTGTGAGGATCCGGCAGGTAGTTCCGTCGCCGTAACTACCCGCCTGATCCATCATAATGCATGACAACTGAAAGCATTTGGAGACTAATCCGTCATGTGTTCCGGAATTTTAGAAGGAGATAATACCGCAGCATGCTAGGGTATTTTCCCCGTCTAAAAAACATTTACATACTGAACTGAAGACATCCTGATGCATACTGAACGGATTTCTCTCCATTCACAATGCATGGGGATAATACTGATCAGTTTTTTTCCGGCACAGAGCCCCGATGACGGAACTCTATGCCGGAAAAGAAAAACGCTAGTGTGAAAGTACCCTAACAAATACCACTGCATGCTGTGGTTCTCCTGCAGAAAGCTGCCATTTGTGCCAGAAAACCACCAGATCCCATTATAGGAAATCGGTATGTCTGGCTGTGCTGGATACGGTGTACTCATGTAGTCTGTTGCTTTGCCGGAAAAGACTACCAGAGCATACAACGGAGATGTTAACATAGCCTTACCAGGTTTTTTGTGGAGACACAAGTTGGATTATGGTACTTCACAGGGGCGTAGCTAAAGGCTTATGGGCCCTAGTGCAAAAGTTTAGCTTGGGCCCCCCTTCCCTCAGTGCTTTGTGTGTCTTCTTATGCGGCACAAGGGTCTTTGGGCCCCCTCAGGCTCCTGGGCCTGGTAGCAAATGCTACCTCTGCACCCTCTATAGCTACGCCCCTGGTACTTCATACATGTACATCACAGCAGTATTCTCCAACCTAGGATTCTCACAAGCTGACAACTTGCTGGGAGTTGTAGTGTCTCGACAGCTAGACACCCTCAGGTTGGAGTCCACTGCATTGCAGAATGAAACAAAGCAAAATCTAAAATAAAACTGAAGCCGTCTTCAAAACTTGATGTTCGGATCTTGCATGATTGACCTTTCCGCTCAGGACACCATTTATATACTACTCAGGCAGTGTGTTTTTCTCCAACTGCCTATAAATGGAGATGACTTTTTATGAACGCGTATATAAAAATACTTTCAGAGACACAAACATAATATCTGTAAAAGTATTAGAAGCTTGATGATAGGGATGTGTTATTTGCAAGGCGCTCTTAGACAATGATCCATTCGGGCTCCGACTCGGCTTCTGAAAAGACTTGATTTTATTCACGTGGTGAATAAAGCAACCTGAGACGTGACGACTGATGGGACAATTTTACAGTTCTCTTGATTCCTTTCAGTGAAGTCCGAGTGTTGTGCAGTTTAGTGGGTATAACCAATTTAGAACAGTCAATGGTCGCCGCTCTGCAATATTATTTCTGAAATCAAATGGACTGCAGTAGGGTTCAATTCCAGACAGAATAACTTTTCTTATGTGTAGTCATAAAAAATGGACAATTTAGGAAAATTGAACTGAGATACCATATACTATTGGAAAGAAACAATTATACCCAGTGTCAGAAGATGGTGCAAGACTTTATACGGTGCCTATCAATAACATTTATCATCACACATCAAGACAAGCTTTCAGACCTCCAGTAGCTGAGAGACTGAAGGACTCTATATTTTAACTTGCAGAAGGATTCCAGACAGACGGCTTGAAATATTTGGAGGTTGCTTAATGTGCTTAGGCATAGGTTGTATTAATTAGTTTTACATTTTTATTGACAATTTACTGTCCTGTTCTTGCTGGAAGTGCAGCGACCCCCTGAGGAGCCATTGAGGAGGATAGGAGGTGCAGTGGCCCTGATGAAGTGTTGTGTCATGGCCGTTGCCCCCTGGGGAATGGTGCAGTGAAATTATAGTACAGAGGTAGGAGGCCCGAGTCTTTTTAACTAAATGCAACATAGAACTGGATATAGATAAAGTAGCAGCAGGCTTTTAGTGCAATTCTTTTCTGGCACAGCAAGGAATCTGGAGGCAGGTTGGGTGGCTGCAGTTAAGCACTGAAGTTGTTCTGGACTTGTAACATTCTGGGTGATGGGTGTCTTAGCCGTAGTCCCTCACCTTGCACCAGTGTCTGTAGATGCCAATTAGAACTGATTACTCTGCTGTTTTTATCCTGAAGGATTTACTTGAGACTTTTTGGTGTAGTTATCTCTCGAGATTAGGTACCAGGAGCAGGAGTGTTGCAGGTTGCTTCCTCTTCTTGGCAGGGAGCAGGTCCAGTCCATTCTTACCAAGAGGGGAAGAACAGCGTGGTTAACTCTGTTCCTGCCAATCTATGCCAACCATTACTCGCTGGGAACTATGGCCATAAGCAAACAGTAAATACATACGGTTATACATAACAATACAATTTGTAGTTCCCCCAGGTCCTATAAGGGGTACTATAAAAGTGTCAACTGCCTATCTCTGCCTTTGGGAGGGCCAGCTTGCTTATCTGCCTGTTTCTAACCCTATACAAACTGCAATGTAACACACGTAGGATCTCTTCTAATTGTCATTGTGCTCCCTGTTTCATACAAAATTTAAGAAATATCAAGGTTGGTTAGACCTAAATCCATGAAGCTCTGCCTGGAGGAAGACCTGCTAGAGGACCTGCAGGTCCTCTATCAGGCCCTTCTTCTGCATTATGGCAAATGCAAATGACAGTATCCTGTGAAGTAGAGTAGGGGGTGGGGGTCTGTCGGTCTGCCTAGCGACCACTATTACTAATATGGTGACCTGTCTATGAGAAATAAAGATGATGAACCTGACAACAAGAGGGATAAGGAGTAAGGCTAGTTTCACACTAGCGGCAGGACGGATCCGACAGGCTGTTCACCCGATGGAACAGCCTGTCGGATCCGTCCTGCCACTAGTGAACGTGTGCCCCCGGACTACCGCTCCTGCCCCACTGACTATAATGGGGGCGGGGCGGAGTTCTAGCGGAAGCACGGCAGCGCACTGCGAGAGGCTGCTGGAATAAATGTCAGACATGTCGTCGTTTTATTCCGGCAGCCGTGCACTGCCGTGCCTCTGCCGGAACTCTGCCCTGCCCCCATTATAGTCAATTATGCTGGAGCGGTAGTCCAGGGGCACACGTTTACTAGCGGCAGGATGGATCTGACAGGCTGTTCCGTCGGGTGTGATGTCATAACGGCCAACCCCCATTATAGAAGCACAGTTGTGATATCACAGCAGAGTAACTTACCGAGAGACCAACACCATCCATGGAGAGCCCTGCGTGTGAACAAAAATATGGGCTCCTTGATTCGCAGCTGCTAATTTACTGACAGAGTAATGGCCATAGATTTCATCATTCATGGGCTCTAAATAGACCTTTAAAGGGCATCTGTCAGCAGTTTTGTCCCTATGACACTGGCTGACCCGTTACATGTGCTCTTGGCAGCTGAAGACATCTGTGTTGGTCCCATGTTCATATGTGCCCACATTGCTGAGAAAAATGATGCTATAATATATGCAAATGAGCCTCTAGGAGCAACGGGGGCGTTGCCGTTACACTTAGAGGCAAATATTGCCACTTTGAGAATTCGCGAAGATTTAGAATATAGGGCTATATATTCGTGAATATTTTTTTTTTACTCTGAACCAATGATCCCTCCCTGCTTCTTGCTTATGGGCCAATGAGAAGGCTGCAATGTCTTTGTCAGAGCTTAGCAACATCCCTAGCAACCAATAGGAAAGTTGCCTCCCCCTTACTATATAAGGACCTCCCCAGCAGCCATTTTCTGCAGTTTATTACAGCTCTGAGAGAGAGAGCAGTGTCATTGCTGTGCTCTGTGCTTTGCTGTGTCATTATATTAGATAGTTAGTTAGTTAGTTAGTTAGTTTATATATATAATACAGATAGTTAGTGGGAGATAGTCAGTGCAGGTTAGATAGTGATATAGTGTAGCTAGGTTCCAGTGCAGGGTGTTAGGTAGTGTGATAGGTTCTGCTGTCCATACATACATGCTACAGGCAAGTTCACAACAATACTTAGTGCACCAAGCACTAATATGTAGTCAGACCTGCTAAAATGGGACGTTGCACGTATTGCGCAAAAATACGAGCATCGTTAATTGCCTATTTGCGCAATCGCGAATATATTGGAGCACTCTATCTGCATAGAAATGTAGCAATACTGACCCACTCCTGTATTGCGCGCGCAATACGCGCATATTACATTGCCGATTTTCGCAATCAAGAAAATAATTACTAATTCGCGAAATTAAGATGAATATTCGCCCAAATATTCGCGAAATATTGCAAATTCGAATATTGCCTCTGCCGCTCATCACTAAATATAATACAGCAAGAGCAAGAAAACATAATTTAGGCAGGTTGCTACTGACCGTTCTAACATCTCCTCTTTCCCCTTCCCAGCTGTGGGATCTCTTTTGCCCTTAGGCCCTCCAGGTTTGGTGGTTTTAACCCCACTCCATGATCATTATACAGGTTCTAATCAAGAATGTCAGTATTAGAAATGAGCGAATTTCATATTAGGAAATTCGTTCACGCTTCGTTTGGTGGTAAAAGCAGAATTGCGTTATGGATTCCGTTACCACGGACCATAACGCAATTCTATGACATAATGCATAACGGAATGCCTTTAGAGGCATTCCGTTAATTATAACGTCGTAATAGAAGTCTATGGCCTACGGATTCGTCTTGTTTCCGCAAGAGAGGACTCCCCTGCATAACGGAAACGGGACGGATCCGTTTTGCAGCCTATAGACTTCTATTACGGCATTCCGTTATTCATTCCGTCATAGAATTGCGTTATGGTCCGTGGTAAAGGAATCCATAACGCAATTCTGCTTTTACCAACAAATGCTCATCTCTAGTCAGTACATAAATTTATTTAAGTTTTTTTACATTACTATTCTTTTTAACATGTTTTCTACCTTCTTTTTGTATAGAGATCTGATGCCGAGGACCGTTGAAGGCCAAATAACCATGGAGAAGACACCAAGTTACTTTGTTACTAACGAGGCTCCGCAAAGGATCCATTCAATGGCCAAAGACACCAAGCTCATTGTGGTGGTGAGGAACCCAGTGACACGTGCCATATCTGATTACACACAGACTCTCTCCAAGAAACCGGAGATTCCAACTTTTGAGGTCCTCGCCTTCAAAAACAGGACCCTGGGACTGATTGATGCCTCCTGGAGTGCACTGCGTATAGGCATCTATGCTCTGCATTTAGAAAGTTGGATGCAGTATTTTCCCCTTTCCCAAATTCTTTTCGTTAGCGGAGAAGATCTCATAAGTAACCCGGCGGAAGAACTGGCCAAAGTTCAAGATTTTTTGGGTCTCCAACGGATTATCACGGATAAGCATTTCTATTTCAATAAGACTAAAGGTTTTCCATGCTTGAAGAAGCCAGAAGACACAGGGGCACCCAGGTGTCTGGGAAAGTCCAAGGGTCGAACTCATCCAAAAATTGACCCCGATGTGATCCAACGTCTGAGGAAGTTTTACAAACCATTTAATGCTATGTTCTATCAAATGACAGGTCAAGATTTTCAATGGGAAAAGGAAGAACTGGAAAGTTAAAATGGACTTGTGGGTTGGATGTGTACCCTGAAATAAGATAGAATTGTCTATGGAAAGAATTATCAATGTACAGAGAATATTTAACATTTTGCCAACAAAAGCAAGAAAACTAAAAAAAAAAAAAGTTGAAAATATTAGAAAATTATTGATATAAAAATAAAGTGCTACTGTGGTACAAAAGGTAACTCCACAAAATATGTATATAAGCAGAGGGGTATTGAGAGTTAGGACTCATGTACATGGTGAAGTCATGTCCTATATCAACACATGGAGTCCTCATGGTTCACTGCTATTTGTGGAGGTGTCAGCGCTCCATGTGACGCCATAGGGCACCATATTATGGAGGTATTCCATTCTTCGTATAGAAGCATTTCTTCTAAGGGTTAAAGCTAGCCATACACATTAATGTTGGTCAAACCCATCACTTTCAGCAGTACCAGAGACCATTTATGATGGCAGATGTTTGGAGGTGCGGGTCCCACTTCTGGGACTTGCTTCTACCTCCAGAACAAGGCACCTGAATTGAACAGAAAGAAACCAACCACGTGTGGCTATCGTACGTTTCACATCACCGGCTCGGATATTTCCGGCAGTCCCATAAGAACGGTGGCCTTGCTTGCACGTTGTGCTTTACATCTAATGGGACTCCTGAAAACAGCCACTTAACTATTTTTGGAAGTCCCATAGAGATGAACGGAAAGCACGCCAAGCATGTGCGGTATGTTCTACTTCACTTTGGGGGCCCTGTTCTGGAGATAGGATCGGGTTCCTGACCTAGCATATCCTAGTGATATGCCATCAATGTCTGAGATAAGCTAACTCTTAACATTACTGAAAGAAGGCATCAGATGGACGCTGCCACCCAAAGGAGCAATTGATTTGTCGGATTGTTTAGGAATCCAAGAGGACAAACCTTAGGCTCCTTTCACACGGGCGTGATTTCCTCGCGGGTGCAATGTGTGAGGTGAACGCATTGCACCCGCACTGAATCCTAACCCATTCATTTCTATGGGGTTATGCACATGAGCGGTGATTTTTACGCATCATATCTGCGTTGCGTGAAAATCGCAGCGTGCTCTATTTTGTACGTTTTTCACGCAACGCAGGCCCCATAGAAATGAATGGGGCTGCGGGAAAATCGCGAGCATGTGCGGATGCAGTGCAATTTTCCTGCAAGGTTGCTAAGAGACTGGACCCGATCTTTATTATTTTCCCTTATAACATGGTTATAAGGGAAAATAATAGCATTCTCAATACAGAATGCTTAGTAAAATGTGGATGGAGGGGTTAAAAATAAAAAAATTAACTCACCTTATCCACTTGATCGCGTAGTTGCGATCTTTTCTTCAAGCATTAGCTGTCATCTAAAGGACCTGTGGTGACGTCACATCACATGGTCCAATCACATGGTCCATCACCATGGTGATGGACAATGTGATTGGACCATGTGACTGATGAGCTCAATGACGTCATCACAGGTCCTTTAGCCGGCAGCTAATGAATGCGAAAGAGATCGCAACAACTAGTAAATTTTTTATTTTTAACCCCTTCATCCACATTTTACTAAGCATTCTGTAGTGAGAATGCTATTATTTTCTCTTATAACCATGTTATAAGGGAAAATAATAAAATCTACAGAATACTCAACTCAACAGTGATGAAGTCCGTGTTCGGGTCTGGGTACCAAACATGCCGATTTTTCCCAAGCGAGTGCAAAACACATTAAAAAGCTTTGCACTCGCACCGAAAAATCGCGCATTCTCCTGCAACGCACCCGCCTTTTATCCGGGCGTCAAACGTGACGCCCGTATGAAAGAGGCCTTAGTGAGATATACAAAGGTAGACTGGGGTCAATAGATTTCTATGTTTGTAATATTACGTCTCTGTGCAACCATGTACATGCACCATAATATGGCTGTGTGGATGAGTCCTTACCTGTATGTGGAGATGAAACCTGCAAGTATCAAATCTAGGCTGTAAAATATAGCAAAAGATCAAATGCTTTCTTACACTTAACGGGATTGTCCCACCTCAGACAATGGGGGCATATCACTAGGTAGTGACGAGCTGGAGATGCCATATTCGATTTTGCGATATTTCGCTAATATTCGATTGAATATTCGTCATATATTAGTAGAAATCGAATATTCGTCATTATTCTATTTTTTACGATTAATATGCGATTTAATTATTCGCCTATTGCGAATTGAACTTTGAACGGGGTATAAAGTCAACTTTCCTATTAGTTGGCTATCTAGAATTAACAAATAGAACGAATATAGCGCTATATTATCTATATTGGTTAATTCTAGCAAGCCAACCAATAGGAAACTTGACTGTACCCAGCTCTAAGTTGGATGCGCAATGCAAAAATATTACTTTACCTATTTTTTTCAATAAATAGAATACTGACTCATTATTCTATTTATTGCCAAAAATAGGCAATAAGTAATATTTTCGCATTGCGCATCCAACTTAGAGCTGGGTACAGTCAACTTTCCGATTGGCTTGCTAGAATTAACCAATATAGAGAATATAGAGCTATATTCGTATTCGTCATATTCGTTAATTCTACCCAGCCAAACAATAGTAAAGTAAGTTGATATACCCCGCTCTAAGTTAGATGCGCAATGCGACTAATATTACTTAATATTCTCACATTGCGCATCCAACTTAGAGATGTGTATAGGCAAGTTTACTTGGCTTGCTAGAATTGGCGAAGATAACGAATACGAATATAGCGCTATGTTCTCTATCTTCGTTAATTCTAGCAAGCCAACCAATAGGAAAGTTATAGCCCATTGAAAGTTTCATTCCCAGTACGCGAATATTTGTAATATTTGCATACTGCGAATGAAACTTTGAACTGGCTATAACTTTCCTATTGGTTGGCTTGCTAGAATTAACAAAGATAGAGATCATAGCGCTATATTCTCTATCTTCGTTAACGGTATCTTATTCTTGGGTTCAGATTGGAAAAAAAAAACTAAAAAAATAATAATATTCGCTTTTACAAATATATAGCACTATATTCTAAATATTTACGAATTAGCGAAGTGCCTATATTCAAAAAAAAATTCGCTATTCGAATATTCCCGCTCAACACTATTCGCTAGGATATGCCTCCATTGTGTTATAGGTGCATACACTGAGAACGGAGCCCTGCAAAGTGGTAGCCACCACCAAGTGCTCTCCCCATAGAAGTGAATGGGAGCACACCGCGCATGACCAGCCACCGCTCCCTTTTACTTCTATGGGCCCGACGAAATTGCCGAGCCAGTGCTTGGCTATTTTTGGAGGCCCCATAGAAAATTAATGGAGGGTGGTAGCGCATGCGTAGTGAGCCCTCCACCACTCTGTTCTCGATATAGGTACAGGTCCCAGCAGTGGGACCCGCACCTATCAGACAATGGGGGCATATCCTAGTGATATGCCCCAATTGTCTGAAATGAAACAACCCCTTTAAGGAACGTGCACTACATCAATCGAACACCATGCAATTTGTCGCTCTATGAGTTGCCGCACACTTAGGGTGCGGCCACACGGTCAGGTTTCTGCATGCAATTTTGGAAGCCAAAACCAGAAGTGAACTCAAAAAGGAGAAGTTGTATCTGTCCTTTATACTTTCTCTCCTTTTATCATCCACTCCTGATTTTGGCTTCCGAAACCGCATGCAGAAACCTGACCATGTGGCTGTACCCTTATGAAGCAGGCTGATGCCACCTCATTCAGGTGTCGCTTCGAAGACACCTAAATACCAGACAAATGGCATGAACCCTGGCAGAGCAAGTATATCTGTCACTGTATATTTTGTCAAATGAAATATATGAGAAAGTCCTCTCAACTATTTTTGTTACTTTTTTGGTTCTAGGCAAAGAAAAATAAAGTTGTTGCCAAAAAAGTACCATCCAGCAGAGACAATGAGGAAGCGCAGATATTATTGTATATTTTATTTTCATCACTATGTATCAAGATTTATTGCAAAAAAAAAAACTTACTGTGCCGTTTGTGCAATATATTATTAAAAAACACCAAAAAAGGAAGAGGATATTCATTTCTTGCAACTCAGGAAGAGAACGGAGATTCAAAGAGATAATACTGGAATAGTGTGTGCATCTGTCCATAGTGTGTAGTATTGCCGCTCAGGCCCATTCACTTCTGTACGACTGAGCTTTAATGCCGGATGCAACCTTTGGACAGATGAGGCGCTGTTTTTGGAAGAAAGCCAGACATGCAATTCCTGAATGTGATAGCAGAAGCTGATAGTGGTTCATCACTTTTATAAGCTCCAGATGCTCACTCGTTCTGCATGATGCGTGCGCTATGTCCGCTAGCAAAGGGGAGCAGAATTTCAGCCGTTTGGCATTTCCCCCGGTTCACAGCATGGCTCATGATTTTGCTTATTCTTCACTAAATGTGAATCAGAAACATGGAAAATTAAGTTTTCAATGAAACCCAGAGGTTTTAGCGATTCGGCAGGACACAAATTGGGCAAAAAATTTCCTCATCTTTACAAACAAACTTCTTAAAAATGTTGCCTATGAAATACCAATGCTGGAACATCTTTTAGAACTCTATGTTGTGCTGTTCCTCTTTTAATCATCCTAGAAATGTATTTCTGACTTTTTATATAACTATACATTATGCTTTCCCTCTTATTCTTCCTAGAAATGTATGAATAAATTGACAACTAGATGATAACATTTCCCTTGCCAAATGGCTATGTCCCTACACTGTCAGCTCTGATCGGACAGTGTCAGACTGGGCAGGGACACACTTTCAGCTGGTAACAACCAGTTGTCAATTTATTCCGGTTGTAACATAGTAACATAGTATATAAGACCGAAAAAAGACATCTGTCCATCCAGTTCGGCCTGTTTCCTACAAGTTGATCCAGAGGAAGACAAAAAAAAACTGTGAGGCAGAAGCCAATTTTCCCCACTTAAGGGAATAAAATTCCTTCCCGACTCCAATCAGGCAATCAGAATAACTCCCTGGATCAACGACCCCTCTCTAGTAGCTATAGCCTGTAATATTATTACACTCCAGAAATACATCCAGGCCCCTCTTAAATTCCTTTATTGTACTCACCATCACCTTCTCAGGCAGAGAGCTCCATAGTCTCACTGCTCTTACCGTAAAGAATCCTCTTCTATGTTTGTGCAGAAACCTTCTTTCCTCCAGACGCAGAGGATGTCCCCTCGTCACAGTCACAGTCCTGGGGATAAATAGACGATAGGAGAGATCTCTGTACTGACTCCTGATATATTTATACATAGTTATTAGATCTCCCCTCAGTCGTCTCTTTTCTAAAGTGAATAACCCTAATTTTTATAACCTTTCAGGGTATTGTAGTTGCCCCATTCCAGTTATTCCTTTAGTTGCCCTCCTCTGAACCCTCTCCAGCTCTGCCATGTCTGCCTTGTTCACAGGAGCCCAGAACTGTACACAGTCCTCCATGTGTGGTCTGACTAGTGATTTGTAAAGTGGTAGGACTATGTTCTCATCACAGGCATCTATGCCCCTTTTGATGCAACCCGTTATCTTATTGGCCTTGGTAGCAGCTGCCTGACACTGGTTTCTACAGCTTAGTTTTCTGTTTATTAAAATTCCTAGATCCTTTTCCAGGTCAGTGTTACCGAGTGTTTTACCATTTAGTATGTACGGGTGACTTGCATTATTCCTTCCCATGTGAAAATATGTGCTCAAAAGCTGTGCTCTAAATCCTTATGGTTTTCAAACCCACTGCTTGCTGTCTGTATATAGAAATATTCTATATTTACACCAGTGGCAGAGAACCCACCCTGATCAAAACCCAATGACACAAGTGTACAGCTTGTAACAAAAGAGAGTCCTGATCCACTTAAAGGGGTATACTCATTTCAAACATTAATGGCGTATTGCTAAGATTGCTAAGTCGGATATCTCCTACCTCCAGATTGAGCCACCAAAGTGAAGGGCCCTCCATTTATCACTATGGGAATTCTGAAAATACCGGATCAAGCATGCTCATGTATTTTTGGAAGTGCCATAGCAGTAATTGGAGAGTGTTTGCGTGGATTTCCTTCGGGTTCTCCAGTTCCCTCCCACACTCTAAGACATACTGATTGTGAGCCCGAATGAGGACAGCATGATGCAAAATGTCTGTAAAGCGCTGCGGAATATAGTAGCACTATAGAGAGTGCTTAAAATAAACTCTTAGTGGTGGGACCTGCACCTGTCTGACATGGGTGGCCTATCCTAGGGATATAATATCAATGTCTGAGATGGGCCAACCCCATTAAAGGAATTGTATGAGTCCTAGAAACAGTGCCACCAGTGTCCATGGGCTGTGTCTGGTATTGCAGTATTTAAGTCAATGGAACTTGGCTGCAATACGTTACACAACCCATGGATAACAGATTGCAGCCATCTTTTTCCAATGAGACCTTCACTCAATGTATGCGAGCAACGTATGACCTGGACAAGCATTCAGCCTCTAAATTGAAACAAGATCTCTGCTATTTACTGACGGCAAGCAAAAAATCTTGAAAATGATGAAAAAACGATAACACAAAGTATAACAGAGCATTTCAGGACCCTCTATACTGATAATTTCTCATGAGCACATCCACCATTGGGCCTCTCCATCCCATGTCTGGTGAAAAATGGCATCCATTGCCTACTCCTGCAATGCTGTTTTTTTTCCTGACTACACCTCCCATCGTGTTTTGCCGGCCAGGAAGGCTCAGATATATATTTTTTTTTTCCGACGAATCGAACATGATATTTTTAGTTTAATTCTTTTGCCGTCACAATATATTACAACAAACTGCTTGATCATTAATTGCGGTGCCTTGCAGTGGTAAATCAGCGAAAGCCAAAGGCACATCTCCTCCCTGTGTGGTGGAGATCGCGAGATAGCTGGTGACAAGTTAATTAATTTGTCAAACTCAAATAGTGTGCTGGAATTATGCCTCTTCATATTACGGAGCAAGAAATTGCCATTGTGCTATAGTAATTAAATGGAAAAGTTCCAGCATCAGCTTATGTGCTCTCTGTCTCCGCAGAGACCATCTCTGATGGAGGATATCCTGAAGTATTCTGCCTTCACTGTAGCTCAGCTGTATTTGTACCGATACAGGCAAAATATGGTTTTCTTTAAAGTCTTAAAAGCCTCAAAATCTCAATATTTCAGAATTCCCTCTAGAGGCGCTATCACGGAAGTAGCCATCTTTGCTCGCCAATGGATGGCCATCAGAAATTTTCTTAGACTTGGGTTAAAAGGACACCTGTCACCTGGTTTGACCATTATGCAGCCAAGATCAAAGTTGGACTGGCCCACCAGAGGAACATCCAGTGGCCCCAGGCAGCGTCGGACTGAAGTCCCTTGGCCCCACCAGAGGAAATGATTCTGAGGGCCCACCTTTTGTGTATATCTGACCTTAAGGGTCCTGTTTTATTAAGGGTCCATTATTGTCAGATCTTAGGCCAACCGGGGATCCTCTGGTACCCCGGGTGGGCCAGTCTGATCCTGGGCCCAGGCTTTAGCATAATGGTCTCCAATAGGTCCAGGAGAATAAACCACATTTGGAGCTGCTTTTGGAGCCACTCACTTGCTACTAGGTTCTATTTCTTTGATTTTAAAACCTGTTAAACTTGATGGATGATCTAGAGTTGAGTCTGAAAAATAATTTCCTTTGGTGGGCCCCAAGAACCCAAGTCAGACACTGGCTGACCTTAAGGTTCTCAGACCTTTCCATAGCAAACCAATTTCTTTCCTCTAAAAGAATATTAAATTAAAACTGAATTTACTGAGGAAAGTGCCCAAGACTGTTCTCCTGCGACATCAGGCATATGTGCACTGTAGCCATGAAGCTGAGGTCAGTAGACCTGGCTCACTGTGCATCCCTTGGTTGAACTTGATGAACATATGTGTTTTTGCAGCCATGTGACATGTAAATATGTGCATGCAGAGTATGTACCTTAGGCACATGTGCAGTGAACCTTATTGTGTAGTGTCTACAGCTTCATCGGTTCAGTGTGTATGAGTCCATAGGATCAGAGTCCCAGGCTTTTCTTCTGTTAGGTTATCATTTACTAGTCTTTAATGGGTTTGCTATGGGCAGGTTTGAGATCTTATACCTCATCTGCATAACTGTATGCTGTTGGTTCAGAGGCCCCCATCCAGGTGACAAGTTTGCTTTGAAGGAAATTTCCCATTGCACAGGAATGGTGATAAATGTATGATCACTGGGGGGCAAACTGCTGGGACCAATATGGACTCTGAGTCTCCTTTGTGAATACTAGTGCTTGAACATCTGCGACCACTGCTCCGTTCATTGTACTTGGCTATCTTTATCAGTCTAATAAACATTAAATGAAGCAGCAGTCACACATGTGCACAACACTACTATTCACGCAGGGAATATTGGGACCTCCATTCTCATGAGCAGTGGGTGGACTATCAGAGATCTGGGAAGGGTGTCTTAACATTGTCCCTCACAGCAGCGAAGTTTTAATGGCTGTAGTAGCAAGTTACCTTGCTGACTTCTGTTCTTGGCCATGCAGATTCTGATTTTTCTTATCGTTCTCTCTTTCTGTAGAATTTGCAAAGAACTGTTAGTCTCTGAAGCTTTCTGGGCCTATGGAGAAGGAGCATAAGGCAACAGCTTCCTCCCTCTCTGAGTTCCATGGCTGTTTTCCAAACAAAATTAAAAAAAAAATAACAAAAAAAATATAAAAGCCACACACCTAAGTGTAGTATTTCAACTCCATTGAAGAAGTTTTCCAGGAGTACAATATTGATGACCAAGCCTCAGGATCAGTGCATTCACTTGAGTGTGACCGAGCTGCGCCTAGGCCATGTGACCAATGAACGTGACATCAATGATCAAAAAAGCGGATGCAGCACTCAACAAAGTGCAGCGGCCTGTTCGAAGAGCTGATTGGTAAAGGTGCTGAGAGTCGGGCCCCCACTGATCTGATATTGCACCTAGACCTTATAGGTATGCAATATGGACCGCAGTATGATGTCGCTAGGAGGTGCTGTATTCACCATGAGGCAGCATGGACCCACAAAGGTTATGCTCCCCCTAATACAGGTTCATACAACACAAATCCTCAGTACGGTAATTTTCCTGACCCCTGATAGTGGAAAAATAACACCAATGTTGCAGTAGGGTTGTAAACTAGAAGCATCTGAAGGTACAGAGCTGTTTGAAATATTGATGTGGACAAAACCATTGTCGTCCCGCCAGCCCAGGGCGGTATTGATTACAGCTGCTTCAAATTTGTCTTTTTATTTCCAGCTGTCCGTGTGCCACCCTGCTTACAGAAAGCAAAAAGCAGCGCCGGCTTCCACATAAGACACTTTTATTTATTGAGGAGGAAGAAAATAAATTCCAGAATAAAGAAAAGTTATATGCAGACTCTGGATGTGCCTATTGATTTTCAGAGCCTTCCATCCACGGTGGTTTCTTCTCGCATGGCGGGAGCATGTTGAGAGGAGCTGATTATTTGTAGTAATGACTAGGAATTTAACGTGCCGCTATCGGGGTGGTAGAGAGCGGAGTGACTGCAGATTTAAAGAGATGCCACAGGCAAAGATCAGAATCTTCAAGAACAGTAGTGAAAGCCTGGCATCTCCGGGCTGAGCTGCGGACTGCAGGGGATGGAGCCGGCCAATCTTGTTAATGAGCTTCGTTCTCTGCGTGCAGTATATCTGAGAGGTGGTCACTCAACTCAGAGAGAAAAATAGATGGCAGTGTGTATGTGAAATTCTAGGTGAGACATCATTAAAGGGGCTTTACAGTACTTTAATACTGATGGCCTATCTTCAGTAGTGTTGGGCGCGAATATTCGAATCGCGAATATTAATCGCGAATATCGGCACTTGGAGAATTCGTGAATATTTAGAATATAGTGATATATATTCGTATTTTGGAATATTTTAGATTTTTTGAACCAATGATCCCTCTCTGCTTCTTCTTGTGGGCCAATGAGAAGGCTGCAATGACTTTGTCTGCGCTTAGCAACATCCCGAGCAACCAATAGGAAAGTTGCCTCCCCCTTACTATATAAGAACCTCCCCAGCAGCCATTTTGCTGTTTTTTAAAGTTCTGAGAGAGACGGCAGTGTCATTGCTGTGCTCTGTGCTTTCCACTCATTACATTAGATAGTTAGATAGCTTATACATATAATACAGATAGTTAGTTAGTTAGTTAGTTAGTTAGCTTATATATATATATAATACAGATAGTTAGCGGGAGATAGTTAGTGTAGGTTAGATAGTGATATAGTGTAGCCGATAGGTTCCAGTGCAGGGTGTTAGGTAGTGTGATAGGTTCTGCTGTCCATACATACACGCTACAGACATAGAGCTGTGATGTCACAAGTTCACAACAATGCACAATAATGCACCAATCAGTAATATGTAGTCAGACCTGCTAAAATGTGAAGTTGCACGTATTGCGCCAAAATGTTTGCATCATTAGTGCCGATTAGCGCAATCGCGAATATATCGGAGCACTCTATCTGCATGTAAAGCAATTGTAGTGTTCTGCCGTGCAAACCATTTTCTCCAGTCTCAGGAAACTTCTAGCAGCTTGGAAAATGTAGTAAAAGTGACCCACGCCTGTATTGCGCGTGCAATATTCGCATATTACATTGCCGATTTTTGCAATCAAGAAAATAATCGTGAATTCACATATAACGAATATTCTACAAATATCGCAAATTTGAATATTGCCCCTGCCACTCATCGCTAATCTTCAGGTTCTCTGATCGGTGGTGGTACGACACCCCCACTGATCAGATGTTCTGCAGTAGCTCTTGAAGTTGGTGCTGGAATGACAACTCTGTTCATTTCTGTAGTAGGCACACTGCTGCCTTCAAAGAGAATAGAAGCTTGACAGCCAACTTCTAGGCTAGTGCTACTGCAGCTACTGCAGAACATCTGATTTTTAGGGGTCCTTGGTGTCGGACCCCCACCAATCAGATATAATGCTGAGGATAGGCCGCTAATATTATTAGTAATATTATTTATGTGGGACAATAAGCTAAAAATAACAGGGTTTTCAGAGGACGGTGGTCCATATTATGGTAGAAATTCAGTAGCCATGAGTGACATATCATCCATAATGGTGTCTCTACACCTGTGTTGGCTAACCTCCGGCACCCCAGCTGTGGTAAAACTACAACTTCCAAGATGTACACTTGCTTGGCTGTTCTTAGAACTCCATAAAAATGAATGGAGCACGCTGGGAGTCGTATTTTCCCCACAGCTGGAGTGCCGGAGGTTAGCCATCCCTGACCTAGGTCAAATGACCTCAGCAGCTAAATGCACTTGCACTAAGCATGATGACTAGGTCAGAGTGAATGGCACTTCACCTAAAGCTGAAAACTTTGGGTGGTTTGACGCACCCTTTTTATGAGACCATGCCCCCTGAAGCCTCATTCACATGTCAGTGTTTTGGTCAGTGATTTTGAGCCAAAACCAGGATTGGAGCCTCCAGAGATATAAGGTATAAGGGAAAGATTTGCACCTGTTCTGTGTTTAGAGCCGCACCTGGTTTTGGCTCAAAATCCCTGATTGAAATTACTGACCGAACACTGACGTGTGAACACCATACCTCCTCAAAGAACAAAGAAACTTGTTTCCAGTGGGGCTGGAAGCAACATTCTGTGGCCACATACCATTAGAGTTCATGGAGAGCTTCTTACCAGGAGAAAGTAAGACTTCATGCTGTGCCTGCACGGTTTGCCAGCTTTCCTAATTTTCAATTCTAAACATTTTGCCTATAAAAATGATATGGAAAAAAAATACCTTTTGCAAAAATCATGTTGCTAGCTCAACAAACAAACTGTGACTGGTCATGAAGGCCCAAAACACAACATCATCATTCTGAGGTAGGTAAAAAATTTGCTTACCTACGGCCACCACTAGAGGGAGCTTTTGACATTGCGGAGCTGAATGAATCTGTCTTTAGGGTTCTCCCTGTAGTGGTGACATGGTATTGCATAGTCAGATTGGTCATCTCACACCACTTATCTCAGGATATGTTGAACCAAGAGGAAAGGTACACATCTCTAACTCCATTTTGGCCTTTTCTTATTTCCAACTGTTCCTTCACATCACTTAAAATTCTTGCATTTTTTTTTTTCTTCCTCGGCTTAATCATTCTTACAAAAATATGTGAGTTATTCAACTTGCCCTTCCTATAATTGTCCCGTACGTCTGCACAGGGTCATAGAAATCAGTCTCCTCTCATACCCATAATGCTCTGCACAGGTTCTCGCCAAAGGACAATGATGAATCCAGGCCAGGGGAATAAATGCCGCCTGCTAATAGAAGCTAATAAGTCTGTGATTGATGTCTGAACTTATTCAAAAGTCATTTCTGGCAAATAATTAAGCAATTTTATAGTTCACTACTTCTTAATTTGCTGATAAAAAGAGGTTCCCCCTGCTGTGTCTGCGAATCAGGTGGTTACTGGGAGAAACGCTGCACCGTGGATTTCTCCTCCTTTGCGTGCCCTCCATTATGTGACTGGGGACACACAGCTCAGCTGTACACCGTCCATGAAATGATTTTTATGCTGTCTGTACTGGTACTTCACAGGAAACCATCAGGAAAATGTCTTAAAGGGGTTATGCCATGACTGATGTAAAAATTAAAATCATATAACACATAACAATCTCTTCCTTACAAAGCTAGAACCAGCCCTGCACCTCACATGGATCCAGAGATCTCCCCATTCATTGCTCCAGTTGCTGTGCTAATTTCTTTTTTCTTTTTGCAAACTTGCAGCTCAGGGGGTGTGTTCGTTTTTGTTAGGAGGTGTGTACTTTCTGCTGCAGCTCTCTGTCTATCACAGCTCAAGGAGTATGTTTTTTCTTAGAGGGGTGTTCCCATTCTACTGCAGCTCTCTTTCTTTGTAAGGGCTCATGCACACGAACGTATTTGTTTTCCGTGTTCATTCCAGTTTTTTTTTTTTTTTTTTTGCTGCCCGTATACGGAACCATTTACTTCAATGGGTCCGCAAAAAACGGAAATGACTCCATGTGCATTCAGTGTCCGTACAGATGTTGCAGGGGTAGCACTCAAACCCTTAACTCAACTTTCATTATCTCATCGCGTCATCTTGAAACAAAAGCCATTGAAAAGCAATTTCCTAACGCGTTTAGTTAACTTTAGTTTAGTTAACACATCTCATAGAGTCATAAAGCATGAGTATTAACCCTACCACATCCGTATGTCTGTTCCCCAAAAAAGATAGAACATGTTCTATTCTTGTCCAATTTGCAGACAAAGGGTAGACATTGTTACAATGAATCTGCAAAAAAAAAACATATGCAATACGAATGTAACACACGGATCATCCGTATTTTTTGTGCGTGTTTTGTGGACTGCAACGTACATACAGTCGTGTGCATGAGCCCTTACTGCCACAGCTTCTAACAGTAGATACGGCTGGAGGCAGTTGAAGGATGGAACTGAGCGTGTGCGACCACCCCAGGAGGAGATCAGATAAATAAGGAAAAGAACAGCAGGTGGCGCTATACAGATACATTTCATTGAATTGTGAAGTGGCTAATCTATACTAAATGGTTCATTGCATGCAATTGGAAAAGTCTAGAGGCTGATTTGAAAATATGTTGAATATTTTTAATGGGAAAACCCCTTTAAATTCAGTCCTGTTTAAATAAATGACTATTGTCATGGTTATTATAAATATTATTATGAATAATACAAACAACAATAATAACAATATAATAGGGAAAATAAAATAATAGAATAAAGATCCAAATCAATATTTTTCAGACTGCTACATCGCCAAAATAATGTAGACACCCCTCGAATTATAGACAATACAAACTGTAGAATAGGTGGTAGTATTAGGAAAATACTGTCACAAGGGCCACACACAGAATTACTTTATTTCTACATGTTTCTGGTAACATGTACTCTTTTTTATGAGTAGGTGCATGTTACCCATAAGCAGTTTTGTGCCATATTTTATATGAAGAAATTTATAAACTTTTAAAGGGGTTTTCTAAGATTTTTTTAACTGAATGGGGCTGAGCGCAATACAAAGCACAGCCACTATGTAATATACGGCGCTGTGCTTGGTAAGCTGAGAGAAGGCCGTGGCACTACTGCAAGCACTGTTACCTTCTGAAATAGCTGATTGGCGGGAGTCCCGTGTGTCGGACTCCCACCCAATCTGACACTGACAAACTATGCAGAGGAAAGCCCCTTTAATAACAGTCAAGTAAGTGGAATCCAGGCTCATCAGTCCTGGAGATTTCTATGCATTGTTGGAGAAATCTCCTCTATCAGTGATGAAGTCGGGTGAGATGTAGTTCTCTTTTGTGGATGAGGGATGGCCACAGTTTTATTATTACTAACCAAGAAATGATTAACAAAACAAATGTATGTTATCGAAAACCTTTTCATGTGTCCTTCCTAACTGTCTTCATGGCTCGCCATATCCTCAGATGAGTAAAGCAAAATGAACAGCTTTGAAAAACAAAACAATTTTGTGATACTCTGTTGGGAGTAGTTTACGCCATAGGTGTCTATATGTGGCCATCCAGTGGGTAGAATGTAAACTGCAGCATGTTGGGGGGGTTTGTTACATGTGAAGATAATATACTGAATAGGGATCAGCGAATCCACTTAAGATTAAACAAAAAAGTCTTTACTCGAAGTCTCGTGAGAAGCAATACCTTCTGCTCATCGGAGCCAATACATTCTAATACTGTACGGAGCTCCTGCAGAGTATTGGAACGAAGTTTTATGCGAATCGACTTCGGATGTTTCACCCGAAGTCAATTCGCTCATTCCTAATACTGAATTTTTATCATGAGAAGCTGGAGTCCTTAACGAAATTCATGAAAAATTAAGGCTGGGCATATTTGAATATATGGCACCAGTTAAGCAGCAGCACGTTGACACCTGGTGGCTCATGGACAGAGGGCACTGCCAAAGGAGATTACCTTTCGAGTAAATCCATTTGTCAGATTCCTACTATTCTACAGTTTCCTCCCGACCGTGTGTACGTGCTGTTATAATGGAAGCATCTAAGAGGGTCAATCAGCCAGCTGTGAAGTGGTAGACAATACCCACTTATGGCACCAGACCATGGAGTCCAAATTTTCTTTGTGAATAAAAAATAATAATAATAATAATAATTTCAGCAGGACTATAATATAGGATAATGGCATTTCCATTAGGTTAGAGCTCAACCATAAGGTTTGGTCATGGAAGATTTATGGCTTACCTCTACTACCTCTACTATCATGATTAGAGATGAGCGAATTTAGCAAAAATTTGATTCGGCTGGTTCGCAGAATTTTTCTGAAAAATTTGCTTTGTTACGAATTTATTTGCGGCGAATCGCGTAAAAAAATGGCTATTACCAGGCTGCAAAGAGGTTTTATAGGGGTTTAGAACACTGTGGCTTGCAGTAACACGTATAGGGAGTCTGCTGTGGTAGTAAAATAATTCTGTGAGTCAGTATGACATGCAGATGACAGGGGTCGCTCTTAGAATCACTGCACACTTCACTTATTTGGGCAGTCACGGGGCCAAAACCGACCAAATAACTCAAGTATCAACTCAGCCTTACAGGTCGATGTTAGTGTCAAGAAGAAGCAGAGTTCTTTTACACCCTCGTCAGCTGATTCCACATAGATGTGTACAGAATCTGTTCTATTAAACGCTTATACAAGTAGAGCCCCCCTGACAGAGTGGAGAGGGTGTCAGCAGTAAGTTTGTGTTGAAATCACTGATTAATTTGCCCTTCCTCTGATCCATCAGAATAATAACCCACTAAAAATAGATCCTGTCTGTGGAGCATCAGCCTTCACTCGGTCTGCATTTGCTCAATAATCCATCATTACTGCTAATGCCAAAAAAAAACAGGATAGGATCCAAAACAGAGATGACACTTGAATGGAATATTTGCATGTCTTATGTGTTTTGTACCCATTCCTACTTTTGGCTATCAAATCATAAGCCAATTCTGATGCCTTACAGGCCTTACAGCTGCTACACAGACAGGATCCGTTGTGCGTCTCATTGTTCCTTGCTTCTGACAGATCAGAAGAAAGGTCAAATAAATGATGATGTCAGCCAGACCGAAAGCCAAAATAGTGGATCAGTCATGAAGTGGGGAGGGTGGGAACAGCATGAGAAGTCCACAGAATGGACCTATGACATAATGGTGCGGTGGAAGCAGCATGAAGATACCACAGAGTGGCCCAATGACATAGTCTGGAGGTTGAAGCAGAATCAGGAGACCACAGAGTGGCACAATGAGAGAGTGTAGAGGTGGCAGCAGCATGAGTAGGCCACAGAGTATCAAAATGACAGAGTGTGGAGGTGGCAGCAGCATGAGTAGGCCACAAAGTGGCACAATGACCGAGTCTGGAGGTGGCAGCAGCAGCAGCATCAGGAGGAGGCCACAGAGTGGCACAATGACAGGGTCTGGAGGTGGAAGCAGTATGAGGAGACCACAGAGCTGCACAATGACAGAGTCTGGAGGTGGAAGCAGAATCACGAGACCAGGAGTGGCACAATGACTGAGTCTGGAGGTGGCAGCAGCAGCATCAGGAGGAGGCCACAGAGTGGCACAATGACAAAGTGTTGAGGTGGCAACAGCATGATGAGACCACAGAGCGGCACAGTGACAGAGTCTGGAGGTGGCAGCAGCATGAGTATGCCACAGAGTGGCACAATGACATAGTCTGGAGGTGGCATAAGCATGAGTAGGCCACAGAGTGGCACAATGACCGAGTCTGGAGGTGGCAGCACCATGAGTAGGCCACAGAGTGGCACAATGACAGAGTGTGGAGGTGGCAGCAGCATGAATAGGCTACAGAGTGGCACAGTGACAGAGTCTGGAGGTGGCAGCAGAATCAGGACGCCACAGAGTGGCACAATAACCAAGTCTGGAGGTGGCAGCAGCATCAGGATACCACAGAGTGGCAAAGTGTCATAGTGTGGAGATGGCAGCAGCAGCAGCAGGAGACCACAAAATGGTAAGGTGACATAGTGTGGAGATGGTGGTATCAGCAGCAGCATCAGAATACCACAAAATGTCAAGGTGACATAGTGTGGAGATGGAAGCAGCAGCAGCATCAGGATACCACAGAGAGGCAAGGTGACATAGTGTGGAGATGGCAGTAGCAGCATCAGGATACCACAAAGTGGCAAGATTACATAGTCTGGAGATGTCAGCAGAAGCATCAGGATACCATAGAGAGGCAAGGTAACACAGTGTGGAGATGTCAGCAGCAGCAGGATACCATAAAGTGACCCGGTGACAGAGTGGGGCGGTGGGTGGCAATTCCAGTACCAGCTGACAAAGGTGGGTGAAAGAAGGAGCACTTGGCATCATATGTGTGGCATCAGGCAGGTGGCATCATCAGAATAGTCGCTGAGGCAGGTAGCCAGAAGAAACGGGTCTGTTTTTTCAAGGATTTTGTGAGGCGGCATGGATGATCTAATCAGATGCATCAGGAATTGGTGGGTGGAAATCCTGTCTGATCCACGCCTGATTCATCTTGAGAAAGGTCAGTCTCTCCACATTTTGGGTGGACAGGCGAGTTCTCCTTGGGGTCACTATGGCCGCAGCACTAACCACTCTCTCTACCTCGGCTCAGCACAAGCCATCAGTTCACTGAAAGGTGCAAAGTCCACCACTTGGAAAGGGAGGGACTGCAGCACCAGCAACTTGGACAGGAGCATGTTCAGCTTCTGCACCGCTGGATGCGTGCACGCATACTGCTGTCTCTTGGCAATCACTTCGGTGATCGATTGCTGATGGAATGACTGACGAGAAGGAGGAGGAGCAGGAGCATCTGTACCAGCAGAAGATGGGAATGACAGACAGCTCTCTTCGGCTGAGGTGATGGAGCCTTGACTGCCTGAAACCTGGTGGTGCCACTGGGTGATGCAGCGGTTGCTGCAGCAGGCTGGACCACCAGATTGGAGCCACAGTTCTCCAAGGCACTGTATGGCGACGCTGCATATGTTGATGCAGGACCGTAGTGCCAACATTTGCACCCTGGCCACGCTTCACCTTCTGCCCACAGATTAGACATATGGCCACGTTCACCTCCTCAGGCGCTTTGAAAAAAAAACTGCCATACCGCCGAGTAGGTGATTTCCCCCCCAACAGTCCGCACTGACTGACTGCTACCGCCGCTGCCTCAGTGAACCCCTGCACCGCTACTTCCTGGGCAGGTAGGCTGCTGCGAAGCAGGTGGTCTAACCCGGGCACATTTGGCTCCCAACCTCCCACTACTGCCACCCTGCTGACTCCCAGCCATGCTACCACCTTGCTGGCTCCGCCGCTGCCTCACGGGCAAGCTGCCAACCTCTTCTCCTGATGATGATAAAGCCCCTTCTGCACCCAGCTCCCAAGTGCGATCTGCTTCATCATCATTGAGTAGTGTCTGAACGTCACTGATGACCTCCTCAATGGCCTCTTGGTCAGGAGCCTGACCGCTTGCAACACCACCACCCGCACCACTCTCCCCATCACTGCTTGCCCGCCTAGCGAAGGAAGCGGTGGATGTCTCATCCAGATGTTGGCTGGGCAGTAGCTGCTGACTGTTCTCTACTAGCTCTTCCTCGCTGAAAAGTGGAGCTGAGCACACAGCATATACTTATTCTCGTGGTGAGGGAACAGAAAAGGAGAGAGGCAGGTTGAGGACAGGTGAGGGCACATCCCAAGTAAGGGTTGTGTCTGGCAAACCCACCGACTGTTGGCTGGGGGTGTCTGATGTCACTTGGGATGAAGTGGATGACCAAGTTAACCAATCAAGAACCGCTGAGTTTCTGGTCAAGACACGACCACTAGATGACACCGGGAGCTCAGGCCTCTCGCTGCGACTCCTGCTGCCACACCCCCTTACTCTGCTGAAACCTCTGCCTGCACCAACAAAATTTAGACCTCTGCCACTCCTCTGTGCATGGCCTGGCACTTCTCTGTCAGGCATAGTTTTAGCTGAACAAAATAAATGAAAAGCAAATTAACCCCAACCTCCCCCCTCAAAAAGCAACACTTATATTCTTCTTTTTGTACTGTAATAGGCCACTAAACGCTTTCACCACAAATAACGGCAACAGTGAACTGCGCACATGTTTTTCTTGTAGTACAGAAATACGTCACTAAACTCTTTTAACCCCAAATAACTGCAAAGGTGAACAGGGTATATATTTTTCATTTTGTAATGAAGTAGGCAATTAAACTCTTTTAACGCAAATAACGGCAACAGTGAACTGTGTATATATTTTTCTTGTAGTACGGAAATATGTCACTAAACATTTTCACCACATATAACTGCAGAAGTGAACTATGTATATATTTTTGTTTTTCTACTAAAAAAGGGGCCACTAAACTCTTTTAACGCAAATAACGGCAACAGTAAACTGTGTATATATTTTTCTTTTAGTACAGAAATATGTCACTAAACGCTTTTAAACCCAAATAACTGCAACAGTGAACTGTGTATATATTTTTCTTTTAGTACTGAAATAGGCCACTAAACGCTTTCACCACATATAACTGCAGAAGTGAACTGCGTATGTATTGTTCTTTTTGCACAGATATAATTACTAAAGGCTTTTCAACAAAGCACTTGCAGCCCAAGGACATATTGCTGGAATGACAGAGCTGTATAATGACTATTTGGATCCCCAATTTCACAATTAGCTTTTTCCAATTGCTGTCTCTAGCGCCTTCGCACGTCTGTCCCTGCACTCAGAAAGCTGGAAAATGGCAGAATCTAAAATGGCTGCCGTATTTATAGGGCTGTGAATCACAGGGCTGGCTGGCTGCTGCTGATTGGCTGCATGCATGTATGTCAATCTGGGTGATCCCGCCTTCCCACAGTACCTTGCTTAATGTCCTCAGTCTTCATACGTGTTGCTGTCATTTTAGGAAAAATTGTGATTTGTTACCATGAAGATGCGAGGAAATTCACATTCATTGCAAATTACATTTTTTCAGAAATTCAGATCATATTCCACTTCATCTCATTCAATTTGCTCATCTCTAATCATGATATTTCAATGCTTATTAATTATCCTAATGCATAATCCACCCTCCCCATATTGTCACTAAGAGCTCCAAATCACCTCACCTGCAAAGATGTAAGCGATAAAAAGCTGTCTACCTGCAACCACCACAAGGGGAAGTTATGGAACTACATTGCAATGGAGCTCAATGCATAAGCAGTATGCAGCGAGCTCCAGAGCTCCCTCTAGTGGTGGATGCAAGCAGCCAAGAAGTCTTCCATCGAACTCTTTGCATAGGGTTTTAATCCCCCAATCAACAGAAAGATATATTAAGACACATTACTAGAGTTAAAAAAAAAAACATGCTCAAAGTGAACGTTCACTTTAAAGGGGACCTTTCATCAGTTTTGCAAAAGTCTAATCTGGGTGTTACCTTATACCTTATGATGCCATGGCTGTTTTTTTTTTTTTTTTAAAAAAAGAGACTGAGTGACTGAGTCTTTCTCAGTGGGCGTGTCCTTCTCCCTGTCTGTAGCACTGTCTAATCGCAGCACAGAGCGTCACAGCCAAGGGAGGTTTTTTCTCCCTGGCTGTGACGCTCTGCGATTGGACAGCGCTACAGCCAGAAAGAAGGAGACTCCCATGGAGAACCCCTGGTGTCTTCTCCTCCCTGTTCCGATGCTAGTAATTAGCATACTGAGCGGGGAAAATACCGGGGGGCACAGCGGGCGAACGGAGCGGCGCCCAGGAATGATAGCAAGCACTATAGGTTCCCTGCTTTATGCCCTACCTAGCGTACTACTTATCTTATAAAGTCTGGACCCATGAAAGGTCCTCTCTAAGTGTTTGCTTTAAACTTTTCTTCAGTTTACTTTGCTTGTACGAAGAAAACTCACATCTGTGGGTTTAGCTCTAACCCTTTAGCTCGCTCTGCCATCATTTGAAGCACCGGAGCAGCACTTGCAGGAGGTTCTGTTTGTACGTTCTTTTCATCTAGAGTTTCCAGATATAAATGCTAATGGAAAAAGCATGTTACTTTGCAAAGTAAATGTGTCAAAAAAATGTCATTTAGATTTAGAGTCGAAGATGACAAGTCAAGCTGTTGTAAAGTATTAGCTGCAATTTATCTGCAAAACAACCACTTAGATGGCTTGAATCACATCCTTCAAAAAACCTTTAGACTCTTCACAAGTGACAGACTTTATACTGGAGGCTTTCTCTGTGACGCTCATCTATATGAAGATGTGCTGTATAAGAAGAGAAACACAGCATGTAATGGCTTTCCAGTTTCATGTCCTGCCCTTCTCCTTTCTATATGCAAGTTTCTAGACATTTATTGTTTTCCTCCGATTGCAGTAGATCCAGGACTGGCCATAAGCTCGTTGGTGCCTTGTGTACTACCGTCTATTTACTTTCTATGGTGCTCATATAATACAATTGTATAGTGCTCAAATAATGAAAATGTACCTACCTTTCCATAGGCTCAGCCATCAAGCCTGTAAGCTTCTGATGACCACAACCAGTCATTCATGACTTTTGATGGGCCCTATCACTGGTCTTGCACCATTTCTCAGCATACATACTGAATGGGGTTGACCACTTTCTGGCTACTTGTGATCAATGTGTATGTCAGATGACTATATTGCACTTACTAATATAGCCTTTGTTGATTTTCAGTGTCGTTTGCATTATTTCAGAAATCATGTCTATTTGTTGGGCAAATTTTTTGAGCTGTCTACACAAGGGACCTTTCCATAAGATGGCTGCTGATGGAGGGTCATGTGACTAGGCAACTCCAGACTCATCACTCAGCTTTCTCCAACCAACTCCAGACTCATCACTCAGCCTTCTCCAACAAACTCCAGACTCATCACTCAACCTTCTCCAGCCAACTTCAGACTCATCACTCAACCTTCTCCAGCCAACTCCAGACTCATCACTCAGCCTTCTCCAACCAACTCCAGACTCATCACTCAACCTTCTCCAGCCAACTCCAGACTCATCACTCAACCTTCTCCAGCCAACTCCAGACTCATCACTCAACCTTCTCCAGCCAACTCCAGACTCATCACTCAACCTTCTCCCCTCAATTAAACCACATCTGCCATCTGCACTTGCAATGTTGTGAATTCAGCACAGGTGTAATGTATTTGAATAGAGGAGAGTTATTTTCCTGGTCACATGACCCTCTCTCAGCAGCCATTTTATGGACAGGACCTCTGCGCGGACATCACAAAAGACTTGGTGAACAATGGAGAATTCCTTATGGAATATACAAAATATCAACAAAGACTATATAAGTAAGTGCCATATAATCATCTCACAAGCACACTGATCAACAGTAGCCGGAAAGTAGCCAACCCCTTTAACTGGTGTACTATAACATCTAGGGCTCCAGATTAGACATATGCCAAGACATACAGAGGTGTCCATCCTTCTGTTTCCAGGAATTTTATAATGCACTCCAATTTCTTACACTGCAAATTGACAGACTTCACAACCCAGCCACTAGATGGCTGCCTGTAGACACATACAGTATAAACAACGCCTGACAGAGTACTAGAAAATGTTTTTTTTTTTCCAGAGCTGGTCATCTTCTGTCACTTATCTCGGTAAACATTGAGCCAAGAGGAAACATAAGGAAGAACACATCAGTAGGAGAGGCCCAGCGTTAGAAAATTCTTGGCCTGTTTGGACTATAGCACAGGCTTCTCCTCCAGTACGAATCACTACACATGTAAAAAAAACTAATTGGCAAAAAAAAAAAATAAACACTGGTACATTAGCCCTGTTGGCACTATTCAAGAGGTTGCACTGACTAATAGACAAAGGCAGATGGCATTGTGATAATAGCCTGAATTTAAGGAGATGCCTGATGTGTGGCTAGGAATAGATAGGGGGGGTGCAGGTATCCTGTTTGAGTTCAGGCTTTATGGCTAGCGTCTGCAGAACAGTCAGAAATGACCTGCTGACTTTTCTAGGAGAGAAACAGAGCCGTGTATGAAGACTTAGTCATAGGAAATGAATATACAAAGAGGAATCTCCCCAAAAAGAGAACCATCTCGCCAGCGCCAAGTAACTCCCTATGAGTCAAAATCTTACTTTCCAACAAGCCTTGGGATTTGACAAAGTAGTAAAGCCAAGCCAGATATCGAGGTTTCGAGGTGCTTGCCCCTCATCAGCATGGAGTAGCACATCCCGTTTTTCAAGAGGAGAAACCACAGTTTCTAAGGTCATTGGGTGCGTATACACAGGGCAATAATGACATGATCATTGGCCAATGTAAAAGGGCCTTAAATGTTTTTTTCCCAGTAGAAAAATGTAATTCTAAAACAGGGTCGGTATAGGTTAAAAATAAAAAATAAATCATTAGTCTATGATCCTTCTCCACTGTGGTTTCGATGCTGCTACAGTTCCTGCTGCTCTCCATGTCCTGCAGGGTTGCCAACCGTCCAGAAATTTCTGGACAGTCCATAAAAATAGGCGATTTTTTCTGTGTCCATGAAAAAAAATTTAAGAGTTTGTGATCTTTTTGAGGCTAGTGGTGATTGACTAGATTATTTTGGTGGTAATTATCATGATTTTACAGCTTACAATAAATATTGGTAATGAGTAGGGATGAGCGAACCGGTGGAAGTTCGGTTTTCGCCGGGTTCGGCCGAACTTCAGGTCAAAGTTCAGGTTCAGGACCCGAACTTGACCCTGAACCCGGACCCCACTGAAGTCAATGGGGACCCAAACTTCACTTTAAGACAGAATGCAAAAGAATATGGCAGTTTAGGGGTTAAAAAAACCCAAAAACAACAATTCACCTCATCCACTTAATTGTGCTGCCACAGTATCTTCTTTCAGCAGGACCTGCAAAAGGACCTGCGACAACGTCAGGGCGCTCACCACGTGGTAAGTGCGGTGACGTAATCGCAGGTCCTTCTATTTTCATTCAGCAGAACCTGCCAAAAGACCTGCGATGACTTCACCACGCTCACCAGAGCGCGGTGATGTCATCGCAGGTCCTTTTGCAGGTCCTGCTGAAAGAAGATAGAAGACACTGCGGCAGCGCAATGAAATGGATGAGGTGAGTTGTTTTTGGTTTGTTCTGTAACTCCTAAATTGCCATACTCTTTTGCATTCTGTCTTAAAAATGCTATTGTTTTCCGGTATAACCATATTATAACGGAAAAAAATAAAATGACCTGAATACCAAACTTGAACCCGGACTTCAGTGAAAAAAAAAGAACAACTCTGGTTGGCAACCCCGATTTCATGGGTTCAACACACAGGAAATGGCTTGGACTTGGTGAACGGCTTCAGCTAGTAATTGGATGGGCAAGAAGTGGTGACCAAGAAGTGGAGTAGCAGGAACCGGAGAAGAGTTGGAATGGCAACAGCGGGGATGGGTGAGTAATGATTATTTGAGCATTTTCTTTTAATTTGATGTTGTTTTAATTTAGTTGATTTATTTTTTACCCATTCCATCCCTGTTTAAGAAAATTATATTATATACAGTTGGGGATGATGGCATTTAAAAGGAGTATGCAGGGGTTATGACCACCCTGCAATCCTTACGTCTAGGCATGCATGCTCAGCGGCTCCTGTCCCCCCCCCCCCCCACCTCGTATCTGCGCTGCAACGTTGGACGTAACCCCGGAAATGAGCAGTGTATAATGCGATTAAAAAAATGAATCAAGCCAGCCAAGAAGGCAATATGGACAATCACAATACATTAGTAAGTGCCTTGATTAATGCCATCTGCTGAAGGGAGACAACCCCTTTAATTCCTAAAGGCCCACATCCATCTCAGTCCAGAATGTTTCATAGTCCGGACCAGCACCGTTAACGCCATATCAAAAAAACCTTACTTGTATAAAATCCTGATAGCAGAGGACGGTATAGCACTGTGTGTAGTCAATATCTCCTCGTCACCGCCCCTCCCCCCCCCCAAATATTCAAAAAATAATATTTGAGTGAATCAAACAATATTATGCAAACAGCGCATTAAAGTCTCAGACTCAAAGCGATTAACGAAATGACAGATAATTGCCGTCGCCCACTCGCGTCTTCACCAGTTGGTACAAGACCAAATCCAGCGCCGTTTAGTCAGCTCCCCCCCCCCCCATAAGAATAATTCCTTCTGCCAGATTGCGCAGCCTTGTAGGAGCTCTGTGTGCCGGAGACGCTGGGCGAGCAGAGGATCTCTGCAGACTGTGAGAACGAGCAGACTGCTAGATTTTGCAGAATTCGGCTGTTTGTCTGCCATGCCTATTCCCAACGGCCAGCCCGATCCGGGTTCTTCCTAAGGGGGCAGCTCGCAATTTATCATTCTGTAATAGAAGTTTACAGTCTGCTTCCATTACGGCGCAATACGCGAAGCAGAGACAAAATCTCGCAGCCCGAAGAATTCCCTCGTATACCTTCCTGAGTTATCCTCGCCTTTGTGGCGCTGAATTCTTTCGGACGGCCCTTCCTTTTTATTTTTTTCCTCAGGATTATGTCCTATAAAAGAGACTGATGGGGTCCTGAACGGGGCCCGGGCAACAACAGCCTTCTATCACCTTTATGTGAGATCAATAAAAGATATTGCAAAGTGTAAAGAATCCGTGTTTTTTTTTTTTTTCTGCCTTTTCGCGCGGCGGCCGACTAAGATTTAAACCTAACCTGGAGTTAAAAGGACATTGTGGGCTTATTGCACCATTTATTTTACATTCTGCTTTGTATTACAAATGCCTTTGGCGTCTAAACGGTTAAAATAAATTTTCAGTAATTTCTGGATGAGACCCAATCTGGCGATCTGGCCCCTGCAACAGACTGTAATAATTGGGTGCAAAGATCCCGATGCCTAAGGACGACCGATGGCACCTCCACTAGGGGACATTACTTACAGCTCTAATTACATTTTTCCAAAATTTGTATATTGCTACGCTATCCTCAGGATGGGTTATTAAAAGGGTTCTCCAGGACTACAAAAAAATGGCTGCTTTAAATGAATAGGCCTGAGCTGTAATACCGCACACAACCAGTGGACAGTTGTGGTGCTGTTATTGGGAGAAAGCTGACATCATTTTATAATCCTGGAGGACCCCTTTAATATCTGATCAGTTTGGGTCCGACACCCATCAGCTGTTTGAGGGGGGCCACGGTGCAGCTGCCTCACAGCTCACCAAGCACAGCGCCATACTTTGAATACTGGCTGTGCTTGGTATTGCAGCTTAACCCCCTTCACTTCAATAGGACTGAGCTGGTACCTACTCCGCGTTCTGTTCTGCAATTTGCTCTCATATCTATCTATCTATCTATCTATCTATCTATCTATCTATCTATCTATCTATCTATCTATCTATCTATCTATTATCTATCTATCTATCTATTATCTATCTATCTATCTATCTATCCTATATCTATCCCATATCTATCCCATATCTATCTATCTATCTATCTATCTATCTATCTATCTGTCTATCTATCTATCTATCTATCTATCTATCTATCTATCTATCTATCTATCTATCTATCTATCTATCCCATATCTATCCCATATCTATCTATCTATCTATCTATCTATCTATCTATCTGTCTATCTATCTATCTATCTATCTATCTATTATCTATCTATCTATCTATCTATCTATCTCATATCTATCTATCTATCTAATCATCTATCTCATATCATATCATATCATATCTATGTATTATCTATCTATCTGTCTATCTATCTATCTATCTATCTATTATCTATCTATCTATCTATCTCATATCTATCTATCTATCTATCTATCTATCTATCTCATATCATATCATATCATATCTATCTATCTATCTATCTATCTATCTATCTATCATGTTAAAAATAAAGAACATAGACATCATTTAACTCCACCGATCCCTGCTGAACTCCACTTCCTGTCTCTGGCTGATGTAGGTCAGTGATTGGCTGGGCAAGCTTTTCCTGGCTACTTGAATCACAATGATGGGAGTCCTTGTATGCTATTTTTCCCCTGGAAACAGCGCCACTCCTGTCTATAGGCTGTGTCTGATATTGCAGCTAAGAACCATGATATGGCTAAGCTGCAATACCAGACACAGTCTGTGCCCTGTGTCAGCGCTGTTTCTAGATTTAAAAAAACAAAACATAAAAGCCCCCTTTTTCTCTAATCACAGACTATTTTAGCACGCAATCCTTCGGCGCTGAATGAGTTAAATGTCCTAGCCGAGCAGCTGGCGTACATCAGAGCGGTTTACAGTGTTACAGCGGAGGCTTCACAAGGAAGCTTTCTATTTTGCAGTTTTACGATGATTGTTCTTTGTCTCAACCTTAGTCTGTCAAATAAATGAGATTTTTTTTTATTATTGTCTCGCATTTTTTCCCCTCTGGACATCGCATTGTATTTTGTGCCCTGAATATAAACGGCTGCCAAGGACGCGGCTCTGTCAGATCAGTGAGAACCTGCTGCCCCTCCAGACAAAGCCGACTCTGGATCTCTCTGGCGGTGTCAGTGACTTGTGCGCTAGGGGACCTGGCATTACTATACCCTGGAATATGTAGGCTTTGTCTGAAGCTGAGGACAAGAGGCCTCACATGACTGCGATCCATCAAAAGCCTCCTCAAATTAAAATGTAAGACGTGAAAGGGAAAATATAAGGCTGAATGCAGAGAGAACTGCACTGGTTTCAAAAAGTCGCCAAGTAGGGATTTGCAATTTTTTGGGCTTATTTGGAGTAACATGTCTCCTGACATGTCTTCTGCTTTATCACATTTTTGTGACCATTCTGGAACAATTATTATTAGAACTTTATCTTGTGCCATTCCTCTATAATTACTGCTAGAAGTTTATGAATGAATTGCCAAAAGGGTGTTACCATTTGGGAAGAAGGATGGGAGGGGGGTCCCTGCACAGACTGTGCAGGGACACCAGTGGTAGATGTGACTACAGCACAAAACAGCCCATGGTTTACATATTATTTTTAGATATCTCATTTTTGGTAGAGTTTGTGCTATCCAGTATATCCACCGTGTTGCAATTTATATATACAGTACATTGAAAAAGTATTCATACCCCTTGAACTTTTGCACCATTTTTTCATGTTACACCCACTTTATAGGGATTGGATGTTATAGACTAACACAAAGTAGCAAGTATGTGTGAAGTAAAAAGAGAATGATCCGTGATTTTCAAAATTTTCAATAAATAAAAATCTGAAAAGTGTGGCATGTGTTTGTTTTCAGCCACCTGTACTCTGATAGCCCGAAATAAATTCCAGTCTGGCCAATCGCTCTAGTTAGTAAATAGTGTCCACCTGTGTGTAATTTTTTTTTCAGTATAAGTACAGCTGTACTGTAAATGCATTGGAGGTTTGCTAGTGAACTTCAAACAGCATAATGAAAAACAAGGAACACACCAGACAGGTCAGGGATAAAGTTGTGGAGAAGTTTAAAGCAGGGTTAGGTTCTAAAAAAAATATCCCAAGCTCTGAACATCTCACGGAGCACTGTTCAATCTGTCATCTGAAAATGGAAGGAGTATGGCACAACTGCAAACCTACCAAGACATGGCCGTCCACCTGAGGGTACTTTCACACTGGCGTTTTGGATTCCGTTTGTGAGATCCGTTTCAGGGCTCTCACAAACGGTCCAAAACGGATCAGTTAAGCCCCAATGCATTCTGAATGGATAAGGATCCGTTCAGAATGCATCAGTTCGGCTCCGTTCCGTCTCTATTCCGTTTTGGAGGCGGACACCAAAACGCAGCATGCAGCATTTTGGTGTCCGTCTGAAGAGGCGGAGCCTAACGGATCCGTTTTTTTTTACAATGTAAGTCAATGGGGACGGATCCGTTGTCAGTGACACAATATGGTGCATTTAAAAACGGATCCGTTCCCCATTGACTTTCAATGTAATTCAAAACGGATCCGTTTTAGACTTTATCATTTTTCTTTAAAGCTAATGCAAACGGATCCGTTCTGAACGGATACAAACGTTTGCATTAGAGGTGTGGATCCGTCTGTGCAAATAAACAGACGGATCCGCACCAACGCTAGTGTGAAAGTACCCTAAACTGACAGCCCAGATAAGGAGAGCATTAATTGGACAGGCAGCTAAGAGTCCATGGTCAGGTGGGAGAATCTGTCCACAGGACAAGTATTACTTGTGTACCCCACAAATCTGGCCTTTTTGGAAAAGTGTCAAGAGTTTCAGCCTCTCGATGTGCAAAGCTTGTAGAGACATACCCCAAAAGACTTGCAGCAGTAATTGCAGCAAAAGGTGGTGCTAAAAAGTATTGACTCAGGGGGGCTGAATACAAATGCACGCCACTCTTTCCAGATTTTTGTTTATTAAAAATGTTGAAAGCCACATATCATTTTCTTTTCACTTCACACATACTTGCTATTTTGTGTTGGTCTACCACAGAAAATCCCAATAAAATACATACTGTAAGTTTCTTGGTGTACGTGAAAAAATGTGGAAAAGTTCAGGGGGTATGAATACTTTTTCAAGGAGCTGTAGCTAATCTCACAAAAAAGATGAATAACTTTGTAAATACATTACATTACTTATCCTGTTCTAAACATGAGTTACATCCTGTTTTATACTCCAGAGCTGCACTCACTATTCTGCTTGTGCAGTTACTGTGTACATACATTACATTACTTATCCTGTATTGATCCTGACTAGTCACATCCTGTACTGTACCCCAGAGCTGTACTCACTATTCTGGTGGAGTAATTATGTACATAGATTACTTATCCTGTACTGATCCCAATTTACATCCTGTATTATACTCCAGAGCTGCACTCACTATTCTGCTGGTGCAGTCACTGCGTATATACATTACATTACTTATCCTGTACTGATCCTGAGTTGCATCCTGTATAATACTCCAGAGCTGCACTCAATATTCTGCTCATGGAGTCACTATTTACATATATTACTTATCCTGAACTGATTCTTAATTACATCACGTATTTTACTCTAGAGCTGCACTCACTATTCGGCTGGTGCAGTCACTGTGTCCATACATTACTTATCCTGTACTGATCCTGAATTACATCCTGTATTATACTCCAGAGCTGCACTCCCTATTCTGCTGGTGGAGTCACTGTGTACATACATTACATTACTTATCCTGTACTGATCCTGAGTCGCATCCCGAATTATACTCCAGAGCTGCACTCACTATTCTGCTGGTGGAGTCACTGTGTACATACATTACATTACTTATCCTGTACTGATCCTGAATTACATCCTGTATTATACTCTAGAGCTTCACTCTCTGTTCTGCTGGTGGAGTCACTGTGTCCATACACTACATTACTTATCCTGTACTGATCCTGAGTTACACGCTGTATTATATACTCCAGAGCTGTACTCCCTATTCTGCTAGTGCAGTCACTGTGTACATACATTACATTACTTATCCTGTTCTGATCCTGAGTTACATCATGTATCATGTACCAAAAATAAAGAAGAAAATCTATTGTCAGACTAAAAGCGGTGCAGATATTAAGCTACCAATGAATGGTGAAAGAAGTCAGCTCTGAATTCTTCTGTATTGTGAATGCTGCTCTGGACTGTAATACAGGCTGTGACTCAGGATCCAATTATGATAAGGTAAGGTACTAATCAAGCTTCAAAGCTGAGATACATAACTACTATGCTAGCTACATAGCTGCTATGACTAAATGCCTGCTAAAGTCTGAAACGCGTGAAAACTCCCCCATCTACTCATGATGGATTTCATTGGACATGCTTAATAAAATTTGGCACTTTCTGCGCACCCGTCGGGTGGCTGGCACTAGGTGTTTTGGATTTCTATGGCGAGCTACATTATAGTAGCTGTATTGCATATTATTATCGTTTCATTTTTATTTTATTCGCTTTGCCATTATTTTTCTTATTAAACAGGTTTTCCTCCACAAAAATTGGAGCCTGTGGGCGGGCAGACGTCAAGGACTTTCCACTCCAGCAAAGAATTGCGGAAATATATAAAGCGTTTTTTATATATAGAAGATATTTGCGAGAACATTGCCCTAACATATGGCTGCTTCCTCCATTCACTTATCACAAGGCTTAAGTAATGTATCGTATAAAGAGCTTTTATGTCTCTTTCATGTCTGCATGGTCGGAGCATGAAATCATATTTTTTTCATGCCTATGGAGGACAATGTTTATGGTACATTGTGACCCACGTGTCTCATGGGAAACTGGTCCTTTGCATGTGCCCTATATTGATCTAAGCACTTTGGGAGTTTTTCGTTAGTTTTTTTTATTCTTTTTGCGTTTCTTCTTTACTTTCATCCAGAGGAATTATGGTCCCAGATGAAGATTCAATTCTTCTTAAAGATCTTCTATGAGGGGAGATCTCAATGAGCATCGGTCAAGTTCTTCATCAGCAAATCCAATTTTTTTTGCAATTGGGGGCCCTGCCAAGTAGGCATAGGTACAAGTTAGGAACTGGCAAAAGATATTGTAGAATTAGATGCAGCCCTCACGAGCGTAGTTGCCAGCAGTCCAAAATTTTCAGGGACTGTCCCTAATTTTCCAAGACCGTTCCTGCAAATTTAGGATGTCCTGGGCCAAAATGAGAGTGTTAGCTGTGCGAGATGACTATGTAGGAACCTGACCTTGGAAATCAAGGAGAGGAAGGTACTCACAGAGGAAGCAGGAGGGGCAAGGGGGGCATAGAGGGGTTTTGGCTCACTTTCGGTGACTTAACTGCTCATTTGCATATGGACTAAAAGTATTTTTTTCCAGAATACAACAATGGATTGTGAAGTGAAAGGTATCATCAGATTCAGCTGAGCTAGTGCTGCAAGGCATTGTGCCTGGTTTATCAGTGAATTTCCTGGTGACAGACTCCCTTTGAAAAGTCTAATTTGTACATGGCCTGCATTTATATGTGTAGTACCCCAGAGCAGGCACTACCATTCCTACACCCTTCTACTATCTTTTATTTGCTAGGATATAATGTCATCTGTAATTGATTCCAGGTCTTTTGATATTGCGCCTTAATAATATTGTTATGTAACTGCTATGTATTGTATTTCATCCACTGTGCCTGGTTGTCCAGCAGGTGGCAGTGGATCTGGCACAGTCCTTTAGATAGTATGGAGCTTGCCATTCTATTTTCCCCCTTTTTGTGCAGAGGTGGGCTAGTCCTGCTTCCTACCAAGGGAGGGGTTGCAGGAAGCTTTAGTCAATCGAGAGTGAAATTGAGATTTGGAAGGAGATGGGAAGCACCCTGACTCCTTATACTGTAGTTTACAGACAGAGTATTATGAGGGGGTCAACAGCCAAAGGTACCCCACTAAAAGGTACCAGAACTGTCAGAAAGTTCAGCTACCAGACCATAGCCAGAGTCTAGTACAGCAGAAAAAGAGAAAGCAAGGTATCCCGGTTTGCCTGTCAGTTTACCCCAAAACCTGCTGGAGCCAAGAGAAAGACCAAATATTGTCTGGATGCAAGTTATTCAAGTAAAGCTGTTGAACTTTTACCAAATCTGGACTGTTACTCCATCAACTATCACTCTCCCCTTTATTGCTACGGAGCCTAACCATGGAGAGTGATGGTATCCAGGTAGAAGCACAGTGACACACAGAAAACTAATATGGTTGCATTACCACTCTGCATTCCTAAATACCTGGGACATGATCGGCCCTGGGGGGGCGGCACGCCGCAGATGCTTTACCTATCACCAAGACCGCACTGATTAATCTCGTACAGGTGACAGCAACCATCAGCACTCCAGCAACCATTGACAAAAGATTTGACAATGCATGTCATGTGACTTAATCTGTCTTCCGCTGAAGATCTACTACTAAAAGTTGACAAGTATGCTTAAAGGGATGTCTAAGACTGGCAAAAAGTGGGCATAGAGTAAGATAACAGAATAAGCATCACTGACCTGTTGGATGGTCTTCTGCTCGAGCACTGCTTTTCAGGTCTGCCCCACAGAGAGGAATTAGAACATTTCAAAACCAGTTGTTCCTGGGAGATAGGTTGCCACCAGCGTCTGGCAGCGACTTACTCCACTCTCCTCCCATGGAAGCTTAACCAAGCATGCACATTTATAGGAGAGGTAGGGAGAGATAGCTGTCGGCCAAAGAAGCATTCGGATGACAGTTTGTGAACGTCTGCGGCCAATGTAACTCCTAACGCCATCTACACCTGATGATAATGATAATCTGGTAGGAGACTGCAGGCTATCAGGGCATGATGGGAGTAGTGGTTTTGGAACAACTAAAGAGACCAGTGAACTCCCAAAAGGAACAGGGTAAAATGACCCCCCCCACCCCAACAGATTTTACTCTTTTATTCAACAGGCACTGAAGACTCAGCATTACAATAGTACAAGAGCGCCAACCCCACCCCATGTCCTTGTTTAGATCTGCTCCATTGACTTTTCTGCACTCCGTGGAGCCTTAATAATCTTTTAATGTGCTCATTGTCGGCCAATCCATGTTGCATATGGAGGTAATTAAACACTCATTAGATCGAGAGAGGAAAATAGTCGTCATTTTTCTGATAAATGATGCCCTATGATAATGTCACTCTGCCAGATGTTACCCACAAAGGCGCCCCATTCACATGGCTGATCCTGTGACCGCCTGCCTTCTGTCAGATTGGGGTTATGGTGTCCTGTGTCATCTGTCATGTCTTTATTATTTCATTGTTATAGACCAGTGTCCTATAATCTTTAGACCTCAAGCTATTGAGGACAGTGCTGACAGCCATGATGAGAGTTGTAGTTTTGATACAGGCAGAGCTCAACATGTTGGATTTACATAACAGCAATGATCTTCATGTTAATGAAATACAACAGGGAGGATTCTTAAAGGGGTTTTCCAGGACTTAAATATGAACTATAGAGGGAGTAGGTCAGACACCTGACAACCCCACCGATCAGCTAATTTTGAAAGCCTACGTGCAGGGAACAATACAGTGGGTGGAACAACATGTTTCTAGTGTCAGCATAGTGCAGCTCAGTTCCTATTCATTGGATGGGAGCAGAGCTGCAGTACCTCAACTTGGCCACTACAAAGTAGACCGAGCCTTCTGCTTCCTGCTCCATCCACTGTATAGTTTCCAGAATCGGCGACTGCCTGAAACAGCCAGTCAATGGAGGTGCTGGGTGTCAGAGACCTCCCTATCTGGTATTAATGACCTATCTTGAAGATAAGCCCCTCTATAAATTGAATTGTTGCAAAACGTGCCATACAAAATAGTAGGATGGTGACTCAGTGGTTAGCACTGGCGTCCTAGGTTCAAATCCAACCAAGTACAACTTGTGTATGGAGTTTGTATGTTCTCCCTATGTCCGTTTCCTCTGGGTACTCCAGTTTCTTCCCACACTCCAAAGACATACTGATAGGGAACTAAGATTGTAAGCCCCATCAGGGACAGTGTGAGGATGATCTTTGTATAGCGTTGCAGAATATGTCAGTGAGTGAGGAAAATAATAGTAATAATATTGTTTCAAACAGCAGTCTTAACAAAAAGTTTATTGGAGTAAAATGCAACAAGTAGGTTGATTGGCAAATAATATGCCATTTTCTATGTTTTAACTTTATGAATGTGTCAAGTAGTCAAGACTATTTTAAAGGGCTTGTCCACTTTCAGCAAGCCCTTTTTGGAAAGGTTTCCCAATGCTAAGTTGATCACATCCTGCTGTTGGGATATCCAGTGATCATCTGTGATCTGTTGGGGGGAATCCAGCAGGAAGTGCTCACTTTCCTTGCAGTGACACCACAGGAGAAATGAGGTATTACAAGCTTCCCTGTTAACATGAATGTGCTTCACATGTAATGAACAGAATTGTTGATCCTTCAGAGAGAAGGATGATCTTTGGGGTCCCTCCTTGCTCTGGGTAATAAATGGAGTGTGAGGACTGAGGAGGCAGTGCACGATGCTGGTTTTGTTAATTTCAACATTATAATACACTTCTTTGATGGAAATTGCAGGATTATGATTATACTGGTGTGGGAGTAACCTTTGAAGAATATGAATATTGAATACAGGCGAGTGAATTTCCCAAAATTTATTTTGAGTCCAATTTTTTCAAATTTGGTCTGAATTAAACATGCCGTGATCACCTTGACAAATCGTGTATGACTCTTTGAGGTCTCCCAGGATTATATCGAACCCCAATCCATGTGGGATGAATCTCAAAAGTTTTGGATTCTCGAAAAATTTGAAAAATTCAGAATGAAATTGATTCAGTAGAATAAATTTGCTCATGTCTAATATGGATAGTAGAACCCATTTGATAATTCGATACACTACTGACCACAGTGGGTGCACCAGGCCGTATATTTAGCACAATGTGTCAGTATAATGTGATATTTAGAAGCTAATGAGCTGAGCACAAACCCGGTAACATTCATTTGTAAATAAAATGTAGTGGAAATGTAGAAGTAAATGGATTAGCTGTCAGTTTATTTGTGGGAAAGGGAAATTATGCATAACAAGTTGTATCGAGGCAACAATAAGAGAGGATTGGATTTTTGGTAGGCCTGTGTCCGATCAATACAAATATAATTCATGGGAGTTTCTAGAGCACAAAGCTGTGAAGAAGTGGAAGGTTTAAGCTTTTAGGATGCAGAGTGGATGATGAGGATTACAGTATGTGATGAGGGATCCTGACAGTGGACCATCCATGCTTCATGGATTTCAATTATAGATATGTATATAATACAATGTTAATCCTAAAATTGTTCCATTAGCTCAGAAAATGATGTCCAGAAGCTTCCTATGCGGTGTAATAAATTAAAACAATATAGAAAAAGAACCTGTATATATAGCATTAGACTAGGACAGATAGGGGTTCCTTGGACCCACCAAAGAAGAGGATTCTGAGGCTCACACTATACAGAACATGTAGGACTCTTTTATTTGCTATTGTCAACTAATTGGCTACTGAGAATCATTCCAAACAGAAACAGAACCAAGTGGCAAGTGAAGGACAACTCCAAATGGTGTTGTCTTCTACTGGATCTCTGGGGCATTGTTATATTAGATGTCCATAACCTATGCTGGAAATATGGGGGATTCTCTGGTGGTCTGGTTGACTACTTCAACCCTGAAAATAGGTATGTTTGCATACAACCTACAAATTGTGATACTTAGGCCCTGTGGAAGGTAAGTCTTGAAGAAAGAGGGATATAAGTGGACTTCAGGGTGACTGAGACTTCTCAAACAATCAATAATCTAGTACAGAAGAAAGCCATATAATTGGTATTGGTGATATGGAGTGGGGGCTCTTGGCATAAAGTTTCCCTTCAATTGACTCCAATCAACTGCCTGTTTAGTAGTAGAAACCCAAGCCTGTACAAAGCAGGAGCATCACTTTTGAATTTGATGTCTCCATATAGCAACTGCCCATAGCCGTAGCGTAGTTTGGCGTTAGTATATACAGGTAATTATTGACGTTGAGAACTAACCTGAGGTCCACTTTTGACCCATAATCGTAATACTGTAAGTTTAACTAAAGGGGCTGTCCCGGCCAAACAAGCCTAGGCCATGTGCCCTATTATAGACATTATAGAGAGGGATTCTCTGGGACAGAGAGAAATTGTACAGAGTCCATTCGACTCCAGTAGGTTCATTGCAACAATGCATTACAAGGTTGGCTGTTTATTTAAGGAGGCAATAAAAGTTGATCTTCAAGGACTTAGCAACCAAAGCAGAGGCAGATCAGCTGACATTAGACCAGTTTCATTTGGAGAACGTTAGTAGTGTAGTACCCCAGACGACTAATGCAAAGGGTTAACCAATGTTAAAAGATTTAATGCAATGTCGGTAAATTAAAAGTTGGACTAGGCTCAAGCTCAGAAAGCCTGTGAGACTACAGCTGCCAAGGAAGCAACACTGCTACAAGAGAAAGCAAGGGAGTACTACAACTACCATTACTGTTGCTTCCACACTCCTATTGAGAGAGGATAGCTCTGTGATCTACTGAGAGGATTGCACTGTAATCTACAGTACTTTGGAACTGTGCCTTTACTGCTATATGTACTACTTCTCCCATCATCAACTCAGTAAAGAGAAACTTTATTTATTGCAACCAATGGGCCTGGTTATTGACTGTACCATACATTCACCGGCAACTACATCTGTTCTTCTGCCTTGCACACATTCACCTAATAACAAGGGTACCCCAACTACCAAAAGGCATGAGCCCCAATACCAGGGTGTGCTGGACAGCCACAGGAAGTGCCAGGGTGGAGATTGCCACTGCAAACCTTGAGAACAACTATCACCATCCTAGCCACTACCACTCCTCCCACCCTCTACTCCTCCCTCCTAGGTTGCTGCAGTAGATGTTGGCAGGTTGGACACCGATGTACTCAATGCTCTGCCCCCTCAGACCCTAAGCTGGACTTACATGGGGGTGATCAGCAGATGATTGAGGGGAAGGAGGCATTCCTTCTCGACCATCGCCTGCTTGTCAGTGGAGGTGAAGTGTTGCATTTACATGCAGCGATCTCCTCTTCAATATGAGGATGACCGATAGCTCCTGCTATCTCTTGTCCTCATACAGCTGCATTGTCTTAGCACGATCAGCTGCCGAGAAACAATAATTTAGCTGCACGCATGAACATGATAAAAACAACTAAAGCCTGTTATACGCGAAGACCTTGTGTTGACAACAATTCTGGTAAGACTCTGTAATTCTTATTCCAACAGGCTTTATCCAGCTCTAATCCTCAGACAACAATGCAACGGAAGTGAATATCTGCTGAGCCCCAAGTGCAAGGACTGTAAAGAGACAACAATTCAAGTGCTTGATATGATGTAACTGGTTAATCTAATAGGAATAGTCACCTTGTTACATTGTATCCCAGGCTTATCATAGCAAATAAAATGTAAAATCTATCTATCTATCTATCTATCTATCTATCTATCTATCTATCTATCTATCAATCTATCTATCTATCTACCTCATATCTATGTCATATCTGTTTATCTATTTATCTACAATATCCATCTATCTAATATATGTCTATCTATCTATCTATCTATCTATCTATCTATCTATCTATCTACCTCATATCTATGTCATATCTGTTTATCTATTTATCTACAATATCCATCTATCTAATATATGTCTGTCTATCTATCTATCTATCTATCTATCTATCTATCTATCTATCTATCTATCATCTACTTTATTTATCAACATCTCAGACATAGGCCATTGACAAACAAAACAGTTTCTGGTTCTAATTCTGGACATTGGAGATGAGCGATCCCGTCAAGATTAGTTTTGGGTCCAGTTCGCCGAATTTTTCTCCTCCTCCTTCCCCTCCACCTTCTCCTCCTCTTGCAGGGATATCTCCTCATCCTCATCTTCCCCAACCTTATCATCCTCCTCCTCCATTCCTTTTGTATGTCCCCAATAGATATAGGGCGGAAGGCAAGATGCGTCAGCTGCTCTTCTTCCACGGTAGTATCCTGCTGCATGAGCGTCACTGTCTTTTCTAAGATAAATATGAGAGGGATGACAACGTTCATGCCGCAATTATCCCTTCTGACAAACTTTGTGGGCTCTTCGAAGGATTTCTGCACCCATCAGACATCTCAGATGAGCTGCAACTGCGTGACCTTGAAGCAAAACATTCTTCCTGCTGCTGAGACTGTCTGGTGCATGACAAAATCATTCACGGCTTTCCACCGCTCTTACAGTAGGCTCTAGTATGTGCAACGTTGAAGTCCAGCAAGTTGGCATGTCGCAGGTTAAACAGTGTCGCGGCAGGCTGTACTGTCGCTGCAGGTCCAGGAAATCGTTCCTAGCCATGTAAGTGGCTGAAGTGCTTGGACAGTCTTCTGGACTTTTCCAGCACCTTGCACAATCCAGTACTTTTTTAGAAAGCGCTGCACCACTAGGTGACATGTGCTGTGCAGGGACCATGTGTTATTTCGCCCAGGTACAGAGCAGGCACACTGTTGGTCCTGCTCCCCCATTGTCGCTGACCATCTTGCCCAGTTGGTTTCGGTGGGGTGACAGCCAGAGGGATGTTTGCTGCTTGATGTACTTGAGTATTTCTACTCTCTCCCAGGCCGATCAGCTCCAAAACAGCGTGGCAATGCTTGACCTGACACATATGGTAATGCAAGCGACCCTGTGCCCAGCTGCTTATGGGGAAGGGAACGTGTCCATGGAGGAGGAGGAAGAGGCGGTTAAGTGTCTGGTGTGGGAGGCAGGCAGGAACAATTGTGGGGATTGACCCAGTGGAACGTGAAAGACATGTATCGTCTTTGCCTGTAAGAGAAGCTCCAGGTGTCCACTATGAGGTGAACCTTGCAGCACAGCGAGAATGGCATGAAGCGGCCCACGTTGTCCGCCACGTGAGAGTACAAGGCAGGGATGGCTTTTTGGGAGAAATAATGCCCAATTCTTTGGGGCTGCAAGGAGGAGAAGCAGAAGGAACACTGTGACCCCAGGCTGCACGGCATGGGGTCAAGCTCTGAAGTCACCTCAACATCATCCTGCTGCAACTGAGAGGAAGAGTGAGCCATCTAATCCCCAATGTCATCTTCTTTCTCCTCAACTATAATGTTGCACCTATCCGAAGCCAGCAGGGACAACTGTGGCCTATTATTACCACTATTACTACCACTACTTGTGGCCAGATAGATGGAGCTGTTTCTGCCCAAATTCTGGCTCTGGGTCTTTCGTTTAGAACCCTTCTACATCCCTGATATTTTTGGGCCTGTCAGATTATGTTGTGCACTACCCTGTGTCTTGGTGTAGTGAACACATATATATGCCACTAGTTTAAATATAATCAATTATATTTAATTATAATTAATTATATTAGAAATGTGTGAATAAAGGGAAATGCATCTGAGCCTAAATTCATTATCACTCCCAGATACTTTTGTGTGACCCTGCTACCCTGGTGTACTAATCATGTATATATTCTGCTAGTTTGAATATAATCAGTCCCCATAAAAGAAAGATTGGAACCATCTTTGTGTATTCAGAAATAAAGGGAAACTGGTTTAGACCTAAATTTTTTGTCCCTCACAGATACTTTTGTGTGCTAGCCTGTGTATTGGTGTTGATCACAGAAGCGGTGCAGGTTTGAAAACTGTACAATATTTTTTGTGGGACAACTCCTACACAGGTCTACAACACACACAGGTAGATGGATGCCATACAGTAGGTATTAGTGCAGTAAGCACGTATATATGCTGCTTAAAAATTAAATTGCAACTGTGTGGAAACTGAAAATACATAAACAGACAACTGAGGCTTGGTGCTCAGTTTCAACTCAACACACACTGATAGATTACTGCCACACTGTGGATATTGCTGAAGGAATCATGTATATATGCTGCTTAATTAAATTCAAAGAATCTACCCTCTTCAAAAAAATAAATAAAAATTAAGTGGAAACTGAAAATACGTAAATGGACGACTGAAGCTTGATGCTCAATTTCAACTTAACACACACGTGTAAATTGCTGAAACACTGTGAGTGTCGCTGCAGTAATCATGTATATATGCTGCTTAATTCAATTGAAAGCACCCCCCAAAAAAATATAAATATATATTAAATTGCAACTGTGTGGAAAATGAAAATACGTAAACAGACAACTGAGGCTTGACATTCAATTTCAACTTAACACACACAGGTAGATTGCTGTCACACCATGGCTATTGCTGCAGTAGTCATGTATATATGCTGCTTAATTAAATTCACACACCCCCTAAATAAAAATGAATTACCACTATGTACAAACAGAAAATATGTAAACGCATGACTAAGGCCTGATGCTCAGTTTCAACTTAATACACACTGGTAGATAGCTGCTGCACCATGGGCATTGCTGCAGTAATCACATATATATTAACTGCATAGTTATATTGAATCTTACAAAAAAAAGGAATTTCTGTAAAATGAAAGTATTTGCTTGCAGGTAACCTCTTTTGAGGTCCTGTCTCCTCTTCCCCTGTGTATCAGCTGTCCTGCTTCTCTCTATTGTACAGAACACATTCAATTCTTCTTCGGAATCCTAGACTTTACCTTCACGTTCCCTATCAATAAGCTTCATAGATTTTTGACTGTCCCTGATTGATTTTTCACTGTCCCTGACTCCCTAAGATTGTTTTCCTGGAAGACACTGTAACACCAAACCACCCTCATTCACAGCCCAGCACAGAATAGCGTTCTGCTTGTTCCACTAGGGCACCTCCATGCCGCCTGCAGCACTGATTGGCTTATTCAGGCTGTCTGTCAGAGTGGGAACCAATCAGGGCAAGACGCCCCCCCCCCCCCCCCCCCTCCACACACACACACACACTTCCTCTCGGGTCATGTGAGAACCCATCTTCTTTCTCCATAGTACTTTTTTTCCCCTGACATTGCACTAAAATGGCGCTAGTGGATTCATCCGAAACAACCCTAGAAAAATCGGGTTTGTCTGCTTTCCTAAAAATAGCAAAGTTCAAACTGAACTCGGTTTGGTGCAAACTGGACATAACCATAATTTTTCTCAAAGATGATAAATGATAAAGATGATAAAACCTTTTGCAGTGTCTGAATCATTCCAGAACAGGTGCGTAAAGGGATTCATGAGTTATAAAATAAAGTTAGCACAGACTCGATGGATCTTCTGCAGGCGCTACAAACATCTGACAAGAGAACAAAAACTATTTTCACCTTGAATTTCAAGACATCGCGCCTGGAAAAGTGGAGGAAGCACAGCTTGCAAATAATCCACATGTCATATAAATTATGCATTCCACATTCCACGTGAATTTAAAGGGAAATGCACCATATGTTTTCACATATGCTAATGCTTATCTATACTCTTTAACAAGTATGTATACTTTTGTAACCCTTTACATTGCCGAAATGCCACTCAACTAAGAAAAAAAAACTGTAATCAAGTTTGCAATTTATTTTTATAAAAATCCTACCTTTTTTTGTACGCAGCTCCAATTCAGATCTGTGTGCTTCCGTGGTTACAGAGTACAAACACCCTCGTATAGTCCAGTCTTCTGTCTCATACTACTCGTTTATCCGTATTTTAGCAAGAAGCAGGTGACAGGTGGTCGGAAGTATGGTCGCAGGTTCAGGCTGTGGAGCTGTGTACACAAAACGGTAAGCTATTTTTAATCATAACTATGTGCAAAGTCAATTCTTTTTTATTATAGATGCTTTAGAGCAATAGATATAGGGGGCAGAGGTAGTTTTTCTAATTCTGAATAAGCCCTTCAAATGCCTATGGCATTGCTGTGGTGAATTGATGGCATGAGCTGCTTGTGTTATTATTGCTTGTAATTTCTCAGGTAAGTATATAACGGAGTCAAGAAAGAAAAACAAGTGTATAAAATGTGGTGATTAATACTAAAAGATAATAAAGATGCATAAAATCAAGGCGAGAGCACAAATCCCGCAATCCATATGCAGTTATTGAATTCTCAGGTAGACAATTACAAGCTCAGCCATTGAGTCAGAATAACGTAAAGTGGAGATAAAAAACCCTAATTAAAAACTAACATGAAACATATCAAGATTGAGGGAAGCCATAAAGAAGTTAGTAGAGGCCATGAAAAAAACGAATAAAACCTTAATTAGAGTTTATAAATGAAGCAGAACGCATGATGGCCGTGAAGCTCCTAACAGAAGAACCAGAGAATACTTTATACTCACCTAATAGCCAATTCCTTTTTTAGCGCTATTCCTGTCCATGGAATATTTTTATATAATAAAGCGGAACCCCATATTTACATCATTCTTCTGCCCCCATAGGGTCGCTATTTGGAACCTCTATAACCATGACAGCATACAGTATAGGGGTCAGAGAGACATTTTAGGACTTACTTTGCAGTAAAATCACATGGGCAATGGCTGCCATAGGTGGTAGTGGCTTGGCTATAGCCAAACCACCAGCTCATACTCTTACTCCCCCAGTCCTAGCTACTGACTGGGAATGATGGCCCCTGGCACCATGGTTGGTTGCGAATAAGACGTGCAGATGGGTCCTAGAAACATGAAAATGCATAAGGGCAGCTCATGTTGGCAGAGATTTTTTTTTTAAAAGGTCTCTCTGCTCATCCCACCAATGGAGGTACAGTGTTGACTGATAAGTGAGGCATATACTGAAGTCTCCCCATTGCAAGTGTGACTGTCACTGTATTCCATGCATTATATTCTGTGTACTGTGTCCCATAGGCTGTACATACAGGAGCAGTGGGAGGTTCCATAGTTTCTGTGACTAGGTAGGGCTGGCACCACCCCAACCTCTCTAGGAGGAAGCCAGTTCAGTGTAGTCCAAGCCCTGTGTGAGTAAACAGCAAGGGAGCAGTGCTAAACAGGGAAGTTTCAGTCTCCTATGGATTACAAAAGCAATTGTCAGAGAAACATCAAAAAACCTATTTTCAGGCTACAGACTTCTTTGCACACATAGTAACATAGTAACATAGTAACATAGTATATAAGACCGAAAAAAGACATTTGTCCATCCAGTTCGGCCTGTTTCCTACAAGTTGATCCAGAGGAAGGCAAAAAAACCCTGTGAGGCAGAAGCCAATTTTCCCCACTTAAGGGGAAAAAATTCCTTCCCGACTCCAATCAGGCAATCAGAATAACTCCCTGGATCAACGACCCCTCTCTAGTAACTATAGCCTGTAATATTATTACACTCCAGAAATACATCCAGTCCCCTCTTGAATTCCTTTATTGTACCCACCATCACCACCTCCTCAGGCAGAGAGCTCCATAGTCTCACTGCTCTTACCGTAAAGAATCCTCTTCTATGTTTGTGCAGAAACCTTCTTTCCTCCAGATGCAGAGGATGTCCCCTCGTCACAGACATAGTCCTGGGGATAAATAGATGATGGGAGAGATCTCTGTACTGACCCCTGATATATTTATACATAGTTATTTGATCTCCCCTCAGTCGTCTTATTCCTAAAGTGAATAACCCTAATTTTGATAACCTTTCAGGGTACTGTAGTTGCCTCATTCCAGTTATTACTTTAGTTGCCCTCCTCTGAACCCTCTCCAGCTCTGCGATGTCTGCCTTGTTCACAGGAGCCCAGAACTGTACACAGTACTCCATGTGTGGTCTGACCAGTGATTTGTAAAGTGGTAGGACTATGTTCTCATCACGGGCGTCTATGCCCCTTTTGATGCAACCCATTATCTTATTGGCCTTGGCGGCAGCTGCCTGACACTGGTTTTTACAGCTTAGTTTGTTATTTATTAAAATTCCTAGATCCTTTTCCATGTCAGTGTTACCCAGTGTTTTACCATTTAGTATGTATGGGTGACTTGCATTATTCCTTCCCATGTGCATAACTTTACATTTGTCAGTGTTAAACCTCATCTGACATTTCTCTGCCCAAGCCTAATATATACAGGGGAGCAGATCCTGCACTTGTGGCCCATTGCTAATGGCGATCCCCAGCAAAAATGCATACGGTGGAGGATGCCTGCAGCGGACCACAAGTACCACAATAGACATCCTACACAAAATGGCAATAGTGTGGATGTGATAAATAATATAACAATATAGCAATAACAAATGACAAAACAGGTGCACACTGCGGTCTTACTAAGCCCTCAAACTGATGGTAAAATTGAGAGGTTAGTCAACATGTCCTACAGTGGAGGACATGTCTAAGCCCGAGCACCACGCCAAGGTCTCTCAAGTAGCTCGGGACCTAACACTCACCTACCTGTGTCATATGGGCAATACCAGGGGCAGTGGGCAAAATTACAGGGATGTATTAGGCCAACTCGCAGCAGACTGAGATGAATAAAAGGTGTTTGGACCAATCTACTTTTCTACAAAATTACCTCGCCCGCATTGAAAGGAAGGGAGCAGGGAAGCTACTGAACATGTCAGTCCACCTCTAAATAATGGAGAAGGTGGAGCAGAATTATAAACAGCAGGAGGTGCTACCAGAAAGAAAAATATAACACACACAAAAAAGTACAATGTGTTAATCGCATGTATTCTGCAATTATTCTTCATTTGTAATGCCCCATTCATTACACAGTACAACTTTTTGCAAGATACTTTTATTTGAAGGGGTTTCCCAGAATAGAGATTTTTGTTTTGTTTGGGAAAAATATAAAAAAAGCAGCATTTCTCCATTCCATCCCCTGAAAACACCCCTTTAATGTCCCCAACTACATAAAGTCTTTCAACACTATTTACACATAATACAAACTCAATAATAAATCTCTATTTCATTACCTCCTAAGCGACCCCTAGTGGTGGCTGCAGGCAATAAGAATTTCATCATTTAACTCTATGTCCACACAGGGGACTTGGAATTCTGTAGCAGAAAAAAACACACACACACAAAAACAAAAAAAAAAAACACCAAAGTTCCTAATGCTTTTTTTTTAACTCACTCAATTACCACAGAATGAAATAAATATGTGAAGATTCGCTTTAAGTAAGATGCAGTGAACCCCATAATGCTTTATAATCGTTGTCTGTGCAGACAGCCTCCTTGCGATTGATTATAACCCTGCACTTGGCTTTAGAGTAACATTTCTCTTTCTCTATTTCATCATTATACAGTATTGATCAGTTGCAGACATATTAAAAAGGAATCAGGTTTGCTGGCATAATGGTTTTCTAAGGAATGTATTGGAGAGTTAACTCTTTGTGGAATGCTGGAAACTTTAACACCTTTGGAAGGGTAGCTCAGCTCAGACTACAAGGACTGTTTGACATTATGTAAAAAGAAAGAATGAACCCACTGGACAGTGACAAATGCTGGTTTGAGACCCAGCGCAACTTTGAAAACCTATTGAAATGCGTTGGTTGAGCAACCTTTATGTTTCCCTGCGGCATTGCTGCCATAGTACGAGGCTACTCCTTTTCTATGCGACCTGGGAAGTGAGTGAGCTGTAGCTGAACTGAACTTCCCCCATAGACACATTGACAATTCTGGAATAATGAGCTTTGGTCCTTTGCTGTCTCCTCTTTACTCAAGAGTGTGTAGACACCATAGCGGTATCCAAGGTGGCCTCCATGGGACCCAAGAAAGAAGGAAGTACGAAAACAGATTGGTCCATCCTTTTTCTCCATGCACAATATAAAATTGTGCAAAAGACTTCCCATCCTTAGGGGCCACCACCTTAGCAAATAACGGAAGGGGACAGAAGCCCAAGGGTCACAATTCTCTGTATAACAGAAGAGATGCATAGGAGGTTCAAAAAGCACCAGACAGTCCTAATGCAATCCTTGAGACAGGTCATCATTGCATCAAGAGCAGATCATGGGGGTCTGACTCCTAGCTCCACCAATGATCAATTGTTTGAACAGGCTTGGTGACCACTGTGGCCTCTTCTGCAAGCCTGTGACATCACATCTAGAGATGAGCGAATTTCTAAAAAATTTGATTCTGCCGGTCCGCCGAATCTTCCCAAAAAGTTAGGTTCGATCCTAATTTATTTGTGGCGAATCACGTTAAAAAACTGCTATTTCCTGGCTGCAGAAAGCCTTTATAGTGGTGCAGAACACTGTGTCGTGCAGTAACAGGCATAGGGAGTCTGCTGTGCTAATGAAACAATGCTGTGAGTCAGTATGACATGCAAATGACAGGCGTCGCTCTTAGAATCACTGCACACTTTACTTATTTGTGCAGTCACGGGGCCAAAACTGACCTAATAACTTAAGTGTGAACTCAGCCTTACAGGTCAATGTTTGCGCCAGTTATAAAGAACCGTGCAGAGGCCCAAGATCCTGCTACAGCATGAAAGAGCGCACTTCTTTTACCCCGTCGTCAGCTGATTCCACATAGATGTCTACAGAACCTGTTCTATTAAACGCTTATACAAGTAGAGCCCCCCAAAAAAGTGGAGAGGGTGTCAGCAGTAAGTTTATGTCAACGTCACTGATTATTTTACCCTTCCTCTGATCCATCAGAAGAATAACCCCCCAAAAACGGATACTGTCTATTGAGCATCCACCTTCACTGGGTCAGCATTTGGTCAGTAATGCAAAAAAATATATATTTATATAATAATGATATAATTTATTATTTAAAATTATTAATAACCCCCCCCAAAAAGTATAACAATCAAAATTCACCGCAGAACGGCTAATAGGACGTACGTATCTTTCCTATTAACACACCCCGTAAATGGCTGCATCACACAGCACTTGCACCCCAATAACAAGCAAGGTTTGATGGAATTACTGATGTATCATGTAGTGCTAACAACCTAAAAGCAGCAGTATAACACCAATTTGGATCCCCAATCGCTCCTATTACCCAGGCTGTACACTCTCCTATTGCACCCTGTTCTCCTTTTATAGTGTAGATGATGCTTCCCTATCTTTTCCCTACACCTTGAATAATCTTTCCCTAAGTCGATTTTTCAGCACAATGGTCTTTCCTAGCACTGTCCCTAGCGCCTGCTGATGTCTCTCCCTGCACTAAGCACACTGGAAAATGGCAGAATCCAAAATGGCTGAGGCTATTTATACGGCTGTGACACCACAGGGCTGGCAAAAATTGAAACAAATGAATATATTTAATGGGGACAACTTTGAAATAAAATAAAAATAAAATACAAAACAATACAATCAAAAAGGAAGGAGGGAATTTTACCCTCAGTCAATTTAAATCCACCTCATACAGGTTTTTGCCTTCTTCAGGATCAACAGGATAGGATTATACACTGGATGTGACGGCCCTGTGTCTTTTTTCAACCTTATCACTAGAGATGAGTGAATTTCTTAAAAATCATTTTAGGTCCAAGTGGTCCAAGTCAACAATGAAATACAGTTTGGTTACGAATCTATTCTAAAATCACAGAAATAAATGTGGCCTAAATGGGTGGGACTGCTCAAACCCCAAACTGTGGCGTGTTTCTAACTGGGGGAGCAGCTCCTCCCCATGTGGTTCGCAGCAAGCGGCCATCCCCAGCAAAAATTGCATACAATGGAGGATGCCGGCGCGAACCATATACACCACAAAACATCCTACACGAAATGAAACAATGTGCGGATGAAAATATATGAAACACATAAATCACTGAAAAAAAGTGCGCCACAAAGATAAGCAGTTGACAACACTGGCTAATCCCTCAAGCTGATGTTAAAAGCTGAGCCATTCGCCAATATCTCCCAGTTAGGAACATATCGGAGCCCCTCATGCACCACGTCAAGGTTTCTCAGCATGAGGTCCTACCACTAGACTAACTATGGTGTGTGAACAGGGTCTGAAAAGAGTTTCTAACTGGGAGATATTGGCGAATGGCTCAGCTTTTAACAAATCTATTCTACCTGAATCGAGTACTTTGAACGCCTGGAAAATATTTCTCTTTTACTCTCAGAATTTTTTCTCAACAAATCTGAATTTTTCAAAAAATGTAAGTCGAATTTTGGTTCTAAAGAATCAATTCACTTATCTCTACTTATCACCTATTTAACTATTTTACATAAAAACTTTTTTTAAATGAAGCTAGGCCGAGTTGTGGAACCCTGAGCAGTGGATCCCCCACTATGACATCCATTTGCTCTGACAGACCATATGGACAGGGCTTGTGGTCCTGAGATAACTTCTCTAAAGATTCTGCCCTAGACAACCCCATGCCACAATCTTATTCAGGGTAAGACTGGGTATCCTTGGGCCCACCAGAGGAAATTCATCTCAGGGCCCAAACTCCATATCATTAATAAAGTCTTGAGGCCACCAACAAGGGTTCCATTTAGATTTTGTTACGAACTCTTCTTACTTTTATTTTTCTTAAAAGATAGTGGACAAAAATACACAAATATAGTAAACAAACATGGAGAACGGAGGATATTTTCTGCAGCTGAGGACTGATTGGTGAAATTAGGCAACGAAATCAACACCTGAGAAAGGGTTGACCTTTCCGGAGAGACTTCTATACTGACAGCAAGCTTTTCCACCCAAAAAAAAAGAAACCTTTTAAAACGTTAACCTTTTCTGAACAGATATACTGTGGTTAGCTGGTTCATGGCCCTGGCCGATGACTGGAGAACTCCCAGATTATGAAGGGGGAACATCTCTCTCCACCCTGCGCAGCCTATAAAGCAAAATTAATGTAGCAATTAATACACCTGCCTTACGAATTCACTTTATTACATTAGATATGAGGCCAACTCGAGGGAGCCAGGTGAGATCACATCAGATGTGATGTTCTTTCTTAGCAGCTGGCTCCAGATATTTAAGATGTTAAAGATACAGGCTTGGCAGCTGCTTTAAATCACTGGCAACATGTCAGGGTCCATGAAAAAGAATAGAACGTATTCAATTTTACAGTATATTAAACTTCATCTAATTTGTGCATAAGAAAAGACTTGGCAAAATAGATGACCAATTTTTGCAGCAGGAATTACTGTTGGGCTGATGCCATTAGCTGCCCGTCAGCTCTCCATCATGCTCTTACCATAATATTGCTGGCCTATTGATGCATATTTGCAGCGCTGTTCTAAATTAGAAGACACTGAAAGACAGGGGCAGCAATGTATAATAGGCGCCATTTGTCAAGCTTATATGGTGGGTGGAGGATGGAGGATTAGATTGTGGAGATGACAACAGGGATAGAATAGGTAAAAGAATCATACTCTATAACCATGCCCAGAGGAAGAGATGGAAAACGTAATCCGTGGACATCCTCAGGGGCGTAACTTAAAGCTCCAGGGCCCCCAAATCTTTACCAGGGCCCTAATCTAATCGTATGTGATTGCTTCCTCTTTACTCCCATTAAATGAGCTGGGAACCATTGACATCTCAGGGTGGCCCATGGTGAGGGCTAGGTCTCCGCGTGGTTGATGGGATTTTTGAAATTTATTGGTGCATACTTATTAAACCTTTTTGCCTGCAAATTTTGGCACAGGCCCCACTGGTGCAAACATTTAGTAATTTTGGGAGTGTGGTGCTGCATGTGCCAGCTTAAAAAAATTGGGTATGGCTGGGCCTAGCTGGCTCGGCACATTTTTTTAAAAATATAAATTATGCCAGAAAACATACAAACATTATACCTGAAATAGGAGCAGGTGTAGATTTTAGTTCCGGAGCATGGACTGCACAAGGTGGAAAGTAATGACCACAGTAGCCTCTAAATTATGAAATTAACAACAGGTAATTAACAATAGGACATTTTATATGAAGAACATTTCTAAGAAGCAAACAGGTCCAGGAAATTTGTATGAAAGCAGTACCTGAAGATTAAAAGGGGTTGTGCCACCATTAAATATAATTTTGACATAATTCAGCATAAAAAACGAGTTACTTTTGCAATTTCTTTTTCTTATAAAAATGCTTCACTTTTGAGACTCTCTTTATTTCATTAAATTGGCGCCCCCTGCTGTTTAATCTAGAAAGTAATGTGCATGTTCACCTACTGAGGGGGTCGCACATGTTCAGTTCCATCCTTTAACTGCACCAGCCCTGTCTATTGTTAGAAACTGTCACAGTTACAGTCACAGAGAGGAGAGCTGATGCAGAAAGGGCACTCCCCCTGAGTTGTGATATGGAGAGAGCTGCAGCAGAAAAGACATGATACACTGCCACCAGCTGGTAAACCTGACACAGTGCATGAATTACAATACATGACAGTTACATAGCAATGTTCTTAATGCACAGTATCAGAGGATCGGGGAATAAACACACAGAGGACATTCTTTGCTAGCCATTAGAGACAGTAGCTAGGTGTAAGAATGGTAGTGCCTCCTCTGGGGCACTACTAACATAGATAAAGTTACTGTACATTGGGTGTACAGCTATGCAGCATATGCATGAGATGCAAACGAGTATAGAAGAAGCTGGAGTACAATAACGTGATATATGTTGATGTAAAACAATATATCATGCATGTAGGGCAGGGAAATAGAAAACAGGCTGCAATTTCTTTGCCCATAAGTTATATGGTTAGAAGTGATTTTCCTGATATCAATGGCAATAAAAATACATTAAATAACTGTGAAATAGTAATACGTCAAATTCTGTAGGAGCGCAGCGTGCAGGTGAAAGATGGCCTCGATTTTCTTGTATTGTTATGTAGGCACAATATTCATTCATTCTCATTGATTGCTTGAATACAAATAAAGGCCTTAAACGTATCAGTGGAGAATCGCTAATATCATTAGTTCATTAGAAGTGCTCATTATTGCGGGTAATGGGCCAGGAAAATCAAGGTGAGTGGAGGAATTAGTGGTTTAAATAGAATTTTGCAAATTAATTGATGAAATAACCTGATTATGGCTTCATATCCTGCGTCTATTTATCTGACAAGCGTGGAGATCACCAGGAGAAAAACATAGAATTTATGGTATTTTAGGCCAGGTTCACATCTGCGGGGGAGGTTCTGTTAAGATCACCGATCCTGGCAAAAACAAGATACAAGCAGGACAAAATACTGCTGCATGCTGCAATATTTTGTCTGGCGGAATTACGGAAACTGAACTGATCCCATTATAGGCTACTTTCAAACTTGCGGTAGCCTTTTCCGGCAAGCTGTTCCCGGCGGGGGAACAGCCTGCCGGATCTGTGCTACCCCAAGTCCATCGTGCCACCGGAAGTCTGCTCCGACCCCATGCACTATAATGCAAGATGTGATCACCGGACAAACGAGCATGATCAGTGGCACAGGGGACCACCTATCGGGAATGAGCATTCCCACGAATGGTCATTCCCAATAACTGGCCCATTCATCATCATGTGTAAAAAGGCCTAATGCAGCGGAAATATTGCATCAAAAGCTTATTTCATTTTCACAATTTCTGTTTCATTAAAGTGGTTGTCCCCCAAAAAATATTATACTTTTTTCGAAACTGCCTCCTGAATCTGGATAGTTTTGCAATTGCATGTGGCAAAAAATTTAGCATAGCCACTGAGTTATTCAATAACATCTATCTGTATAGCTCCACCTGCTGTTCGTACTTTCCTTATTTCTCTGTCCAATAGGGTTGAGCGAACCCAAACTGCAAAGTTCGGGTTGATACCGAACTTTGCGAGTTCGGGTACCCGCACCCAAACCCGGACTTTTTCACTGAAGTTCGGGTTCGGTGTTCGGGTCATTTTATTATTTTCAGTAGGGTGAGCGAATCTGGTGAAGTTTGGGTTTACCGGGTTTGGCTGAACTTCAGGTCAAAGTTCGGGTTCGGTACCCGAACCTGACCCGAACAGCGAACCCGAACCCCATTAAAGTCAATGGGGACCCGAACTTCACTTTAATATTTTCCATTACAAGATGGTTATAACGGAAAATAATAGCATTCTTAAGAAAGAATGCTAAATAAAATGTCTATTGAGGGGTTAAAAATAATAAAAAAAACTCACCCCATCCACTTGATGGATCCCCTTCTTTCTTCAGGACCTGCAAAGCACCTGCGTTGAAGTCACCGCGCTCACCACGTGGTGAGTGCGGTGATGTCATCTCAGGTCCTGCCGAATGAAGATAGAACGTGGGTGCAGTGACATCATCGCAGGTCCTTTTGCAGGTCCTGAAGAAAGAAGAGGATACCGGCTGCGCGATCAAGTGGATGAGGTGATTTTTTTTTATTATTTGTAACACCTCAATGGACATTTTATTTAGCATTCTATCTTAAGAATACTATTATTTTCCGTTATAACCATCTTATAACGGAAAATAATAAAGTGAAGTTCGGGTCCCCATTGACTATAATGGGGTTCGGGTTTGGTGTTTGGGTCAAGTTCGGGTACTGAACCCGAACTTTGACCTGAAGTTCGGCCGAACCCGGCGAACCCGAACTTCACCAGGTTCACTCATCCCTACTGTCCAACTCACTGAGGTGGTCGCACATGCTCAGTTCCATCCTTCGACTCCCACCAGCCGTATCTACTGTTACAAGCTGTGACAGTTACAGGGAGAGAGATGCGGTAGAATGGACATGCTTCTGAGCTGTGATAGGGAGAGCACTATAGATGCACATGTCCCCTGAGCTGTGGTAGGGAGAAAGCTGCAGCAGAAAGGCCATACCTCCTAAGAAAGGACACGCTAGCTGAGCTACCAGCCTTAAAATCAATCTAGCAGAATGAATGGATCCATGTGAGGTACAGGGCTGGTTCTACGTTTGCCATGTAGTATATGATGCCGGATTTTCATTTTTTTACATTAATCATGGGATAACCCCTTTAAAAATTTCATGGTATGACATTTTACATAAATTGTTATAGAATATGTGTGTGTTTTATCTATTGTGCAAAGGAAGACGCAGGCAAACCTTCCTCTTTTTAGACTGTCTGTACTTTTTTTGGCTTATTTTTCTATGCCCTTCCTTACTAATCAAGAATTAGACTTAAGTCTCAGATATTTTTACTATTTGCCTATATTTGCTTCTATTTCCAGGAACAGACTGTAAACCTTGTCTGTGTATAAACTATCTTCCCATGGACCTTGAAGAAGATCAATAATACTATAGGTCTGTAAGAGGGTTGAAAATGCTATTACCCTCTCTTACAGAAATACGCATTCTTTTACCGCTATTCACAGGTACGGTTCCTATGGGTTGACGTGAATCCTGCTCTGGCATCACTAACACCTATGTTGGACTGTTCTATGGCTGTCTACTGTAGAAAATGCCAGTAATGGGCCCCTTTTGTGATATACTACAGATGAAGCTGAGCTAAAATTGACGTCACAGTGTTATCTCAGTTATCTTGTGACAAAAGTCATTGAAATCCATTAAAAAAGTCGGTTAACTTTTTCTTGCCATTGTTTATTTAACTCATTAACTAATGTTGAGCGAATCAAAGGCCACAAAGTGGACTTCAATCCAAATTTCTGGGAGAATTCATTTTCCTGCAAAGCCGAATTTGCTCATGCTTCATGATTTTCCTTGAAATGGGTTAAAAAATAAGAAAAATCATACTTACCTCATCTGTTTAAGCGCAAAGAGCCGTCCGCCATCTTAATTGAAGATCCCGCGCGTAATCCTGTGCTTGGTGGATCTTCAATCAAGATGGCGGCGGCCTGCTCTTCGTGATCAAATGGTTGAGGTAAGTATGATTTAACCCCTTAAGGACCGAGTGCGTACCTGTATGCCCTGCGAATTTGAGATCACCGCTGCTCAGTGAAATCACTCAGCAGGTACCTCGGCCCAATGCCTATGGGGGTCCTGTGACCCCCCCGAATCGGCAATCGCTGCAAACCCCAGGTCAATTCAGACCCGCGGTTTGCAGCTCTTTCTGCGGTCTCTGATCCTGCGGTCTCTTATCCCCGTGGGGATCAGAGAGTTAATTATGCGTTTTTTATATTTTTAACTCCCCCCTGTGAGATCTGCTGGTGGGCTGTGCAGGCGGGGTCCCGGGCTGTGCGGTGGGAGGTGCGGGAGGTGGTGCAGTGGGCGGTGCGCATTGCGGGCGGGCGGGATCGCGATATCCTGCCGGCCTCCTCTAATCTATTCCATGGTAATGGCAAGTCTGATATGACTTCTGCTAAAGGCAGAAGTCTGATCAGACTAAGTCTAAAGTAAAAAATACAGTACAGTACACTATATAAAATAATATACACTATATATATTTGTATCGCCGCGTCCGTAAAAACCTGCTCTATAAAAATATCACATGACCTAACCCCTCAGATGAACACCGTAACCCCCTCCCAAAAAATGGTGTAAAAAAGATATTTTTTGTCACCTTACATCACAAATACCAAGCGATCAAAAAGGCGTATGCCTCCCAAAAAAGTACCAATCAAACCGCCATCTAATCCCACAAAAAATAAGCCCCTACGTAGCACAATCGCCCAAACAATAAAAAAAATATGGCTCTCAGACTATGGAGACACTAAAACATGATTTTTTTTTCTAAAATGCTGTTATTGTGTTAAAATAAAAATTTTAAAAAAGTATACATATTAGGTATCGCCACGTCCGTAAAAACCTGCTCTATAAAAATATCCCATGATCTAACCTCTCAGGTAAATACCGTAAAAAAATTGAAAAAAAACATTTCTGTCACCTCACATCACAAAAAGTGTAATAGCAAACGATCAAAAATTTATAAGCACCCCATAATAGTGCCAATTAAACCGTCATCTCATCCCGCAAAAAATTATACCCTACATGGGACAATAGCCCAAAAAATAATAATATATGGCTCTCAGACTATGGAGACATTAAAACATGATGTTTTTTTGTTTCAAAAATGATATTATTGTGTAAAACTTAAATAAATAAATAGTATACATATTAGTTATCGCCGCATCCGTAACAACCTGCTCTATAAAAATAACACATGAACTAACCCCTCAGGTGAACAGAGGAAAAAAAATATATAAATATGGTGTCAAAAGCCATTTTTGGCACCTTATATCACAAAAAGTGCAATAGCAAGAAACCAAAATGTCATATGCACCCCAATATAGTGCCAATCAAACGCCATCTCATCCCGCAAAAAATGAGCCCATACATAAGACTGTCGCCCAAAAAACAAAAAATAAATTATGGCTTTCAGAATCTGGAGACACTAAAAAATCATTTTTTTCAAAAATGCTTTATTATGAAAAACTGAAACAAAAATTCCCAAAAAGTAGTCATATTTGGTATTGTTGCGTCCACAACAACCTGCTCTATAGAAATAGCACACTATCTAACCTGTCAGAGCAACGATGTAAATAACAAAAAATTCAAACGGTCCCAAAAAAGCTATTTTTTAAATCTTTTCCATTTTTATCCATTTTTCTAGGCACAAAGCAAGGGTTAACAGTCAAACAAAACTCAATATTTATTTCCCTGATTCTGAACTTTGCAGAAAAACCCCATATGTAGTTGTAAACTGCTGTATGGCCAAACGGCAGGGGGCAAAAGTAAAGGAACGCCATATGGTTTTTGGAAAGCGGATTTTGCTGGACAGGTTTTTGGACACTATGTACCATTTGAAGCCCCCCTGATGTACCCCTAGAGTAGAAACTCCAAAAAAGTTACTCCATCTAAGAAACTACACCCATCAAGGTATTCAAAACTGACTTTACAAACTTCGTTAACCCTTTGGGTGTCTCACAACAGCTATTGGCGAATGGAGATGAAATTTCAGAATTTCTATTTTTTGTTACCTTGCCTCAAAAAAAGTGTAATATAGAGATACCAAAAATCATATTTACCCTAAGATAGTACCAACAAAACTGCCACCTTATCCCATAGTTTCCAAAATGGGGTCACTTTTTTGGAGCTTCTACTGTAGTGGTGCATTAGTGTGGCTTCAGATGAGACATGGTGTTTAAAAACCAGTCCAGTAAAATCTGCCTTCCAAAAACCATATGGCATTCCTTTCCTTCTGAGCCCTGCCATTTGGCCATACAGTAGTTTATGACCACATATGGGGTGTTTATGCAAACTACAGAATCAGGGCAATAAATATTGAGTTTTCTTTGTCTGTTAACCCTTGCTTTGTTACTGTAAAAAATGGATTAAAATTGAAAATTTGCCAAAAAATTGAAAATCTGAAATTTCATCTCCATTTGCCATTAACTCTTGTGGAACACCTAAAGTGTTAACAAAGTTTGTAAAATCAGTTTTGAATACCTTGAGGGGTGTACTTTCTTAGATGGAGTCAGTTTTTTAGAGTTTCTACTCTAGGGGTACATTAGGGGGCTTCAAATGGGACATAGTATCTAAAAACCAGTCTGGCAAAATCTGCCTTCCAAAAACCACATGGCGCACCTTACCTTCTACGCCCTGCCGTGTGCCGCTACAGTAGTTTACGACCATACATGGGGTATTTCTATTAACTACAGAATCAGGATAATAAATAATCAGTTTTGTTTGGCTGTGAATCCTTGCCGGGTGACTTGAAAAAATTGCTTAAAATGGAAAATTTTCAAAAAACACCTAAAGGGTTAATGACATTTGTAAAATCAGTTTTGAATAACTTAAGGGGTATCGTTTCTAGAATGGGGTAGTTTTTGGGTGGTTTCTATTATGTTATCCTCACAAAGTGATTTCAAACCTGAACTGGTCCCTAAAAGTGGATTTTTGAAAACTTCTGAAAATGTTCAAGATTTGCTTCTAAACTTCTAAGCCTTGTAACGTCCCCAAAAATAAAATGGCATTCCCAAAATGATCCATACATGAAGTAGACATATGGGGAATGTAAATTAATAACTTTTTTTTGGCGGTATTACTATCTATTATGGAAATAGAGAAATTGAAACTTGGAAAATTGAAAATTTTTCAACATTTTTGGTAAATTTGGTATTTTTTTTATAAATAAAAATACATTTTTTTGACTCCATTTTACCAGTGTCATGAAGTATAATATGTGACGAAAAAACAATCTCAGAATGGCAAGGATAAGTAAAAGAGTTTTAAAGTTATCACCACATAAAGTGACACTGGTCAGATTTGCAAATAATGGCCAGGTCCTTAAGGTGAAATAAGTCTGCGTCCTTAAGGGGTTAATCAATTTTTTTTATTATAGACTTTAATATTAAATTCAAGTGCTGCAATCAGCGATGAATGTGGCATCTGAGGGGTACAATGACAGAGAGTGGCGCAATCGCCGTTCCCTGTCATTGTACCAGTACTACAAAGAAATGCGCTTCGCGGCAAGGTAAATCCTTCATGACGAAGCAAATGTTTTTGCAAAATTCGGTGAAGCAGCCGAATCGAATTTTACAAAACTCCACTCATCACTAATGTTAACCATCAAGTTTCGCTCAGATACATCTGTACTTTAATATGTGATGCACTTTGATATACTGATATGTATGATAATGTAATGTATGTCATTTAAGGTGCTTTAGAGACAGTGTATTGGTTGAGAGACTGCACTGTATATGGTTGGCATGCATCTAGAATAAACAGGCTAATTGCCATGCTGGCCACAATGTTGGGCTGAGTCAGGAATCAGCATAAGGGTCTTATCCTCACATTGTGTAGCACGTGTAACACCTGAGATGAATAGAACTGTTTAGCAGAAACTTGAGGTTAGTATGCAGAAACACCGCAGCTGCTGGCATAGAGAACACCAGCTACACTTCCTGGAAGTTAGCTAGCAAGTGGAGGTGAGTTATGCTGATAGATTACTGCATTACTCTTGGGTGGTAGATAGAGGTTGAAGCAGTGACACCCACAGCGAAGGGGAGCATTGAGCAGGGGGAGATGACCATATTGTTCCCTAGGTCTCCATTCACTGTTGGCACTGTTCTGGAGATAGAAGGAGGTGGGACCAAGACTTATTAGACATTTATGTAATTTCCCATTGACATACCACAAATATTATAGATGAGAATACCCCTTTAAGATAAATAATCCCTTTTTACTGCCAAAAAAAATCTCAATCAGAGCTTTAAGTTCCTTTACTTCCATTTTGTATAGTGGAGTTTGATCTGTGGGATACTTAGGGATACAAATCCTGAGTCTTTTATCTTAAGATACTTTATTCTCATAGAAACCTCAAAAGAATATATTTTCAATGATACAGCCAATAGTATACCTGGTGGGGAATCCATTTCTTATTCATCATTGTCCTTCAGTAGGAGAAAGCCTGCAGAGGTGATACAAAGAAAGACATACGGTATTGCCAGCACGGAGGAGAGACTCCGAACATCTCTTGAGTCTTGGAAAAACGTACACAGTGTCTAAGGTGAAGCTATGTTTAATTGTAATATTATTAATATCCGACAGGCTCCAAACCAACTTGCCAAGAAAGCTATTTCTTTTATGAAAATTACATGGCATATAAAACGGAGAAATGGGTTTGAATTACCAAAAGTGACCTGGAAGGGATTTTATGCTCTGTCATCAATCAAGGCTAAAGAATTTACAGTAGTGCTAGAATTAGGAAGGCCACTCGAGTTAAAATACGCTTTAATAAGCTTGCATATAGAGAAGAAGAAAAAAATGTAAATTAAAGATATTTTGGGGAAAAAAGTTTCTAATGGAAAGTAACATTTTTTTTACATGATAATCGTCCTCTTGAAATAATTGTCACCTATCTGTTCCAAAGAACTAGCAGTGCTCATAGTTGACCCTAGAGGCATATATTTAACTTCCAGGATCCCAGTGCAAAAGGCCCCCCCCAACTATTTGGGGTCATTTATAGCGTTCATCTAATCACATAAGAGTTCTCCTCCTCCTCTCTTCCTCATCTTCTCTCTCCCTCTCCCACTCACTCTCATCTCTCTCTTTGTCCCTCTCTGTTTCTCTCTCTCCCTCTCTGTCAATCCCTTTATCTCCCTCCTCCTCTCTCTCCCTCCTCCTCGCTTCTTCTCTCTCCTCTTTCCTCCTATGTTTCCCATCCTTTCCTTCCTCTTCTCCCTCTTCCCCGCTCCCCCTTTCTATGTTCCTCTTAATCCTTCTCCATTCTCCTTCCTCTCTCTTCATTCTCCCCTCCCTCCATCCTACTCTACCCCTCTCTCTCCTCTTTCCTCCTTCTGTTTTCTCTCTCTCTCTCCTTCCTACTCCCTATTTCTCTCCCCTTCTCCTTCTCTGTTGCCCACCCTCTCCATTCTCCTCTTTCTCCCTTCCTTTCTCTCCTCCTCTCTCCCTTTCCCTCCCCCTCTCTTTTTTTTAATTCACACAAAGTTTAAATTAAATAGCGTCAACATTTTAGAAAAATGTAGTAACATTTTAGAATCAATTTACTCTTCTCTACATCGGAGAAGAGGAAATTTTTGCTCCCTAAGCGCCCGAGTCCCAGATATGACTATATTCTCTATAGTTGGCTGACCCTAAGACAGAAGATGCCCATACACATTAGATTGTCAGCTATACCTCCAAATTTGTCAGGGATTTCTGACTATCTGATGTATGGAGATGTCTTGGTTCTCTCCAACGAATGTTGAAAATGTTGAATTTTATGCCCGATCCTTTTGTTCCTAGGCGAGGTCAGCCTGGTCCAGAGCTGTCTGTGCACCAGCTTTCTGCCCTTTCCCCTACAGAACATATACACACAGTCAAACATGCATGTTTATGAGGATGAAAAGAATAGTTGTTGACCCAATTGCTACTTAAGGTCTATGTAAACCTTATAGGGGTTTTCCAACCACAAAACCACCAACTACATATTGTGGTTCAATCATATTTTATTGAAACAAGGTTTTAGATAGACAAATACAGCCAGATGCAACCAGGCAAAGTCAAAAGCCGAACATGGTGATAATCAAGATGAGGCTGCAATGGCATGCCATAATCAACACATAGGCAAGTATAGGGAAAAAAATAAATAAATAATTAAATAAATAAAAGAACAGAGATGACAGGGGGCACACAAGACAGAAAGCGGGGGGAGGAAGGGTAGGGGATGTTGTCAAGCTAGAGGTAGTACTCCAGAGGCCAACCAAGTGTGAAAGCTGGGAGAATTCCTGAATTGTAGCCACGGGTCCCATGTCTGCAAGTAGAAACGCAGCCGATTGTGCGCCTCGGCTCCCAGCTCCTCCATCCGAACCAAAACATCTAGCGCATAGACCCAAGTAGACTTACGCAGAGGGTCCTCAGATTTCCACTGACGTTGGATGATCTGTCTCATAGCCTGCACAAAAAACCTGAGGGCCCCTTTCTTGACTTGTTGTATCCTGCCCGAGTAGATAGAGAGCAAAGCCATCTGAGGGGACGGTGCTACAGAGACCCGGTACAAGGCATTATAGAGAGCAAAAACATCCTGCCATAGGGGAGCGACCCCAGGACAGTCCCACCAGATGTGCAACATGGAGCCTACAGCAGTGCGACATCTCCAGCACAGGTCGGAGACAGACGGATAAAATTGATGCAGCTTGACCGGGGTTCTGTACCATCGGAAAGAATCTTGTAGTTCAGTTCCTGCAAACGGCAGGACACCGTCGACTTATGCGTGAACAGGAGGGACCTTTTCCACTGTTCAGCGGATATGGAGACCGCCAATTCAGTCTCCCAACCAGACACAAACCCCACTCCCTGCAAATTGTCAGCCAACGTGCCATCCCCATCTCCCCAGCACCAAGCAGACCGTACACCAAGGAAATACCGTGGCAGGGTCCTGAGGACGCTGTGCAGAATTTTTCAAAAGCGGTCAGAGGAGCAGATAATTGCGACCCAGGAGCCAGAGAACATGTAAAGTTACGGAGCTGAAGATACCTAAACCAGCGACCCGGTGAGGCCGGAAGGATGCCAGATAAATCATTGAGTGATAAGAGAGCCGAGTCCTAAATATGTCCTTAATTAGTATCTGGGGGTAGGAAGAGGCCCGGAAAGCCCGAAGAGACCCAAAGTATGATGGAAATCCAGGGTGAATAGCTATAACTGTAAGGGGACCCGGTGTCATGGCCAGCCCAGCTCTAGAAGCAAATTTCCTCCAGGTCTTCACCAAGATCTGGAGAAATGGAGATTGCAGAGACCGCGCAACAGTGTCACACGCGTCCCCTGGAAGCCAAAATATCCCGGGAATTAAATTTGGTGCCAGAGCATGTTCAATATCCACCCAAAGTTTTTAGGAGCGGTTATGAATAAGGTCTAGTATGCACCAACTACATATTGTAAAAAATCCACTCATTTTATCTGCTTCCCACCACTCCTTTCCAGCATTGTGGGCTCGGTGTGCATTCCTTTCATGCCCTGGAGTGTAAACCTCTGCCAGGGTCGCATGCACCGTTGTAGCCATTCACTGGCCTCAGAGATTACGTATCGCCAGGTGGCAGGTAACCCAGCATGTTACAAGGACTGATGATTGGGGCAACTGCCTTGTGTAAATGTGCTGCCAATCATTTTGCATCTTTCTTCTGGCAACCAAAATGATTGTTTCTGGGCAGCGCATCATCCTGCCAACAGGAATTTGCAACCATCTGCATGGGAATGAGAAATCACAGCTCTCAACTCTGCTCAACAATGGACCTTACGGATATAGCACATAGGGGTCAAATTCGACTCGTTTTCAGATATACGGTATACCCGTCCGTTATTCTGCTTCTGTAGCCTAGGCATTACTGCCCTTGAGAGGCTGCACAAAGAGCCATGATATGATACTTTTGCACCGGTCCCTTTTCCAGCGTATTTGGCACCATTTCAGTGGATTGTAGATGTTTCTTCCACTGTGGCAGCGATGGGGGTGGGGGGCTTGCGCTGGAAATCTCCAGGTCTCTGCCATTGCCTTGCAACGCAGTCATTATGCATAATGTATCATATAATGAAATAGTAATAACTATAATATGCTGTTGCTATGCATACTGTACCATAGCTGAGCAGATGATGATGCCAATGCTGTAAATACATCTTTTGTTTCCATGCTATCATCTTCTACAGGACTGGCAGGAAAGACATTGTCACTTAAAACAGATTGGCAATAAATTTCACACTCAGATCTACGAGCCTCACTGAATGCATTAAACTAACTGAGCTAAACTCCAGCTGAATTATGCAGAGTATTTCCTAACAAGCAGAGTACTGTGCATGATGTATGCAAATACCCGGCCTATTGTTTGTGATTGAACTTCATCTCAGCTTTGGTCCACTGACTGCGAGCGAGAAATAAAGAAGCATCTTGGGAAAATGTATCTGGATAAGTTGCTATATTTTTTTTTAAAGGAACGTGAGGGAACCAAAATTGTAATGCTATGACTAGTGTGCACAGTTTTAATGCAAAGCTCCTGGGCCCTGATGAAAAATCTGTATCAAAGCCCCCAACCATCCTACGTGGTAGATGGGCCATTTGGTCCCATAAGGCACCAGGTCCTATGCTGGATTTCTACCTCTCCACAACCTACTGTTACCCTCAACCTTTGCTGATACGATCAGTATCGTTAACAAAAGGGGGTTCAACAGATGAATAGTTTTACTAAAACATAATTATTTTCTATTACTTTCTTCTGTATCTAGATGGTGCTAAGATCCTCCATTGTAATTTGTATACAATCGAGAACTCTAAAACCAGCAGTCTCATTTTCATCAACTCTTGGAATAAAGGTGGATTTACACGGCCCAATTTTTAGGCAGATTATCGCGAACAACAATTTCTATCGGCTGTTACATCGTGCGGTGTAAACCCACCTTAAAGCAGGTCCTTTGATCTGCTGATCACCACTGATCTAGCTTCAGAATCTTAGCTGCAGAAGATCACACAATATAGTATTCTCTGGTGGCCATTTAAATCAATTACTGTTCAAGGAAAAAAGGAATTGTCCAGATCCCATGGGATCTTCTGAGAAGAGCTTTTGAGTATGCAGTACCCCACAGCATGGGGGTATCTGCAAATTGTTTATTTTATTATGGTATGTAATGTATTGTTATGTCATGCTATATATTAGACATAGTATAAGAAGATATGGATAGCACAGGTGGAGCTAACAATCTTGGCCCAGCTCTTGTAAGAGGTTAGGTGTGGACTGGCTAGAAAGAAAGAACTAGAGAACCTAGAGTCTGCATGGCTGAGCACTGGAGTCAGTATTGTTACTGTACCTGCCACAAAAGCTGTTAAGACTTTACTGCAGTGAGGGACACTACTAAGACACCCTTCACACCAGGCCACAACCTGACCAGTCATATCTCTAAAACACTCTATTACTCAGTGGACATTAGAACCACCATAGAAAAGTACTATAGCCCACCATAGATTATACTGCAAAAGATGAGACAGTTAATGAGGAAAGAAGGCCGTGCAAAAAATCCACACATCATTATCTGATAAGAATTGCACTGTGTACAGTTGCAACTATGCTGATGCTGTTTTCCTGCTCTTGATACTTTTACTCTGGCCAATTATCAGCCTCCACACAAATATTCGTTCTTGATGATTGGCCTGATCATCTGCCTGCGCAAAAGTTCCCTGAGTGTTGATTCCTCAATTCTTCTTATCCTAAACTGACGCTGTATAGGTAAGTGCTTTTATTACAAACAAGACACTTTACATGGACTCATTTATCAAGTGATACTTCCTACCAAGTAGTGAATTCATACCAAAGACTAGTGATGAGCGGCAGGTGCCATATTCGATTTCGACGAAATTCGCGAATATTCGAATGAATATTCGTTTCATATTCGTCGAAATCGAATATTCGTCATTATTCTAGTTACCGCGATTAATATGCGATTTAAATAATCGCGTATTGCGATTTTAACTTAAGGCTACTTTCCTATTGGTTTCATATCTAGAATTATAGCGAAGATGACGGATATGACGAATGTATTCGTCATATTCCTCAAAACGAAGATAACGAAGTATTCTACATCTTCGTTTAGCAACCTATTCGTCAACTCGCTAATTCTAGCAATCAAATAGGAAGGTTGACTATAGAGACAACTGTGTTTAATTCGCTATGCGATTATTTATATATTTTTTTAATAAATAGAATAATTATAATAATTATATCAAGTAATATAATTATTCTATTAAAAAATAATAATAAATCGCATAGCGAATTAAACACAGCTGTCTCTATAGTCAACCTTCCTATTTGATTGCTAGAATTAGCGAGGTTGACGAATAGGTAGCTAAAATGAAGATGTAGAATACTTTGTTATCTTCGTTTTGAGGAATATGACGAATACATTCGTCATATTCGCTATTCGCTAATTCTACCAAGCCAACCATAAAGTTCCTTGCTCATGGAGCGTCCCCATCACCATGGGAACATCTCCATATACTAAAATGTACTGTCGGATTTGAGGAATTACGTTGAAATCGCAATGCGATTAATTCAAGTTATATTAATCGCATTGCGATTTCAACTTAGAGCTGGGTTTATAATGGGTCAGCTTGCTAGAATGAACGAAGTTAACGATTCAATGAACGAAGTTAACGAATATGGAATATAGCAGCACTGCTAAGTTGAATTCGCAATGCGATTAATTTAACTTGAAGTAATCGCATTGCGATTTCAACTTAGCACTGCTATCTTACATAGGCTAGAATTATAACGAATATGGAATATAGATTAGCTATGCACTAGCAGTGCTAAGTTGAAATCGCAATGCGATTACTTTAAGTTAAATTAATCGCATTGCGAATTCAACTTAGCAGTGCTGCTATATTCCATATTCGTTAACTTCGTTCATTCTAGCAAGCTGACCCATTATAAACCCAGCTCTAAGTTGAAATCGCAATGCGATTAATATAACTTGAATTAATCGCATTGCGATTTCAACGTAATTCCTCAAATCCGACAGTACATTTTAGTATATGGAGACGTTCCCATGGATGGGGACGCTCCATGAGCACGGAAGTCGGCAGAAGCGGCAATGGGCACTGACTAGAGCAGCCAGGAAGCCAGGAATCCTCAGGACAGGTAAGAACTACTGTTGGGAAGAGGGAAAGAAAAAAATATAACTAAAAAAAAACAAAAAAAAAAAGAATATTCGAAATAGCGAATTTATAGCGCTATATTCGAAATATTCGCGAATTAGCGAAGTGCCGATATTCGCTAAAAAAATTCGCTATTCGAATATTCGCGCTCAACACTACCAAAGACATAACTATGAGAATAAGCTATAGCAGCTGTAATGGGGCCAAGAAGACATCACACAGTTTAGATGTAAATTTATCTCAGTGGATGGGGAGACAATAGAAGAAATGTAGAAAGAAGATGCCAAAGACCGGAGTAGAAACCCTGACAAGGATAACATTTTTATTTCTTGGCTCTAGCAGATATTAAATGTGGCCATGGCAAACTGGGACCCCTTTACAATTTTTGCAATTCATAAAACATTCCTAGGAATGTAACTGGAAGAGAAAAGTTCTTCCCCAGCTTCCTGGAAGAACAGTTTTTTCTTTATTCTGCATTGCCGTGCTTCACAATTCCCATGCTGGTATCAGCTTACCTAAAGTTCTCATCTTATATTCCTCTCAGCCGACTGTGTCTACTCTTCACTCATCATCTTCTCATCTCCCTCTGCCCTCTCCCCATCGTGTCCTCCACCACTGTGGTTTAGCGGAGAAGTGCCTGAAGTTTGATGGGTGGCTATTGCAGAGATTTATTGCAGTGTTTTTGCTCTCCTTATCAGTTATGACAGTCATAAAGTGAATTTTATTTTCTTTTGCCAAGTATAACTTTTCTGATATGCAGCATTTAAACAACAAATTGTGGCGCTCATGGTCTTGACCGGGCATAAAATAGTGGGTCAGGAGATGCTTGGATATTTCAAGAACCTGAATATTTTATATACATGTTGCCCATTCTTCATAACAACAGTCACATTCCGTGATACTGTAGTTATGTAATTCACACAAAACCTCCCCCTACCATGTGCCATTTGTTATGTGGATGTCAGCTTATGTTCCACCTCAAATAGATTAAGCTAGCGGTCAGCACTCACTTTCGATGCACGCTGCACGGGACAGGAGCATTCTCCAATATCAAATAATAAGGATAAATCCCAGCAGCCGCGTCTTCAATAGATATGCTTGTTTATTCCAGTATGTCCCACATCAGGATGCGTTTCGGCGGTTTGCTTTTGTCAACAGATACATCCAACTGATCACATACAAGTATATATAGGCAAATGAAAAGGAAGGGAACCGCCTTACAGTACGTCCCCCCCCCCCCCCCACACGCAACTGGGTGGTGCTCACAAATCACTAATTACACAAAGGGTAGTATAAGAGACAACAAAAAAACAGCATGTGTTTCTACCTCAATTCTGGACACTAATTCAGTCCGTTACTTCAGTGTAGGAGCCTAAAACAAGGTGTAACGGGATTAGCTTCCGGGATCGCCGTCTCCTGGGATAGACGGGCGCTATAGGCACATAAATCACAGTCCAGTTCACTCAAGTTTGATGCAACTGGCCTCAGCCAGTTTTATCGATGTTTGCAGGTCAAAATATAAAACAAAAACAGTTCAAGAATAAATGAAATACCTGGCCGTCTGGCCGCTACGTCTAAACAAAAAGTAGTTCTTCACTACATGAGACTGAGCCTTGTGCCCAGCTCCATCAACAAACACCAGAGTTGTTCCCAGGAGCAGAGAGCACAGCTAGTGAGCTGTCTATCCTTTTATAGCTCACCCAGGTTCCAGGTGATTAGCCACAGTTACCCTGAATACCTGGAGTGGCTAATTGGAGCAGGGACCCACCCAACTCTCCCTGCTCCAAGCAGCCAGGCCCTTCTAACCAGGTTTTTTACCAAAACCCTTGCAATGGGAAAACCTAGTTTTCCTTGCTGTCAATTCCCTGGCTGCTATTAGAACGTATAAGACAGGAACCTAGGTGAAATGTAGACTCCTTCTATCACTTTCCCCATGGTCCTGTCACAAAGGGAATAGAAAACATCAATGGAATAGAGAAAATTAACACACGTATATCCACAGTATGAAACATCATAAATTCACAGTATGAAACATCATAAATTTGTCACTTCATAATCTGTGATAGAAGAGCTACAGGGACAGTTTGGTCCATGCTGATCTTGGGAGTGAGAGATCAGGTTTACGATTTTATCTACACCACGAAGAGGTACTTACCTGCATTGTTTCCAATGTTTGCACATAATTAAGGGCCCGGTGTTTCACCATCCATACACGGGTCGTACATTTAAAGTGAAAGTTTTGTTTACATGTGAATCAGCGAACGTTATTTATCTTATTAAGTGCCCGTGTGGCTTATTATACATTGGTGAGACAATGCAGGCAGTGAGAGACTGTATTAATAAACATAAGTCAAATATTAGGACAAAAAGTCTTTTATTACCAATTCCGAACCACGTTGAGAAGTGTAAACACAACATAGCGCAATTGAGGTTCCAAGTGTTGGAGCAGATCAAAAGACCACGCCGAGGGGGAGATATCAAGAAGCTTTTATGGCGCAGGGAGGCATTCTGGATCCATATTTTAGATACGTTACATCCAAGAGGCCTCAATAGAGATTATGAAGTGACGAATTTATGATGTTTCATACTGTGGATACACGTGTGTTAATGTTCTCTATTCCATTAATGTTCTCTATTCCCTTGTTTTAGGCTCCTACACTAAAATAACGGACTGAATTAGTGTTCCGAATTAAGGTAGAAACACATGCTGTTTTTTTGTTGTCTCTTATACTCACCTTTGTGTAATTAGTGATTTGTGAGCACCACCCAGTTGGGTGGGGGGGACGTCCTGTGAGGCGGTTCTCTTCCTTTTCATTCGCCTATATATACTTGTATGTGATCAGTTGGATGTATCTGTTGATGAAGGCACACCGCCGAAACGCGTCCTGATGTGGGACATACTGGAATAAACAAGCATATCTATTGAAGACACAGCTGCTGGGATTTATTCTTATTATGTTCCCCCTCAGACATTAGGGCCCAGGCACAACAGCTCCCAAGACTGCCCCCAAGAGATTAGGGACTAATGCGAACTATCCTGCAAGGTGTCTGTTCTGTATTATTGACCAGAGTCAAGTTAGGCTTAGTACAGGTAAGTGGTAGAGCTGCCAAGGTGCAGGAGCAACTTATAAGAAAGGCCAAGATGTTGTCCCAGGATTGACTTAACCGCAACACTATTGAAAGTGATACAAAGCCTGTATTGCTCGATTTCAATCTGGTAGTTTCCCGGGATGGAGAAACAGATTGTTCTTCGCTCTTTCGTTACCCCTTGCCTTCCAATTTGAGATCAACACGAGGGCTGTCCAATACTAAAGGTGCATACCTCAGCTGTCCCTAGCAAACACTGAAGTTCTGCTGGATCGCGATGACCCGTCAATCAGCTGATTGACAGGGATACAGAGAGTGAGACTCCCATTGAACCGATGTGGATGGCTTTTCTTAAGAAGCTAAAAATAAGAATCTAAGAATGAGCCATCAATTTTATAGAGGTGGGAAACTTCTGGTTCTTGGCACATGGGTCAACAATGGGTTCATAATTAGCCTTGATTGATGATAAAGAAAGCAAAAAGGCATTTAAAGGGTGTTTGACATGGCCAGATGCAAAGAGAATAATGAGGGATGAAAGATCGTTACTACGATCATTCATCCCCCATTCAGTTAGCAACAAATTCCCTGGTCTATGTACTGCCAACAAAGGAGGATGCAGAATAAAAGATGTATTTGCCCACATTTTCATACAAGCATTATTCACAAAAATTGTCCCTTACTCTGGTACAGGATGAATCTCATCAGTTGGAGATGCTGGTGGGATAGTTTAGAGGCCCCCCCTCCCCAAGACCCCAAAAAATGTAACTCTTATTGCCAACTGTCTCTGACAGTTGTATCTGAGCTCATGGTAGGTGTCGGAAATCTTGTGATGCACATAAAAGCAGCTGCTGCTGACATTCATCAGAAAAGAAGATTTCTTCTCTTTGCCTCCCCTAATTCCGTAAGACAACATCTGCTGCTGTACCGTCTAAGATTTGACAGCTATTGTAATGATATTTCTCATTTTACTCGCCATTCGGGCCCTTTTGTATTTGTATTTTGCTACTTTCATGTCAGAAATACTAATATATTCTGCAGTCTTATCACACCTGCTCACAAGTGTTACCTTATTACCAATCTGATCCTCACCGGATGGGTTTCTGATGGGATATGACTCATCTATGGCCATTGGCCAAGAATACAGTACAAATACAGGCAATGGCATATTTAGTAAAGGGTGAAGTCCCCCATTACTATGAGAATAGTTGTTAGAGAAGGCATCTCACCAGATTGTTATCATCTCTGCCTCTAATGCCTCTATGTTGTAGGAGTATGGACATGGTGGACATTTATCATTTGAGGTTGTTGTTTTTTTGTCGGTTGTAGGTTTGTCTTTGATTCCTGTGTCTGCTCCGAATTTATTTCGCACCTTAATAACATATTTGGCATGTGTGCAGTGTGGTTCACACCTATATGTGTACATGAAAGTACACTAGAGAGTAGGTTGCAATTTTTTAGCAATTTTTGTAAAAGTCGCACATAGCAAATGTGCCATAATCCAGGTTTAATATCACTTTTAGCTCTTAAACATGGACTACTTTGAAAAGTGGCAAGGAAAACCAAATGCCACAAAAATTGATCAAATGTCTTAGAAAACGTCACAATCACCATGACTAGAGCCTTTTTTTTTTAAGCCACAAAACTTATGCATCTGATTTCATAAATGTCCCCCATGGCCTGCCGAAGATAGGATGCCCAAATTAAGGAAAGCAAGAAAAAAAGGCAAGCTTAGTTTACAGTCTAAACAGCGGCAGAATGTACCACCATGCAAGGCAAGAAAATGCTTGTGGCCTCAGAGATCAGGTGGCCCTGCTGGTCACAAGTGGTTGCTGGATCAGCTACACAGGGGTCCAGAGAGCAGCAGTAGAAGGGACCAGACTGCACTATTAAGCTGAGAATGTGGCTTTGCGGGCCAACTGGGGAGGAGCTTAGAGATGGAATAACATGGTGCTTAGCAGTGTAATGGGGAGGAGCTAAGTGCTGTGACAGGGCAGAGCTTAGAAGTGCAATTAGGAGGAGCTTAGTGGTGCAATGGGGAGGAGCTTAGTGATGCAAAGGGGAGGAAATTAGTGCTGTGGTGGGGGCCTCAGACATAACTTTGCTTTCATCCCCAAAAATTCAATAATACAAACCAATGCCCAATCTTTGCTGTAAAATGCACATTTTAGTCATGATAGGTCAATATTTTCCTCTCTTTAGTGACTGCTAACACAAGATATCCTCTAGATGCATGGAGATATCATCACACAATTAACTGGCAGTAGTCAATGCTACTTGCTGACTTTTTCTTAGTCTTTCTACGTAATCTAGGTATAGTGTCCATCCTCTATCAGGGACATAACTATAGGGTCGGGGGTACGGAGTTTGCAGTCACACTTGGTCGTGAAGACTTAAGGGGTTCAAAAAGTCCCTCTCCCTCTGTAGGCCAGAACTTAAAATAATAATTAATAGTTAAATATTGTGGTTTTGGGCCAAGAAGCCACTGTCTGCTATTAATATAGCACTGTCATTATTCTGCAGTCAGGGATATAACTATAAGGGGTTCTTGAGGGGTCCATGAAGTCTCTCCTCCCTACATGAATAGACCAGTACTATAAATTAAGCATGGTAGGTGGGGGCCATGTTGATAATTTTGCATTGGGACCCAAGAGCTACAAGTTAAGCTTCTGTCTGCAGACCTGTAGACAACATAACAACTCTTTTGGGTTAGATCAACATTGGCTTGTCATGTCATGTAATTGCTCTGTCATTGCCATGGCACCATTGATGTTAGGAAGAAAAGTAGAAGTTATCTGGAATCTGATGTCATGATAAAACAATACCAGATTTAGTTTTCACCCCTTACGCGTTTCATAGCTTGAGATAGTTTTGACTGTTGAGCTACCATACTGGAATACACTTTGGCATGATACCCCACAATATTGGTGCAAAATACCTATTCTTGTCATCCTAAATAGAACAAATCTTCTAAAGTCATTATACATCTTCCAAATACTTGGACCATACTGTATCCGTACTGTAGATGCAGAGATGCACCATGAAGCTTATGGACCCCAATGCAAAAGCTGGTACCTTTTAGTGATGAGCGGCAGGTGCCATATTCGATTTGAACGAAATTCGCGAATATTCGATAGAATATTCGTTTCATATTCGTCGAAATTGAATATTCGTCATTATTCTAGTTATTGCGATTAATATGTGATTTAAATAATCTCGTATTGCGATTGCAGCTTAAGGCTACTTTCCTATTGGTTTCATATCTAAAATTATAGCGATGATGACGAATATGACGAATGTATTCGTCATATTCCTCAAAACGAAGATAACGAAGTATTCTTCATCTTCGTTTTAGCTACCTATTCGTCACCTTTGCTAATTCTAGCAATCAAATAGGAAGGTTGACTATAGAGACAGCTGTGTTTAATTCGCTATGCGATTATATTACTTTGCTTTTTTTTTAAAATAAATAGAATAATTATATTACTTATATTCTATTCTATTATATTCTATTTATTAAAAAAAATAATAATAATATAATCGCATAGCGAATTAAACACAGCTGTCTCTATAGTCAACCTTCCAATTTGATTGCTAGAATTAGCGAAGTTGACGAATAGGTAGCTAAAACGAAGATGGAGAATACTTCGTTTTCTTCGTTTTGAGGAATATGACGAATACATTCGTCATATTCACTAATTCTACCCAGCCAACCATACATGGGAACGTCTCCATACTAAAATGTACTGTCGGATTTGAGAATTACGTTGAAATCGCAATGCGATTAATACAACTTGAATTAATCACATTGCGATTTCTACTTAGACCTGGTTTACTATGGTTGGCTTGGTAGAATTAGCGAATATGACGAATGTATTCGTCATATTCCTCAAAACGAAGATAACGAAGTATTCTCCATCTTCGTTTTAGCAACCATAGTAAACCATGTCTGTTGAAATCACAATGCGATTAATTCAAGTTATATTACAATTATATTGCAATGCGATTACAACTTAGCACTGCTATCTTACATATTAGGCTAGAATTAACGAATATGGAATATAGCAGCAGTGCTAAGTAGAAATCGCAATGCGATTACTTCAAGTTATATTAATCGCATTTCGATTTCAACTTCGAGCTGGGTTTATAATGGGTCAGCCTGCTAGAATTAACAAAGTTAACGAATATGGAATATAGCAGTGCTAATTGAAATCGCAATGCGATTAATAAAACTTGGAGTAATCGCATTGTGATTTCTACTTAGCACTGCTGCTATATTCCATATTCGTTAATTCTAGCCTAATATGTAAGATAGCAGTGCACTGCCAAGTTGTAATCGCAATGCGATTAATATAACTTGAATTAATCGCATTGCGATTTCAACGTAATTCTCAAATCCGACAGTACATTTTAGTATATGGAGACGTTCCATGGTGATGGGGACGCTCCATGAGCACGGAAGTCGGCAGAAGCGGCAACAGGCACTGACTGGAGCAGCCAGGAAGCCAGGAATCCTCAGGACAGGTAAGAACTACTTTTGGGAAGTGGGAGAGAAAAAACAAAAACAAAAAAAAAACAAAAAAAAACAAACGAATATTCAAAATAGCGAATTCATAACACTATATTCGAAATATTCGCGAATTAGCGAAGTGCTGATATTCGCTAAAAAAATATTCAATATTCGTGCTCAACACTAGTACCTTTCCTTACCAAATGGCATATAATTGGTGACTATTGGGCGCCCTCATGCACCAGTCATGGCTCTCTGCATCCTCTATAGTGATGCCCCTTAGTATACGTATGATGTGGCATAAAAGAGACCTTAGTAAAATGTCCATCCATCTTGTGTGCTGGAACCTCCTTTAGAAGCCTTCATTAGAAGAGTCCTTTATATTCGCTAGAGAAAGTAGCGCGTAATATTATCCTGTACTGCACAGGTCCAATAAAACAGGATCTTTATGGGATTGTAAGATAAAAGCACACACACAATTTCATGCATTTTGGGCCTCTCTAGCTCTTACTCATAGAAAGCAGTGCATGCTATGTACAAGGCCGAGAGTAGCCCGAAATGCGTCTTGGACCTGTGCTGTGCAGGATAATCTTGCAGCATGTATTGGCTAAGTATTGACTTCCTCGGAACTCCATAGACATGAGAACAAGGATCAAAGATCAACAAATATCCTGTTGTTTGGCACGTTTGCCTCTCTGTGCAAATGTGGTCAGCTGGAATCTGTTGGTCATTGTCCAATTCCGAATCCACTTCTCCATCATTTTTGGCAATACATATGTAATTCCAGCCTTGTGACAGCAGGTTGTCTCCTGTATCAAATGCACAGTGAGTAAATCTTATGGTAATACTGCAACCCGTCTAACCATCTTGGGAGTTCTTGTGACGGACCTGACTGACTTCAGACACTGAGCAGATGTTCCGTCTGGATGGGATCAAGAGAGAGAGAGAGAGAGATGGGGGTGTGTCCTGTTACATATAATCTCCAACATTATGTACACTCTGATCGTTTTGCATTTAACGCAATGACATCTCACTAAGGTTTCAAACAGATGATACGCCGACTCTAAATAACTCCAACCTTGTCCTGTTCTTTTCTAAAATTAACTAGGATCTAACGGAGAAGAACAGAACAGCTGTCATTTGACTGATTATAATATTTAGCGATACATGTGGAAAGAATAGATGTCTTTAAAAAATTTTAAAAAAACCTGCATGTGAAAGAAGCTTGATGGTGGGTGTAGTGACTTGTTTCAATGGCAATGGCTTGAAAACCTGCAGTGAGCAGGAGATTGAAAGGCATAATGTTACTAATACATAATGCAGGCCTTTAATTGCAGTGTGAATAGAGCTTCTATGTGACCTGTTTTTCTGTAATTTTATTGGGGACTTCATGAATAGCTTCTAATCCACGGAAGTGTTGCAATTTCCTACTATACTGAACTAAACGCTAATGTTGGGCACCTCTCATTTCCCATATATTGCCTACAGCAAAACAGATGTACAATATAAAGATCGCTATGAATATGCAGTACATCCAGTCAAGCCTTACTGATGCCCCCTCGACTGCCCATAGCATAAGCTTCCATGACTCCATGAACCTTTATAGTTAAACTCTATGGTCTAGCTACCGTATGGGCATGATCAGCAGCCAATTTACATCTAAGGAGCTTATGGGCAATTATGGCCTATAGCCTCAAATTTCACCCCTTTTGAAACATTCTTTATAAAGGTTGAAGTAATTTTCTGATGTATTTCTTTTAACTTTATGTCTCCTATCTCCCATTCCGGGCTGTGGTCACATGACCATGTCCATGCAGCTCTTTCATATTTCCTGTGATGTTATGTCCATGGGTGGGGCAGTGATAGGTAAATGTCTATGTAACTAGCTGGGTGGGAGGAGCTATAAACTAGCTAGGTGTTGTTAGGGGCAGGGCTGCAGCTGTGGCAGAGGAAGGAGAAGTGCATCATGGGTTTGGTTGGTTTCTGACACAGGAAGTGCTACATACAAGATGGAAACAAACCACAGTGATTAGTTTACATGGTGCTAATGGAGGAGAGTCTGAATTTAAAATACAAAAAGCAGGGGGAAGATGTGCATTAGGTAAGCAACTACATGAGTACATCTATTAAAAACTATAGTAATACCATTTAAGTCTTGCATGGCTGTGTCTCCTCTTTCAAACTGTAAAACATTACCAGTGGGCCCAAAGAACATATATTGTCTTTAGAGATGAGCAAATTTGTTGAAAAATTTGATTCGCTGGTTCGCCGAATTTTTGGGAAAAAAATTTGGTTCGATACGAATTTATTCGAGGCGAATCGCGTTAAAAAACATCTATTTCCTGGCTTCAGAGAGCCTTTATAGTGGTGTAGAACACTGTGCCTTTCAGTAACACGCATAGGAAGTCTGCTCTGGTAGTGAAATAATACTGTGAGTCCGTATGACGTGCAGATGACAGGCGTCGCTCTTAGAATCACTGCACACTTCACTTATTTACACCTCAAGTGTAAAGTCAGCCTGACAGGTCAATGTTAGAGTCAAGAAGAAGCGCACTCCTTTTACACCGTCATCAGCTGATTCCACATAGATGTCTACAGAACCCAGATCACCCAACAATCTAAACGCCGCCGAATTTACAGACTATATTTCCCAGTCAGGTATGCAGGGCAGGGGTAATTTGAAAGAAAAATGGGGTCATGGAGCATCCAGCATCTATTTGCCCCGCTAAAAGATTATTTTGAAAGTGTATAGAAGCCACACGGGGCCCCCACGCTGAAGATTTATCATGGAGACATCATGGAGATTTTAAAGCATATTACTATAGCACCCAACAATCTAAATGCCGCCGAATTTGCAGAATATATTTCCCAGTCAGGTATGCAGGACAGGGGTACTTTGAAAGAAAAAAGGGGTATAGATCACCAAACAATCTAAACGCTGATGAATTTACAGAATATATTTCCCAGTCAGGTATGCAGTGCAGCAGGAACAGACCCTCCAAGCCACTTGTGAATGACCGGCCTGATAACCGTGGAAATGTCCACCCACAATCTAAGAGTAGGATTTACTGATTCAATTTCACTCTCAGAAATGCAGTGCAGGCTGCAAATGTACTTTAACAAAGTTTTTACAGAATTTAGTTCCCTGTCAGCAATGCAGAGCAGGGGTTTGTATATGCCAAAAATGGTAAAATTTTACCCAAGAATGTAACAGAGGATTTTTAGAAATATAGGTCCCTGTCACCTATGCAGAGCAGTGATTTGTATACGGCAAAAATGGGTTAATGTCACCCACCAATGTAACAGGGGATTTTTAGAAATATAGGTCCCTGTCACTTATACAGAGCAGGGGTTTGTATACGGCACAAATGGTAAAATGTCACCCACCAATATAACAGATGATTTTTAGAAATATAGGTCCCTGTCACCTATGCAGAGCAGGGGTTTGTATACAGCAAAAATGGGTTAATTCCACCCACCAATGTAACAGAGGATTTTTTGAAATATAGGTCCCTGTCACCTATGGAGAGCAGGGGTTTGTATACAGCAAAAATGGGTTAATGTCACCCACCAATGTAAGTGGGGATTTTTTGAAATATAGGTCCCTGTTATCTATGCAGAGCAGGGGTTTGTATACGGCAAAAATGGTAAGATGTCACCCACCAATGTAACAGAGGATTTTTAGAAATATAGGTCCCTGTCACCTATGCAGAGCAGGGGTTTGTATACAGCAAAAATGGGTTAATGTCACCCATCAATGTAACAGAGGATTTTTAGAAACATAGGTCCCTGTTGCCTATGCATACCATGGGTTTTTATATGGCAAAACTGGGTTAATGTCACCCACCAATGGAACAGACGAATTTTTGAAAATTATTACCCTGTCTGCTATATGCACATATGCAGTGCAGGTGCACTTAAAAAAATGGGTATATGTTGCCCACTGTACTAAAAGAACAGGATTAAATTATTGTCCCTGGCACATATGCAGGTGCAAGTGCACTACACTTGCACAAAATGGCCGCCAACACCCACCTAACAGAATGGATAAAATTTATTTTTCTGTATCACTGGGCTCATGTGCAAAAAAATGTAGCAGAGCACCCACAAAAATAATCGCTGTAGTTTGCAGATTTAACAACAAGTACACCGGACCAGAATTGTTTCCTAATCTCTCCCTCACAACAGCAGCATCCTATCCCTACACTAGTAAGAGCAGAGTGACGTGCTGCGCTACGTGACTCCAGCCTATATAGAGGCTGGGTCACATGCTGCACTTGGCCAATCACAGCCATGCCATTAGTAGGCATGGCTGTGAGGGCTTCTAAGGGCACACTAGTTAAATGCTTGTTAATTGGCTGCCCTGCAGCCTTTCAACAAGAACCATTAAATCGCTGAACACTGAACTCAAACCCAAACTTTTATGAAAATGTTCGGGTTCGGGTCCGGGTACCAAAAACCCTAAAGTCCGGTAGAACCCGAACTTGCTTAACTCTAACAGCGAATATATTTTTATTTTGCCACTAATACACGGCAAACTGGGCTTTAGTATATATCACTGCATCGCAGAATGGCAAATAGGCCCTAGTTTTTTTCCACTTCTACTCAACACAAAACTTTTTTTAACAGATAAGTGCAACGATGATTGGCGTGTTTATTTTTTTATTTTGCCACTAATACACGGCAAACTGGGCTTTTGAATATATCACTGCACCGCAGAACGGCAATTAGGCCCTCATTTTTTTTCCACTTTTCCACAACACAAAAGGCTTTTCAACAGATAAGTGTAATGATGAACAGCGAATATATTTTATTTCACCACTAATACACGGCAAACATGTTTTTTGACTATATCACTAGAACGCAGAACAGCAATTAGGACCCAATTTCTTTCCACTTTTACACAACACAACAGGCTTTTCAACACATAAGTGCAATGCAGAACGGCGAATATATTTTTATTTCGCCACTAATACATGACAAACTGGGCTTTTGAATATATCATTGCACCGCACAAGGGCAAATATATTTTTCTTATGCCACTAATACACGTCAAAAAGTGCTTTACAACATATAACTGCACCGCATAAGGGCAAATAAGACGTACTGTAGAAATATTTCCTTGTAATAAAGCCTGTTAATGGCTGTATCAAACAGCACTTGCACCCCAAAAACAAGAACGGTTTGCTGGAATTACAGAGCTGTATAATGGCAATTTGAAACCCTAGTCAGTGCAGCAAGGTGTAATAGGATTGTTCCTATAACCCAGGCTGTAACCTGCCCTACTGTTCTACATAAATGCTGTGGAAAGATTCCTCCCTATCATTTCCCTGCACTTATAAATAGTTTTTTCACCACAATCCAGTCTTTCCTATCACTGTACCTAGTGCAGACACGTCTTTCCCTACACTAAGCAAGCTGGTAAATGGCAGAATCTAAGATGGCTGTCGCTATTTATGACATCACAGGGCCAACTGGCCGCTGATTGGCTGCATGCATGGCATTATGGTGGACCCCGCCTTCCCAAAGTTCCTTTCTCCATGTCCTCATGCGTGCAGCAGCCATTTTAGGAAAAAATGCGATTCGTTACCACGAAGGGTGAGGAAATTCGGCTTGGTGCGAATCGAATTTTTCCTGAAATTCGGATCGAATTTTAATTCATCAACTTCGATTCGCTCATCTCTAATTGTCTTCTCGTCGCCCCTGGGTGTTCTCCATTCACTCCCACAATTTGTTATGTTTTCCTTCCAATAGGAACCTTTTTACAAGGGTTGTCTTAGGGCATATGTCTACTGTACCTAGAGGTAATTCTGGCCTTGGATAGGACAAAATTGTACATTAATTTCAGATTATCATGATTACAATGTACCATGCTTTAAAAGACTTGCCAGGAATTGGAAGCTAAGGTCAGTCACATTGCCCTTCAAGATAAAGATGACATCAGCCTCAACATAATTTCGGCGTTTCCACCACCAGTCAAAATCTATGCCAGCTTTCTTGATGGCTTAAATTTAGACCATTTTCTACGTCTAAAACTGGAGTAGAAAATGATAAATGAGACGCATCGACCAGTCCGTCCCTTTCCCCGCCCATCTGCGCCAGAAATACCTAAAAAAAATTGGTGAATTTGGTGAATTTCTGTTAGTAAATGTTTATTTGGACCCTTCTGTCCTATGTGTCCATTTCCTCCTTGCCTTCGATGTGACTCTGCATTTAACTCTCCCTTTGATTATCCACAGTGACCTCTACCTAGAGGTGTCTCCCCACAGTAGGTAAACCCCATATCATCTGCTGCGCCCGGTACCTAATAGTTATAGCTATAACTAGGCAAGTGGGGTTAGATAAATGTTATATGATTGGCTTATATTTTGAATTAAAGGGAATTTGTCATGTCAAAAATGGTGTCCGATTTGCAGGCAGCAGGTTTTAGAGCAGGAGGAGCTGAGCAGATTGATTTATGGTTTTGTTACAAAAGATTTATTACAACTTGTATTTTATTTATTGAAATCTACGTTCTTCCTATGCTTAGGAGTCCAGTGGGCGGTCCTATCAATAATTGAAAACCTTCCCTGAATAAGTGTGCACACTTTAGTGTTCTGTCAATGATTTCCATCAGTGATTTTGAGCTCTAAACACAGAACAGGTGCAGATCTTTCCATTATACCTTATCTCTGTGTAACCTCCAATCCTGATTTTGGCTCACAATCACTGATGGAAACTGACAGTACAGTCCTCTGGACTCCAGTGTAGAAAGGGTAAATAATATACATGTTCTACTAAAACTATATATCAATCTATTCAGCTTCTCCTGCTCTCTAAAATGTGCCATACATAGGCAGTACAAAGTGATTTTTATCCCATCATTTTTACCTGAAGTGTTTCTTTAAACAGCCAAGTCAGATTCAAAAACTCTTTTCCTACAAAAATAAAATTAACACTATTACAGTATTGAGACGGTCCTTCCTATGATATGACTTTTAGTTTAGACCCTAGAGAGTGTTCCAGCCCTGTTTTGTCCCATTCCTATTGAGAAAATGCAGCTCATCTCTAGAGCTGCAGATATATTACAACATTTTGTATAGTCACATTTACTATTGATTTATGCAAAGTTGTTTGAAAGTACAGTCACCACTTAAACATCAGAAGAATAGTTTTGTCCAGAGACAATTTTTTAGACACAATAATGTGAAGAATTTCGACTCACAGGTAATGTCTTTTCTGACCCTTTTCTTCTCTGATTTGAGATGTTAAATCTCCTTTTCTATCTGGTCAAAATCTTTTGCGCTGGTGGTACGGTGCAGTGAGGTCATCACACCACTTGCCATCACCACATCGTACAATCTTCAGTCTACTACAGAGGATGGCCATAGTTTTCGACAGCATGTTCATCCTGAGGGCACAGTTACTGTGCAGTTGGAAGTGATATTGCCTGTAACATACGATATTTCTGAGAACACCTTGCTGGCTGCCAGGGGGTTTGGTGAAGCAACATCATTAGCCCTATGGTTAAAATGGCACTGGAAAGGTCTAACCAGAACAGGGCCCTGTCTATCCAAGAGCCCCACAATAACCACATGGAATGTTTCTCACGATCTACTGTGGTAAAGTGTATGGTAAAGTCCTGGAAGGGGTGTATATCCCACCCAGCTTCCTCAACTGGGTGAGGTAAGTAAAATCCAGGACGATGGCGCTGGCTTCAGCAAACGTAATTGCTGGAGCTATTTTTTGTTAAAGTTCAAAGGGCTGGATTTTATTTGGACTGGGAAGGTAAGTTTGGTAGTAGGACCTCCCCAGTCCACCCACATTTCAGGGCATGTTTTCCCCTAGCCTGAGGGATCCCCAGGTGTAGTCCATCTGGGATCTTTAGGGGGAAATAAAAGCACATCCCAGTTATGCCTGGAAAAAGCCTAGAAAAGCCTGGCTGCCCTGCTGGCTCGGGAAGCCTGATTCTCCGAGTGTGACCTGCGCTCAATAGGTGAGCTAGAAATGAAGTTGTATTAGCTAGAGCCCAGACGGGCAGGAGTTTATTTTGTTTGGTTTATGTTTTGGTGATGCTGGAACCTCATCTTACCCAGTGAGTTAGAACTGGGTTCATCTGTAATTGTCGAAGTGCCATAAAATAAAGCATCATTTGGACTTTAATCCTGTTGTCTGCGAAGGAATCTATCATCGCTGCCCTGCTTGAGAAAGCAATCCCTTACACTACTTTGAAATAATGTAGAATATTTTCTTCCCATATCATTTAAAATACTAGGAAATTAAATATACTATGTATTCATGTCAGCTACTTGGACTACCGCTGTGTCAGGTATACCATTGGACCAAGTTGATTTTGAAAATCTCTGAAAGTCAGTAGAACACTTGAAGACTGTAAAATAAGTCGACAGGATTTTGTTTCTATTTTCCAATCTAGCAACGAAAGAGACCCTTTTCAGCCTTCGTCTAGCGTCATACATCTTAAGCATGTCCATAGGATCCCATTTGGGCTCTATTAGCCAGGCAGAGGTCAGAAATGTCCTTTGGCCTTCCCTAGTACATGCCAATATGCCACAAAAAACTTCTGGTATAACATAGTAGGTTTACTATGTGGTAAATGTTTTTTTTTTTCCAATGGACGTACTCTTATTTTACTAGACGAACCACAGAGACCCTGGTTGTTGGTGACAGGTGGTTGCAAAAAAACTCTAAGACTGTAATCTCCGCTCACACCAGCAGGTTCGAGGAGTCATCTGCCCAACATGGTGCTCTACAGTAGAGGCCACGGCTTGACTATCTTTCTTGGACCTACACTGCTCATTCTGCCCTCAGCCACTCACCATACCTGCCGTTATAAATTTAATTATGGTTTAAGGTTACTGTGAAAGTGAATTGTAAAATGCAAATCAACTTCTACAAGCTTTTTTTTTTTAAGTTGACTTCTTTTTTATGCTGCTCTGTAAATATTGCAAAACTCCCATTGCTCATAAAAGGAGACACCGTAATGTTCAGAATAAAATGCATGAGGAGATTGAATAATGGATTGCTTCTTTTATTCATATTGATCCGGTGGTAGACTCCCAGGAAACTTCTACCATCTTCCTGAAATTATTTCTTTCTCTGTTAAGATATCATCATCTTCCTGATGACCTATTTGTGAGAAATAGAAAAAAAAGAAGCATAAAAAACATCTTATCTACCAGGTCAGTTAACAGCATTGGAAATTGGGTGCAATTTTAATATTCCTACAAATGCCATTATATAACAGGACCTAGATAATTAGCATGTTTACTGTGAAAGAGACCTTTCAAAACCTCTGTTTTCTTCACTTAGTCACATAATTGCATAATTGCTATCATTTTATTTGCCTGCTGCCACCACAAGGGGGAGCTCACTGTGGACAGATGTATACAGCTGATTGACTCCCATTATTGTAACTACGAATGTGTCGCCTCAAGATGGGTTTACAAGTTACGGATGTGGTGCGGCTTTTGCTGCAATATACTGTCATTATGGCACAACTGCTGCAATTTCCGATAACTACGAAAATATATGACCAACCTGCTTTTTATTACTTGCCTTTTTGTTCCATCTGAGCAATACTGTGTAGTGGATTAATTTGAGAAAGGTAGGGAGTGGCTTGCTTCTGTTTGCAGAAAAGTGGTTTACATGACACCTGGCTTCCCTATCCATGAAATGAACCTCAGTTTGTACCACCTTACAGTACAGACAGCCGACATAATTGCTTATGGCTACATTTCCCTGCAGAGTTGGTTGGTAATCTCCAGTGAGAGTTGGGGGAAGAAGAGTAGTATACCATTGACTTTGTTGCACATCTCTCTCATTAGTGCTACCATTATCAACATTAAGAGGACATGAGAATGCCAATAAAATGTCCCTATTGACCTGGGTCCTGTAAGGTTAGGTGGCACACCAAATATGGTAGCGTGGATTGCAGGAGATGATTACCAAACCAAATAAAGTAATAAAAGAAGACTCCTGTATTCCACAATGCTGCTTATATATGCTGTAGTAATTAATCAGGTGAGTATTCCAGTAATTAGATACAACTGAACGTTTTTGTCCACAGGCCTTCTTCAGAGTAATGGATGAGGCTACTTTCACACTAGCATTTCGATTTTCCAGTATTGATATCCGTCATAGGGTCTCAATACCGAAAAAAAAACGCTTCTGTTTTGTCCCCATTAATTGTCAATGTGGGCAAAACGTAACTGAACAGAACGGAATGCTCCAAACTGCATTCTGTTCCTTTTGGTTGCATTTTCATACCGAGCAAACTGCGGTTTTTCTTTCCATCATGGGATACATAGCAAGACGGATCCGTTTTTAGCCTGGTGAAAATTTTTGCTTTTTACTTGATATTATTTGATGTCACTTTACATCTTTGCATGAAAATGACCATCAAAATATTTGTCAGCTTTACTTTCCCATATTCCCCTTGAAATTAAGTTTTGTCAGGCCCCACCAATAAGTATTACATAAATGAAAAGAAGCAAATTCCCCAGCACTCGAGATGACATTTTCTTCACAAAGTAAAGAATTGTAAAGAGGCAGCAGCACTCTGATGTCTAAAATGGACTTGTCAACATAAATTAACATTTTGTGTTCGCTAATAACTGCCTTTTTACTACTTCCCCTGTATTTTATTTATTTTTTTGTCTCTTTATTTTTCTCATTGTCTGATTTCTATAAAAGCTCCGCTCACATTCAGCATTTTAAGTGAATCCAGATGAGCGTTTATAGCTATGGACCAGCACATGATTTATTGCTTATTCAATTGAATAAGAACAACAATATAATATTTGACAGTTTTAGTAATTAACTATTACTATATCCATTGATGCACATTTTCACATGCAAAAGGGAGTTAAAGGGGTCGTCACATCTCAGACAATGGGGGCATATCACTAGGATATGCCCCATTGTCTGATAGCCGCTATGCTCGGCACATCGCGGAGTTCGGCCGAACACCACATGTGCTTGAGCCAGTGTATTTAAATCTAATTTAGCCTCTATTTCTGAAAAGTTTCTGCTGGGATTTGAACACACAACATTGTACATTAGAGGAAAAGACCTTATCCACTCAGCTATAAAGCTGAATACTAAACTGTGTCAGAAAAACCTCATAGTAGTTTCTCTTTCTGATGTAGTAGAGAAACTACTATGAGGTTTTTTTGGCACAGTTTAGCATTCAGCTTTATAGCTGAGTGGATAAGGTCCTTGTCTCTTATATACAAGGTTGTGAGTTCAAATCTCAGCAGAAACTTTTCAGAAATAGAGGATAAATTAGATTTAAATACACTGGGTGTCCGCAAGCACTGACTCCATATATGGTCATAGCTACAGTTGTGTTCAAAATTATTCAACCCCCACTGAAATTGAGTGTTTTGGCCAGTTTGACATTGTTTTTGATCATTTCAGTCATCTTGTTTACAATTAAATCAAAGAGGCCCTTGTAAGTCAGACAAATATAACATAACATTTATAATGAAATAACCACAAATGTCTTTTCTGTGCTCACATCATTATCAGTTTTATTCAACCCCCAAGTGACATTCAATCTTAGTACTTAGTACAACATCCTTTTCCAGTTATAACAGCTTTTAAACGTGAAGCATAGCTTGACACAAGTGTCTTGCAGCGATCTACGGCCCACGGGTATCTTCGCCCATTCTTCATGGGCAAAAGCCTCCAGTTCAGTCACATTCTTAGGCTTGCGCGCTGCAACTGCTTTCTTTAAGTCCCACCAGAGGTTCTCAATCAGATTTAAGTCTGGTGACTGCGATGGCCACTTCAAAATGTTCCAGCCTTTAATCTGCAGCCATGCTCTGGTGGACTTGGAGGTATGCTTGGGATCATTGTCCTGTTGAAAGGTCCAACGTCTCCCAAGCCTCTGGTTTGTGTCGGACTGCCTCACATTTTCATCCAATATCTCCTGGTACTGAAGAGAATTCATGGTACCTTGCACACGCTGAAGCTTCCCTGTACCTGTAGAAGCAAAACAGATCCAAAGCATGATTGACCCCCCGCCATGCTTCACAGTAGGCAAGGTGTTCTTTTCTTCATAGGCCTTGTTCTTCCTCCTCCAAACATAGCGTTGATCCATGGGCCCAAACAGTTCTAATTTTGTTTCATCAGTCCACAGAACACTATCCCAAAACTTTTGTGGTTTGTCCACATGACTTTTGGCATACTGCAGTCGACTCTTCTTATTCTTTGGAGACAGCAAGGGGGTGCGCCTGGGAGTTCTGGCATGGAGGCCTTCATTACGCAGTGTGCGCCTTATTGTCTGAGCTAAAACTTCAGTACCCGCATCTGACAAATCTTTTTTCAGTTCCTCAGCAGTCACACAGGGACTTTTCTCCACTTTGCGCTTCAGGTAGCGCACAGCAGTCGAAGTCAGCATCTTCTTTCTGCCACGACCAGGTAGCGTTTCAACAGTGCCCTTTGACTAGAATTTGCGAATGATGTTTCCTATGGTGTCTCTTGGTATGTTTAACATCTTTGTAATCTTCTTATAGCCATTGTCCTTCCTGTGAAGAGAAATCACCTCTTCTCTTGTCTTCCTGGACCATCTCTTGACTTCACCATGTCAGTAAACACACCAGTAAATGTCTAGAAGGAGCTGAGTATCACAGTCATTTTACATCTGCCTAATTGGTGCTTATTATGCTTGATTGCTGCTCCTTGACATCCACAGGGGTTTTCAATACCTGATCGAAAACACTTGAATGAACCTCTGTTCTTAAGAGTGGTAGTCTATAAGGGGTTGAATAATTGTGTCAATGAAGAAATCACAAAAAAAAAACATTTAATACTGTATTACAAAAACAATTGATGTCATTTTAGTTGCATTTGGTTCTTTAAAAAGTCCTTGTAAGATTTCATTCTGAACACAATTACAAATGTACACTAAATTCCCTAAAACCCTTTACAGCATTGGGGGTTGAATAATTTTGAACACAACTGTATATATGGAGTCAGAGCAGGGATTCCTAAGCTGAACTAGAGTCCTGACACCCTCCCCTCTTCAGAGCAGGGGGTGCCTGGTTTATTGCTCGGGTTCTCCCATTGACTTTCATTGTGCTCGGGTGCTCTGTAGAGCACCCAAGCATCGCAAAGTGTTCTACTCGAGCACTAGAGCACACAAGCACTTTTGCGCTCGATCAACAATAATAGGCATGTGACCCGCACCTATATCGGAAATGGAGCACGGAAGGTGGTGGCTGGAGGACCGCAGTCTGGCCACCACCAAGCACACTCCCCATAGAAGTGAATGGGAGCACACCATGCATGACTGGCCACTGCTGCCACTTACTTCTATGGGCCAGCCCCATGGAAAATGAATGGAGGGCAGCTGCACTATCCACCACTTTTGGGGCACCGTTCTCAACATAGGTGTGGGACCCGCACCCATCAGACAATTGGGGCATGTCCTAGCGATATCACCTCATTGTCTGAGATGAGAATAACCCTTTAATGTTTTGTGATTGGTGGATCCTTGGGTGATTGGTGCTGTCTAGATGGCATTAAAGGGATTATTCAGGAATTTGATGTTAAAGGCCTGCTTTCATGATATACGATCATTATCGTCTGTGATGAGACAACCCCTTTAGGAAGTCTTTTTGGTTAAGATTTTTAGACCAGAAAGGGAATGTGTCATCAGAAAATGACCTATAAGTTTAACATATTTTTAACCTGTAGGATACCAGCACCAGACATGTATGGAGCTGGAAACAGGGTCGCAAATCTCAGAGCCACACAGCTACGGCGCTCTCATCGGGCGGGCGCAGGAACAGGGGTCCGGCAGTCACTGATAACTGGACCCCTGCTGTATGTGTTGGCATCGGTAAAAACACCGATGCCAGCGCATTGACACTTTCACTGCTCGGTCAATGCTGACCACGGCATGTGCGATATCTTGCCAGGTGTGGGGTGTCCATCGGGTCCCCGCGCTGCTGTGATGGAAACCCGATGGCTTGGACGGTAGCCCGATGCTTTCATTAGGCATCGTTGCTGCCATCTGTTTCAGCCTGTGAGATTCAGCTCCCTGGATCTCACAGGAAGCAGTCTGTAAGTGTATTACAGTGTTAAATACACTTACAGCCAATACATTGCAATACAGAAGTATTGTGAAACATTGTAAAGTGGAATAGACACCCAAAAGTTGAAGTCCCAGAGTAGGACAAAAAATAAAGTTAAAAAAGAAGTAATAAAAATAAAGTTTTACAAAAAAAATGTAAAGTTTCGTTAAAAAAAAGCGTCATTTTCCCAAAATAAAGTTGAAAAAAAAATTGTCAAAAAAATTGAATATACCTAGATATATTAGGTATCACCGTGTCCGTATCGACCGGCTCTATAAAAATATCACATGATCCTCCCCATCAGGTAAACACCGTAAAAAAATAAAAATATAAACTGTACCAAAACAGCCATTTTCTGGTCACCTTGGCTCACATAAAGTGTAATACCAAGTGATCAAAAAGGGTTATTTATCCCAAAATGATACCAATCAAACTGTTATCTCATCCCGCAAAAAATGAGACACTACCCAAGACAATCGCCCAAAAAAAAAAAAAAAAATGTCTCTCAGAAAATGGCAACACAAAAACAAGATTTTATTTGGTTCAAAAAGGTTTTCACTGTGTAAAACTTAACAAAAATGAAAATGATAGACATATTAGGTATCACCGCGTCTGTAACAACCAGCTCTATAAAAATATCACATCATATGCCCCCTCAGGTGAATGCTGTAAAAAAAAAAAATGCATTTTTTCACCTTGCCTCACAAAAAAGTGTAATACCGAGCGATCAAAAAGTCTTATGTGCCCCAAAATGGTAGCAATGGAAACATTGCCTCATTCTGCAAAAAATGAGCCCCCACATAAAGCAATCACTTAAAAAATAAAAACCAATGGAACCTGTAAACCAATCGATCAAAATCTGTGCTGCAATAGCCATATGGCACTCCTGCCATGTGCCCCCACAGCAGTTTCACACCACATATGGGGTGCTTTTTCTCCTGTTACCCCTTGTGAAAATGAAAAATTTGGGGCTAAAGCAACATTTTCTTGGAAGAAATGAAACTTTTCTTTTTCACAGCCAAGTGCTTCCAAATTCTGTAAAACGCTTAGGGGATCAGTGCTCAATTACCCCCCCCCCCCCTTAATATATTCTTTAAGGGGTATAGTTTCCAAAATGGGGTCACTTTTTGAGGGTTTCCACTGTAGGGGTACGTCAGGGTCTCTTCAAATACAAAATGGTGATTAAAAACCATTCTAGCAAAATCTGCCTCCAAAATCCATATGGCGCTCCTTTTCTTCTGACCACTGCTACATGCCCGTAGGGCAGTTTACTGCCACATATGGGGTATTTATGTAAAATGCATAATCAGAGTAATTTATATTGAGGTTTATTTTTCTGTTAACCCTTGCTGTGTTGCAAGAAAAAATTGATTAACATAAAAAAGCTTCCAAAAAAGTGAAATTTTGAAATTTCACCTCCATTCTCCTTTAATTCTTGTGGAACACCTCAAGGGTTAACAAAGTTGGTAACATCAGTTTTGAATAATTTGAGGGGCGTAGTTTCTAAAATGGGTGTTCCATTCCGTAAGCCCCTCAAAATCACTTCATAACTGAATTGGTGCTTAAAAAATGGTTTTGGAAAAGTAAATGACATTCACAAAATGATGCCAACATAAAGCAGACATATGGGGAATGTTGATTGATAACTATATGAGTAATTACTATCTGTTTTAAAGGTAGAAAAGTTCAGATTTAAAAAATTGTGAATTTTTTCAAATTTTGGGTCCATTTTTTATTATTTTATAAGTAAAGGTGAAATATAGCGACTCAAATTTACCACTGTCATGAACTACAATGTGTCACGAGAAAACAGTCTCAGAATGGCTTGGATAAGTGAAAGCATTCCAAAGTTATTACCACATAAAGTGACACATGTCAGATTTGCAAAAATCGGCTGGGGATTTAAGGTGAAAAGTGGCTCGGTACTGAAGGGGTTAAACAATTTCTGATATTATGTTATTTTTAATTTCCATATCAATTTCTATCAAGACAAAAACTATAAAATCCTGCCATTTTCGCACTAGCCACAAAAGCTTGTATTAGACAGGCAGATCAGCAAGGGATTGTCGGAAGGGAAGCGTTCCCTCCCGGCAAACGCTTGCTAGCTAACGGTGGAGACCACTGCTATTACATGCAGCCATCTCCTCCACAGCATGGGAAGGAGTGAACCCTATGTCATAACTCATCCTGCTCTAAAGGCATTCCGTTATGCATTCCGTCATAGAATTGCGTTATGGTCCGTGGTAACGGAATCCATAAAGCATTTTGCCTTTTACCACCAAACAAAGTGTGACTGAAATTCAAAATATTAAATTTGCTTATCTCTAATTCTAATACTGTGCAGAGACAGATCCCCAAACAGTATTATTCTGAAGTTTTAAACAAAGCGACTTCGGGTGCTTAATCCGAAGCTCGCTTCGCTCAACTCTAGCTATAACTTCAGATTGGATTGGCCATTAAATGGGGATCTCAGTGAGTTTGGGGGTGAAAGTGGTGGCATCCAGTGATAGTGGGGTGGGATGTTAAGAGAAGTTTACAAGGTCAAGCGTGGAATCGGATGCCCAACTCTGTATCTTGTAAAATCGATTACAAAATCTAAAAATTCTGACTGGTCAGATGATTCTGTCTATAGGTGAGATAGGCAGCCAGTAGAGATGAGCAAATTATTAGAAAATTCAATTCAGCTGCTTTGCTAAATTTTACCCAAAAATTCGCTTTGTGATGAATTACTTTGTCACGAAGCGCATTTCGTCGTAAGTAGTGGGTGCAATCACAGGGAGCGGCGATTGTACCACCCACCATCAATGTACCCTCAGATGGCGCATGCATACTGTAGCTGATTGCGACATCTGATATACATAACGTGGTGTAAAATGGAAAAACGAAAACAAAAAAATAGATATACTTCTACCTGCTCCATTTGCTCGTGATGGGCCGGCCAATGCCATCTTGCTTGAAGAGCTGGCTCGAAATCTCACGCAGCCCGAGATGACATCATCATGCCAGCCTGCAAGCTGACGTCATACTTCACCATATTGGATTTTGGCTGAGATCTACAAGCAAGATGGAGGCGGCTGGCCCATGGCGAGCAAATGGAGCAGAGTAAGTATGATTTTTTTTGTTTCTTTTTGCCTTATTTCAGGTTAAATCGATTCGCTATCATGAAGCATGAGGAAATTCAACTTCAGGGCGAATCAAATTTATCCTGAAATTCGGATCGAAGCTCAACACTAGCAGCCAGTATCCAAGAGTTGCCTTTGGAGTTTGGAATCAGTGCTTCAGATAGGTGTGGTTTGTCACCAGATGTCCAACATGATCCTGTCTTCTCCTCAAACCCCCGCTCCGTAGGATTACTGTATTAGGCACTTTACAAGAGATTTTACATCTCTAAGTGTGGCTGACTGAAAAAAATGACTTTAAGTGACTCATTACCTTTAGCAAGATGAGTTTGAATTAGGCTTTTTTGGGATACACCATTCTGTTAATGCTTTATAAGAGAGACACTTGGCTGGTATATTTGTATAGCCTATAAATATTTGATGCACCCCTTGCTTCCTGACAACATCGTGTCAGCATTCAGTATCACTGCACCAACACTTCTGAAAACAGCTGACAAAACGCTCACACTGGAATGTATTATATGCAAAATAGAGAATTAAATATGCTCAGTCCCTCAGCTCCTTCAAGTCCATGGAAACTCTCTACTTCCAAGCTGGAGAAAAAAAAAGTTAATTTTCCCTGACAATTTAAACAAATGCATTTCTACCGGCTTTGGTTAGTACTAAACGCTTTCACATTGTGTTTGGGGGCGTGAGAATTGATACACCATGTCATCCGATCAGACAGGGGAGAATCTCAGCTAGACTGGGCTTTCTCTCCAGACGGCTCGTTGCTTTAATGCTTTTCCTGGGTTGATTTAATGGAAGGTGACACTCAACAGTCTGTTAGCTTTTGTATCTTCTAGTAAATTCAACAGCAAGACACTAGAACCAAGTAGAAAAGCCTAAGTCTTCTTATGACATATGACATTTACCCTCAAAGACAACGGGCCTACTTATGACTAACATTTTGTTATTATTTTTGTAGGAACGACCTTGAAGCCCAAAACTGAAGAAAGTTGTAGAGTCCTTACAACCATCAGATCTTCATGCTCTCATAACGTTTGTTTAAATGGGTTATGCCATGATTAATGTAAAAAATAATAATAATCAGATACCATATAGTACATGGCAATACCTTTCCCAACAAATCTAGAACCAGTGCTGTACCTTACATGAGTCCAGAGATCTCCACACTCATTGCCCCCGATTGGTCTGCTAGATTTAGCCTGGCAGCTCAGTGTGTCCTTTCTTCAGCAGCTCTCTCTCTGTAACTGCCACTGCTTCTAACACAACATATGGCTGGTGGCAGTTGAAGATTTAAACTGAGCATGTGCGGCCAGCTCAGTAAGGCGGACAAGAAATAAGGGAAAGAACAAACAGCAGGTGGCGCTGTACATATAGATTTTTTTGAATAACTCACTGGCTATACTAAATTTTTTATTACATGCAATTACAAAAATATTCAGCTCCAAGTGCTGGTTTGAAAAAGAATATGTAGAATATGTTTTATGAGACACAACCCCTTTAAAGTTGAAATGAGAACCTATACCCATTGAATTCTTCTATCCTGAAGATAGCGTTATATGGTTTGTGTTGATTTCTTTGGTGATGTGCATTGTGCTATAGAGTAGAATTGTGTTCCCACCATATTTTATAAAAAAATGTAGAGCTTAATATGTCAGGTGTAACTGGCAAATTTGTCGTTCAGCTCAAATTTAGTGTGACATTGTGCAAAGTTGTTTCTTAGTGGCCTAATTAATATCAAAAGACCATAATGTAATGTCATTTCAGGTAATTTTTCAGAGTAGGCTGCCATATTGGTCTACAGGAGTAATAACACTATTTCTGGCCTTCTCTTCTCCCTTGTCCCTCCCCTCTCCATAGTCATCAATGAAACCTTATCCTTCAGTGAGCAGGCAGCCCGTCCTCACTGAAAATAGATTTGAGAAGTTAATTTAAAGTTAGTGAGAGAGGAGCAGCAGAGGAGGCTGATAGGAGGAAGCATCTTTTTCTGAAAAGATCTATTATATCTTAATGTCTGCAAATCAGCCGACTCATTGACTTATGAGGTAGCTACCGAAGAGGACTGTTCATGCAAGGCATCCCATAAATATCGATGAACTGAAATACATTTGCATGGAGGAATCAGACAAAATACCTCCTGAACGTTGTGCAGATCTTATTTGCAGCTACAGGAAACTTTACTTTTTTCCATTGCACTGTGAATATTTACTCAATTTGCCCAGTAAACGTCATGAATGGCACAGCTGTCTGTGTGTTCTTAGTTTAGTTAGATCATGTTTGTCTATAATTATGACTTAGATAACAATCAGACTGCATTCCATTTTTTTTTCAGAATTCGTACGTAGTTTGCAGCTTCACTCATCAGAGAAGCAGATCTTGACAATAAAAAAAGTAATACAGAAATCAACAAATATAGTAAGATCTCTCAAGATACACAGAAACAAATCAACGTTACAGGAGTTGTCTCATCTCAGACATTGGTGGCCTATCACTAGGGCATGCCACCAATGGGCATGCCACCTCTAGGACCTTGTTTTTATCTCCAGAACAGGCCAAAGTGAAGAAGAGCACACCACGCAAGATCGTTCACTTTACATTCACTTCTATCACAGTGCGCTCTCCATTCAATGCTATAGGACTTCCAAAAATATCCAAACACGCTCGCTTGGCAATTTTCAGAACTCCCACAGAGGCATAAGGAGAGCATGCAGCACATGCGTGGTGCACTCTCCTTTCCTTTGAGGGTCCTTATCTGGAGATAGGAGCGGGTCCCAGAGGTTGGACCTATCTGACGTTGGAGAATTGTCCTAGTTATGTGCCACCATTGTCTGAGATGACACAGCCCCTTTCATAAAAACATTTTGTTTATCATGACATCATAGGTACCTGGTCTATACCCTTTAGATTAAATATTCGGTATGCAATGCTTAATGCAAATAATATTACAAAATCTACAATGTCTTAAAAAGTAGAATGAATTAATCAATAATATTTCCCTATAAGCTGCCAAGCAGTAGACAATGAATATGCATTACGTCAATAGCAGTGCATTCAGCAAGCCTTCATGAAGCTAAGCATTTCGCTTTTGTGTTATACACTGGCACAGTCCATGTTTCCTTCCATGCTGGGATCTCTCACCAACTGTAAGCTCTGGAGAAGCATCATCTCTTGTCATCGGCATCATTTGTTGTAATTAAATGCTCTGGCTAAGCTGCCAACTCTGGGCATCCCAGGAATGTGCACACTTTCCTTCCAGATAACTCCTTAGGGCTTCCTACAGTTTACAGATCCTCTGGGTGGTCAATGAGCCGGCAATGAGCAGCTGGGTGACAGTACTGGATGCAGAATCATAATTATTTAATGTGTTCACTCAGCATGTCCTGGAGGAATGTGGCATTATACAGGTGGAGCTGGCGTCGCTTCTGCTTTCACTATGCAGACTCTTACTAGAATAAAATCCTCCCTGTGTCAAGGAAGGGACATTTAAGAAAATAGAATATACAATAGTATCAAGAAATTATTAACAAGAAAAGCTTGTGATCTAGGAGGAGAGAGGGTCGCAAATCTTACAAAATTATTCTAAGCAATGTCCATGAATATACAGGTGGGACTGAGCTCCTCAGATCCAATGGGAAGAGTTGCTTAAAATTAGAGACAAGCGAGTCGATTCTAAAATGTGAAATATTGGGAGAATCAGAGAGAGAGAGAGAGAGAGTAGGAAGGAGATGGGGAAGGAGATGGAATAGAGAGAGGCAAAGGGAGAGGGGGGAGAGATAATGAGAGAGTGAAAGAGAAGAAGGAGGAGAGAGAGCGGAAAATAAGTAGAGGGAGAGAGGAGAGAAAAAGAGAGAGAGAATGAGAAAGAGAGGGAGGAGAGAGAATGAGAGATAAAGAAAAAAGAGGGGGTTAGAAAGAGATGTCGAGAGAGTAGGAGCAAGAGAAAGGAAGAGACTGGACAGAGAGCGGAAGAAGGAGAGAAAGGGGGTTGGGAGGGAGAGAAGGAGATCAACAGAAAGCGTGAAAGAGAGAAAGAGGATATGGGAAGGGAGCGAGGAAGAGAGAAGAAGGAGGAGACAGAGGGGGAAGGAGAAGGGGGAGGGGTAGAGAGAGAAGCAGAGAAAGAGAGAGGAGTGGGAGAGAGAGTGAAAGAGTGAAATAGAAGAAGAGAGAAAGAGGAGATGGGAAGGGAGAGAGAGAGGAAGAGAGAAGGAGAAGGAGAGAGGAGAGAAAAAGAGAGAAAGAACGAGAAAGAGAGAAAAAGAAAAGAGAGAGGGGTTAGAAAGAGTTGATGAGAGAGTAGAAGAGAGAGAAAAGAAGAGACAGGGACAGAGAGAGGAAGAAAGAGAGGGAGGGGTGGGGGAGGGAGATAAGGACAACACATCAACAGACAGAGTGAAAGAGAGGAAGAGAGAAAGAGGAGATGGGAAGGGCGAGAGCGAGGAAGAGAGAAGGAGGACACAGGGGGGAAGAGAAGGAAAGGGAGAGAGGAGAGAAAAAGAGAAAGGGAGGGAGAAATAGAGAGAAGGGGAGAGGAAAAGAGATAAATAAATAAAAAAGAGGGGGTTAGAAAGAGATGACGAGAGAGTGGGAGAGAGAAGTACTGAACAACTGGAATGGATCTAAACCAGGAGAGACAAAAAAAGAACCAAGTCAGCAGACAAAGATCAGAAACCGTACCAGGCCAAGATCAAGACCAGGAGAGTCCATCAAACCAGATGTGATGCCAAAGCCTTAAACGATACCTAGCCAGGGTCAACACCCAGAGAGTTAGCAGAGCCAAAATCAGAATACATAAAGCAGGGTCAGATGAATAGCCAAAGTCAGAAGTCAGGAGTCCACAAGTCATATACTGAAAACCTTAGTGAGGCAAGAACTACCATTTACAGGCAATTACTGCAGCCTGTTTAAATATCCTGCACATTAAAGTATGGGATGCTGACCATGATTCCGATTGGCCCAATGTCCCACATGACCCGGAAGTGACGTTCATGCATTCAGGCCACTAAAGCCACCACCTATTGGCCCGGCGATTATGTGACTGCGTTGTCCCGCCACCCCCGGGCCCTGTTGGAATGTGCTGTCAGGAACTTTACGACAAAGCTGATGCCCTCCTCCAGGGATGACGTTCCCTGTGGGAGCATGGAGCGGTGAGTTCATCGCATAATGATCCTAAGGTAAGGTAAATACTTTCATTAATATTGTTGTAGACAATACCTGTATCATTCTTTGCTATGCATTGCACAATTTCAACAAAAGTTTGATTATTTTAAGAAGCTGCTGAGTTCTTCCATTTGATTTCATTTCATTCTACTAAGGTTGGGAAGAAGTTTACGATATTCAAAGACCAACTGAATAAACGTATTATTATTTTTTGCTTTTGAACCAAGAGTTTTCAGTCCATTTAAGGTCCTTGCCTAAGAACATGGACATGAATTCATTTGCTTAAGGGCACTTTGGAGTTTAGATGTTGCTTAATTAAATTTATAGAGATTTTTCTTTTTAATGGCGCATGTTACGTTATACTCTAAATGCTTGTAAAAGTCCTTTCTGTGAATGCCAGCACATTTGTAGCTGATGCTTCCAACACTTACATCTCTGCCGGGAGAGTTTAATCAGCAAATGTGGTTTAGAGATGAAAATATAACTTATATTGTTCTCCTTAGGGATGCTGGTGCCTAAAGGGGCCCATATGCACCTCTGCCACATGAGGACAGTAGGACCCTTAAAAGGGTTGTCCAGGCTTTTACTATTGATGACCTATCCTCAGGATAGGTCATCAATATCAGATCGGAGGGGTTCGACACCTGGCACCCCCACTGATCAGCTGTATAAGGAGAAGGCGCCCGCTGTAGAACGTGGCGTCTCCGTTCTATCTTCCTGTCCTCTGCTGCAGTCTATGGTCTTTGCCGTAGACAGCAGTGGTGAATTGGAAATGAGAAGCTTCAAGCTACAGCTGAAGTATGTTTTTTAGCATGCTAGTATCTTGCAAAGGCATTTGTTTTGTTGTTTGCCAGTGTACTGACTTTATACCCGTTTTCTGGATTGTGACCCTCCACTGCCTGACCTGACCTGTGGCTACCATATAGCAGCTTGACCCAAACACACTAGGATTAATTTTGTAGGAAGCCAATTTGCCTATTTTTGGAGTGTGGTGGGAAACCAAAGTACCCGGATGAAACCCATGCCAACACGGGGAGACCATACGAACTCCATGCAAATGTTGTCCCTGGTCAGATTCGAACGCAGAACTCTAGAGCAGCAAGGAACCATTGCTAACTGTTAGGGACTTTTCTTCATGTCATCACCCCCTTTACCAATCAGAAATATGTATGCCGTTCACTTGAATGGGAACTGAACTGAATGTGTACAAATCTGTGATGTTCCTGGAACTGCGGCTGCTGCTGGCAGCTGATCGGTGCTGGTGGTGACTGTCACACCTGCACTGATCTCATATTGGATAGGTCATTGATATCCATAACCTGGAGAATTTTCACGTCAAATCCCAGCAAAATAAATAATCCTAATAAGTCGCCGCATTTCAGAAGTTTTGTTTCATGATATTTTATTCAATTTCATCTACTATTATTATACTGTTCTCCCGGAGTAAGATACAGTGACTGGAGCGATGCCAGCTGTCTCTTCTAGTTTAGCATTCGATGATATTACGTTCTTCTTTCCCTTGACACGTTGTGGGTTTTTGAGGACGGCTTCCGCCACTCCTGATTCGGGGGAATATTAAATGAATTGTGCAAGGTGTCCCAGGCAAACATCTGTGCCTGCACCGCAGGTAATATCATTTCATTATTTGCCTTGATCGAGGAATATATTTTATATAAGGAATGCTGGGAAATTTAACAATCCTATACCAGACAGTCAGCGGAATCGAAAAATATGAAAAAATAAAATATGCATCGTCTCTTTGAAACTTCCAAAATGATGCAATCTTTTCCTCTACGCTATCTTGTCCTCCATATCTAGAACCAGCCGGGAGGGCAGGAATGATGCTCATGTTTCACCGCAACGCGGTGACAAAGACCGGCTCCTTTTTTAAAGTCAATTCCATTACGGTGAATTTCGCCATGGGAGAATGCAGACGGGAAGCAAAATTGTTGAGAAATGATATTGCTTTTCCGTCAAAGAGCAATAGATTAAGAAGCTTGTTAAAAATTCATCTAAAAGAGGCGAGGCAGATGGGGCATATCGGAATGAATATTTATAAAGTGCGCGGCTTTCAGCGTCACTTATTAAAAAGCGCGGAAGCAAAATGCAAAAGGTGTCACCGGCGAATGGGACAATGCAAGCGGTTGCGCGACGTGGAAGTGCCTGGGATTTCCAATCACAGGCTGGGTGCAGATAAGGGCAGGCTAAACGGCTTCAACTTCACTTTCCATGCCTGGGTAAGCAGAATGAGCAGCCAGCTCGGTAGATACACTTTTTTGCTATCAAGGAACGAGGAAGGAGAATTGCCATCTGCTCTCACTGTCATCAGGCGTAGTAACTAGAAGACAGTTTAGCTCTAACACAAGTCGAAATCCTGATTATCTGAAGGATAATCCTCGTGATCACAGTAGGTATAGAATTGGGATAACAGTAGGGCAGCTCTGTTCTTCACTTTGAAAGGGGTTAGATAAAGATGCCCACAGAAGAGCATTGATTAGTGTGATGTCTGAGGTTCTAATTAAGTCACTACAGGGGCTCTCTTTCGCCGCAGTGTTGGCCTGACTGAGAGAGTTAAGCGAGTGCTAAAAGTCCAAACAAAAAGGAAGCTAAACAACCAGTAAAGGAAGGAGAACACATGGAGTGACTTAACCCTTGTTTCAGTGAGATTATCATCACACGTGATACTGTCGGCAGCAAAGTCATCTTCTTTTTCTCCTTGTACTTCACTCATTGTCCAGACCTTGGGCATAACTATCAGGGTAGCAGGCATAGTATTTTCTATGGGTCCCAACAACTAAAAGCCCAATCTCAACTCAGGCATTAGAAGTAAATTATTGTGCTGTGACATCACTACATCATTCCTGTACCGTGACATCAAATTTGCATTCTACTTGCATGTGATGTCACTGTTTGTATAATTTCAGTGTTCTAACATCACTGATGAGATTATCCCTTTTCTGTTACATCATTGCCTTTGTTATCTCCGTGCCACAACATGACCGTGTGTACTATGCCAATACTGTTACATTAATGTGTACACTATGCCTATGCTGTGATTTCACTGGCTATATTATTTCATTGTTATTACATCATGGTATACATTATCCCTGTCCTGTAACATCACTTTGTGCATTATCCATAAACTGTGACATTATTGTGTGCATTATCCCTGTCGTCTGACATCACTATGTGTATTTTCCATATACTATGATATCACCATGTGCATTATCCGTATAATGTTACATCACTGTGTTTATTATCCCTGTACTGTGACATCACTATGTTTATTATCTCTGCACTGTGACATCACTGTGTTTATTATCTCTGTACTGTGACATCACTGTGTTTATTATCCCTGTACTGTGACATCACTGTGTGTATTATCTCTGTACTGTAACATCACTGTGTTTATTATCCCTGTACTGTGACATCACTGTGGTTATTATCTCTGTACTGTGACATCACTGTGTTTATTATCCTGTACTGTGACATCATTGTGTTTATTATCCCTGTACTGTGACATCACTGTGTTTATTATCCTTGTACTGTGACATCACTGTGTTTATTATCTCTGTACTGTGACATCACTGTGTTTATTATCTCTGTACTGTGACATCACTGTGTTTATTATCCCTGTTCTGTGACATCACTGTGTTTATTATCTCTGTACTGTGACATCACTGTGTTTATTATCCCTGTACTGTGACATCACTGTGTTTATTATCTCTGTACTGTGACATCACTGTGTTTATTATCCCTGTACTGTGACATCACTGTGTTTATTATCTCTGTACTGTGACATCACTGTGTTTATTATGCCTGTACTGTGGCATCACTGTGTTTATTATCCCTGTACTGTGACATCACTGTGTTTATTATCTCTGTACTGTGACATCACTGTGTTTATTATCTCTGTAATGTGACATCACTGGGTTTATTATCTCTGTACTGTGACATCACTGTGTTTATTATCTCTGTACTGTGATATCACTATGTTTATTATCCCTGTACTGTGGTATCACTGTGTTTATTATACCTGTACTGTGGCATCACTGTGTTTATTATCTCTGTACTGTGACATCACTGTGTTTATTATCCCTGTACTGTGACATCACTGTGTTTGTTATCTCTGTACTGTGACATCACTGTGTTTGTTATCTCTGTACTGTGACATCACTGTGTTTATTAACCCTATACTGTGACATCACTGTGTTTATTAACCCTATACTGTGACATCACTATGTTTATTATCCCTGTACTGTGACATCACTGTGTTTATTAACCCTATACTGTGACATCACTATGTTTATTATCCCTGTACTGTGACATCACTGTGTTTATTATCCCTGTACTGTGACATCACTGTGTTTATTAACCCTATACTGTGACATCACTGTGTTTGTTATCTCTGTACTGTGACGTCACTGTGTTTATTATCCCTGTACTGTGACATCACTGTGTTTATTATCTCTGTACTGTGACATCACTGTGTTTATTAACCCTATACTGTGACATCACTGTGTTTGTTATCTCTGTACTGTGACGTCACTGTGTTTATTATCTCTGTACTGTGACATCACTGTGTTTATTAACCTATACTGTGACATCACTATGTTTATTATCCCTGTACTGTGACAACACTGTGTTTATTAACCCTCGACTGTGACATCACTATGTTTATTATCCCTTTACTGGGACATCACTGTGTTTATTATCCCTGTACTGTGAAGTCACTGTGTTTATTATCTCTGTACTGTGACATCACTGTGTTTATTAACCTTTACTGTGACATTACTATGAGTATTATCCCTGTACTGTGACAACACTGTGTTTATTAACCCTCGACTGTGACATCACTATGTTTATTATCCCTGTACTTGGACATCACTGTGTTTATTATCCCTGTACTGTGACGTCACTGTGTTTATTATTTCTGTACTGTGACATGACTGTGTTTATTATACCTGTACTGTGACATTACTGTTTATTATCCCTGTACTGTGACATCACTGTGCTTATTATCTCTGTACTGTGACATCACTGTGTTTATTATCTCTGTACTGTGACATGACTGTGTTTATTATCTCTGTACTGTGACATCAGTGTGATTATTATCTCTGTACTTTGACATGACTGTGTTTATTATCTCTGTACTGTGACATCACTGTGTTTATTATCCCTGTACTGTGACATCACTGTGTTTATTATCCCTGTACTGGGACATCACTGTGTTTATTATCCCTGTACTGTGACATCACTGTGTTTATTATCTCTGTACTGTGACATCACTGTGTTTATTATCCCTGTACTGTGACATCACTGTGTTTATTATCCCTGTACTGTGACATCACTGTGTTTATTATCTCTGTACTGTGACATCACTGTGTTTATTATCCCTGTACTGTGACATCACTGTGTTTATTATCTCTGTACTGTGACATCACTGTGTTTATTATCCCTGTACTGTGACATCACTGTGTTTATTATCTCTGTACTGTGACATCACTGTGTTTATTATCTCTGTACTGTGACATCACTGTGTTTATTATCCCTGTACTGTGACATCACTGTGTTTATTATCTCTGTACTGTGACATCACTGTGTTTATTATCTCTGTACTGTGACATCACTGTGTTTATTATCTCTGTACTGTGACATCACTGTGTTTATTATCTCTGTACTGTGACATCACTATGTTTATTATCCCTGTACTGTGACATCACTGTGTTTATTATCCCTGTACTGTGACATCACTGTGTTTATTATCTCTGTACTGTGACATCACTGTGTTTATTATCTCTGTACTGTGACATCACTGTGTTTATTATCTCTGTACTGTGACATCACTGTGTTTATTATCTCTGTACTGTGACATCACTGTGTTTATTATCTCTGTACTGTGACATCACTATGTTTATTATCCCTGTACTGTGACATCACTGTGTTTATTATCCCTGTACTGTGACATCACTGTGTTTATTATCTCTGTACTGTGACATCACTGTGTTTATTATCCCTGTACTGTGACATCACTGTGTTTATTATCTCTGTACTGTGACATCACTGTGTTTGTTATCTCTGTACTGTGACATCACTGTGTTTATTATCCCTATACTGTGACATCACTGTGTTTATTATCCCTGTACTGTGACATCACTATGTTTATTATCCCTGTACTGTGACATCACTGTGTTTATTAACCCTATACTGTGACATCACTATGTTTATTATCCCTGTACTGTGACATCACTGTGTTTATTATCCCTGTACTGTGACATCACTGTGTTTATTAACCCTATACTGTGACATCACTGTGTTTGTTATCTCTGTACTGTGACGTCACTGTGTTTATTATCCCTGTACTGTGACATCACTGTGTTTATTATCTCTGTACTGTGACATCACTGTGTTTATTAACCCTATACTGTGACATCACTGTGTTTGTTATCTCTGTACTGTGACGTCACTGTGTTTATTATCTCTGTACTGTGACATCACTGTAATTATTAACCTATACTGTGACATCACTATGTTTATTATCCCTGTACTGTGACAACACTGTGTTTATTAACCCTCGACTATGACATCACTATGTTTATTATCCCTTTACTGGGACATCACTGTGTTTATTATCCCTGTACTGTGACGTCACTGTGTTTATTATCTCTGTACTGTGACATCACTGTGTTTATTAACCTTTACTGTGACATTACTATGATTATTATCCCTGTACTGTGACATCACTGTGTTTATTAACCCTCGTACTGTGACATCACTATGTTTATTATCCCTGTACTGTGACATCACTGTGTTTATTATCCCTGTACTGTGACATCACTGTGTTTATTATCTCTGTACTGTGACATCACTGTGTTTATTATACCTGTACTGTGACATCACTGTGTTTATTATCCCTGTACTGTGACATCACTGTGTTTATTATCTCTGTACTGTGACATCACTGTGTTTATTATCTCTGTACTGTGACATCACTGTGTTTATTATCTCTGTACTGTGACATCACTGTGTTTATTATCTCTGTACTGTGACATCACTGTGTTTATTATCTCTGTACTGTGACATCACTGTGATTATTATCTCTGTACTGTGACATCACTCTGTTTATTATCTCTGTACTGTGACATCACTATGTTTATTATCCCTGTACTGTGACATTACTGTATTTATTATCCCTGTACTGGGACATCACTGTGTTTATTATCCCTGTACTGTGACATCACTGTGTTTATTATCCCTGTACTGGGACATCACTGTGTTTATCATCCCTGTACTGTGACATCACTGTGTTTATTATCCCTGTACTGTGACATCACTGTGTTTATTATCCCTGTACTGTGACATCACTGTGTTTATTATCTCTGTACTGTGACATCACTGTGTTTATTATCCCTGTACTGTGACATCTCTGTGTTTATTATCCCTGTACTGTGACATCACTGTGTTTATTATCCCTGTACTGTGACATCACTGTGTTTATTATCCCTGTACTGTGACATCACTGTGTTTATTATCCCTGTACTGTGACATCACTGTGTTTATTATCCCTGTACTGTGAGATCACTGTGTTTATTATCTCTGTACTGTGATATCACTGTGTTTATTATCCCTGTACTGTGACATCACTGTGTTTATTATCCCTGTACTGTGACATCACTGTGTTTATTATCCCTGTACTGTGAGATCACTGTGTTTATTATCCCTGTACTGTGACGTCACTGTGTTTATTTTCTCTGTACTGTGACATCACTGTGTTTATTATCCCTGTACTGTGAGATCACTGTGTTTATTATCCCTGTACTGTGACGTCACTGTGTTTATTATCTCTGTACTGTGACATCACTGTGTTTGTTATCTCTGTACTGTGACATCACTGTGTTTATTATCTCTGCACTGTGACATCACTGGGTTTATTATCTCTGTACTGTGATATCACTGTGTTTATTATCCCTGTACTGTGACATCACTGTGTTTATTATCTCTGTACTGTGACATCATTGTGTTTATCATCTCTGTACTGTGACATTCCTATGTTTATCATCCCTGTACTGTGACATGACTGTGTTTATTATCTCTGTACTGTGACATCAGTGTGATTATCATCTCTGTACTGTGACATTCACTATGTTTATCATCCCTGTACTGTGACATGACTGTGTTTATTATCTCTGTACTGTGACATCAGTGTGATTATTATCTCTGTACTGTGACATCACTCTGTTTATTATCTCTGTACTGTGACGTCACTATGTTTATTATCCCTGTACTGTGACATTGCTGTATTTATTATCCCTGTACTGGGACATCACTGTGTTTATTATCCCTGTACTGTGACATCACTGTGTTTATTATCTCTGTACTGTGACATCACTGTGTTTATCATCCCTGTACTGTGACATCACTGTGTTTATTTTCCTTGTACTGTGACATCACTGTGTTTTTTATCCCTGTACTGTGACATCACTGTGTTTATTATCTCTGTACTGTGACATCACTGTGTTTATTATCCCTGTACTGTGACATCACTGTGTTTATTATCTCTGTACTGTGACATCACTGTGTTTATTATCCCTGTACTGTGACATCTCTGTGTTTATTATCCCTGTACTGTGACATCACTGTGTTTATTATCCCTGTACTGTGACATCACTGTGTTTATTATCCCTGTACTGTGACATCACTGTGTTTATTATCCCTGTACTGTGACATCACTGTGTTTATTATCCCTGTACTGTGAGATCACTGTGTTTATTATCTCTGTACTGTGATATCACTGTGTTTATTATCCCTGTACTGTGACATCACTGTGTTTATTATCCCTGTACTGTGACATCACTGTGTTTATTATCCCTGTACTGTGAGATCACTGTGTTTATTATCCCTGTACTGTGACGTCACTGTGTTTATTATCTCTGTACTGTGACATCACTGTGTTTATTATCCCTGTACTGTGAGATCACTGTGTTTATTTTCCCTGTACTGTGACGTCACTGTGTTTATTATCTCTGTACTGTGACATCACTGTGTTTGTTATCTCTGTACTGTGACATCACTGTGTTTATTATCTCTGCACTGTGACATCACTGGGTTTATTATCTCTGTACTGTGATATCACTGTGTTTATTATCCCTGTACTGTGACATCACTGTGTTTATTATCTCTGTACTGTGACATCATTGTGTTTATCATCTCTGTACTGTGACATTCCTATGTTTATCATCCCTGTACTGTGACATCACTGTATTTATTATCTCTGTACTGTGACATCATTGTGTTTATCATCTCTGTACTGTGACATCACTGTGTTTATTATCTCTGCACTGTGACATCACTGTGTTTATTATCTCTGTACTGTGACATCACTGTATTTATTATCCCTGTACTGTGACATCACTGTGTGTATTATCTCTGTACTGTGACATCACTGTGTTTATCATCCCTGTACTGTGACATCACTGTGTTTATTATCTCTGTACTGTGACATCACTGTGTTTATTATCTCTGTACTGTGACATTCCTATGTTTATTATCTCTGTACCGTGACATCACTGTGTTTATTATCCCTGTTCTGTGACATTTCTATGTTTATTATCTCTGTACTGTGAGATCACTTACTTTGACATTAATGTGTGCATATAATTCTACTGTTGTTGCATCACTGTGTACGTTACCCCTGTACTATGACATCACTGTGTGTATTATCCCTGTACTATAACATCAATGTCTGCCCTAACTCTGTGCATTAAGGAGACCAGTCATAAGCTTTCCTGAAAATGCTGCTGAAAGTAGTTATGGTGGCATGGGGCCCCATTTCAAGTTTTTCTATGGAGCCCCATGGGTACTTGTTACGCCCCTGGTCCAGGCACAAACGTTTTTCCAGAATGTTGTCCGTCTTTGGCATAAATATTATGGTCCAGAGGATGAGCAGAGATCTATAATATGGCTCCATATAACTTAGAAATCTACTGTACTCAGGTCATGGGAGATACCTACAGTGTGATCTTTTGCTCTTGCCACAAAGCTAAGATGGTGCAAGTACCATTGACTTCAGTTTTCAGAAGAAAAACTTGGTTTCTCCAGCTATTACTCTTGAAGGGCGCTGTCATCTATCCAAATACAGCACGGAAAGAACTTCAATTCTATCAGTCATTACAGTTATAAATTTAATTTCTGAGCAGTCATATAGAAGAGGATGGTTATCATTTCTTGAGATGTACCATATGGCTTTCAAGTACAATGGTGTTGCCAAAGTGAGAGCTCTCAATACATGACCACTCTTTGTTCCTATCCCATATGGTGCTGTCAGCTATGTTGCTGCTTCCGTTGTAAGATGCACTGAGCAGATACTTAATATCTGTTAATATCATCCAGGAGGGCCATATGGTGCTGTCAGAAACAATGCTACCCCCAGGGCAGACTGTACTGTTCATATCGCACTATGGGGCTATTAATATGTTAAACCAACCCTTGAATATCCTTATGCATTATAATAAATGATTACGAGGAGATGACAATACATCCCCATCGTTGTGTTCCATCGGCGGAAAGTGCCATTCTGTTTTGTGTCATTTGTTGGAAATGTGGCAGCTGGTGAAAACTTTCTAGTATTGTAGATCTGAAGCCAGTATCTGTTAGTAAAATCAAAAATTATTTTTGTAGAGGGATATATTTTGCAAAGGACCTGTCACTTATGCTGTTCTGAAATGTCTGTTTTAGTAACATTTATGCATTTCGTTTCTGTGGCATCCTCTTTCATAAATGTGCTGAGCCGTTCTTCTGATGTTCCTCCAGAATATTTATCAATAAATGGGTGTTCCCATTCCCCACATCAAAGGGGTGTGTTCCTACACAGTTTAACACTGGAAGCACTGATTGGACAGTGTTAGAGTGTGCAAGAACATTTCCCCAACCAACTGGTGTGTGACTTGTGTGGTCAGTTCTGGGGAATCTGCTGGGCTTGGGAGAGATGCAAGTTAGAAGACAACCATTGTGGGTTGGGTTCTACTAGACCAGGGGTAGGCAACCTTTGGCTCCCAGCTGTTGTGAAACTACAACTCCCAGCATGCATAGTTGCTCTGCTCGTCTAAGAACTTACATAGAAATGAATGGAGCATGATGGGAATTGTAGTTTCACAACAGCTGGGAGCCAAAGGTTGCTGATGCCTGTACTAGACCTATTCATCAGCCTTGTGGACAGTGTTTAGATGGAGATCTGATGCCCTAAGACTCATATAGTGGCCTGGTTTGTTACAAGCAGATTGTAATAAGAGGGATCTGATGGAGAAAGGGTAGGGACCAAATAGTAGAGAGCCTCTTTCTGTGTACATCCCATGAATAGTGTGGTAGAGTTGAAGTTGAGCCATTGGTTAGTTGCTTCAACTGCTGAGAAGCATACTGAAGTCAACTGTGTCCATAGGTTGGTGTGAAGACAACAAAAGCCTGAAGAAGTCAACAGAGATTTTCGAGAGCTAATTATAGCGGTTACATTCCAAAGACTGTTTAAGTTATGTTCTGAAATGTTCAAGCAATAGCATTACCTAGTTCTGCAAACATCAGGCTTCAGTGCCCTAGGTTAGTGTTGGAGTTATCAAGTGTATTGTCCCTCTGTATTGTGAAGAAAGATGTAACTTACTCTACCAACCTATACGTCACAAATGCAATACAGCCCATATGTTCCATAGATGACAAAGGGACCCAATCCAAACAGAACCGATGAACCCAGTATAGTAATAGAGAAACTTGAAACTTCCAGGAAGGGAACAAATACTTGACTTCTTCTCAAACCTCTGACTGGAAGTAATGTCAGTGCTTGCTTTACTTTGCTGAGGTTCAAAACTTGGCAGATGTGTCAAGCAAGTTCATTTCCACTTTGACCAAAATGCAATTCCTGAAATTCAATTAAAATTAAAAAAAAAATCTAAAAAGAAAGAACCCTGGAGTTCCCATGTAGCAAAAGTGGTGAATCATAAACAGGAATGTGGAGTGAACGTCATGTTCTTTATGATAGCAATCTACTGACATCTGCTTCTATTGGATGTTACCATTTCTCTTACTGTCTGCGAGCATTTCAAAAGGTTCCAGTTCACCAGCTACTTCTACAACAGACGTGTACAGAAAACAAGAACAATCTGGAATTTTATTGAACAAATAATGAAATTCGCCTATAATTTAGCACTAATTAAGGTGGTGTTTTTTCTACACACAGCTCGTCATGCTCACAAATTACAAAATACTCTAAGCAAAGGCAAAACACAGCTGCATGAGGAGGAAAGCTGTGTTACTCAGGGATTTTTCATTATCGATCTATCTATCGTCTATCTCATATCTATCTAATAACTATCCATCCAGGGCCGCACCGCCAATTAGGTGGCGGTGCCCTGGTGACAAGTGTGGGGCGGCAGGGCAGCAGGAGTGGAGATGAGCGCTTCCATTGTGGAAGCACTTATCTCTATATTAATCTGTATCTCTGTCCTCATCAATACAGATGAATGGTGTGGCGGTGCAGGGGAGAGGCATCACCCTTCCCCTTTACTCTGATAGGCTGGAGGCCTAGTGCCTGTAGCCTATCAGAGGCAGGTGCAGGCAGCACGATGATGTCATTGCGGCGCCTGAACCGTACAGCGCGGGACTGATGGAGAAAGAAGAGGTATTTTATATGGGGAAGGGGGAGGGGGGCACTATGGGTGCATCTATTGGGGGGCACCCATAGTGTAAGAGGGTATTTTATACTGGCACATTATGGGGGGCACTATTGGGAAGGGGGAGCATTAATTGGGGCCATTAAAAGGGTATTGGGGAAGGGGGAGAGGGGCACAATGGGGGAACTAAGAAGGGGTATTTTATACTGGAAAATTATGGGGGACACTGGAAGTTTCTACTTGGGCACTATATAGGGGCATTTCATACTGGTACATTATGGGTGGCACTCTGACGAAGGGGAAGAGGAGCACTATAGGGGCATTTACTGGGGGTACTATATAGGGGTAAACAAGGGATTGATTGTTATAGAAAACCACCCCTTATGCAACTTTTGGGAAATAACCTGAGCCATTGTAGCAGCTGCCTTGCTGTAAATGACTTTTGCGCACATTGATGACCTTTGGATCGGCTTCAGTAAAGTACTGGGAATTTTTTAAGAGAACTGGTCTCCATATTGTGTGAACTTATCACCTATTTGCACCTTATAATGCTGGCGTCATGAACACCAGGGACCCTGCCTCCATGGCACCTTAAACCCATTCCACCAAGGGCACCTCAACCACCATCTGGCAGGAATCCCTGGACAACAGAGTGTGCCCCGAAGGAACTGGTGCTGTCCTTCCCTTCACTGCACACCGGCCCAGGGAGCTCTGCTAACCGTGAGTAAAACTACTACTACCCCCATCAGCCCACCGTAACCTCATATTACCACTGCGGCCCTGTCGCTGCATATATACTATCTATCTATCTATCTATCTATCTCATATCTATCTATCTCATCTATCTATCTATCTATCTATCTATCTATCTATCTATCTCTATAATAATAAAGTAATGTCATATCTTAGCAATGTACTGTTGCTCTATATGAAGGGACTACCCCTTTAAATTAGAATAATCTGCATAAACGTCTTTAAATCATTTTATATAGCCACAACATGCATTCCAATAAAATGTAGACATCAGAGTGCTTGATATGGGAATTGCTCATGCAGCATTATTACACTGGGGTTTATTAATGTAGTGTGCAGTGTAATCTAAGGATTAGTCTAAAGATGCTTTACTGTCTTAAAGTCTAATAAATGTTTTATTGCCCAGATGATTGGGATTACTCTTCACTGCACAACTGCAATTCTTCTATCAGGAAAAGTAGAATGCAATTCAACAATAATTATCTGTATGTCCTTTTTTGTAATCTTGTTGTTATCTTTTAGCACTGTAGCTTTTTCTATATTAAATCTTAAGTTTAATAAGTTGTTCCTTGCTGCTAGTGTTGACCGAAGCGAAGCATCAGAAGTGGAATTTGGTCTAAATTTTGGGAAAAATTTGATTCTAAACTAAGCCAAATTTCATTGCGCTTTGTGGTAACAAATCATTTTTCCTAAATGGTGTCAGGGTAAGATCTCTTGCTATCATTATCACTCTTTGTATCATAAGGGCTGGGTTCAATGTTGGGCACTGGTCGATCTGGAGCCAGCCCATCTGTTTAACTACTCTCTGTGAATGTTACCTACTTTATCTTTGCATATGTCTTTTATCATAGTTTAATAAACTTTTTAGTCATATTAAGTTTATTTTATCCCAAACTTCTGATCCCATGATAATACAAGGCCTCATGCAAAGCCATGTGCTCCAAGTTGGTAGATGAAGAAGTGGCTTGGCTGTTATCCTAAGGCTATGTCTCAAGGCCTGTTTAAGAGGTCAAACACTGATTTATAGGATAGCTGCCTTTCTTCAGTTGGCGCTAGAGGTACAGGCTTCATTTTTGGTTTAGAAAGAGAGCTAATTTGCATAGCTCCCCCCCCCCAGAAGAACACGACCTACAGTATAGGGCTCCTTATGTCTACTAGGCGCTCTACATAAGAAAAGTACCCCCCAGAAGTCTGTAAGGTAACATACAGATCCGTCTTGTAAATGCTTCATATCAGCAATGCAGTATGGGCCCATATACTTCTTTGGGTGATGCAATACAACCCATTATAACTTACATATTATAGTATGATTTATATGAGATTGTATACTGTATACTCTCACAGATAACTGACTGCTTCCTGAGAAATTCTCATTGACTATGATATTATGTGCATCGGTATGATATTAATGTGCTGCTGCAAACAGGTAAAGCAGGCAAAAAGTAAGAGGCACCTGATGATTATTCCTTCTTCGTAATGTTCACACTGCTAAAAAACCCTTTAGAAGATTTCATTCTTGAATAACATGAGTTCATCCTCAAGGCTATTTTCACTTAAAGTGAACTAAAACTGTGACAAAACTAAAGTGTTGCTTGGATAAAGTGATAATTAACTCATTATTTGTGTTTTTCTCTCTGGCTTTAATCAGATGTACAGTCAAAGGCAAATTGGCAACGCAAAAAGTTTGTCATCAGAGAAACTTAAATGTAATACTAACTGCAAGTCTAACAATATGAGCTCAAAGAGTCACTCCTGGTCATAATAAGAAAACGGTGTTATGCCCACAGCAGGGCTTGAGGGAGCAGAGCTTGACACAAGGCCCTAAAAAAAGAATCCACGGCTTCCTCAGACCCCAAGTAGTACAAAGTGTTTCAGTTTCCAAGAGTTCTTTTAACTAGAGATGAGCACATCGTTCAAAATTAGATTTGGGTGGATTCAAGTCTAAATCATTTCTACCCAAATCTAAAGTGATCCAATCGTCCTGAAAATTCGAGTATGACACTCCAAGGTCTCCTGGGTCTCATATTTTCCTTTCTTGACTCTCACTTTTTAACTTTTTTAATATTTTTTTTCTCTTTCTAAATTTTCCCTAAATCAGATCAACAAAAATTTTAATTCAGATGCAGCTCAAACTTTCGCAGAATTTAAATCAAAATAAATTAGTTTAAAATCTCCTTTTCCTGTCTGTTTTTCAAAAAAATGAATCAGATTTTTTAACTTAAAGGGGTATTCCCACGTCAGACATGGATGAGGACATGTCATCAATGTCAGATAGGCGTGGGTCTTTTGTGGCTTTTATCTCCAGAAAAGTCCCTCCTGTGAAGTGAAGGACAATCCACCATGAAAGAGACACAACCCTCCTTTCACAGGATGGAAATTCAAAAAATTGCCAAGCACTGCCTTGGCTATTTCCGTAGTCCCACAGTGGTGAATGATGAGGTGGCAGTGCATGGGCGGTGTGCTCTCCATTCACCACTATGGGACTTCCGATAACAGGAGAGCAGTGTGCTCTTCTTCACCTCAGGTGCCCAATTCTTCAAATAGGAGAGTGTCCCAGAGGTGGGACCCACACCAATCTGACATTAAAGGAATATCCTAGTGATATACCATCAATATCTGAGATGTGAAAAACCCCTTTAAACCATAACTACTGATTGGTATGGAAGCCTGTGGGAGAAAAACCAAGACTATACTGTGCTGTGTGCTGAAACTCTGGCAGAGAATGAGAGCCCGGGCTAGGTTTATTTGGCAGTAGGATCTTCTCAGGGACAGCCCAGTGTGTTGAATGGCAAACCCCATTCCTTTTCTGCAGGAGCCACATGTGGTGGTGCAAGAGAAACAGAACAAAACAGCAGTAAATCAAGAAAAAATGTAGGCTTGATTAGGCTACCAAGATCAAATGGCAGCAACGTAAGCAGGCGCACCAGTTGGCGCAGAAATGCGGTCTTAGGGTGGGCAGCCAATTAATAGCTCTGTACATGACAATGTTACATGATTTCCACCCTCAAAGCCTAAAGGTCTCCACACACATTAGGCTACTGCAGGCATGTCCAAACTGCGGCCCTCCAGCTGTTGCAAAACTACAACTCCCAGCATGTCCTAATAGCTGTAGGCTATCCAGGCATGCTGAGAGTTGTAGTTTCGCAACAGCTGGGGGGACGCAGTTTGGACGTGCCTGGGCTCCTGTCAGCCGAACCCAGCATGTGTATGACCAGTTCTCAACAGAGGGAGAAGATTATTGAACACATTGGGGAAGATTTATCAAGACTGGCGCTTTCTCCTCTGATATCCCCTGCACTGTCGAAGGTTGCACCTAATTTATGCAGGGCACTAGCAATGTTCTTTCTCAGAGCAGCAAAGTATCTCTCTGCCGTAAATGTGCACAGTACCTTGCTGTCTGACTCCAATGCATGGCCTTGCAGATTCTGGACTTTCTAATTTCTTCTCTCTGGAGCATTTTTGATAAAGTTGCTTCCTTGGCCGTGGATTGCCTCAGAGATAAAGTTTCTCCGAGCTCGGGCCTATCTCTGAGGGGCCACTGTAGCACTGCTAGACTCTCCACTTACTAACCAGGAGACGGACCCAGGTCCATCGCCTAGCAACTTAAGGGGGTGAGCCAAGGTGTTAACCCTAAATTGTCCATACAGTGTTATTAGGTATACAAATACAATAAACTACAATATTTGAGTTAGCAACACAACATTACAACAATTTACGCTTGGCAGTGACCATGTTCTGGGGTACTGTACCACCAGCAGTATTTAGCATACTGCTAGCTCTTAGAACATATTGGAAGCTTTTATTTTGATAAGATAAATACCTGACACTCAGATCCGACATGAGTAACCATTATTTAGTGTTGCCAGGGCCATCTGCTGCAGGAAGCCACATGTCTTCCAGCTTACCACTGCAAAGACTATTCTGCTGCGCTGGCGGCTGCTGACAAAGTGGCTGTCTTCTAACCCTGTCCTGTATTTACAATCTGCTTATGTTAAGTAAGGATTGAGGCAAGCGCTGCCATCTGTGAAGATCTGGTGTCCACAGCCCTTGTAAGGCTCTTATCCTAAATATGTGTCACACAAACAGCTTTAGTATAAAAATCAGTTTTCTCTCTCTATTTTTTATTTATTTAATGCATATTTTTGTATTTTATATTTATTTTTTATATAACTTCCATATTTTTAATTATATATTACTTTATTTGCTGATTATTTTATGCATGATAGAATATTTCAGTATTTTCTATTTATTTTATTGATATAATTTCTGAATCTTGTATTTATATTTTTTATTTGTTGTTTATTTTATGCATATAATATTTCAGTTTTAGGGTCGGATGGCACTAGTGTTATGCCATTCCGTTATAGGTTCCATTTATAACGGAATATAACGGAACGGCCAGACGAAATGCAAAATGGAAACCTTTAAGAGGCATTCCGTTTTGCTCCGTCCTACTAGAAGTCTATGGGCAAGCATAACGGATCCATCTGGTTTCCGTTATGCAGGAAGGAAACAAAGTCCTGTCAAACCTAAACGGAACCTATAACGGAATGGCATAACATGGCATGCCCTCTTTGTGCCCCCCTTCACAGTAATAATCCCCATTGTGCCCCCGTTTATAGTAATAATCCCCATTGGGCCTCTTTCATAGTCATAATGCCCATTGAGCCCCCTTCACAGTAATAATGCCCATTGTGCCCCCTTAATAGTAGTAATGCCCACTGTGCTAGTAATGACCTCTGTGCCCTCTCCATAGTAGAAATCCCCATTGTGCTCCCTTCACAGTAATAATGCCCTCTGTGCCCCCTTTATTGTAGTAATGCCCTCATGCTCTGTGCCCTCTTCAATGCCCATTGTGCCCCCTTCACATTAGTAATGCTCTCTGTGCCCCCTCCATAGTAGTAATGCCCTCTGTGCCCCCTCCATAGTAATAAAGTCCTCTGTGCTCCCTCCACATTAATAAAGCCCTCTGTGCTCCCTCCATATTAATAAAGTCCTCTGTGCCCCCTCCATATTAATAAGGACCTCTTTGCCCCTTCCATAGTAATAATGTCCTCTATGCCCCCTCCATAGTAATACAGTCCTCTGTTCCCTCTCCATAATAATAAAGCCCTCTGTGCCCCTTCCTAGTAATGAAGTCCTCTGTGCCCCCTCCATAGTAATAAAGTCCTCTGTGCCCCCTCCATATTTATACAGTCCTCTGTGCCCCCTCCATAGTAATAGTCCTCTGTGTCCCCTCCATAGTAATAAAGTTCTCTGTGCCCCCTCCATAGTAATAAAGACCTCTTTGCCCCTTCCATAGTAATAATGTCCTCTGTGCCCCCTCCATAGTAATAAAGTCCTCTGTGCTTCCTCCATAGTAATAAAGTCCTCTGTGCCCCCTGCATAGTAATAAAGCCCTCTGTGCCCCCTCCATAGTAATAAAGTCCTCTGTGCCCCCTCCATAGTAATAAAGCCCTCTGTGCCCCCTCCATAGTAATAAAGTGCTCTGTGCTTCCTCCATAGTAATAAAGTCCTCTGTGCCCGCTCCATAGTAATAAAGACCTCTGTGCCCCCTCTTTAGTAAGAAAGACCTCTGTGCCCCCTCCAAAGTAATAAAGACGACTGTGCCCCCTCTGTATTAAAAACAAAAACAAAATAACTACTCACCTTGTCCCGTTCTTGAAGCTCACATACCTCCAGGCACAGATCGCTCTGCAGCACTGTGTGGGTGAAGCTTATGCAGATCTCTGGGCTCCAGGCTCCACCCACACAGGCCGGCAGCGCGATCTGTGCCTGCAGGCTGAATGGTGGAGCAGGGAGAAGTCTTCCTGTTTCACCATTCTGTGCACCCCTGGCCTGAAGGAGGGGTGAGGGCTAAGCGGTGAGTGACAGGACCGCAGCTCCCAGCGCTCCAGCAATGAGCGCTTCCATCTGTATTGATGGAAGCACTCATTGCTTCTGGCACCCCCCTGAGAGCCGGCACCCGGGGTGGACCGCCCCCTCCCCCCTCTTAGTATGACACTGGATCCAACTTCTCCTTTTTTTAAATTCCCTTCTAATTTGAGCTTCCAAAAATGCATGCAGAAACCTGACCATGCGGCCAAACCCTTATTCAACAATATGGGGGCATCACTCAACTTTCCACAAAGTACCAATAACATGGAAATTGTTTTGGCACAAATACATTTTCTCACTCTTTTTTCTGCACTCTCTCTTTCTGTTATCAACCTGTAGTTTACTGGCCTTGTTTATAAACCAGGAAGATCAAGACTAACAGAGCTTCTCAGGACAGTGGACAAGGTGATTTTTCCCAATATTTTTAGAATTTTTAGACTGAACCATGAGATCAGCGAGTGCTGCTAACCCATGCGGGGCCCTTGGAATAGCTCTATAACGTATTTCTTCTATTGGCAGTAATGACTTCTTAGAGGTTTAAGTGATCGAACCTTGACACTGTAAAGATTTAACGTGCTTTATGGTTAGGAGACTCCTCGATGATTAAGTGCTTGGTTTGACCTAAAGGCCATTACGCTAATCCTTGGAACTCTCTGCCACTTTGTCCCAGATTCACTTGCTTGAAACAATCCATCAAAACTCATTTCAGAGACAAAAAGTTCTCTAAATACAGTTATTACTTTCCTTTCGGCTTCACCATCTATTTGGCCTTTTTCACATCTTCATTTGTCATTTGTAACAATCTGTTTCTGCTAAACTTTTCAAAAATGGATTTCAGGAGTCTATTTTTTTCTTTTGCTTTAGTTTAAGTGAGCTCATGCAAGCCAATCCATGAAGCAAGATGGTGGCACTGAAATGGTTGAAGAGAAGTTATGACTTATGGTTAGGGATGCAGGTTGTGTGCAGGGGTTTACCTAGGGCTATGATGGCTAACTACAACTCCCAAGATGCACACTTGCTTGGCTGTTCTCAGAACTCGCCAAAAATGAATGGAGCATGCTGGCAGTTGTAGTTTCACCACAGCTGGAGTGCCGAAAGTTAGCCATCACTGACCTCGGGGAAGGTTGCTGTGCTGTCGGGTCAAAGGAGGAGGGTGTCAGCTAGTCATTATGCCTTGACCAAGGTAGGGCTAAGATAGTAATTTGAATCTTTATGACTCTGGTCAAGTGTTTATGTGAGTCCCAACAGTGCAAAGTAGATAACTGGTGCTTAGTTGAAGGGGTTCCTGAGCTAGCAGTCACATCAAGGTCTTGCCTGTGGTTGTCCACAAGCCCTATGTCTTCCAAGTTCTCCAAACTGTTTCTTAAAATAGCTGCAAACTTGCAAAACTGATAAGAGGCAGGATCCCATTCCCTAAATTCAATTATATCTGTTCCTTAAAGGGGTGGTCCAATAATTAATCTAAAAAATATATAAAATCAGACATCACATAGTACATAACAAAGTGATAACCAGCCCTGTATCTCACATGGATCCAGAGATCTTCCCTTGTATTGGTCGAAAAGCCTTGCTAGGTTTATCTCAATTTGGCAACTCGAGTGTGTGTCCTTTCTCAGGGGGATGTCCTTTCTCAGGGGATATATCCTTTCTGCTGGAGATCTTTCCCTGTAACTGTCAAGCTTCTAACAGTAGATGCGGATGGTGGCAGTTGCAGTTGCAATGATGTCACTTAGTTGCACAGAGAAAAAAGAAAAAGAACAAACAGCAGGTGCCGCTATACAGATACATTTTATGGAATAACTCACTGGCTTTGCTACATTTTAAAATTCATGTAGTTACAAAAGTGCTAACCTAACCTATAGACAGTAGGAGGTGGAGGTCATAGCAAAGAGAGTAACACATGACTGTAAGATCAGACTGCACAAAGTGTCAACTTGTAGTCTGTAGCTATGGAAACATATAGAGCAGCACAGGAGCTGAGTACCCAAAATGGAAAGAGTTTTTTTTTATTTATTTATTAATTTACTTTTATTTAGATGCATCAGAGCAGTAAATACTACTTGCAAAAGTTATCACACGTCTTAATAATAATATATAAATATATATATATAATCATTTGATGTGCATTTCTGAGAAAGTTACAACATTCCTTGCAATTTACACCATATCTCACATCATTTATTTAGCGCTGTGGAACATCAGATCCCTCACGTACAGTAGTGTTTGCCAAATCCTCCCTTCTGGCAAAGGGCTTTCATGTACACAGCACTGTGCGGTGATGGGCAGTACACAGTTAATCGCCGCCTCTCCATCTATCTCTGCTCGCTCGTGTCATCGTAAGAAGCAGCAATAATAACAATTTAAAACAAATATGGAAATTTTGCCACCTTAAGAGCCCTTTGTGTTGCCTTTTATCTCCTGCAAAGCATCGGATAATGCAGGCTGACACCTTACTCATAATGAAATCTCCTTATTTTGAATTCCTTTTCACACAACTTGGCGAGAGAGGTTTAAAAATTAATTTTCTATTGGCATACCGGCTGCGTGTTGAGAAGCTGAGGCGTCTTATAAGGTCCTGCTGAGACTGCCGGGCATGAATAAGCAATTAGCGGCAGATCTGGTGCAACTAAAAGAAGCATCTGAGTGTGAAATACAAAAATGCTGAAGACTTCGGTGAGTTTAGCTTTCACTGGGAGAGGAGAGGGGTGTCTGTTAACTCTTTAGTCACTGCCGAGGTCACGAGACGTCTTTCTGGACAGGTTAATAAATTGGAGTGCCTTTCATTTTTTCACAGCTACTGAAAAAGGGTAGGTTCACACGACGGATGTTTGGGACAGGTTTCAGCGCGAATTCGGTGCTAAAAACCACAAGCAATCTGCGCTGAAACTGCTTTCAGTGCAAGGCCCAGCTGCAGTTCATGCTTTCGAGAATTTTTACATGCGGTTTTCTAGGCGGCGCCAACAACGTGCATGTTCTTGGAGCAGTTACCAAGCGAGCCACCTCGAAAAAAGCCTGGCCCCATTTTAGCTCTGTTCGATAAAGGTAAACCGAGAATGGGAGAGCAGTAGTGACAATGGAAAACCACGGCAGAAAACACAGAGGTTTCTGCTATGGGAATAAGTGATGGATTCTGACACAGTCAAAATCCGTCATGTAGACATACACTAAGGATATGCTCACAAGAAACAGGAAATCTGCTGAAAATCCATTTGCGGATTTCAGCATGATTTGAAGGGTACTATATCTCCTTATGGAGAGCTTCTTAATCTTGAATGAGGAGTCTTTTTGGTTAGACACCGCTTCTCTGAAGTTCTGGGAAGAAAATATACAGATGAGTTCTTAGCAAGCTCTGCCTCTTATACCACCAAATGTAAGGTAGCTATCCTAAAAGTCAATGTTTGACCTTTTTTATATTGGCTTTGAAACATGACTTGGATCATATTTAAGTCAGCACCTCATCTGCAGACAGCTGTTTTGGGGTGATTGCCCTTGATCAGTGGAGAGCAGAGAGCATGGGCTTAACAAGGTGATAGGCCTAAGTCAGAACTTGGGTTGTGCTACCTTCTTTCCAGAATTCCAGAGGAGCATTGCTTGACTCCTCATGCCGATTAAGGTGCTCTCCTTAAGGAGATATAGTAGCCGCCAAATCCTGGTCTCTCACGCAGTTAAGCCAGTACGCTTTGCACCCAGAAACAGCTGTCTACAGATGAGGTGCTGACTTACTTATTGTCCAAGTCATGTTTCAAGGCCTATTTAAAAGGTCAAACATTCATAGGATGGCTACCTTACATCTGATGGCATCAAAGGCAGAGCTTGCTAAGAACTAATTTGCATATCTTCCATGTCTAACATGGAGATATATATATATCTATTTCTAATTAACTAACTATATCTGTATCCATTTATATCTATGTAATTCTTTTTTTGAGATGTGAGGTACAGTACTTCTATTCTAAGTTGTATAACACACCAGAAGAGTAAATTACTGTATAACATATTAGAAGCCAACACAACAGTGACTAGGTTAAGAATAGGTTAAATAGCAAGTTACATGGGTGAGTGCTCTCATTTTTTTGCATCAGACCTTGAAAAGCTGGTATTAGCAGAGCGTGTTTTTCTTTTACCAAGTGCATTGAATGGCGTATTTAACTGCATTTTTCCATTATTCCTTTATTCACTTGTCAACCCCTGAGGCACTGATCAATAAGGCGTCCGCTCCTGTGTATTGCCCTTCTATGTGACCTGCCAGCAGTACTGCTGGGAAGGGCTCGGGGAGTCAGCGCAACCACTGAATCTCTTATCACACTTTATTTCCTTTACTAAGAGGGAGGATTTGCAAAAGGACTCAATAAATCATGAGGTAGAGAAAGCAGCAGAGTTATCACCCAGATCAGCCATCCTGATGCTTCTAATTACTGCAAGCTGCTCCTCTACAAGGCCGTCTGGAGAGATGCAAACAGATATGGCACCAGGCTTCAATGGTTGTATGTCTTACCTGGCACACTTGTCCAAACTTCACTTTAGTACACATCTATTCAAGGCAGCAGAGACAAAAACATTGAGATTACCCTGTATATATGGGTATACATACCATACCAAACAGGCAGACACTTTGTCTACTATGGTAGAGCTCTGGGCAACAACCAAATCTGTGAAAAGGCTCCCGAGAACAACATAGGCATTATAATTGAACCTTTCATGGGTGGTCCTTCAATTGGGGATGGAAACTTCTGTTTTATTGTGAATTCTAAGAGCCAGAAATAAAGTAGGCTTAACAAGGCTTAGGTGCATAAAAAGCTTAGTAAGCAGTGATAAAATACATAAAAGATATATACAAACAGATCACATAAAGAGTAAAGTAAAGTAACAAATCAGCTAGATTCAACATGGTATCTGGTTGTTTGTTCTGTATTCATACAAGGTCCACACAGTGTGCAGTGTGACATTCAGCATAAACCATTCCTGTCTTCCAAATAAGAGGACTGTTCTCTGTAGTCTAACTTGTTTATTCGTCAACAGGTTGTACTCTCTGTGCGGTACGCATGAGAGATTGTACAAGTGTGATAGATTTGTAAAACAGGATTGTTTGGTAAAACTACAAGAATACAAATGACAAGTATAAGTATATAAGTATAGATAGCATGTACTATAACATTTCATTAACACTGAAGCACATGGTAAAATGGCTGCTTGTACATGATTATATATCTAGCTAACAGTAGTAACCACTCCTTGAATTATAACTAGCTGAACAGCTCTGTATAACATATGTCCCTGAAACAAAGGTAGATCTCTCACCAGATATGCTTTTACAAGGATGATGAAGTTTAAGAAGGAGATATGCAAATGGACTGCTCTGCTGATGTGTCCTGGAGACTTCTCTTTCCCAGGATGCTTTTCACTCTGCAGTAGTCTTTGTAACATAAAAACAAAGTGTAATACAACTTAACACCACGAGATGGTGCTATGACCACACTAACCACTTCAGAATTACCAAGGCTCTGGCAGAATGAACTAAAATCATTATCTAACCCTGCTGGACAGAACACACCCCGTCTGGCATCAACAGACGCCACTACTAGATCCTTCAATCTTAGCAACACATTTTGTTCAATGATGGGATCAAGCTTCATCAAAGCGCTATCCTTAGAAACTGTTTGGCCTTTGCTGAGGTAGTCTATTTCTTTAGAATAACATTCACGTTGTATCGTGCGAATTATTATGTTCTTGGACTTTTCCAGATGAGGAGCAGTAAATGTGTGCTTGCAGTGATGCCAACCTTTGCAGGGCTTCTGGCTCACAGGTAATGCCAACTTGTAAGACTGAGCTACATGAACTACACAGGCTATAGCACAAACAAGCAACATCCAGGTGGAGAACTTGTCGAAACGATGGGATTTGAGTTGGTGGTTCGAAGTCACTGTGCTTAGAATAGATACTTTAGGTCAGATTTCTTCATCGGCATCTGACTCTACCAATTCAAACGTGTTTGATCTGATGCTGCAAGACATTGAACAGTACAGGAATGCAGGACCTGTAAACCATGTTGTGTCCTTAAGGTCGCTTGGTCTGCAGGATTATGCTGTGTAGGCACGTAGTGCCACTGTTTAGGACAAGTGGATCTTCTGATCTTTAGCACCTAATTGCAGACGTAGACGCAAAAGCGTCTGGTTTCGTTGCAAATATATCCTAGGACTACCTTGCTGTCCATATAAAACTCGCCTTCCTCAATTTCCAGGTTCATTCCTGTTGTTATAAGTTCAGCCAACCCCACTGCTAGCACAGCAGCACAGAGTTTCAGTTTGGGTACAGTGTGTTCGCCAGTTTGGTCCCCCTCATGAATCATGATAAATCCTTTATGGCATTGTTCTTTGACGTCTATGGTTTTTAATAGTGTTAAGCGAGTATGCTCGACCGAACACCTTGTTCACTCGAGCATCGCGATGCTTGGCTCGAGACTCCTCCCCGCACGTTTGTTGGCTGCTGCGCAGCCAATATACGTGCAGGAAGTGCTGCCACTCACTGTAATGCCGTAGCCATGTTGGTTACTGGGATTACATTGATTGGCTGTCCGGAATGCATCATCGGGGGAAATATAGCACCCAATGACATGTGGTTCGGTTCAGACTTAGTCAGAGCGAGCTGCAGCAAAAGAGACAGATAGTGTAGGGAGAGGAATTGTTTATTTTTTAGGTAGTTTTGATTGTTGAAAGGTGTTAGAGACCCAACAGTCATTTTAAGGACTATTATTTTATCTGGCTACGAAATATAAGAGTGCAAAGTGCGCTAAATTGCGTGCAATTGTTTGGCTACTGGTGACAGCAGCGACATTAACTGCGCTACATATCCTGTATAACGTTAGCCGCTGGTGACAGCAGCAACATTATATGTGCTACATCTACTGTATACCGTTAGCCTCCGGTGACAGCAGCAGCATTACCTGCGCTACATATCCTGTATAACGTTAGCCGCTGGTGACAGCAGCGACATTACTGTGCTACATCTCCTGTATAACGTTAGCAGCTGGTGACAGCAGAGACATTACCTGCACTACATCTCCTGTATAATGTTAGCCGCTGGTGACAGCAGCGACATTACCTGCGCTACATCTCCTGTATAACGTTAGCAGCTGGTGACAGCAGCGACATTACCTGCACAACGTTTCTTGTATAACGTTAGCCACTGGTGAAAGCAGCGACATTACCTGTGGGGCAACATCTCCTGTATAACGTTTGCGCATCCCAAATAGCTGTGACATTCCCTGTAATTTTTTATTAGCCGCTGGTGACAGTAGCGACATTACCTGCTCTCTATCTCCTGTATAACGTTTGCAAATCCCAAATAGCTGTGACATTTCCTGTAATTTTTTATTAGCCACTGGTGACAGCAGCAACATTACCTGCTCTACATCTCCTGTATAACATTTGCACATCCCAAATATCTGTGACATTCCCTGTAAATTTTTATTAGCCTCTGGTGACAGCAGCGACATTACCTGCGCTACATCTCCTGTATAACGTTAGCCGCTGGTGACAGCAGCGACATTACCTGCGCTACATCTCCTGTATAACGTTAGCCACTGGTGACAGCAGTGACATTACCTGTGGGGCAACATCTCCTGTATAACTTTGCGCATCCCGAATAGCTGTGACATTCCCTGTAATTTTTTATTAGCTGCTGGTGACAGTAGGGACATTACCTGCACTACATCTCTTGTATAACGTTAGCTGATGGTGACAGCAGCAACATTACCTGTGGGGCAACATCTCCTGTATAACATTTGCGCATCCCAAATAGCTGTGACATTCCCTGTAATTTTTCATTAGCCGCTGGTGACAGTAGCGACATTAACTGCTCTCTATGTCCTGTATAACATTTGCACATCCCAAATAGCTGTGACATTCCCTGTAATTTTTTATTAGTCACTGGTGACAGCAGCGACATTACCTGCACTACATCTCCTGTCCTGTATAACGTTTGTACATCCCAAATAGCTGTGACATTCCCTGTAATTTTTTATTAGACGCTGGTGACAGCAGCGACATTCCCTGCGCTACATCTCTTGTATAATGTTAGCCACTGGTGACAGCAGCAACATTACCTGTGCTACATCTCCTGTATAACTTTAGCCGCTGGTGACAGCAGCGACATTACCTGCGCCACATCTCCTGTATAACGTTTGCGCATCCAAAATAGCTGTGACATTCCCTGTAATTTTCTATTAGCCACTGATGACAGCAGCGACATTACCTGCTCACCATCTCTTGTATAATGTTTGTGCATCCCAAATAGCTGTGACATTACCTGTAATTTATTATTAGCCGCTGGTGACAGCCGCAACATCACGTGCTCTACATCTCCTGTATAACGTTAGCCGCTGGTGACAGCAGCGACATTACCTGCTATCCATCTCCTGTATAACATTTGCACATCCCAAATATCTGTGACATTCCCTGTAATTTTTTATTAGCCACTGGTGACAGCAGCGACATTACCTGCGCTACATCTCCTGTCCTGTATAACGTTTGCACATCCCAAATAGCTGTGACATTCCCTGTAATTTTTTATTAGCCGCTGGTGACAGCAGCGACATTACCTGCGCTACATCTCCTGTATAACGTTAGCCGCTGGTGACAGCAGCGACATTCCCTGCGCTACATCTCTTGTATAATGTTAGCCACTGGTGACAGCAGCGACATTACCTGTGCTACATCTCCCGTATAACTTTAGCCGCTGGTGACAGCAGCGACATTACCTAAGTTGAATTCGCAAATAAGATGTCCCGAACTATTCGCCGACGGACAGTTCCTGGTGAAAATAGCTTGTGCACGTTCGCCACGACAGGCGAACATATGCAATGTTTGGTCCACCCCCTATTCGTCATCATTGAGTAAACTTTGACCCTGTACCTCATAGTCAGCAGACACATTCCAGCCAATTTGCAGCATACCCTCCCTCCCAGACCCTCCCATCTCCTGGACAGCATCCATTTTAGATTCATTCGGAAGCTGTAATCTTAGTGAGAGGAGGGACAGTGTAGCTGCTGCTGATTTAATAGGGAAATCGATAGCTAGGCTAGTGTCTTCAGTGTCCACTCCAGTCCTGAAAGACTCATCCGATCTCTGCTGTAAGGACAGCGTCGTGACAGCACCCCAAAAAGCCCTTTTTAGGGCTAGTACATCAGTCTCCCTCCCAGACCCTTCCACCTCCTATCAAAAAGCAAGGACGGCATCCATCTTAGATTCATTCTGAAGCTGCAGTGTTAGTAGTTGTAAATCGCAATGCGATTAATATAACCTGTATTATTCGCATTGCGATTACAACTTAGATCTGAGTTCCTAATGGTTGTATTGCTCGAATATAATGATGATAACGAATATAGCGCTATATTCTCAATCTTCGTTATATTCTAGCAATACAACCATTAGGAACCCAGCTCTAAGTTGAGTTCGCAATGCGATTAAGACACTTTAAATGTGGCTTTTATGGTGCATTGAATACAGTGTATTCCCATGCACCCCTTCCACCACAAAAAAGGGTATATGGTTCAATCTTCGTTTTCTCGTCCTCCTCCTCCATCATATCAACATGCTTATTAGGCTGCCCTCGCTCCTAATATTTTAGAGGGTCAGCTCAGCAGCAGACCCTCACCCCTAATGTTTTAGAGGGTCACCATTAGACCCTCACCCCTAATGTTTTAGATGGTCAGATCAGCAGCAGGCCCTCGGCCCTAATGTTTTAGAGAGTCACCAGCAATCCCTTGCTCCTAATATTTTAGATCGTTAGCTCAGCAGCAGACCCTCACCCCTAATGTTTTAGAGGGTCACCAGCAGGCCCTCGCCCATAATGTTTTAGATGGTCAGATAAACAACAGACCCTCGCCCCTAATATTTTAGAGGGCCACCTTACCAGCAGGCCCTTGCTCCTAATGTTTTTGAGGGTCAGCTTAGCAGCAGACCCTCACCCTTAATGTTTTAGAGGGTCACCAGCAGACCCTCACCCCTAATGTTTTAGATTGTCAGATGAGAAGCAGGCTCTCGTTCCCAATGTTTTTGAGGGTCACCAGCAGGCCCTTGCTCCTAATGTTTTAGAGGGTCAGCTCAGCAGCAGAACCTCACCCCTAATGTTTTAGAGGGTCACCAGCAGGCCCTCGCACATAATGTTTTAGATGGTCAGATCAGAAGCAGGCCCTCGCCCATAATGTTTTAGATGGTCAGATCAGCAGCAGGCCCTCGCCCCTAATGTTTTAAAGGGTCACCAGCAGGCCCTTGCTCCTAATGTTTTTGAGGGTCACCAGCAGGCCTTCAATCATCATTTTTCAAGGGTGTGTAGGATGCCCTCCTTTATGTGTAATAAAGGGTATATTGGAGTGCTGGTATCTTGTAATTTTTGGCAGCCCTTTCACTTAGTGCATAGGCTTTATGAGTGTAGTGGTCCCACTACCTGAACAATTGTACCACAATGTGAATGAGGCCCTCCTTTATGTGATATACAGGTTGTATCGGAGTGCCTTGTAATTTTTGGCAGCACTTGCACTTTATATACCAGTAAATAATTTTTCCTCTAAAATCTATTTTATCTTTGTTTTTGTACGTATTATTGTCAGTCTGTAAAAGTGGCTTACTACTCGGACAACATCGTTCCCAGCAGCGACCTGGGAGTCCAAGATGCATCCAGACATCCTCCCCATGCTGTTCCTGAACCATTTCAGTGGTGTTTTCATCAATTTCTGACCTTTTCCTGTGAACCAGACACCTTCCCCTCTTCACAACAGGGGGTGCCTGGTTGAATGCTCTGGTTTTCTCATTGACTTCCATTGTGCTCGGGTGCTCTGTCGAGCACCCGAGCATCCCAAAATGTTCTACTCTACTTTGGTGCTCCATCAACACTAGTCTTTAAGTATGCTATGGCTGCAATTGCCTTGACTGAAGCGTCACAAAAGATATATAGTCTTTGCATCTTGACTTCAGTTGATGGCACGGAAGCGTAGGGTCATGCCACGTGAAGGCTGGTCAAAGTTTCAAGAGACTTCCGCCAACCTGTCCACGGGTCTTTTTTCTCCATGGGAAGCAGATCATCCCAATCAGATGTCTCTGTGGTGAAGTCTGTTAACATAATTTTACCTTGGATGGTAACAGGCGCTACTAATCCCAGAGGATCATATAAACTGTTTATGGTGGACATAACTCCTCTGCGTGTGAAGGGCTTTTCTTCCTTGATGATTTGGAAGGTGAATGTGTCTGCCTTTAAATAACAGAGCAAACCGAGGCACCGCTGCATGGGAAGGGAGTTGGTGCTAAGATCCAAGTACTTTAGATCACTTGAATGGTCTTGGGGTGAGAAGGCTTTCATTAACTCACGGCTGTTGAAGGCGATTTTTTGCAACCTCAAATTAGATAGAGCCAGCATTTCTTGGGCCCTTTTCAGGAGACTGATTGCGGTCTCGTTCGTGGGTGTGGATTTCAAGCAGTCATCCACATAGAAATCTTTTTCCACAAAGAATCTGACATCTGACCCATACTTTGCTTCACCGTCTCGGGCTGAATGTCTGAGACCGTAGATAGCGACTGCAGGGGAAAAACTGTTTACGAAGGTGTGCACTCTCATTCGGTACTCTACAATGTCTTCATTGGGGTCGTCGCTGCGGTTTTAGAAGAACCTCAAGTAGTTTCTGTGTTCTTCCTTGACAAGGAAGCAGTGGAACATCTGTCGTATGTCTGCCATAAATGCTACGGAATCTCTGTGAAAGCAGAGATGTACCTCTAAAAGTCTGTTGTTGAGGTCTGGACCAGACAGTAAGACATCATTTAGCAAAACGCCTTTGCACCTGGTGCTTGAGTCGAATACTAGTCATATCTGCCCTGTTTTTTTAGGATGATACACGGCGAATATGGGTAACTACCAACACTCCTCGAGTCTTGGAGCGTGGGTGCCATTTCTGCATGGTTATTCTGGAATATTCTTTCCATGAAGGTAAAGAAATGTTCTTTTTCTCTGGTGTCCTCTGTAGTTTGTGCTTGAGGGAGATAAATCGGCTGTATGCAAGTTATTTGTTGTTAGGTAAGCGTTGTCTCTGGGGTTTAAACGGTAAAGGTGCGACCCAGCTTTTCGACTTGTCTTTTACTATTCCTTGATCCATGATATCCAAGAACATCCTGTCTTCTATTGACATTGCAACCCTGCTGTCTTCTCTTGTCCTGTGGAAAACTGTGCACCCTAAGTGATCTTGCTCACCATCGCAGGCGTGGTCTTCACAGGAGAGATCTGCAAAATGACAAGGCACAGGAGTGCTGTGTGGCAATTCTTTTATCTGGAAACTGCTGTGACATGGCCGCAATAGGGAAGGACGTTCATTTTCAAGTGTATTGGCGAGCATACTGTTGACTGAGGTTCGCTTGTGTGCTCCTCCTAGACAGACGTCTCCTATGATGACCCATCCTAAGTCAAGTCTCTGGGCGTATGGAGCATTTTGGGAACCGTTAATCTGTCCTCTAGCCTTATGAATTTGTAGTAAGTCTCTTCCAAGGAGTAAGACTATCGGGGATTTTGGGTCCAGTTCCGTATCAGGAGAGCTATACGCCTCAGGTGGGGGTGGTATGCAGCTACCTCTGGTGTAGGTATCTCAGACCAGTTGTCAGGTATGTGATTGCACTCCAGTATGGTTGGCAGGGACAAGAAGGTCTAACCATCTATGGACTCTATCTTGTACCAATTTGCCTTCTCAATGGTACCTGCAAATGTCCTTAAGGAGTAGGGAGAACCAGGCCGTACAATGTTGAAGGTGTCAAAGAAGGTGGGTTTATCTAAAGACCGGTTGCTTTGATCACCTAAGTGTCACGGTCATATTGTCGTTTGGCCGTGACACTTTTGCAGTGCAGACTAGTTGCCGGTGGCAACGTGTAGTTTGTGGTTTGTGGAGTCTTCCTCCTTTTTGGTGAGCATGGGGTTAATTTCCTGACTAGGTGTGGATCAGGGTGTGGTCTCTTGGAGCTATAGAGCCTTGGCTTGTAGCCTGGAGGTTAGTTGTGCTCTAGCCTCAGTTTGGGTTGAAAGCCATGCTCCATTCTTGGGCAATTCCATCTGCCCAGTCATTTGAGAGACATGTCTTCTCCATGTCTCTAGACACTTAGGGTACTTTCACACTTGTGGCAGACTGATCCGGCAAGCAGTTTCGTCGCCGGACCTGCCTGCCGTATCAGTCAAAACGGACATTACCGTACATCTTTTCATCTGCCGGATCCGGTATTCCGTCGTCGGACAGAAACACCGGATTCGGCAAACCATACGTAAACGGAGCGTCTTTTTGCCGGATCCGTCTGCCGGATCCGTAAAAACATCGGATCTGTCCAATCTGTTACCACCCGTCTTTAAACGGAAGGACGGATCTGGCATTCCAATTTTCTAAGATCAAAAAAACTCAATCAAATATGCAAATAAAAATTTTATACAATTTAATATGCTAATTAGCACAAAGGCTATAAAAGAAAACTGAAGCTCACTTACCACTCAGATGCGCCCTCTGAATACTGCCAAGATGTTGCCAGACCATATTCGCTTTGGATTCCAGGCTCTTAGACTTGTTTCACTGCGGAGAAGACGGCTACGGCTCAGAGCCAGACAGCGTCGCCAACGTCGATTGTGGGTGCTGACTTCAAAAAGAACAAGCAGAGGAGCATTTGAAATACTATTTCCAGAACTACGGACTTATCCGGAAAAGTTCTACAACTACTTACGCATGAGCGTCGAAAGTTTTGATGAGCTCCTACAACTAGTGTCACCGCACATCCGTAGATAGGATACCACAATCCAGCGCAGCGTTTTACCTGCAGAATGCCTAATGCTGACAATAAGGTAAATTATATTAAATTATTATATATAATTAATTTTTTTTAAAATAAAACTAGTTTATTTCGATCTTAAGGTTGACACCAGAAATATTTTTGAAGCAAAACATTTTTACATTTTCTGTAGCGTACTCTATAGTAGTGAAGCTTGCAGAAGCCCTCCAGTTTTTCTTAAACTACAACTCCCATCGTGCCCTTGTGTACTCTGATAGTTGCAAGCTGTCTGGTCATGCTTGGAGTAGTAGTTTTCCAACAACTGGAGGGCTACAGCATGCACATTTTGGCTCTATAAATTGCAGAATTGCGTATGCCACTGTGACTTCAACATCATGTATAGACAAATTGACTGATACAGACGTTGAAAGCAATGTAAATAATTGTATTGATAATCAAACGCCTGTCGTTCACCATGTAGAGCACGCTCTATCTCCTCATTTTTCTCGAAATTAAATGTGCTGATGAAAAACACCATATGCATTTCAAGGTCCAACAAAATGTAATGTTATTGATGTACCTTGTATTTTTTTTATAATAGTATTTATTATTTATTTACTTATTTTTATTTTATTACCTGTCGAGTCAGTTCCCTGTTCACTGTTTTCCGTCTGTTACTGGCCCACTGGGAGACGCCTACTTATCTGTGTTGTTGGACGAACAGGTTGTCTCAGCCCTGTCACCTTCTCTAGGGCTATTCAGGGATTATAATATTCGAATCAAAATTTTTTATTGCGAATATCGCTACTTCGAGAATTTGCGATTATTTAGAATATAGTGCTATATATTCGTATTTGCGAATATTCTAGATTTTTTTTTCCTCTGAACCCATGATCCCTCCCTGCTTCTTGCTTTTGGGCCAATGAGAAGGCAGCAATGTCTTTGTCTGAGCTTAGCAACATCCCTAGCAACCAATAGGGAAGTTCTGAGAGAGACAGTAGTGTCATTGCTTTACTGAGTAATTACATTAGATAGTTAGTTAGTTAGCTCATATATATAACACAGATAGTTAGTTGGAGATAGTCAGTGTAGGTTAGATTGTGATATAGTGAAGCTGATAAGTTCCAGTGCAGAGTGTTAGGTAGTGTGATAGGTTCTGCTGTCCATACATACATGCTACAGGCAAGTTCACAACAATACTTAGTGCACCAATCACTAATATGTAGTCAGACCTGCAAAAATGTGAAGTTGCACATATTGCGCAAAAATATGCACATCATTAATTGTCGATTTGCGCTATCGTGAATATATTGGAGCACTCTATCTGCATATAAAGCTATTGTAATGTTCTGCCATGCCAACCATTTTCTTCAGTCTCAGGAAACTTCTAGCAGCTTGAAAAATGTAGCAATAGTGCCCCACGCCTGTATTGTGCGCGCGTTACGCGAATATTACATTGCCGATTTTCACAATGAAGAAAATAAGCGCGAATTCACGAATTTATGCCAAATATTCTCCCAAATATTCGCCAAATATTGCGAAATCGAATATTGCCCCTGCTGTTCATCACTACCGGGGAGTATTGGCGCTACGGACTGCCAATGGTGTTTCATGAGTTTTGACACCATGGCTTGGTGAGATCTAACTCCTCTCTACGGGAAAGATCTAAGTCCCTTATGGCATTCTAGAAGGATGCTCGCCATGCCCTGTAGTTCTCGGGGAGTTTGGTAAACTTTATAACTCCTTTGGTTACCAGCTCCTGTTTAACAAAGAACTTAGCGAAGTCCATGGCAGCCTGGTTAGCGCCAATACTACCCGGTGTGTTGTTGTTATGCTGCATGTGTGGTGCATCACTATACCTTTTATGGGTTTCTGGCTTAGGGAAGTCTGTATAATACCGTACTGATGCGAAGGTTGTCCTTTTAAGTCGAAGCGAAGGTTGTAGCTTCTCTTATGTAGGACAGTAGTTGTGGCTGGCATCGATTTGTCCCATACCGTCCTTGAGGTACTGTGGTTTAAAGTAGGATCTTTGACACTCTGTATAGGTTGGCTGATATGCTGGATCATAGTTGTCATCTGTCTTGGGATGCTGATGGACATATTCTGAGACAGCTGTTTTGGACCTTGTTTATCTAGGTCCGGCTCAAGTACTTGGCTGTGTTTCTCGGATTCGGGGAACTCCAAGGCTTCTAGGAACACTGCTTTGGCCACTGTAGCTGCCGCTTCTTTCTCTGCGGCGAGTTTTTCCAGTGACTCTTGCAGGCATGCTTTCTCTTCTTCCAGTGACACTTGTAGGCGTGCTCTCTCTTCTTTCAGTGGCGTGCTGTAGGTGTGCTCTCTTTTTCTTTAGTTGCATTTCTTGTGCAGCAAAGGAAGACCTTACTTTTGCAGCCTCAGCTTCTCCACAGGCGAGTGCAGCTTTTCCTTCTATTGAGGACTTGCGAGAGCAGCTTGCTCATGACCTGGTCCTGTATGATGATGCCTGGCTAGCGGACATTGTGTGTTTTTTGCTGGCTGCTTAATGTCTCTTTGCGGACTCAGTCTATAAGGAAACAGACTTCAGCATGGTCTGGATCGTGCTGCACATGCTGGGGGCTGCACTCTTACTTCTTGTGACTGTATGGCAACTGCTAAAATCTTGTAAGCCGGACCGCGTGTGTGATGGCGGCTCCGTATAGTCAGATTCACTATCGCTGGTGACTAGCATCTGTTTTACTGTTCTGTCTTCATACACGTTCACACAGTGTGCAGTCTGACATTGAACCTTTCCTGGGTGGTCCTTTAACCAGGAATGGAAACTTCTGTTTTATTGTGAATTCTAAGAGCCAGAAATAAAGTAGGCTTAACAAGGCTTAGGTGCAAAAAACTTATTAAGCAGTGATAAAATACATAAAAGATATATACAAACAGATCACAAAAAGAGTAAAGTAAGAAATTAGCTAGATTCAACATGGTATCTAGTGGCTTGTTCTCTCTTTATACACGTTCACACAGTGTGCAGTCTGACATTCAGCATAAACCACTCCTGCCTTCCAAATAAGAGGACTGTTCTTTGTAGTCTAACTTGTTTATTAGTCAGCAGGTTGTAATCTTTGTGCGGTACTCGTGAGTGAGAGATTATACAAGTGTGATTGATTGGTAAAACAGGATTGTTGATTGGCAAAACAGGATTGTTTGGTAAAACTACAAGAATACAAATAGAAAGTATAAGTATAAAATATAGATAGCATGTACTATAACATTTGCATTAACACTGAAGCACATGGTAAAGTTGCTGCCTGTACATAAAATTACATATCTAGCTAACAGTAGTAACAACTCCCTGAGTAACAATTACAACTAGCTGAACAGCTCTACATACAGTAACATATGTCCCTGAAACAAAGCTAGATCTCTCACCTTTACAAGCATGGTAGAGTTTAAGAAGGAGATGTGCAAAAAGCACAGCTCTGCTGATGTGTCCTGGAGACTGAAGACTTCTTTTTCCCAGGATGCTTTTCACTCCCGCAATGCAGTGCACCACCCACAATGCAATAGTCTTTGTAACAGAAAAACAAAGTGTAATACAACTTAACACCGCTAGATGATGCTACAACCACACTAACCACTTCAGAATTACCAATGCTCTGGCAGAATTAACTAAAATCATTATCTAACCCTTCTGGGCAGAACATCGATCAATATAATTTCAGACAATATAACAATAGCTTAGCTCTTGAATGTAAGGTGTAAAATACTTGCAAAACATAGTGTTAACTCTTGAATATTGCTCTCTTATATGCAGGTGGAAGAGGAGTACTTTTGTGATAGCCCTCCCTTGCTTCACCAGTCTATTCAATGTTAGACCCTTCAGTAGCCTCAGCCCATTGACAGCCCCTAATTTTCCTGGCAAATTCCTAGGGTAGGAAATTAACAGGGCTTATATAAGCAACACCCATAAGTGGGAGACCATGTGTGGATTTGGAGGCTTTGCCTCAACTAAAAAGTACTGTTTTGATCATCATGCCATATGCATGACCCTTTGGGCCAATATCCAACCCCCTTATTTGCTGAAAATGTATTTCCTCTTTAGACAGCAGTCCTGCAAAGGTTCTCACCACCCAGAAGCCAAGGGAATAAGACCAACCAGGTCGGCACCACCTCTCGCCAAGGGCTCCATCAGAGACACACCATATGTGTGCCTATGTCTAGTGTTATATACCGTATGCTATTTTCTTCCTGTATTATTGAAAATACCATGTCTATGTATTCATATTAGTCCTGAATGAGTAACCGGCCTTTCCTCCCCAGTTCATTCATCACACATGGTGCATGTTAATCAAGCATACAAGAAGGACTTGGCATTTGGGTGATATATGGTGTTATGGCACAGGATTTAGTCTGACATTATATATACAGGAACAGCTGGATTATATATCACAAGATTTGCCATATCGTAAAAACACAAACAGACAGGCCAATCTATATCTATGTTAATACTGCTGTATATTCATGAGCTTCAGCCTTGTCACACTCTGCAGCACAGCAAAATGAGCGCGTATCGAGCTGCAGACATGTCACATAGATACAAGACAGCACGTGTGTGAGAGATGAGAACAGGTGAGACATGGCATTCCTCTTAGTGACATCCTCTTATACTCAAGGGTGGTTTATGTACTGTAGATGGTCCATAGGACCTGCTCTTTATACTGCACTGGACATAGATACCATCTAGTTTAAGGGTAACTTACGTTCAGTAAATCTGCAAAGGTTCTGGTTTTTGCAGCATGATGCAGATGTTCAGGGGGGTTTCCAGGAATTAAAGGGGATGTCCCACAAAAAATACTCTACAGTTTTCAAACCAGCACCTGGATCTGAATACTTTTGTAACTACATGTAATAAAAATTTAGCATAGCCACCGAGTTATTCAACAAAATATATCTGTATAGCGCCACCTGCTGTTTGTTTTTTCTTTGTCCTGCTCACTGAAATGGACGCACATGCTCAGTTCCATCCTTCAACTGCCTCCTGAGCTGTGATAGGAAGAGCTGAGACACACCTTCTGAGCTGTGATAGGTAGAGCTGAGACACACCTTCTGAGCTGTGATAGGTAGAGCTGAGACACACCTCCTGAGCTGTGATAGGGAGAGCTGAGACACTCCCCCTGAGCTGTGATAGGGAGAGCTGAGACACACCTCCTGAGCTGTGATAGGGAGAGCTGAGACATGCCCCCTGAGCTGTAATAGGGAGAGCTGAGACACGCCCCCTGAGCTGTGATAGGGAGAGCTGAGACACGCCTCCTGAGCTGTGATAGAGAGAGCTGAGACACGCCCCCTGAGCTGTAATAGAGAGATCTGAGACACTCCCCTTGAGCAGAAAAGACACTCCCCTTGAGCTGTCAGCTTGATATAAACCTAGCAGAGCAATGAATGGGGAGGTCTCTGGCTCCATGTGGGGTACAGGGCTGGTTCTAGATTTGTTAGAAAGAGATCGACATGCACTATATGATGTCTGGGTTTCATTTCTTATATTAGTCATGGGATAACCCTTTAAAGTTTTGATGACCTATCCTGAGGATAGGTCATTGGTGTCAGATCGACAGAGTCCGACTCCTGGCACTCCTGCCAATCAGCTCTTTGAAAGGGTCTCAGCACTCACCCCACTGACTCTTCATAGAATTACTAAGCACATTACCATGCATTGTATAGTGGCTGTATTTGATATTGCAGCTTAATTCCATTCACTTGAATGGAACTGAGATGCACAAAAGTCATGTGACCAACAGAAGTGACATCACAGGCCGAGGAAGGGGCTGCAGTGCTCACCCAAGCAGCATGGGCTTTCAAACAGCTGATTGGTGATTGTGTCGGGAATCGAACCTCCACTGGTCAGATGTTGATGAGCTTTACTTTGGATGCAGAATACCTTGAAGAGCCTTTCTCAAGATCATGTCTTATCGACACAGCATAAAAGTCATACTATTTGGCAGATTCTCCCTATTCCCTTTTAAAGAGGAGTGATCAAAAATAACAAACATCGAAGATTCAACTTACCAATCCCCCACCGCTGCTCTGGTTCCCGCTCCTCTCGACTTCCCCTTCTCAAGCTCGGAACTGCCTATTCAGCCAATGACTGGCTGAAGTGGATCATTGGTGCAATCAGTGATTGGCTGATTGAGTAGTTCAAGTAATTTCCGCCAAAATTCTCAGTGCATACTATGTATCTGTTCAACTCAGAAATAAACCAGTATACAGTGCGCTCCTGAGCTCCACCTAGTGGTGGCTGCAGGAGACAAAATGTTATCATTTAAATCCACGTCTATGTAGAAGATTTGGAGATCCAAATCAGCCTATAAAAAAACAAAAAACAAACAACCATTATAATTTTTTTGTACCTAAACAGATTACCGAAGCAAGCAGTGTGAGTTATAGATTTTATACTGTGTAGATATGAAGATGGAGATGTTGTCTCTGTGTAGATAAATGAATGTGCATGAAATAGACACAACAGTTCATAGCCACAGAACATAGGATTGATCAATCTGAACCCAATTTTATAGACATGTCGATACATCACACATATCCCCCCCTTCCTCATATCTCACCAGCTCATATAATATTATTTGTATTGCTATATCCTTTGTTACCACTTGTATGTATTTCCTGTTTGTACAGTTGTTTTTTTTTACTACTCATGTCGCAGAATGTGTGATAAATTTGGTGCATCTTTAAGTCTAACACGTCTTGAGATGTTATCATCATATGGTTTCAGTAGTGTTTCCATTTCCGTTCCACTTCCATTCCATTTCCGTATGGTTTCCGTTTGTGATGCGTTTTTTGCAGGTCGCAAACGGAAATGGAAGCATATAGTAATGTTTAAACAGTAAGTACATTGAAAAATTGGGCTGGGCATAAAATTTTCAATAGATGCTTCTGCAAAAACAGAACGCATACGTATGCATTCCATATGCATTCCGTTTTTTTACAGCCCCATTGACTTTAATGGAGCCATTTGTGGGCAATAGTAGGACATGACTCAAAATGTAGCGGAACGGAAAAACGAAAATACGGAAATGGAATGCATACAGAGTACATTACTTTTTTTTGCGGATCCATTGAAATGAATGGTTCCGTATACGGACGGTATACTGAACGCAAAAAACGGACCGTATTACAGAACGCAAAAAACATTTGTGTGAATGAGCCCTACGTGTGTTAAAAATCCAAAATGTTGCTAACTCATTGCACAAATAAGCCCAAAAAATTCCTAAGCGTGATAAATTCTCCCTATGCTGCTATTTCTATCTGTCTGCACTTTTTGAATTGTGTTGTATTGCTTGCATGTATTGTTGGATCCTTTGCTACTACGTCTTGGGTTATCTTGAATGTAACATTTATATAAGGAATCGGGTGCGACCACATGTTCAGGTTTCCTCATGCAGTTTTGGAAGCCAAAACCAGGAGCGAATACTTTTTTTTTTTTTAAAAAGATGTATCTGTCCTTCATACTTTCTCTCCTTTTATGAACGTCTCCGGATTTTGGCTTCCAAACTGCACCAGGAAACCTGATTGTTTGGTAGTACCCTTAGAAGACTTTCCAATATAATATTTGTTAAGCCCCCCCCCCCCCCCCCCGCATAGTGCCGATAAGTAAACGTTGGAGTAGCACTCCAATACTCCAGTTCTTCATACATTGGTGATCCCTTTTCCCACAATGTACAGAGAGGATCTCCCTGTGGGTAGTGCCAGCTACAGTGAGGAGAGCCTTTCTATGCAATATATAGGAGTTTGTAGTGTTAAATTTTTGGTAACTACTTTTATGTTGTCGCTTTTTCTATATTACTACTGCTATGTCTTCCTGTTTGTACTGCTGAATCCTTTCTTGCTACTTTTATGCATTTAGTTTTATTACTATTATGGTAGATCCTGTATTTCTACTGCTGTGTATTCCCTGTTTATACTGTTGATTCCTTTTTTTTAAACGTTTATGTTGTCTTTTTTTCTATAGTTAAATCCTATATCACTTCTTCTGTGTCTTCCCTTTTTACACTGTTGAATCTTGTGTTACTAGTTTTTGCTACTATTAGTAGAACCTGTATTACTATTTCCATGTTTTTCCTGTTTGTACTGTTGAATCCTTGTTTACTAATTTTATGTTGTCATTTATTTCTACTGTTAAACCTTGTATTGCAGCTTCTATGTCTTCCTTATTTGTATAGCTGACTCCTTTCTTACTAACTTTATGTCTTCTTCACTTTTACTACTATTAGATCCTGTATTACTACTTCTATGCATTTCCTTTCAGTACTGCTAAATTCTTTGTTGCTACATTTGGGGTACGGCGACACATTTCGGTTTTCTGATGCTTCCAATGAATAAACCATTTGCAATAGACAGCTATAGTATTTCACTGGGGCTCTCCCAGTTGGTGCTTAGTAAATGAGTCACATACTAATAAACTGGATGATTACAGAAAATTAACGGAATAGAACGGCTGATGAGGATTTTTTAAAAATCTTTCCTTTATTATAGCGACTTCTTCCAGACATCTTGCTGTCATGGCTGTAAGTTAAAATGGTTTATCCAATGTAACAGACACCACTCGCTCCTTCTTTTTGCTCTCTCACTTGTCATTTTGGTCTACAGTTATGATGAATCTGTTCACAAAAAAAAAGAAAAGACAGAATACTATTTTTGCTCCTTGCATGCAGACACCATTATAATGCCGTTTTTACTATGAAAGATGCTGCTTGTCTGACAACCCAATTGTAATGCCACTCAAGAAGAGCATTCCATTCTATGTTAGCTTCTTATGTGAAAGTTGAAAGAGGTAGAGAACAATTGTAGATCAAGCCTTTGTAAAGACTGTGTCAGGAAAAAATCATCCATCTGTACAAAAAATAAATAAAACATTTTGAATCATGCGAACAAAAAAATCAAAGGAGTTGTCCAGGTTCTGGATACTGATGAAGACCTATCCCTTGGCTAGGTCATCAATAGCAGATCAGTGAAGGTATGACACCTGGAACTTCCACCAATCAGCTGTCCCAGCAGCAGTTTTCTAAACTGGACATCCCCTTTAAGTTGGGTATATAATGTTGTTACGCCCCTGAGCTGACTCCTAAATTACTTTCTCTCCTCTCACCCTCCTTCTCTCTGCTTTTTAACCAGCTGCCCCGAGGAGCCATTGCAGAAGATGGGGATGGTAGTGATGAGATTGTATTGTCTCATGGTGTACTCTCTCACTCTCTCAGGGTGTTGCTCCCTGGTGTTCGGTGGAGTGAATAAGTGATGTGAAGGAACCAGGCAGAGATTGAAGAACAAAGAACATTTTTTTTTTTACTGACTACAAAGACAAATAGCAGCACATTCAGCAGCAGTTCGCACAATGTGCAATCTCTCCTCCCAGATAATGGTGGCTGGCAATGTGACACAAGGTGACAATGTTACTAGCTGATAATGTCTGTCTCTTAATTCTCTTCCCTATGGGTGTACTCTGGCACCTGTGTCAGTAGGTGTCCACTGTATGATGCAGACTTCTAGCTATTCCTGTCCTGAACTGCGGTGGTGGTGTCTAAACGTGTTTCCCCTCACCTTGCAAAGGAATCTGTAAATCCTCATTTCTTGATCACTCTGCTGACAAAAATATGCCATAGTTTACAGACCTTGAGACCCTGCAGGCTCTCTGGGGTAGTGGTCCTCATGGCTCAGAGGAACGAAAGCTGGATCACATGCTCCCTCACACCTCACTTTCTACTTTTCAACTCCCCTAACTAGCTCTGCCCCTCTTTTGGTAAAAACGATCAGCCCATTTCTACCTGTTGGCAAACACTGACGACTGTACTCCATCTGCTGGTGAACAGTGTATAGCAGGGATCAGCAAGAACAGCCAAGTAAGTCTACATGCTGGGAGTTGTAGTTTCACAGCAGCTGGAGTGCCGAAGGTTGCTGATCCCTGGTGTATAGCATGATATTACATTGCATTACACTGCAAACCATTTACAATAGTAGTACCCCCAGGTCTGGGGTACTACACATCCCATTGGCTCAATTATTGCGGATTCATCATTGTGTAAGCCTTTTTTGATCCTCACCGAAGGTGATGTGGGCGCTTTACCCCTTGTCTGCTTCCTGGCACCTTCACCTATCTGACCTGTAGTGTTGATCTTTAACTTCACATCCACCACATCTTCGCCGGCTGGTTCAGTTAGAGCAGTTACCACTGATCAGAGACAATCCTGGGAAACTGAACCTTGGAAGAACCCTACGGTAAAGACTTTACCACCCTGGTAGGGTGAAGGGTGAGTACAAAGGGATTCAAGGACTATGCATCCCAGATTAGCTTGCATCAATCTAATCTTAGTCAGAGAGGGTCCACTACTTGTCCTCGAAGCAGATGCAGCTTGGATCACAACCTTCAGACATTCATGGGAGCTGAGCTAAGTACTTTATGATGTAAACATAAAAGCCCGTCTAGTGGACAGCACCATTAATCAAGCGGCCAGTAGTGTCGAAGATGCTTAGATTATTCAATTTAGGTCATTTTCACTTCGCTTCTCCGAGAAAACACATTTATGTCAGATTTAAGGGATTTGCATTAATAATGCAATGCAGCCCTGGCAAAAGGTAGAGAGCTTGCAAATTTAAGATGCAAAAAATGTACAAAGAAAAAAGACGAGAAAAGAACAAAAGATGAGCAAATGGCTGTCTGATCCCTTCTGTAATTTAAAGTAAGATATTTCAAAGTCAGGTCATTTGTTTTGCTTTTTTGCTTCTTACTTTTTATGTCTATAGTTTTTTTTATGTTTTTATCTTAACTTGTTTAATGGAGAACTTCAAAAACAAAATAAAAAATGAGCCAGTTTTTCGGAAGACTCATATTGTAGTTTTACATTGCAGGTTTACCTTTCGCAATCTGTATATAGACCTTGTCATACGTCGATCAGCCAAGTGTTACTTAAAGAGGTTGTCCGGGTTTAGAGCTTTTTCCGCAGATCTGGCGACCTACCGGGTCTCACAGTGGGAATGCTTCCGCCTAGCAGTAAAAAAATATAAACCAACAGCCTTTGACCTGTGCCATGCAGCGCAGGCAAGCGAGTACATGCCTGGGTGAAGAAGGGATATGTCTGGGTTCAGTTCTGAACCTGGACAACCCCTTTAACCATAGTTCTCAGGCATTCATCGAAAACTGGTCAAGGATACGTAAAGGGAGTTATTCCATTTTTAATGTAAAAAAAAATGAAAAATTGATATCATATAATACATGACAGTCTCTTTCTAACAAACCTACAACCAGCCCTGTACCTCACATTGATCCAGAGATCTCCCCATTCATTGCACCAATCGTTCTACTAGATTAATTTCAAGCTGGCAGCTTAGGGGGTGTGTACTTTGTCAGGGAGCGTGTGATTTCTTCTGCAACTGGCGGCAGTTGAAGGATGGAACTGAGCATGTGTTTCCATCTAAGCGAGCAAGAAAGAGACATTAGAAAAAGAGAAAACAGCAGGTGGTGCTATACAGATAGATTTCAGTGATTTCATATATTTCATAGATTTTTAATTACCTGCAATTACAAAAGTATTCAGAGCCAGATGCTAGTTTAAAAAATGTTGAATATTTTTCCTGGGACAACCCTCTATGAATGGAAGCAGCTTGAAGACCAGCTATGTTTACAGTTGGGATGGAAAACATTTTCAAAATGTATTAAAACTTTTTTATATCCAAACTAAATGAAATTATATAAGGGTCAGGAGGCTCCATCCTTTGGTTTAATCTTCATACACTACTCACAAAAAGTTATGGATATTTGGCTTGTGGGTGAAACTTCGGGATGAACCTAAAATGCACTTTAACCTCTCCCGGTGAACTTAATGTGACCTTCTCTAAACTTCTGAATGAACCTGTCCAACTGTTCAGTGCTTTTTGCACAACTTGCTGTTTTCGAACAAGGAGCTTAACGGCAAAATTAACAACAGGTGTTTGAATAGGCGTTTCTATTCCGAAGCTTCCTGAGCCCCACTTTTTCTTACTACCCTGAACACCCCTCACGCAGGACCTCACGCAGGAAATAACTGCTCAGCCATGTGTCTCCAGCAGTGACCAGCCTGAGTCAGCATTGGCTGGCTCGTGTGTCAATGGCGACCAGAGAGTAGAGACCTTCAAAGCACCAAAATGGATGGGGGGGTGTGTGTGTCAATGATAATACTGTTACCACTTTTTAAAATTTAGCTGCCATAGGTTATACAGTTCTGACTGCCTGAAGCCATCACTAGGGGGAGCTTGTGAGTTACTGAGAGCAGAACTTCCATCATGCTAAATAAAAAATGTTTATCTTCAGTAAGCAGGGGAGTATTTAGAAGGTGCTGGGTCCGATGTCAACCTTTTCAATGTGCCTTGTATACTAGGAACTAATGGTCTAGAAGTGCCAGTGAGGCATTGTGCCCTGGCCCAGTCACAGCAGTAACTGGTGCAACCTCAATAATTACACCAGTGGTCCTATGCTCTCGCCTAGTGGTGGCTCTGGGCAGCCAGAATTGTATAGGTGTCTGACTGAAAGCATGGGATTTAGAGCTGTGAAGCATTAAAAAGAAAGTTCTCTACAAAGGGACTAGAATTTACTCTTCACATAGAAGGTCCACCCTGGGCATGACCACCTGTGAATAGCTAAGCTAGTGGTCCTTATCATTATATTAGCATTTAATCATCCTGGAGATCAACGCTCACTACTCCTTATACTTCTGATGTATCTACCCTTACCTGAACATAAATTTGGTTACAGACAGGGGCAGACTGGAAACCTGACCTGGCGCTGGAAAAAGACCCAAAAGTAGCCCCATGTTGTAATTGTGTCCAAATTGACCGAAATTGGGGCAACATAAGTAGGTGGGTGAGCAATACCATAGTGCAAAATACTGTCCCATTAGATTCTTATACCAGGGTGCAGAACCATATATTGCCCCAAAAGTTGTCCATCTGTGGTGGCCATCAATAGCTATCGCTTTCTGTCCTCCTACTCCAGTTGACTCTGAATGAGAGCTGAGGAGGTGAGCGTGGGCCAAAGCAGATGAATTCAGGAGGGCATGTGTGGTTGCTGGCCAGGTGCATGAATACCTGATTATCAAAGCATTAATTACTGCTGAGAGCTCATTATGTAAGAGATCTTGAGGGGCCCCCTGGGCGTCGGCTCAGCGAGAAATTTCCCTGTAAGGTCTATGGCCAATCCTTCCCTGGTTACGGATTCCAATTTCCCATGTATGAAATTCAATACAATATCAGGGTGCAATTCACAGCACCACCACAGGGTGGCCACACAGAGACAAATACAGGATAGGCATCTCATGGCAGAATATCACAACATCAATTTTTATTTTTTTAAAGCTGGTCATCACAAGCCACCCAGTCCCACATATCTTGGAATATGATGAACCAAGAAGGGAGGTAAGGAAGTTCTGTTACTGTTATCCTGGCAATGCTTAAGAAGAGAGGATCATCTAATGCAACGTGCCATCCATGCTGAGTTCCATAGATGTTACATAACAGACCGAAATGCATCCAAAACGGCAACGACCGTTTGTAAATTCTGTGGTGCAGCTTAAACAAGTAAAATATTTGCAAACATTTGCAGTTCAGTCAAGGCCATTAACCCACGCAGTCCCTGAGAAACCCAAGTACTAATGAGATGGTAATTGGTGCTAATTACACCAAAACATATAAGCAATTAGTACCGCATTTCAGCTATTCACTTCACAAACAGAAGACTGGAGGTCTCGTACTCTGAACTTTTTATAAACTGGGGAATTCAGATGCTCATAAACAGTATATCCAACTCAAGCAGCGGATCACAGCTCATTTATTTCACGCAGTCGTTCACACCCTGCATTTCGGCATGAAAACTGGGTATCTGTTACTAATAAGCCGACCACAGACACCGGATAAATGTCCGCCAAGCCCAGCCACTTTTAGAGGAATCGACCAATCATCTATTGTGTACTGAGGCTTTTTGACTCCCCTCAGACGGCAAAAGTCAAGGGAGACCATGATCGGGCAGATGGATTTCAACATGCCCGATCCTTTCTTACTCGGGGAGATATTGAGAGAACATGCGTGTTCAGCCCTTGTGTTTGAGATAGGGAATTCGCTTGAAAGCCCCAATGATGATTAGGACTGATGTGAATGTTGATGGTAAAATAGTAAAATGGGAACTGAAGTTTTTTTAGGTCATCAATATTTAATCGATGGGGGCCTGACTCCTTGCCCCCACGGTCAGCTGTTTAAAGAGGCGCACGAGTGCTGTCATCTCCTCACAATTTACTAAGTACTTGGTATTGCAGCCCTGCACATTCATTTGAAATGGACTAAGGGTGGGTTCTCGCCAGCATTAGGAATTCCGTTTCAGTTTTTTTATTCCGTTTTAAATGACAGGACTTTTTTTCTTGTCATGAATAACGGAAAAAAATCGAACCATTATATGTGCCCATAGTATTATATTTGGACAGAGCAAAATGGAATGCCTCTTGAAGGGTTCCTTTTTGCATTTCGTCCTAAAATTCCGTTATTTTCCATTATAACGGAACTCTATAACAGAATTCCTAATGCTAGTGAGAACCTGCCCTGAGCTGTAAATAAACCACGCGACCATTGACTGGAACTTTAGTGATGAGAGGGAGGTGCCATATTCGATTTCGCGATATTTCGTGAATATTCGATTGAATATTCGTCATATATTCGTCAAAATCGAATATTCGTCATTCTATATATTGCGAATTTTACGCGAATTTATATTTGCATTGCAAATTAAACTTAGAGCTGAATTCCTATTGATTGTATTGCTAGAATTGACGAAGATAACAAATATCACGAATATAGCGCTATATTCTCAATCTTCGTTATATTCAACCATTAGGAACTTAGCTCTAAGTTGAATTCGCAATGCAAACATATGCTCGCATTGTAAATTCAACTTAGAGCTGGGTTGCTACTGGTTGTATTGCTGGAATATAACGAAGATTGAGAATATAGCGCTATATTCGTAAATTCGTTATATTCGTTATATACAACTTGTAGGAAACAGGCCGAACTGGATGGACAAATGTCTTTTTTCGGTCTTATATAATATGTTACTATGTTATCTTCATCAATTCTAGCAATACAACCATTAGGAACTCAGCTCTATGTTGAATTCGCAATGCGAGTAATTCAGGTTATATTAATCGCATTGCGATTACAACTTAGTCAAATTTGTGAGATCGTGATTCTCACATCCGACAGTACATTTTAGCATGGAGGCGTTTCCATGCACACGGGAAGTCGGCAAAAGCGGCAACGGGCATTGACTGGAGCGGGCAGGGAGCCAGGAATCCTCCGGACAGGTAAGAACAGCTTTTGGGAAGTGGGAAGACAAGTTAGACAACTAGAGAGCAACAAGGATTAACGAAAAACGAATATTCGAAATAGCAAATATATAGCGCTATATTCTCAATATTCGGGAATTGGCGAAGTGCCTATATTCGCTAAAAGAATTCGCTATTCGAATATTCGCGCTCAACACTATGGAGCACCACAGTTGATCGTTGGGAGTGCCAGAGGTCGGACCCCCATGATAAGATATTGATCTTGAAGGTAGGCCATCAATATTGTATTCTGGGAAACCCCTTTAATACATGAATGAAGATTTGTTGCGGATGTTCGGCACTGAAGTATGCTCCATCTGTGCAGTCCAGAGATAATATCGGACAGCAACAGCAAAGGAGGCGGTGTAATTTCCTCATGTAAATGTCACACCTAGTGCGGTCTGTTCACAGACCTCTCCAGCAGAGTTTCAGGATAATTTAAAATGAAGTGCAGCGAGCAATATGCCTAAAAAGGATTAGAAGGGACGCAACGCAGCACATGGTTATGTAGCACAAAACAAATCAGGCATTTTACTTCAAAGCCTTGCACCCGTGAACATCTGGATTATATCTGCACGGTGCTATCTGTTACTCATGGCTTTTCAGGGCTAATCTCTTTGTACTAGAAGGGTCTCTTGATTTTCTGATTGAAGGGGGTCTTCTGGGGGCACACTGATCTCAGAGGCCCATTGCAAATACCCATTACGCGTGCGTCACGCACTCCCTGGCAAAGCGGTATACAAGAGTGCTACTCTCAAGATTCCCAACAAATTACATTTTTTTTATTAAAGGGGTATTCTCATCACAGACAATGGGGGCATATCGCTAGGATATGCCCCCATTGTCTGATAGGTGCGGGTCCGACCTCTAGGACCCAGACCTACGCTGAGAACGGAGCGGGGAGACTGGTGGCTGGAGGGCCCGAGTTTCCCGGGGTCCGGCCACCGCCAAGCTCTCTCCCCTTACGAGTAAATGGGAATGCACAGCACTTGCACGGCCACCGTTCCCATTCAGTTCTATAGGGTCCGACGGAAATAGCTGAGCCAGCTCTCGGCTTTTTCGACGGCCCCATAGAAATGAATGGATGGCGGCTGCGCATGCGCAGTGCGCCCTCCCACTCATTCACCGCTACGTTCTCGGTGTAGGTGCGGGTCCCAGAGGTGGGACCAGCTCCTATCAGACAATGGGGGCTTATTCTAGCGACATGCTCCCATTGTCTGTGAAGGGAATACCCCTTTAAGTAAAATAAATGTTTAATTAGAAAAAAAAACTGTGTTAAAAAAAGTTGTGCTCCATCTCACCCAGAAAAGGTGGGAACAGGTGCTGTGTAAATAGAGCACTCATATTTCTCATTATATATTTACATCAGACAACTGCTATAAATACATTGATAAACTTTCAATTTCCCTTCACACAGTATGCTATAAAATGCTTTTCCTCCAGCTACCACTAGGGGTACTCAGTGTATTGGAATTTATGCAGTTACCATTTACATCAGTGGTAGCTGTACATAATCTCTTTGCACTGAGCTCCTCCTAGTGGTGGCTGATAGAAAATGCAACTATGTCAGAGAAAGGAGAAGCAGTTCAGTGCAGGGCACTACAGTGGCCACGTGGTCTGGCTACATAGTAGGTATGTCACTAGTGTTTTTCAAGATTAGCAACCTGTGGGAAAACGTTCCAGTAAGTGTTCAGTTACCCTGTAGCAACCCCCAAATTGTCTGTCTGTAGTCACCACTAGGGGGAGCTCAGTGCGAAGGAATTTATACAGCTACCATTTAGATCAATGGAAGCTGTACATCATCTCTTTGCACCCCCTAGTGGTTGCTGTTGGAAAATGCAATGAATCTATGTCATGAAGAGGAGAAGGAGTTCAGTGCTAGGCCTTCTCCTCCCCAGGGCCCCATAACAGCCATGTGGTCTACCTCCATAGTAGGTATGCCACTAGTGTCTTTAGAGATTAGCTGTAAACTGTGGGGACACCAAATAACAAGTGTTCAGTTTCTCACAAATAGCTTACCTACAACCACCACTAGGGGGAGCTCATTGTATAATATTTTATACAGCTACTGTTTAGATCAATGGAAGCTGTACATAATCTCTTTGCACTGAGCGCTCCCTAGTGTTTGCTTTTGGAAAATGCAGTAAATCTATGTCAGGAAGAGGAGAATCAGTTCACTGCCGGGCCCCCTTATTCTCCAGGGCTGCTTGTGGGCAGTTTGTTTATAATTTTTACACTGCTAGGCCGAGGTTTCCGCCTAGCGGTGTTGCTGGTGACATCATCGGCACTGATGGGGGGGGGGCTTTAGCTCTGCCCTAGCCGTTTTACAAGCTAGTGCAGCACTAAAGCCCGCCTTTTAGTCCCGTTGACATCACCGGCTTACTGTTAGGCAGAAGCCTCCTCTTAACTTTACCCATGGAGAGCCTAGTACGTCGCCGGATCTCCAGAAAAAGCCTTTTCCCTGAGCGATTCAGCGCAGGGCAAAGGAGAGCATTGGAGCATAAAATGCTCTAATGCTCATATCAGGGAAGCAGTCTGGCTGAAAACGGGGATATGTCTGGGTTCAGCTCTGAACCCGGACAACCCCTTTAACCTTTGCTACATCTCTGCTGCTTCAAGGGGCGATCTTGAAATCTTTGTAGAGCATTGGAATGATTTACTGAGCCCACAAGATGTCAAATAAGACAGTGACACATAAGGATTTTAATCAGAATTCCTCATTATACTGAATAAAGCTCTATTTTTCTCCTCCAAATCCATAGAAGTCAATAATCATAAAGCCACCACTAGAGGGAGCTTAGGAGCTTTTTGCATACTGTTTGTACCATGAACTTACTAATAGTACAGTATTAAAAAAAACACCTTGGCTCCCCCTAGTGGCGACTGCTGGAAGTCAGAATGTTATCATTTCCCTCTATGCCTTTGCCTGAGATTCGGAGCTCTGTATACAAAAAACCATAAAGATATGTTAATAACTAAATCAGCACAGAGGGTCGTATTTAGGAATGGGATAAAGCTAAAGCGTGGACAGTCACTTTTAGATTCCTCATTGACCCGAATTAAAAGAATAGAGTGCTTCAGAAAGAAAATAATAACTTCTCATACATAAGAGATGAATGGCGGTGGAATACTTAGGATGTAATCACTAGGAGTGGGTATAAAGCCTTTCCGCATATACATTTTCCATATTCCTTCCCGCCTGGCTCGCCTACCTGCCATAGTCTTGATGCCTGTCAGTCACAGCATGTCATATCCATAAGCCGGCATCATTCCAATTAGTCGAGCGGATACAGAGATGTTAGAGGGAAATACACGGTACTTTCTCCTGACAGAAACCTGCTCTTTTGACTTGCTGGAACCATTCAAACCGGCTTCGAGAGGAGCGCACGGTCTATTTATAAATGCCGAGACAGCAAAATTAGGACAGTGAGCCCATATCTAGGGTATGTTTGTCAAGTGTCACCAACTAATGGCACCCTAGCACTTGTTGGCTGCAGGTATTTGAATGACTCTGGCAAATATCTATTTAGATGCAAATGCTGCTCCCATACAGTGATATTTTTGGAGGTTTAAAGACATTCCCCTGAATAATACTTAAAAGTGCCAAGTGCCAAAAGTGCCAAGTGCCAGTGTCAAGCTCAGAAAAAGGCCATGGACTAGGCATGAAGCAAGTTCCCTGTTTGGTGCAGTTACACCCAGTCCATAGCATCCCAGCCCAATGGCCCCTAGTCATATATTGTAGGAGAACACCAGTTGGCATGTGACAGATTTTGCATTGGAACCTGTAAGACAATAAGTACTATGGAGAAACCTTAAGGTTTTCCAAAGGACTGGCACAAACAATAAATACGGTCGTTTTATGATAAAGTCAGCTCTGCATCATCCGTAGGTAGGTGTCTTACAAGGTCAGTACTATACAGTAGTTCTATGATCTAAACTGCAGTCTGTCAATGGCACCAATGGTCTTGTGCCATATTGCAGTGAGCACAGCTCCATGGGGAAATGTATTTAAAGCCTGAAAAGAGCCTGGAAAATACATTTAAATGAAAAAATTCACAATGCTTGTAGCCACCACTAGAGGGCGTTTAAGAGCTTACTGTATACAGTGTTATTATTACATGCAGTGGTTAACTCATATGCAAGAGGGTTTTTTTAATGTTGCTCAGCTGAAACTTCTGCCATGGACCATAAAGCTCACATTTTAGCCCACTGTAGAGAAAAAAACAAAACATAATACTGCATATAATACTAGTTATTGCATAGGCAACTACAGGACAATACAGCAATTCATCCATAGGACTATATAGTACAATACTGGATACCATATGACTCAAGAATAAATATTTGGAAACTCACAAGTAGGATTGAGTGAACACCTGGAAGTCAATGGGGACCCGAACTTTGGGGACCTGCAAACAAATGTGGATAGGGAAATGACTTAAAATAACATAAAATATTAAAAAAGGTAAAAAATAATGATCTAGAAATATAGGCGGAGGTAAAAGTTGAGGAGGAGGTTGGGGAGGCGGTGGACGTGGTGGTTTCGGTGGAAGCTGTGGTGGAGGAGGAGGTAGCCAGCACTGTTTTTGTATTATTATTTTTTTTATTTATTTTTTTTTATAAATTTGGGTAGACCCCAAAACATTGGGAAATAGAAAAGAGAATGCAAAGAGAAAGTGCGCTGGAGTATAACAATGGCTGGGTGCGGCCGATATACAGTACTTGTCTATTCTGCACAAGGTACGGATAAGTCCTGTGGGATCCATGCCTGGTTCATTTTAATAAACGTGAGCTTGTCAACATTGACTGGGGATAGACAGCTGCGCTTGTCTGTGATCACCCCCCCCCCCCCTGCCGTGCTAAACACACGTTCGGACAGGCCAGCACCTCCAAGGCGTAAAGGGCAAGCTCAGGCCATGTGCCCAATTTGGAGACCCAGAAAGTGAATGGGGCAGACCCATCAGTCAGTACGTGGAGGCGTGTGCACACGTACTGTTCCACCATGTTGCTGAAGTGCTGCCTCCTGCTAAGACGTTCCATATCAGTTGGTGGTGCGGGTTGTTGTGGCGTGCTGACATAGCTTTTCCACATTTTGGCCATGCTAACCCTGCCTTCAAAGGTGCTGGCGGTGCCCCAGCTGTGTTGGTGACTTCTTTCTCCTCCTCTGCCTTCGCCTTGTGCTTCCACTGAGCCCCCGGTGTCAGGTGGGAATGCCATCAGTAGTGTGTCTACCAGCTTGCGCTTGTACTCGTGCATCTGCTGATCACGCTCCAGTGACGGAATTAAGGACAACACGTTGGTGGCGGAAGGACATGCGCCAAACTTCTATCCGCCTCAGGTCCAGCTGCCACTGCATTTATCCAATATGCAGTTAGGGAGATACAACGTCCCTGCCCTGCCCATGCCTACTGGTCCACATATCGGTGGTTATGTGGACCTTGCCACAGATGGTGTTGCGTAGTTCACACCTGATTTTGTCCGCCACTTGGTTGTGCAGGGCAGGGATGGCTCGCCTGGAAAAGTAGTGGCGGCTGGGAACCACATACTGTGGGACAGCCACCGCCATGAGGTTTTTAAAAGTCTCTGTCTCCACCAGACGGAATGACAGCATTTCAAAGGCCAGGAATTTTGAAATGCTGGCATTCAGGGTCAGGAATCACGGGTGGGTAGGGGGTACTTCCTCTTTCTTTCCAGTGTTTGGAAGATTGACAGCTGAACGCTTCCATGGGACATTGTGGAGAAGCTTGGTGACGTTGACGGAGGTGGTGGCGTTGCTGCCACATCCTCTGTTAGCAGGGTGTCAGGTGCCACTGTCACTCCAGAGGGGGAGGAAGAGGCTGAGACTGCAGCAGAAGATGGAGCTGGAGGAGCCTGCTTTGGATTTAGATACCTGGTCATGCAGGTGGTGCTGAGGTTTAGAACATTTATCCCTCGCTTTAGGTTCTGATTGCACAGCGTGCAAACCACTCGCGTCTTGTCGTCAGCACATTGTCTGAAGAACTGCCGCGCCAGAGAACTCCTTGGAGCTGGCTTTGTCGTGCTCAGTCCCTGGGTGCGGTGGGCTTTTGCACCCTGCTCCCCCTCACTTTTGCTGTGCGGCTGGCACTGTGTGACCACCACCTCTTCCTCCTAACTGCATGACCTAACTGTATGACCTTGATTCCATGTGGGCTCTAGGACCTCATCCTCCTCCACATCATCTTCCACTCACTCTTCACCCCTGCCCTCCTTGCCGGTCTGCACACTGCAGAAAGCCGCAGCAGTTGGCACCTATGTTTCGTCATCATTATAAATGTGCTGCGGTGTTCCTCCTATGTCCACATCCTGAGACATAAGTGGTTGGTCATCGGTGCACTCAATCTCTTCCACTTCTGGGGCAGGGCTATGTGGATAGCCCACAGAAACCCTGCCAGTAAAGTCATCAAAAAGCATAAGAGACTGCTGCATGACTTGGGGCTCAGACTGCTTGAATGATTTGCAAGGGGGTGAGGTAAAAGACTGATGGGCATGGGCTGCAGGTGCCAACTCTGCACTTTCAGCGGAGGAACGGGTGGAAGACAATGTGAAGGAACTGGAGGCACTGTCAGCCACACAATCTGTTACCGCCTCTCCTTGTTCTGGCCTCACCATTCGTATACCGGTATTCAGGCCTACAAAATAACGCTGAACGTTCCACCGCCTACATGCACCTGAGGAAGGTGTTTCATTTGGGCGTGTAGCTGGCACAGATCGACCATGTCCTCTCCACCAACACCAGCAGCACCATGACCAGGGCCACGTCTCTTATTTGATGCTCCCCTAATTCTTTGAGGTCACCCACTGAACTAACAGATAGATTAACTATATTATTTTCCCTGTTACGTATTCAGTGCAGGTGTACCTCACACCAAAAATGGGTATATGTCACCCACCTAACTAACAGACGGATTAACTATATTTATTTCCCTGCCACGTATGCAGTCCAGGTGTATGTCACACAATAAATGGGTATGTGTCGCCCACCTAAGTAACAGACAGATTAACTATATTTATTTCCCCGCCATGTATACAGTGCAGTTGTACTTCACACAATAAATGGGTATGTGTCGCCCACCTAAGTAACAGACAGATTAACTATATTTATTTCCCTGCCATGTATACAGTGCAGTTGTACTTCACACAATAAATGGGTATATGTCGCCCAACTAACTAACAGAATGATTAACTATATTTATTTTCCTGTCCCATATGCAGTGCAGGTGTACTTCACACCAAGAATGGGAATATGTCACCCACCGAACTTACAGACGGATTAACTATTATATTTGTGTGTCAGGGGTACAAAGATGTTGCATTGCACCCACAAAAAAATCGCTGTGGGTCACCCACTGAATTAACAGCCAGGTTTATTATTATTTTTCTCTGTCAGGGGTGCAAAGATAGTGTATTGCACCCACAAAAAATCTCTATAGGTCACCCACAGAATTAACAGCCAGGTGAGATTCCTAACACTTTCCCTCACTTCAGCTGCCTGCTTCTTTTTCCTGCACTACTCAGAGATGATGGGCGGTACTACACTTGATCCAGCTTATATAAAGGCATGATGCAGCGGCCAATCACAGCCATGCCATTAGTAGGCATGGCTGTGATGGCTTCTAAGGGCCCACAGCTTAAAAAGCTTGTTTATTGACTGCCCTGCAGCCTTTCAACAAGCTTTATTAAATGCCCGAACCCCAAACTCAAACCCAAACTTTTCCAGTAAAGTTCGCATTCGGGTACTGGTACCAAAAATCGTAAAGTTCGGTACGGATCCAAACTTTATAGTTCGGGTTCGCTCAACACTACTCACAAGGCGAGTGGCAGAAAGACCATAACTACACTTTGCAAAACTAATACACTATGGTATGCAAGGGAAGTGCGTGACAGAGAGATTCAAAGAAGACTAATGAGAGGCTCCAGGCACCGCCCCCGAGGTCCTGCATTACACAGAAAACTTTGTGTTTCTTTTGTCCAGACACGTTTTCCTTTTAAAGAAATATCTGCTTTGACTATTTCTAATAATGAACTATCCAACCAGTACAATCCTCCTGCAGCACCTCTTCAGGAGAAGTAAAGTATTACACAGTTTCTATTGAAACCAATGGGCTGTCAGCTTAAGTGTGGTCTCAGTATATAAGAAAGAACATTTAATATGCTGACACCTACTGTATAATGTTCTGTTAATTATGGATTCATTAAACTCTAGTATATTTTGTTGTTTTTTTCCCCATACAATGGCCCTGAATCAATAGTACTGTTACCACTTACGACAGAAAGTCACTCAGAATTCACTTTTTTTCCCTAGATATTAGTTTATAAGCCCAGAAAATGTGTAAAGATGAGGCTATTCCTGGACTGACATCATGGCACATACAGTCACATTGCGATCTGTTATGCCACTCGCTTTTAACAGCGGTTATTGAACTTTTGTCACATTGAGACCAGCAGCACCAACTAAGAAACGCAGAAAATAGCTTTAAATAGAACTGTCAAGCTTCGAGTATAGGGTGAGAATACAACACCCGACCTGTCTGCAGATGATGATTGACAGCACAGCCTCAGTAATCCTCCACCGGCCACCAAGTCACAATCCTGCCACTGCACATTATAAGAGAGAGAGCCATGCATAATACTCCTATGACTGAGACATGCAAGCCAGTTCTCCTTCTAAAATGACAAGCGTACTGAATGTCACAGTATTATACTTGGAATATGAAAGCCATTACTGAGTTTTAACTTTCTCAGGAGAAAAAAAAAAGACCATGTTTTTTCTAAGGTGCCTTAGGTGGGGTGGAGGATGGGGTGCTCCTTTTCATTAGGGGGACCACATAGTATGCATGAGGAGTATTGTCCAGCCAAATGCTTCTCTGCATTTCTGGAAAATATATATGCAAATTAGCATATCTTACATCTGCTGCTATCAGATAGGTTTACTGTTCATTTCTTTTTGGAAGGCAAGCTAATTTGCATATCATTGAGTTTCTGGAAAACTCTCTTTCCATCTCTTTCTCGTCTTCAAGGACTGTAAAGTGTTGTCTACCATTTTTCAGGGCAATTGGAGCTTATTTGATTCCGGTAGAACTGGTTCAGACCCCAATCGAATTTATTTTTAAAATTCGGCAAATCGAAGACAAAATGAATTTTTCTATCTATTATCTATCTATCTATCTATCTATCTATCTATCTATCTATCTATCTATCTTCTATCTATAATAAATCAGAAAATGGCAGCACAAGAACAAAAAGTATATGGAAGAAGAAGAGGTGCAAGCCCATCAATGCAAACAATTAGAAATCAGGCAGCACGCTCACATGAAAAAATGTAGGTGTTTATTCACCCATGCGTTTCGGGTCCATACTGGAGTCTTTCTCAAGTAAATAGTGGTAGTGGTTACAACATATTTATACAAAAAGTGCATGTGCATTAAATTAGTAATTAATAAATAATCATGTAAAAAAATCAATACAAAAAATCATCCATAGTGCAAAACATATATATGTGATCATGATCCCAGGAATAAATTGCCATACATGATTGTTCAAACATAGTAATACACGATATAAAGTGTACAGTGCATAAACTCATATAGATAACAAAATGACCCTCACATGTGGGATAAATCAATATAAATTAGTGTCATCATTACACATGTAGTAGAGATAACACACATGCTTTATGAGATGTGTTATCTAAACGAAATGCATTAAGCAAACACCTTCAATTGCTTTTCAATGGCTTTTGTTTTAAGATAACGCAATTAGTTAAGAAATTTGATTTAAGAGTTTGTGTGTTAACCCTGCGACCGCTGTAGCTGGCAGAGAAGGAGGAGACTCACCAAAGGGGGCCCCAGTATTATAAACACGCCATATACCGCGTTCCAGCATGGGTGAATATACACCTCCATTTTTCCATATGAGTGCACTGCCTGATTTCTAATTGTTTATCTATCTATCTATTTTCTTTTTCTTTCTTTCTTTCTTTCTTTCTTTCTTTCTTTCTTTCTTTCTTTCTTTCTTTCTATCTTTCGTTCTTTCTTTCTATCTTTCTATCTTTCGTTCTTTCTTTCTATCTTTCGTTCTTTCTTTCTTTCTTTCTTTCTTTTCCTTTCTATCTTTTCTTCTTATCCCACAAATTTTAGGAAATTGTGGACGGATTTTTAATTTCAGTAATATAGAGGTATAGCAGGAGTTGGGGGTCATTCTCTACCCCTGGAATCTTCCACACTGCTTTGTCCTGATATTACATGTGTGTGTTCACACCTGTGTGTGACTGCCTGCCTCTCACGGCTCTTAAGCCCTGTATTGAGCATACCTTTGGCCAATTATCGTTCGTGTCGAGTGCACATGAAAACACTGTTAGTTCTAATAGCAGCTGAGAGTGTTTTCATCAGAAATCGTTCTCACTCGAGTCCTTCTCCACTCCGCTGCTTTCTTCTGGCATGGAGATTTAGCAGCCCCAGAGAATCCCACGTGACGCTCATCCTGATGTCAGCCGCAATCCTTTCTCACAGCTCAGTCTTCCGAAGCGGGATCCTGCGTCTTCTCACCCTGATCTTTTTTAATTGGCAGTTCCTTTATGGCCTGCAGTATTCCTGTCAGCGCTGACTTTACTCAGGCCTCAGTCAGACATTGCATCGGATTCGTAATTGTTATCTCGCTGCTCTGGGTGGCAGCGAGAGTCGCAGCAGACGTTGGGTGAACATGTGCTTAAGACGTCTCCGTAATTGTGCCGTTCTACCCTGCAAAGAACAATTCTCCGAGCTGGTGCTGGAATTAGCGTATTTCTGGTCTTGACAAGGGGGTGATTGAATTGTGCGGAAGAACATGTTAAAAATCTGTTTTCTTCAGGGTCCCTACCCCAGGGAATTACGCGGCTTGTTTTCTCAATAGCTCTCTAAGCCGCTGAGAATGAAATCCGATTGAACAAATAAGGACAGGTTCTTCAGACAAGCCGAGGGATTCTAAACTAGAGCGGCTTACCGGCCCGCAACGTGGAGCCGGATTTCAGAAAAATATGACTTCTTTTGAGATTGTATCCCATGTTCTCGGGTCAGAACGCGCGAGAGAGGTCTATGGGTCTGGAGGGGTGGATGGATCGGGAAATGGGTTATAGAACAAGAGTGGGCCGAAGGGGGTCAGTGCAGTCCACTACATAGATAGATACATTGTACTAAGTTATGATCCTTTGAACAATGTAACAAATTGAATTTCAACACCATATAGTACGTGACAATCTCTATCTAACAAAGCTAGAACCAGCCCTGCACCTCACATGGATCCAGAGATCTCCCCATTCATTACTCCGGTTGCTATGCTAGATTTATTTTAACCTGGCAGCTTAGCGGACGTGCACTTTCTCAAGGGGTGTGTCAGTTCTGCAGCAGCTGGTGGCAGTTGAAGGACAGAACTGAGCATGAGTGTCCACCTCAGTGAGATGGACAGAAATTAGAAAAAGAGCAAACAGCAGGTGGCGCTATACAGAGAGATTTTAGTGAATAACTCAGTGGCTATAATACATTTTTAATTACAAGCAATTACAAAAGTATTTAGATCCAGGTGCTGGTTTGATAAATGTAGAATATTTTAGCCAGTCCCTTTATCTGCCTGTATCTCTGTGTTAGGGGATGCTCAGACGGCAAATCCTAGGTACTCCACTGATATAGAAGATCACTCTGTTGGAAGGAGCACATCCAAATAATCCTTTCTGCTGAGAGTAAAAGTATGAAAACTGTTCAAGTTTATGCCAGGAAAGTGTTTTACACTTTATTTTATCAAAATAAGGTTTTAAAGGAGCAGTCCAGTTAAAGGGTCTTAGGGGGTGGGGCATGACACAGGGGAATAAAGAACACAGTAGAAGGAATTGCTGCCCCATACTGAAGGTTCTTCACAGGAAATTATACGGTTTTGCCCAGAGTAAACCTTTAAATTGTAAATTAGGGAATATAAGAGATTATATTACACAATTAGGCACGGTAGATATTCACAGAAGGTGAAACTGACCGTTAAAGGGAATATGTAGTTCTGTTAAAGGGGTTATTCCATGATTAATTTAAAAAATGAAGATGAGACATCATATAGCACATGACAATCTCTTTCTAACAAAGCTAGAACCAGCCCTGTACCTCACATGGATCCAGAGGTCTCCTCATTCATTGCTCTGCTAGATTTATATCAAGCTGACAGCTCGAGGGGTGTGTTCTCTGCTGCAGATCAGGGGGTGTGTCCATGCACTGTCCTATCACAGCTCAGGAGGCAGTTGAAGGATGGAACTGAGCATGTGTGACCATCTCAGTGAGACGGACAAAGAAATAAGAAAAAAAAAAAAAACAGGTGGACCTGTTACATTGTATTGAATAACTCAGGGGCTATACAAAATCTTTAATTAATAACCTAAGAAATGGGGGCACACCAAAATGAAATAAGAGTGCCGGCGCACGGTATTGAGTATGCAATCGCACCAAAAAGAGAAAAGAATACCAAGATAAGAGCTGCACATCTAAAAAATATATCAAATTTATTGGGAACAACAGACACAACAAGGACAGATTAAAACCATTGTATACAATGAGTCATGGCAGTGTGGACTAAAATACGTACCGCACGCCACCCTGACACTACCACATGTATATGAGCACAGTCCCACATAAATAAACAATAGGTAAAGTGCATAAGATCCATCAACAATGAATAGTATGAAGGTAATACTTATCATAAAAATAGCATAGTGAAAATGTGCGTGGTAGGCAAGGGAAAAACCCAATGCGTATCGCCAGGCTCTTCTGGCTTCCTCAGGGGTGCCAAGCACCACCGGATTCTCACTCACTATAGTGGGATTCAGCAGGTGCCTTTAAGTCCTCAGTATGGTTTTGTTGCTTGTCAGAGGTGAGGGGGACACATCTAAGTTCAGAATTCCTTGGTTCCTCCATGGTTTGAAAAACTTCTGCTTTTTTGCTCCCAATAAAGGAAGGGTCCCCAGAGAAGCGGCAAGTACAGGTCAGCGAGTTGCTGCATACCACTTAGATGTGCGGTTGAACAATATGCTGTACTTAACATCACAGGATATTCCTCCTGAGAATCTGAATTGATGTCATATGCTTTTGTGCTTTAACTTCCATTAATCCATCATTTGAACAATCGGTAACAAGTTTAATCTGTGCAAAGTGACAATTATTACAATGTTGCTGTGTCTTTTTAATGGAACCTCATGTACATGTAGCAGAGATGATGTTGTCTATGTTTAGGTGTCATGATAACTCATTGAGTTAAAGGAGTTTTCCGAAATTCTGATATTGATGACGAGGACCCCCACCTAACAGCTGCTTTAGGAGGCCACAGAGCTCTTGTGAGCACCGCGGCCTCCTCACAGCTTACCAAGCACAGCACCATACATTGGAGCAGTCCACTTAAATGGTCTCAGGGGGTGGGGCATGACACAGGGGAATACGGAACACAATAGAAGGAATCGCTGCCCCATACTGAAGGAGCAAGGAGCATTGCAGACTCTTAAAACTGCTAGTGGTTAGGAGTGCGGAGAGTCGGACTCCTACCAATGACCTATTCCCCAAAAAATCCTGAAAAATCCCTTTAAACCTCCTGGGAAATCCTCCAGATGGAAACCCATGATAGGCACCGCAGAACAGAATGTGAAAAGAGCATGTTACATGAAGCAACTCATCTTGTACTGATCTACAGCTACAACTTGTATTACACTTCAGAGCTACATTTACAATTCTGCTGTTCGTCATTGGAAACAGTCAATAAGCTTGTCTAACGGCTGCTAAGAATAAATAGGACTGTTAGCTCTTCCTACATCAGACTATTGCACAGTAAGCTTGAGTAAGCTTTGTACAGGCTTTGTACAGGCCCCCAATCGATTAAGGGTAGGTTCACACCTCCGTTTAAACTGACCTAGCAGGTTTTTCTGGCAGAGAGTCCACCTGGTCCAACCCAGCCATCCAGATACTGCTGTTCACCACCGGACCCCATTAACTATAATGGGATCCGGAGAGAATCCCACCATTTTACGGCATAAGTGCCGATCTTTGGCTAGGCAAAAACCATTGCATGCATGCATCCAACAGCTGACATTTTGCCAGAAAGTGAACAGATCCTCATCACATCCCATTATAGTCAATGGCGTAGCTATAGGGCAGTGATGGCTAACCTCCAGGACTCCAGCTGTGGTGAAACTACGATTCCCAGCATGCCCCATTCATTTCTGTGGAGTTCTGAGAACAGCCAAGCAATTGGGCATCTTAGAAGTTGTAGTTTTACCACAGCTGGATTGCCGGAGGTTAGCCATCACAGCTATAGGAGGTGTAGAGGTAGCAGTTGCTACCAGGCCCAGGAACCTGAGGGGGCCCAAAGACCCTTGTGTTGAAGACACCAATATTATAGAAAGTGCATGCTGGTCAAGTTACACCTCTGATGGAAGAAAGGGGTTAGGTCAAGAATTTTGCATATGTGGGGGTGCCATTTCAATTTTTGCCTCAGACAGCATGAAGGCTTTGCGCTTTCCTGGCCACAAAGCCCTGAGGGAAGGGGGGACCAAGCTGAACTCTTGCACCAGGGCCCATGAGCTTTTAGCTAAGCCCCTGATTATAGTCAGTGAACAATAACCATCAGTAGCCGGCTAAGCCAGATACAGTGAACTCCGGCTGGCAGCTGGTTCAGTATAGTCAATGGGGTCCGGCAGTGAACAACAGTCTCTGGATAGGCCTGATCCAGTGAATGCAGGCATTAATGTCTCTGCTGAAGCCTACCATATCCATATCCAGCTTTAAAGAGTATCTCTCGATCTGTAGGACCCATCATGTTCATCCACAACCCAGGCAGTCCATTCATTTCAATTGGTGTACTGTGTAATGCTTCATTTTCCCTGCGGGGGCACTGCAGAAGATTTGAACACTTGCTTCCAGTTTGCACCACCAATTAGAACTGATGAATGGGGAACCCAGAAGAGGAATACGCTGTCATCGTCTTATTATAAAGGAACTTCCTAACAGAAGGATGGACAGCCCTTAAAAATAGGTTTACAGTAAAATAATAACCTGACAAATCAGGGCAAAAATTTTATATTTCTTGCAGAATTTCCTATGGGCATAGTTGATTTCCTTGCTTTGGAAGAATGATCAGAGGACTAAGAACTTTTCTATCACTTATAGCTGGGGATATACGATACCTCTGGGGCATGGGAGCATATGTTACCAATACCTACCACTGAGGATCTTCACGTGGATATGACGCCACACCTATAGAGCCACGGAAAGTCAATTTGTGCAGACAATTTGCCTAGTCAGAGCTTTACCTGTATCATCAGTATCACAGCAATCCAGAACAAGCCCAGCAGACATTTTCTAATTGCAGAGAAGTAGCTAAAGGCAAGGTGAGGATGTGTTGAGGTCTCAGCATCAGGATTTTTATGACAGCTTTTCTCTCTCTCTCGTAGTTTGACAGCTCCTTGACACTCTGTTATTTCTGGGCTCTCACCTCTCTAAGACTTCAAATCAAGTTTCTGGGTCTTGCAGCAAGGAGGGCGTCTTAAGATCAATACCGGGTTTTATTTGCAAAGTGTACTTGTCAAAAAATTGTTGCCTTGGATTAAGGGAGGGGAGAGAGTTTTTGTGTTCCTGCAGCTTTGAGCAGGAAATGAAATTTAATTCAAAGCTTGGATTCCATCGTAAAAAGGAGTAAAAAAGAAGCAAAATATCATTAAATCTGCTTGGTGGCGGGTCTGCATAATTCATTTGAATGGCATGAAATATGAATGTTACTAAGAAACAGCTGTCAGGAGGAGTAAAAAGTTAAAATAAAAGGAATTGGTGTGCTGCTTAGAGCAGGACTGTAGCTTATTTTGTGATTGTCAGGACCTGGGAGGTCAGATGCATCTAGTGCTAGAACCTCAACTATGCGGGTAACCTAAACTGATGAAATGTTGATGTGGTGAATGTGGACTATAAAGAAATTATTTCCCTTCTTTTCTTTCTTCCATCTTTCCTTCCTTCATTTTTAGTTCCCTTCCCTTTCCTTTCTTCTTTCCTTCTCGTTATAGCTCCCTCCATCTTCCCCCACCTCCCTCTTACCTCTCTGCATCTTCCTCTATCTTCTTTCCTTCTTCATAAATGTGAATTATTTTTCCACAGGAAAAATTACTGTGCTGAATACCCCCTTTCCCTTTTTAACTTCTTTTCGTTACTTCTTCCCTTTTTAGGTCACTTCCTATCTTATTTTTTCAAAACTCCCCATATCTTTGCCTCCCTTCTGCCTACTGTCTACATTTCCTCCTATCTCTCTTTCCAAATCTAGATTATTCAATGGTTTAACACTCTAACACTCTCCTTCTGATTCTACCTACACCTTTTCCCTTTCTATCTCCTGTTCTTCATTCACTCCCTATAGGTTGCTCACTCTCTTATTTTCCTTCCTCACTCCCCATATTCTTGACTTCCTTTCGCTGACCTTCATCTTATCTTCCTCTCTCTCTCTCTTTCTCTCTCTTCCTTCCGTCTTTCCTTTCTTCCTTCCCTCACTTCCTTCCGTAACTCTTTTTCTTTCTCCTTCCTTCTTCCTTCCTTATTTTCTTTGTTTCACATATTTGTAGCTTCATTTCACTGTATAGTTTATCCTTCCACATAACTTTTACATTCCTTCATTTCTTCCTTCCTTATTTCCTTCCTAACCTAATTTAGTCCATATATAATTCTTTTTACAGGTCTTTCTGCCCTTAACTTTCTTTGTCCTTCTCTCCCTCCTGTCTAACGCTTACATTCCTTCCTTTCTTCCTTCATTCCTTCAGCCCCCATGTCCTTGACTCCCCTTTGCCTACCTTCTACTTATCTTCCTTCCCCTGTCTCTCTATTACTTACTTCCCTTCCTTCCCTAACTCTTTTATTCCTATATTCCTTCCTCCATTCTTCCTTACTTATTTTCTACCACTTATAGCTTTGTTTCACACATTTATAGCTTCATTTCACTATTTTTCTTGCCAACTTTCTTTATCCTTCCATCTAACTTTTACATTCCTTAATTCCTTCCTTCCTTCCTTCCTTCCTTCCTTCATTTTTTCCATTTATAGCTTCATTTTACACTTCTTTATCTCCCTAACTATTTATCCTTCTTTCTGCCTAACATTTATATTCCTTCCTTTCCTCCTTTTTCCTTACTTCATTTCATCCATTTATACCTTCATTTCACACTTTTTCTTCCTTACTTTGTAAACATCAATATGCTTTAATATTTTCCTCTAGCAACATTGTTTTATCGATCCCTTATGACCCCTGATATGTCTTAATCAATATTCTTATGATGAGGATTAAACTGATCCACGTTGGAGGTTCAGCGGGTTCAAGTTGGGAAGTGGTGTCAATGGGCAGATTGGAGGTTCAGCTGGTTCTACAATGGTGTTTCTGAAGGCATCAGCCATGACAAGATTTTGGCACTACCAGCTGTATCTGAACATGTCTCCTAGTCATCAGGTTGTTGGCACTAGCTTTGACTACCAGCTCTTTTCTTTACAATTGCTTCGACCTACATACTTATAAGAAACAGCTGTTCAAGTGTATACTGTACTTAAAAATAGGCGAAACTTTAAATATCCGAGCATACCATATCCGTTAGTTATAGAATTTGGTTTGAGAGAAAGCCAACATTTCCCACTTTTGCCTATTTCCCTCCAAATAGATGTCCTCTTTTTCCATAGTTTACCCTCATAAATCAGTGACTGCTGTCTTTTCTTTTCATACAGCCCATATTTTTAAAATAATGTAAGTCATAGTTATATCTTAACTTCCTGTTTTCCCCTTTCATAGAAAATTGGATATCCATGGTAACCCATGATGTCATCAGCCTCATTCAATCCCATGACATAACCAAGGTCTAAAACCAAGTCAAAAGTGTCAATGGAACAACATAGAGAGAAAAACTCATTGTAATGGCAAGTTACATTTGATGGAGACTGTACTTACCGGTTTCAAGGGTTGGAGGTCATCCAGCAAGAAGAATCCATCAAGAAGTTATTTCAGTTCTCAGGTGGAGTGTATTCTCAATGTATCAATGAACATTTTTCAAAGTGGTGTCACAATGAATGATGAAGGGCCATTTCCTGTACTTTCATCATCTCCCCCCAGTGCTGTCTACAATAGTCTCAGGATTCCCATTGACTAGGCAACAATAAGATGGCTGACCTGCTCTCAGAAGACATATGTATTAGAAGGGCATTATGTCTAACATTGGACCTTTTATCATATGTTGCAACTTATGGATAGAGATGTTGAGATTTTTAGTGCACATTTTCATCACATTGTGTGAGTCTACCTGCCACTGACCTCTTTCAGACGTCCAACTTCCAAACTGGAGGGTATGTTTACATACTGTATGAATTCAGGGATGTGCCGTCATGGTGCAACATGGGGCAAGAACAAGGTTCCCCCATAGTGCGGGAATTGGTTAATTATGAGAGGTTGGTTTGGTTATTTAATCTATTATTATATCTATCTCATTTATCTATCTATTCATCATTTCTTTGTACGGATAGAACATCCATGTAAACTTTTGCACACATAGAGCATAATAATATGTGAGGAAACATCTTCCAAAAAACAGCAAAAATACGCTAATAGTCGCCGTAGAAAATGCTGCTGACAGCTCCAATATATTTATCACACCTTCGTGAGTTCTATCCGGCCTCTTGCTTGTGAATGATAATGAGATTTTCATATAGGAGGCTGAAATGTTATACAATCAAACATTGTGCCAGTTTGATTTTAATGCATATTATATTTAATATAACCAACTTGCCATTTACAGTGCAAGGAAACATTATATTCCAGTGTTAATGAACGTTCTATTCCAGTGCTACAGAACATTCTATTGCAATGTTATCATTCTATTCCAGTGCTACGAAATGTTCTATTCCAGTGTTTCAGAGCATTTTATTCCAGTGCTGCAGAGAGTTCTATTCCAGTGCTACAGAATGTTCTATTCCAGTGCTACAGAATGTTCTATTCCAGTGCTACAGAATGTTCTATTCCAGTGCTACAGAACATTCTATTACAATGTTATCATTCTATTATAGTGCTTCGAAATGTTCTATTCCTGTGTTTCAGAGCATTTTATTCCAGTGCTACAGAATGTTCTATTCCAGTGCTACAGAATGTTCTATTCCAGTGCTACAGAACATTCTATTGCAATGTTATCATTCTATTCCAGTGCTACGAAATATTCTATTCCTGTGTTTCAGAGCATTTTATTCCAGTGCTACAGAATGTTCTATTCCAGTGCTACTAAATGTTCTATTCCAGTGCTACAGAATGTTCTATTCCGGTGTTTCAGAACATTTTATTCCAGTGTTACTGAATGTTCTATTCCACTGTAACAGAACATTTTTTTTTTCTGTGCTATGGGACGGTCTATTGCAATGTTACTGATCATTCTATTCCAGTGCTAAGGATTGTTTTATTTAAAGAGCTTCTGTCACCCCCAAAAGTCATTTTTCATTTTTGGGCTTACTAAAATCCTTATTGTGCGATTATTCAATATATAGTGTTCTTACCTTTTTCTGTGGCTTATTTTCCTTAAAAATCGCACTTTTACAATATGTTAATTGCCTCGCTACCAGCAAGTAGGGTGGTTACTTGCTGGTAGCCGCCGCATCCTCCTTTAAAAAAAAAGCCCCCTCTTGTTGATTGACAGGGCCAGCGAGTGCTCTCCTCCTCCGGCTGGCCCTGTCTGCATTTCAAATCCCGCACCTGCGCCGTAGCGGTCTTCGCTGTGCTCGGCTGCTCCTTCCACAGTGCGACTGCACCGATTACGTCACCTCTGCACGCGGATGAGAAGACATCGTCGGCGCATGTGCACTGTGGAAGGAGCGGCCGAGCGAGCGTCCTCCTCTCAGTGCGCCTGTGCCGACTGAAGACCGATACGGCGCAGGTGCAGGATTTGAAATGCAGAAAGGGCCAGCCAGAGGAGGAGAGCACTCGCTGGCCCTGTCAATCAACAGGAGGAGGGGGCGTTTTTTTTTAAAGGAGGATGCGGCGGCTACCAGCAAGTAACCGCCCTACTTGCTGGAAGCGAGGTAATTAACGTGTTGTAAAAGTGTGATTTTTATGGAAAATAAGCCACAGAAAAAGGTAAGAACACTATATATTGAATAATCGCACTATAAGGATTTTAGTAAGCCCAAAAATGAAACATGACTTTTGGGGATGACAGAAGCCCTTTAAGTACTATGGGTGTCCTATTCCAGTGTTTCAGAACATTTTATTACAGTGTTGCAGAACATTCTATTCCAGTGCTACAGAATGTTCTATTTCAGTGCTACGGAATGTTCTATTCCAGTGTTTCAGAACATTTTATTCCAGTGTAACTGAACATTATATTCCAGTGCTATGGAATGTTCTATTCCAGTGCTACAGAACATTTTATTCCAGTGCTACAGAACATTTTATTCCAGTGCTACAGAACATTTTATTCCAGTGCCACAGAACATTTTATTCCAGTGCTACAGAACATTTTATTCCAGTGCCACAGAACATTTTATTCCAGTGCTACAGAACATTTTTTCCACTGCTACTGGACGTTCTATTCCAGTGCTATGAAATGTTCTATTCCAGAAACTCCCAGTAGAAAGCAAGGACTACAAGGAAGGAGCCAAGTCAGTGAGTGAGTTTGATGGATGTCGATTAATCACCTTGTGAAAGGAAGGGGACACCGGGACCCTGCGTGTGATTATTTCCTGTCGTTTTTGTAATACAATTTACTATATTTTTTCGTCTCTTTTAAAAGCACTTAGATTATGATATATAAATTCTTTATTGCTTGCTGCCAGTGTTTGAACTTTGATTAGTCTGGGACTGACCTCAATTTCATAGGCATCACTCACATCAAGAAAGAGAACAAGCTCTCCCCAGCACAAGCAGATGTTAATCTGTTGGAGGTTACTGGAGGATTTTACAGCTTTTTTTTCTAGACAGTTGTTATATTTTAATTGTTTGCAAAGGGGAAAAAATAAAAAAGTGAAAATAAAAAAAATGCTATGTGCATTTTTTGGGTTTTATTTTCAATCTCTAGTTAGTTATTTTCTTCAGAGATAAGTGTCTGGGGGATGAAATAAAAAAACGAATATAAAGAATATATACAGGATAAAGAAAAAAAAGAAGATTGGACAGTATATATATATGTACAGTATGACTTTGTATCATGTATGGTAATTTGTTTATTAAATATTTACTGTATTATAAAATATTTATCATTCTGTTTTTCATTCCAAATAAAGCGTCTTACACAAACGTTAAAGGGGTTATCCAAAGTCTAAAACATGCCCCCCCTCCCCAATACCTGGGCTCCCTTATATAGATTTTACTTAAACTGCTCCCCGGCACCCACATCCCTCCGGATCCCTGCACGGGCCGGCGCTGTATCTTGGGGCAGCCAATAGCAGGCCGCGACGGGGACGAGCCTCCCTAGCGTCACCCGCAATGTTAGAGAGGCTCGTCCTCGTCGCTGCCTGCTATTGAAATGCAGCAGCGGCTGTGCAGGGATCAGGAGCAACACAGGTGCCGGGGAGCAGGTAAGTATAATCTATATAAGTGGTCCGGGCATTGGGGGGCGTGTGTTAGACTTTAGATGTGTACTTGCGTATCTCAGAGGCATATGGCTAGGATGTGCCCTCAATGTCAGATAGGTGCAGGTCCAACCTTTGGGACCTGCTCTTATCTCCAGGATGGTGCTCCTGAAGTGAATGGAGCGCAGCCGCTCATGTGCCGCCACCTTCATGGCTATGGGAGTTCTGATGGCTCAGTTATTTCCGACAGTCCCATAGCGATGAATGGGGAGGTGGCCGTGCATTTTCGGTATGTTCTCCATCTAGCTCTATTGGACTTCTGAAAATAGCCGAATGCACTTGCTCTGCTATTTTCGGTACTCCCATAGCAGGGAAAAGAGATCACGCCTTTAAACATAAGAACTAGTCAGTTTTCTTGACCTTCATTAGTATACTTACAATGGAAATGTGATCATGACGTTGTCGCTTCTCTTCCCTCACTCTTCTTGGCAGCTCAATGGTTACCATGAGCACAGGAAAGCTTCCCCCAGGCTAAAATAAATGTGAAATCTGTGCTCTATCTTGAGGCATGATGGGAGCATAGCTCCTATTAGAAAAAAAGAAAACCTTGTTGGCAAAATTAATTTTCAAATATACATTATCTTCTTTACCACTAAAAGCATACACGAAATTACTCCTAGTGCAGCATCAACTGTGTTTTATATGTGTTTGACCTCAGGTTTTGGGCTTTTCTTTCTACATTGGCACCTGTACCTTTTCTCTCTTTGTATTTGCCGAGTGGATGGACTATTCCTGGTGTGATGTCAGAGAAATACAGTATACTTTGAGCCAATCATAGTCTCCTCTCTGCTACTCCCCCTCTCACAGCATGCAGTCTAACACACACAATGAAGGACAGAGACTGCAGCTGCATCTCCCCCTTCCCTCTCCATGTCTACAATTTACTGGTTTATACTAGGAGAGGGAAGGCAGGGAAGGCTTATGAACATTTACAGGGGAACTTTAGATAGCCAGAGGGGAAATTTAAAGGGGATGATGGAGATGCCACTTTATTCTCATAAAGTACTGTATATTACAAAGTTTCATGTAGTCAGTTCTGATTTATGCAAAAAGAGATTATACTGTACAACGGAATGATGTCTTTATCAGTTGCGTTTGGTACTGTACTTTAAAGGGGTTGTGTCATATTCTAGTAGAGGACAAGGACAACATAGATGGAGTGGGTCGTCCACTCAATAAACCTGTAAGATTGGTTCCCATTCTGAAGCACTGGAGCCAATCTTGTATTGAAAGGGTGGCCATCAATTTAAATGGTGACCATGCAATGCTACATTTCTGGCTGTCTGCAGCTTCCCTGCTGGGAGTGTTGGGATCAGGACTCATCCTCTCTTCTGGATACACCTGGGTCACATAATTAGTTTTGCAACACTTGATCTATGCAGAAAACAAATTATTCCAAAAATAAATTTTTCCAAATGCAAATAGGTTTCTATTACAGATGAGCGAATTTCTCAAAAATTTAATTCAGTCGGTTTGCAAATTTTCCAAGACGATTCGATTCGATCCGAATTAATTTGTGGTGAATCACGTTAAAAAACTGCTATTTCCTGGCTGCAGAGAGCCTGTATAGTGGTGTAGAACACTGCAACACGCATAGGGAGTCTCCTGTGCTAGTGAAACAATACTTTGAATCAGTATGACACGCACATGACAAGAGTCACCCTTAGAATCACACTGCACACATTACTTCTTTGGGCAGTTAAGGGCCAAAACTGACCAAATAACTCAAGTGTGAACTCAGCCTTACAGGCCCAAGATCCTACTATAGTGTGAAAGAGTGTACTCTTTTTACAACATTGTCAGCTGATTCCACATAGATGTCTACAGAACCTGTTCTATTAAATGCTTATACAAGTAGAGCCCCCTGGCAGAGTGGAGAGGGTGTCAGCAGGAAGTTTGTGTTGACGTCACTGATTATTTTGCCCTTCCTCTGATCCGTCAGAACAATAACCCCCAAAAACATCCTGCCTGTTGAGCATCCACCTTCACTCGGTCAGCATTTGGTCAGTAATCCATCAGTCATTGCTAATGCCAAAAAAAAAACACGAGTAGATCCAAAACAGAGATGACACGTGAATGGAATATTTGCATGTCTTCTGTGTTTTGTACCCACTCCTGCTTTAGGTTACCAAATCACAAGCCAATTCTGATGGGACCATACAGGCCTTACAGCTACTACACAGACAGGATCTGTTGGGTGTCTTATTTCTCCTTCCTTATGCCAGATCAGAAGAAGGGTCAAATAAATGATGACGTCAACCAGGCCAAAAAGGCAAAATAGTGGCCCAGTCATGAAGCGGGGAAGGTGGGAACAGCATGAGAAGTCCACAGAGTGGCCCAATGACATATTGTGGAGGTGGCAGCAGCAGCATCAGGAGACCACAGAGTGGCAAGGTGACATAGTGTTGAGGTAGAAGCAGCATCAGAAGACCATAGAGTGGCCCAATTACATATTGTGGAGGTGGCAGCAGCATCAGGAGACCACAGAGTGGCAAGGTGACATAGTGTTGAGGTAGCAGTAGCATCAGGAGACCACAGAGTGGCCCAATGACAGTGTGGAAGTGGCAGCAGTATCAGCAGACCACAGAGTGGCACAATGACAGAGTGTGGAGGTGGCAGCAGCATGAGGAGGCCACAGAGTCACAAGGTGACATATTGTGAAGGAGGCAGCAGCATCAGGAGACCACACAGTGACAAGGTGACATAGTGTGGAAGTGGCAGCCGCATCAGGAGACCACAGAGTGGCAAGGTGACATAGTATTAAGGTGTGGCTGGGCTGGATGTGTGCACTCATACTGTTGTCTCTTGGCAATCGCTTCAGTGATTGATTGCTGACAGAATGACTAACTAGAAGGAGGAGGAGCAGGAGCATCAAGACCAGCAGATGATGGGAAGGACAGACAGATTCCTTCGGCTGAGGTGGTGGAGCCTTGGCTGCCTGAAATCGGATGTGTGCCACTGGGTGATGGAGCGGTTGCTGCAGCAGGCTGGACCACCACATTGGAGCCACGGTTCTCCCAGGCGACTTAATGGTGACTCTGCATGTGTTGACGCAGGGCCGTGGTGCCATATTGGCACCCTGGCCATGCTTCACCTTCTGCCCACAGATTCTACAAATTGCCTTGTTCACCACCGGCGGCTTAACAAAAAACTGCCATACCGCTAAGTAGGTGATTTTAACCCCAACAGTCCGCACTGACTGACTGCTACTGCCACTGCTTTAGTGAACCCCTGCACTACTACTTTCCGGGCAGGTAGGCTCCTGCGGAGCGGGTGGTCTACCCCGGGCATGTTTGGCTCCCGACCTTCCACTGCTGCCACTATGCTGACTCCAGGCCACGCTACCGACTTGCTGGCTCTGCCGCTGCCTCATGCGCAAGCTGCCACCCTCTTCTGCAAATGATGGTGAAGCCCCTTCGCCACCCGGCTCCCAATTGCGATCGGCTACATCATCATCGGGTACTGTCTGCACGTCACTGATGTCCTCCTCAACGATCTCTGAGCCAGGAGCCGGACTGCTCGCAACACCAGCTCCCACTCCACTCTCCTCATCACTACTTGCCCGCCTACCAGAGGATGCGGTCAATGTCTCCTCTGGATCTTGGCTGGGCAGTAAATGCTGACTGTCCTCTAATATCTTGTCCCAGCTGTATAGTGGAGCTGAGCCCACAGCATATAATACTTCTCTGGCTGAGGGAACAGAAAAGGACAGAGGCAGGTTGAGGACAGGTGAGGGTACAGGGCCTGCTCCCGGGCCAAGCCAACTAAGGGTTGTGTCTGACAAACCTACCGAATCTTGGCTGGGGGTGTCTGATGTCAGTTTGTGACGAAGTCGAAGATCGAGTCAACCATTGAAGAACCGCTGGGTTGCTGGTCAAGACACGACTGCTAGCTGACACAGGAAGCTCAGGCCTCTCGAAATGACCCCTGCTGCCACGGCCCCTTACTCTGCTGCAACCTCTGCCTGAACCAGAAACATTTAGGCCTCTGCCACTCCCTTATGCAGGGCCTTTCACTTCTCTGTCTGACATACTGTTAGATCAAATAAGTAAATAAAAAGGAAATTAATACATGCCAAAAAAGGCTTTAATTTTCTCCCTTCACCACACAACGGCTAATAAGCCCCTTTTCTTTTCCCTACTAATACACGCCAAAAAAAGGCTTTCAAAAATATAACTGTGGTCGCCAACGGCAAAAAAAGTTTTTTTTTGCCACTAATACACGCCAAAAAGAAGATTTAGAACATCTAACTGCGGCCATGAACGGAAAATAATATTTTTTTTTGCCACTAATACACGCCAAAAAGGGCTGTAATTTTCACTTCACCACACAATGGCTATTATGCCCTTTTTCTTTTTTCCCTCTAATACACACCAAAAAAAGGCTTTAGAACATATAACTGCAGCCGTGAACGGCAAATAATATGTTTTTATTGCCACTAATACATGCCGAAAAGGGCTGTAATTTTCTGACTTTACCACACAACGGCTAATAAGCCCTTTTTCTTTTTCCCCACTGATACATGCCAAAAAAAGACTTTAGAACATATAACTGCGGCCGTGAACGGCAAATAATATATTTCTTTGCCACTAACACACTCCAAAAAGGGCTGTAATTTTCTCACTTCAACACACAACTGCTAAAAAGCCCCCTTTTTTCCCCCCCACTAATACACAACAAAAAAAAGGCTTTATAACATATATATAACTATACCGCACAAGGGCTAGTGATACCTTAATAACAAGAACTTATAACTGCGGCCGTGAACGGCAAATAATATATTTCTTTGCCACTAATACGCTCCAAAAAGGGCTGTAATTTTCACACTTCAACACACTTCAACCCCCCCCCCCTCCCACTAATACACGACAAAAAAAGGCTTTATAACATATATATAACTATACCGCACAAGGGCTAGTAATACCTCTATAACAAGAACAGTTTGCTCGTATTTTGAAAACATGAAATGAGCAGCAGTATAATGGCAATTTGGATCCCCAGTCAGTGCAGCAAGGTGTAATAGGATTGTTCCTATTACCCAGGCTGTAAACTCCCCTATTAGACCCTGTTCTCCTTTTATACTGTGGAATAATTCCTCCCTATCCTTTCCCTACACTTCTTTTGAGCATTATTTAAGTTTTCAGGTCTTTCCTAGCACTGTCCCTAGCACCTGGTAACGTCTCTCCCTGCCCTAAGCACACTGGAAAATGGCAGAATCCAAGCTGGCTGAGGCTATATATAGGGCTGTGACATCACAGAGCTGGCTGGCTTCTGATTGGATGCATGCATGGCATTGTGGGCAATCCCTCGTTCCTAGAGTTCCTTGCTCCACGTCCTAACATGTGCAGCAGCTATTTTAGGAAAAAAATGTGATTTGTTAACACGAAGCATGAGAAAATTTGGATTCGGTGCGAATCGAATAATTCCTAAAATTCGGATCGAATTCCACTTCATCAGCTTCGATTCGCTCATCTCTAGTTTCTATGTATTAGACATCATACTGCTGCAGTGTAGTCTTGTGGGTGTCAGACTCACTTGGAGAAATGTCAAGAGATCTGTACTAACTCTGCGTTTTAACATCAAGAGTCCTAAAAACGTCAATGGATTCTCTGAGATAGAAATCAGTAGCTTTTCAGGGCAGTGATAAATATCCGCAGTGCAAAAGTTTCATTTCCCAACCGCTCTTGTCCTTTGAGGATGTCAGCATAGCTTTCTTTATATTATATACTGCCCATTACTGGGCCGATAAAGGGGCCATGTGTCAGACGGCTTGCTGTGCATTTGGCACCAGTCATATCAAGGTTAAAATATTTCAGAAATCTTTTGTTCTGTCTGCCTTTTTATTTCATTTCTTATTTTTAAAGGTGCTTGCAGACCCCAGCAAGAGACGACTCTAGAAATCTAGAAATGTTGTTGTCTGATCAGCAGTATGATTGGAAAATTTGCCCAAGGTCATGAAAAGCCGGTAGTCAAATTCAGCCCGACGTGTCCTTCCCCCCGAGCTTCTGCAGCTATTATGGGGATGCTATAATGTTATTACTATAATTCTTGCCAACAAGGTGGTGTCTCAAACAGAAGAACATGGACCGAGTTGATTTGATTGGTGCTAGCCTACAGGGACAGAATGTAGAATCCCGCCACCTGACAGATGCCTGTAATACCGCAGACATCACACAGCAAGATAATCCGCTATCTAATAACTTTAATGCAATTCTGCATTTCCACGGAGCAGGTAGTGTCACCTTCCCTCCCTGCTGTCCTGATCCAGCCTCTGGCAAAGTCTACCAGTAAACTCTGTTTAACCCATGCAAGTTCATGTACAGCTAACCAGATTCTTTGCAGAAAGAAGCAAAAATGAGCTGAAGACTCAAATCCTTAGGTGATCTGCCTGTAGCTGCTGATCCTTAAAACACAGTGGATTGCCTTAAAGAGGTTTCCATTACTTCTTTTTTAAATCCAACCATCAGCCAGTAGAACATATGAAGAAACACATTCTTACTTTCTTCCCACCTCTTGGTTGAGGATCCCAAGCTCCACTGCTGTCTGGACTGCACTTCCGGCCCTAATCTGTCCATCCACATGGGTCATGTGCACTGTTGTAGCCAATGACTGGCTTCAACAGTGAAATGCCCCCAAGCAGCACGTGACCCAACAATTACATGCCACCTGAGGACACATAACTAGTGAGGCCAGTCATTGGTTGCAACACCACATGTGACCTTGTCTCTGTGAACATTGACAGATGGGGACCGGAAGTGCAGCCTGGGCAGCCCTGGAGTTGGGGAGCAAGAAAGTATGTTTCTCTTCACAGGTATCACTGGTTGAGAGGGGATACAAAATATCCTAGACTACTGCAGTGTCCCACTGCTACGGCAGTGATCCACTGCAAAAGGGGTTAACAGTGTGCTAATTTATTTTTATGCATTGTCTGTATGTAACTAGCACAAGGAGTTAATAGGTCTTAGCTACTGTCGCTAGATAGGACTGTTTCCACCCCACCCATAGGGAGAAGTCAAGTGAGTAAGTGAGTGTGTAGACAGACAGTGAAGTGTGTAGAAGCAAAAAATATAGCTCTGAAAGATAACCAGCAGAGAGAGGCAAAAATGTAGAGCAAGGAAAAGAGCCAACGATATATACTTTGTGGAGTATACCAGTGTTGAGAGGAGTTGCGTGTGGAGCTCTGTGGAGATAATCTGCCTTAAAGAGTCTCAGTCAGCATGATCAACCCTATTAAACCAGGCATATTGCCTGGTAAGGTTGATCATGTTCACAGAGGCTCTTTAAGAAAGGCACTAGACTAATTAGTGAGTAACAGTACGCATAGTTTCCTCTCGTGATTGAATGTAGTAATGCTACATACAGTAATGAGGTAGAGAACATCCAAAGTATCAAAATATTCTGGAGAACCACTAATGTAGGAGTGTTACCTGTCCAGATTATACTCCTGATCATCACAGGTTAGTGCCTGCCATGCAACAAGCAGCACCATTTCCTCTTATTACCTCTGGTCTTCCACTCATCGCAGCCATGAGAAGACTATGCACCCAAACAGTGTCTTCTCTGCATAGTGTCTTCTCTGTCTAAGCTTGGAACCTCTGTTCTAGTTCTTCTTCTAAGTGACATTAGGTTAAAAGGGTGACAGATGCCAGAAGATGAAATCATCAGGCTGGCTATTTAAAGTTGCTTCCTGATGCTGGATGCCACCAGGTGATATAGGTATTTGCAAGGTTCAGCACTAGTGTTTGGTGATTTTATAGCATTTTAAACTTTGAGGCTGACCTTGGCTTGACTACTGACATTCTTCTGGTTTAGCCCTTGGACTTCTGCTTAATACTTGTAGGTCCACAGATTTGTTCTCAACTGCACTGTCTCTCTACATCCCTTTGACTCCTGCTGACTTCTGCCTGATCTATGTCTCAATTACTGCTGCGCTACTGCTACCAATCTGAGACTACTCCAGGAGCTGCAACATAGGGATTTCCTACAATGAATCCAAATCCACGTATGATGGTTGAAAGGTGAAAACCAAGCTCCACACTTCAGTTTAACCAGTGCACAGTTAGCTGAGCAAGAGTTGGGTACAAAAAATACACAGGAGAAGCTGCAAACTGCGCCCTGTGCAGTGGCATGCGTACCATCGGCATTGTGGTATGTATTGCTGCCCAATGTAGAATGGAGCATAGATCAGTAGTAGAAATCAGTCTTACATCTGTAGTACCCCAGACTTGGGGGTACTACAATTGTTTTTTTATGTAGTGCTTTGTAATATTTATGTCATGTCAGACTTCATGCTGTACACCTTGCACACCAGCAGGTAGGGTATGGTTGACAGTATTTGGAAACAGAAATTGGACTCAGTCAGTTCAGAATGTATAACATGAGCAGACAGGGAGCAAGCAATCCATCTCGAGGCCAAGTGGAACATCGAGGTGGCTTACTTAGGGCGACATCATTGCCCAAGAGAGACTGCAGGGTCTTAGGCGACTGAAGATTTGCAAACTACTGCGTATTTGTGTTAGCAGAATGATAAAACAATCAAGCCATAAGACTCCACTGCAAGGTGGTGAGCAACATGTTAAGACACCACCATAGCAGTTCAGGACAGGCATACCTAGAAATCTGCATCATACAGTGGACACTTACAGCTGTGGGGAAGGCACTCAGGAAAGAAACATAGTGAGCTAGCATACCTTTGAGTGTCATCTACTCCCACATTGCTACATACCCCATTATCTGGGAGGAAAAAGTTTTATTTTGTATGAACTGCTGCTGGATGTGCTGCTATTTGTCTTTGCGCTCAGTAAAGAAAGATGTTCTTTGCTCTACAATATCTGCCTGGTTCCTTCATGGCACCGAACCCCAGGGAGCGATGGTCTAAGGTAGGATGTAGCAACATGTCATCAGGACTACCTCTTGCATCCTCTGTACCGCCTCCTCAGGGGCTTGGAGACTTGGTGACAATCACCATATAATCAGGGCTAAGAAGATTTGCTGTGTTCACCAAGTGGATTTCTGGGTTGCTGCTGTGCAGGCATATTCTGTCTGATATTGTAATACATGGAAATTTACATGAGCCAGCATGTGTAGGTAAGAATTCACATGGGAGGCTAGAGTTTGCACTGGAGTTTCTGTTTACACATATAGAAGGAATATAATTACTGTACAAATCCCAAAGTTCCAATAAGCCATGGACAGCATAATTGGCAGAAAGAAATGGCTGCATGGGGAGGCCATTGGAGAATCCCATCGCACCAGAAGATGCTGCCATTATCAAATACTAGTGACCTGGATCTTCAGACACTATAGTAATCAGAGCATACCCTTAGTATATATTATGCCATCCAAAGTGCTTTCAGTAAATAGTAATAGCCCCCATAGTGCGCTCAATATATATAATATCCAACAGTTGTACCACGGTCTAGAGAATAGTCCCAAGTTGTGCGACCAGTATAGATAATAGCCCCCAGTATAGATCATAGTCTCCATTTGTGCACCTCAGTACAGATAATAATCCCCAGTATAAATATTTGCCTCCGTAGTGGATCCGAATATAAATATTTTCCCCACAGTGATCCCCAGTGTAAATATTTTCCCCCATAGTTTCCTCCAGCATATACAATGTCGACAACCCCCCCTCCCCCCACTTCCCCTTTCACCCCACTCAGGTTCAGAAAACGGCCGTGTGACAGCCTTCACACCGTTTTTCACTTTCATGTGAATGCAGCCAGGAAAAAAAAAGTCTATTTTATTAATTCCTTTATTTGACTTTATTTCAACCAATATCTTTAAACAACTAAGCTTCTGCTGCAAAGTGATGTTAATGTAAAGTTTAGTAGACAAAACTTTTCGAGACTAAAACAACAGGGGATCTTATTGAAAGGTTGAAGTCTCAGCAAGGAGGAAGTTTGCAGAAGCGCACAATTTAACTTTAGACAAGAGCCACGGGGTCCACTCTTGATGCACTTTCAGTGATTTATAAGACCAGTTCTTTGGTTCTCGCTTTTCTTTTATATCCCCTATGACCTTAAAATAAGTCTGTGCCAGGAATATTTTAAATCCCTCACTATATTAACCTTTACCATTGCCGATGAATCCATAGAAGTCTACACCCCCATTCCTGTAATGTAGTATTCTGCCATTCCTGAATTTCTCCAGGGTCTTTCTCCAGCCTCTAGCATCGTCTACTGATGACCCCTTCTTCTGCAGTATTTCCTGGGCTGAAATATTCTTCCTTCCGTGACACTCAACCTTTGGATGATAGGATGCCTGAATTATGTTCTGTATGTTATATGGCATTGTAAATATCCAAGTATACCTGTAACTAGAATTCAAAATTCTGCAAAATTCTTAAAGGGAATCTGTCACCTCTGATTACACAATTTCAGCTTTTAAACCAGTCATGCAGAACACAGTACCTTGAATCGGCTTGTCTTTTCTATTATGTCATTCGTGCAGTTTTGCTAAAAAACGCTTTTTATCTTTATGCAAATGAAGCCTGAAGGTGCCCCGAGGGGCGTTTTTTTCCCCCTTTGGAGCCCCCTACAGTGCCCAAAGCCACCTCCAACAAGCAGACCTAACCGCCCACAGCGTCTCCTCCCCTCCCTGACGGCCGAGCGAACTCTCGCACAGGCGCAGTACCCACTGAGGGCTGCGCCAGCGCGATGTACTGGAGACTGAGGGCAAGAGCTTCATCATTGTCACTGGGCATGCGCCGAGCCAGTGACGTCAGATGCTCGCTCTCCCCTCAGTCATCCTGGAAGGAAGCGCATGCCCAGTGACAATGATGAAGCTCCTGCCCTCAGTCTCCAGTACATCGCGCTGGCGCAGCCCTCAGTGAGTACTGCGCCTGCGCGAGAGTTCGCTCGGCCGTCAGGGAGGGGGAGGAGACGCTGTGGGCGGTTAATTCTGCTTGTTGGCGGAGGCTTTAGGGACTGTAGAGGGGGCGTTACTGGGCTCCAAAGGGGAAAGAAAACGCCCCTTCGGGCACCTTCAGGCTTCATTTGCTTAAAGATAAAAAGCATTTTTTTTAGCAAAACTACTGCACGAATGACATAATAGAAAAGACAAGCCAATTCAAGGTACTATGTTCTGCATGACTGGTTTAAAAGCTGAAATTGTGTAATCAGAGGTGACAGATTCCCTTTAACCTGTTTTTATGTTGCAGGCATATCATTAGTGGCTCCTAACTAGAGATGAGCGAACACCTGGATGTTCGGGTTCGAGAGGTTCGGCCGAACTTCCGGAAAATGTCCGGGTTCGTGATCCGAACTCAACCCGAACTTCATCCCGAACCCGAACCCCATAGAAGTCAATGGGGACCCGAACTTTTGAGCACTAAAAAGGCTGTAAAAGACACCCAGAGGGATAATATAACGCAATAAACGCATTGTGATTACAACTTTGAGCTAACGATCACCATGGGAACGCCTCCTCCAGTAGAATGTACTGTCGGATCTGAGAATTAAGTTGAAATCGCAATGCGATTCTTATATATTTGCTTAATCGCATTGCGATTTCAACTTAGCATTGCTAAATAATTCCATCCATATCGTTAACTTACTGAGTCAGTAAGTTAACGAATATGGATGGAATTATTTAGCAATGCTAAGTTGAAACGGCAATGCGATTAAGCAGATATATAATAATCGCATTGCGATTTCAACTTAATTCTCACATCCGACAGTACATTCTACTGGAGGAGCGTTCCATGGTGATCGGTAGCTCAAAGTTGTATTTGCAATGCGATTAAGAAAATACATAAGAATCGCATTGCGATTCCAACTTTTAGTACTCAACTTTTAAAATCGTACACCACTTTAAGTTCCAAAGTTGCAATCGCGTTCGAATAGAACTTAAAGCTGTCTCTTAGTCAGTTTTAGTATTGGTGTGCTGTAATAGAAGTTACATTCGATGCGAATATAACTTAGAGCAATACAGTCAACTTTACACTGTTAGTTTTATTATCGCGATAATACAACTATTCAAGAATCGTGTACGTGCGTCTGTACGTGTGTGCGTTACCTCGGACACTATTCTATTTTGCCAGCCACAGCTGAAACCACAGATTTATGGTATTGCTATTTTGGCAATTGAATTTAACCCCAGAAAATAATCTATCCTTTGCCAGACAGCAGACAGTATTATACTTGTCTAGCCAAAGCTGGAACACCAGATTTAGGGGATTGGTATTTGGGCAATTGTATTTAACCCCTTAATAAAATATAGAAATTTCTTTCCTGAGTTTCTAGGGGTGACAATTAGTACAGCCAAGCCCCTGATGTAGGATATAGCAAAAAAAAAAAAACTAGTATTGATGGATTGATGGACTTGGTGGCAGCTTCTTCTGGCGCACCACAAGTCACAAAATGGCCGCCGATCAACCCAGAAAATAAGTGACAGAAAAACGCTCTGTGCAGCCTAAAAACCAGCGAGCAAGTAACTAGCAGAAGTTCAATGATTCTCAGCTGTAAATCGATCCGTTCATTAGGTGCTGTTGCTGACTTTAACCTGCCTAATCTCGCCCTGATAGAAGCTGCGTCCTCTCCCTACACTAATCAGAGCAGTGTGACGTGCGGCGCTACGTGACTCCAGCTTAAATAGAGGCTGGGTCACATGCTGCACTTGGCCAATCACAGCCATGCCATTAGTAGGCATGGCTGTGATGGGCTCTTAGGGCAAGAAGTAAAATGCTAACTGATTGGCTGCTGTGCAGCCCTTCAGAAAGCGGGAAGAAATCGACGAACACCGGACCCGAACCCGAACTTTTTTGAAAATGTCCGGGTTCGGGTCCGTGTCACGGACACCCCAAAATTCGGTACGAACCCGAGCTATTCTCGAACTGTTCGCTCAACACTACTCCTAACCCTTACAGCACAGGGGATCCCCTGGCAAAATGTTTTCTACCTTGGGGAACCTCCTGCCATGAGAAAAGCAAAATAAATGGGCTAACAGCAATTGCAAAAAAAGTTACACATAGAAAAAAACAGTAACAGAGAAAGATAGTAAAGCTACTTAGGGGTGTCTATTTTGAGTGGTGGGGTAGTGCTTGTGCCGCTACTTGGACCAACAGCGCAGACGCAAGATTGACAGGGCAAATAGAGATGTCTGGCCCTGTCAATCAAGGGGAAGGGAGGAGTCTCTTGAGCAGCAGAGTCAGCCCTCGCTGCTAAAGGAGGCAGATTTTTTAGCGCATTTGAGTCGTACAAATTGACTGTCTCATCCCTAATGATTGGGTAACCCTCGTACGTCAGACATTTTAGGTTAGGTGGAATTCGATCCAAATTTCAGGATAAATTCGATTCGCCGTGAAGCCAAATTTCCTCGTGCTTCGCGGTAGCGAATTGATTTAACTTGAAATAGTATAAAAAAAAAAAATAATGTATGTTGTATTTTAACACGTCCTATCCTTTGTTCACATGGGAATTGAAAAGGCATGCACATTTGGCCAAGCCATATAGACAAGTGTATTGAAAGATTCGATGAGCGGCTGCTCGCCGAACAAGCAAGACGGCAGCGGCCAGCCCGTCGTGAGCAAATGGAGGCAGTAAGTATGATTTCATATTTTTTCTGTAAAATTTATACTACATTTCTACTATCAGATGCTGCGATCATGTATGAATGCAGCATCTGAGGGGTACAGTGACCGGGAGTGGCGCAATCGCTGCTCCCAGTCATTGCATCCACTACTTACAAAGAAATACGCTTCGTGAATAAGTAATTCATCACAAAGTGCATTTTTTTGTAAAATTCGGCGAAGCAGCCAGATCGAATGTCCCAATACTTTGCTCATCTCTAAAAACCACCATTAGAATGTCATTTAGACATTTTAAAATCTATCCTTCTTGAAATTTTCTTTAATTTCTAATAACAAGAGCCTAATCGATAAGGAAGGAGCAGATTCCTGCCTACAAGATGTCTCGGGTGATTTACCTTACATTATTCCGCAGCAGAGCTCTGCTATATTATAAGCTTGGCTCCCTCAATCCCAGCATGTTTAGATCTTTGCCATTTGTGCTCAAGGGGGAGCTGGAAGGATAATGCCGCCTGATCGTACACATAACTATGGAGGTTTCATTGAAATGCGATCCTGCATTACAAGCAAAAAATACTTCAATACAACGGTGCGTCTTCCATGACCCTGCGGCTGGATGCCGTACATGTGTCTCGGTAAATTTATGTCTAGATACAGAAGTCAGCCTCCTGTGGATACAAAATGAAGATCCTGTGCTAGATTACTGTGAGAGCAATCCTTATTTTATCTGACTTACTATAGGGAGAGGTGCTACATGATAGTATCACAAGTGTTTCTCTCCTGTGACCCGAATGAAAATCAGTCATTGATCATACTCGACCTGAAGCACATGAAATTGTTATCTTTTTCTTGGATTTCTTCATTTTATGTACAGATTTTGAACAATTATATTACCTTTTTTCCTTACTTATCCCTTTTATTATATTATTTTTTTCTCCGTTCTACCCTTGTGTGCAATGACAACATTCTGGAGTACAAATTGAAAACGCCTGTTAATAAAATTCCTCCAACAGCTATATCACCCATGGACAACACCATTCTGCACCTTTGTGACATTACAAAAATTTTAGGAACTAGTGTAAACTAACGTAAAATGATAAGATGCCCACATGAGATGAAGGTCAGTCAAACCTGCCGATTTTGTAGAGAATGGCCAACCATGTAATGTGAATTGTGTCCCCATTCAAGTTATTCTTCTCAATGGTGGATCCCAGTGGAAAGAAGGAACGAGTATGTTGTATTTTAACACGTCCTATCCTTTGTTCACATGGGAATTGAAAAGGCATGCACATTTGGCCAAGCCATATAGACAAGTGTATTGAAAGATTCGATGAGCGGCTGCTAGCCGAACAAGCTTTCATTCGACAGAAGTCTATATTATCATCAAGAGAAGATAATTGGTGCACATTAGATAACAAGATATCAAGCCTGCTTTTACACAAGCTGCTGCTGCTTGGTTCACCTGCTTTGGTGGCATGGATCCACCTCCAGCTTCCCTCTTCTTCCCAGCGGGCTCAGACACTAGACTAGCTCTGTCCCTCCAGGCAGGCTGAAGCATGCTTGCCGGCTATACTTCTCTCACTCTGCCCATAAAATGTACATGCACCAAACTTTCTGCCCATATACTGACTTTTGCTTGTTTCCCAGATCTGACTTTTCACTACCTGACCTGAACTCTTCCTGGTCTTCATATGTACCCTGAACTACCAACCCTGACTTTGGACTGTTTATCATTTTGCACATGCTCTGCCTGCCCTGACCTTGGCCTGCCACTGACTTTAGCTTTTGCCTGATCCCCCAGTGTTTCTTAACCCCTGTGGGTTAGCAGTCAATGAGAGACTACTCTAAGAAGTAGTGGCATCATAGCTCCCCTGCAGTTAAAGGGTGAAAACCAGGGAACTGCTAGGATAATGCCCTTAGGTGTAGCCCCAAGTCAAATCTGTTCGGTTGACAGAGTGAGTTCACACCCACTGTGCAAAACCTACCGACAGTGTTTCAGAATTTCAGTGAGGGGAAAGTTTGAAGTGCCCCGAGAAGCATATTAGGCCATGAAGCCTCCCATGGAACTGTAATGGCTGACTGTACTTTTTGGCTCCTTTGAATTTCTTTTAATCATACTTCAAAAGCAGAGCAGAACTAATCATTAGGAAGACACTGATTAAGAAAGATCTGCATCATTATCTTCTTTGTGAATTGTTAATATTTGAAGGAAAGCTTTATAAAAACTTCTCTTTACTTACATTATGGAGCTGCTTAAAGGGTGCGTACATAGAATATGGCTCATTGGTTAAAAATGTCGGCTTGCAGCACAAGGTCCTGGATTCGAAACCAAAAGGCCATCAACTGCACAGTGTTTGTATGTTCTTTCCACCCCATTTTTCTGTGGGTTTACTTCTACATTTAAAAAAAAACACATACATATACAGTAGGTTCATTTGTAAATTAGATTGCGAGCCCCGATAGGGACAAGGACTGATAAAAGTGATGTTAGTGATTATATAAGCACTGTATGAACTAATAAAATATCGATAGATCTTTGCAAGCTAAACATTTAGAATTGAATTCCCTTTGTATTGGGCACTCAGTGGATGGACTGACAGAGAGGTTGGCAGTAGAGAAGAATGGAGTTGAGCTGTAGCGTTTACGATAGATGAAGAGGTTACACTCTGTCTGCTCTTGACCACCAATGAGGGTCATACGTTAGCTGAAATGTCAACAGGTACCAACTGGCAATAGACCCTACAGGAAAGATTCCAATGGGGCAATGCCCGGCCCAGTGGGATGATGCTCCCAGGGAAGGGAGGTATCCATGTATCAGGCTGGTGGCCCCAGGTGCCCTCCTGAATTCAACTGTATGGCTGTCCTCAGAAGTTGTGATGGCAGTCTAAGCTGAATGGAGAAGATGGGGAATAGGAACTTCCACATCAAAAGAGGTGTTGTTGGATGTAAGGCCAAGTTCGCACTTCAGTTATTTGGTTAGTTAGTTCCATCAGTTATTGTGGACCAAAACCAGTAGTGAAGCCTTCAGAGACCAGGTGTAATGGAAAGATTTGAACCTGTTCTGTGTTTTTGACGCACTCCTGGTTTCATCTCACATTAAGGGTCCATTCACACGTCCGTAGTGTATTGCGGATCCGCAATACACCGGGCCGGCACCCCTATAGAAATGCCTATTCTTGTCTGCTATTGCGGACAAGAATAGGACATGTTCTATTTTTTCGGGAGGCGCGGACCAGAAATGCGGATGCGAATAGCACAATGTGTGCTGTCCACATCCTTTCCTTCCCCATTGAGAATGAATGGGTCCGCACCAGTTCCGCAAAATTGCGGAACAGATGCGGACCCATTCTATGGACGTGTGAATGGACCCTTACTGATCAAAATAACTGACCAAATAACTGAAGTGTGAACTCAGCCTAAGAGGTATGTCGAGCTGTACTGTACTGTACACAGAGTGGCAACTTCTGGGCAGTATTCAGGTCCTCTGTAGTATCTCACCTGGCCCTGTCAATCAAAAAGGTGAAAGAGGGATGGCTGAGAAAGCAGTAGGAGCAAGAGTGCACAGAGCCGCTTGGGCCCTCCCTCAGTGCACTTAACTGCTCATTTTCATTACTTAGGATTACTAAGTGAAAGGTATCATTACATGCTGCTCAGCTAGCCCTACAAGGCATTGTGCCTGGTGTAACGGTGAATTTCCAGGTGCATACAGCATCCAAAATCTAAAATCAAATTATGCTGTACATTATTGAGATTAGACAACTTTTCATCTTTCCTTGAATGTTCCTTTAAGAATGCTCAAGAAAAACAACGAAAATATGAAAGAAAGAGCAGAGGAACATCTATAACACAGCTATCATAGCCAAAAAGGCTACAAGCAGTATACACAAAATTATTAGAGCGCATCCACATATAGCAGTTTTCTTTATATACTTGCATTGCTGTAAACCTCTCTACACTTCTAATGAAAAAAACTGAAGTATTAGATATGTCAGTCTAAACGCCAAAGGGCCACTGAAGACGAAGGCAATGGGAAGATACGAGGAAGACAAATGTAGAAAAATCTCAGCTCATGTGGCTAGACTTGCAATGGAAGAAGACCCCAGGTAAGGTAATGTGAAGTTGGTATAGTAAATAAGTAATGCTCTGTTTTATTCACAGGAAAGACAAGAAGATTTTACAGCACTTGTTATATTATCGTGTAACAAACAAAATATGACTTCTACTGCCCAGGGTCTCTGACATTGAACTTTAAATCGTTCTAATGACATTGTAGACTCTGATCTTTCAGACCATTAAATGTACAAACAAAATACTAACAAAGTCCTATAATAGAATAATAAATAGAATAATAACTAGAATAATAAAAGCTTCTTTGTTTTCTTAGATACTTATGTACGGAACCTTCCTGGAGCCTCTTCCTTCCAAGATCAGTTGTTTCTGCTGCAGAGTTCTCTTCTTTTCTGAGGGTTGTATTACGATGCTCAATGTTCAGGCCGGATGTTCCTCCTGTATTCAGTTGTATTCATTATTGGCAGCACATCCCTGATTACACATGGCGATAATCGGGCATCTTTCATCTTGATGATATACCGTATGCCCATCAGACAACAAACAAGCATTTGCTCGTTTATTAACTACTGCTCGATTCTACGAGCCAAGTAGTGGGTGCAATGACAGGGAGCGGTGATAGCGCCGCCCCCATCATTGTGACCCCTCAGATGCCGCAGAAAAAAAATGAATTAAGTTAAATTTGCCGGCTTGTCACGAGCAAATGGAGGAGATAAGTATGATGTTTTTTACGCTGTTTCAGGATAAATCGATTCTCTACCACGAAGCACAAGGAAATTCGGCTTTGCTGCGAATCTAATTTATCCTTAAATTCAGATTGAATCCCTCGTTAGGACTGTCAAGTTATTCTATCTATCTATCTATCTATCTATCTATCTATCTATCTATCTATAGAAAACAATTTTGCAGCACCACAGAAAATAGCAACGGAATGCCAGCAGCTGTAGGGTCAATCCAATGTCCCAATACTCATACAAAAAAGAAAGGGTCCACGGCACCTCCAGTGACAAGTGTCTTTTATTTACACCAACGCGACGTTTCGGTCCGCACTGCTTTAAAAAGGTTCCATTGTGCGGACCGAAACGTTGCGTTGGTGTAAATAAAAGACACTTGTCACTGGAGGTGCCGTGGACCCTTTCTTTTTTATCTATCTATCTATCTATCTATCTATCTATCTATCTATCTCATATCATATCTATCTATCTATCTATCTATCTATCTATCTATCTATCTATCTATCTATCTATCTCTGCAGGGAGGAAGAAACTGGCTGTAGAAATTCCATTTCCTAAACCCCTTGCTCATATATAAATAAATGATGCTAATAAACAGCATCACTCCAGTTTACAATGTAGAATTTACACAGGGGGTACAGTATATAAGAGGTTTTTAAGTAATTCGTCTATATTGTAGCTGTCAGTTCTTGAAGCTCATTTGAAACTTGTTCAAATTCCAACTCGTGGACGTTATACATAAAAATAGTTTTTAGTCCATTCAGAAATTAGTATTTACATGATTATACAATATGTAAGTTTCAGATTCCATTGACATGAGCACCAGTAGCTCATTCAGATATCTGACCATTTGATTTTCGATAAAAAAACAAACATACATCGCACATCCACATTTTCCTGGTCTTAAATTCAGCCTAACTTAGTACAATTTATCCTGTTATCGCTTGTATTTTAAGTGGTGTAACACTATAGAGTGTATGTCAACACAGTAATCCATGTGATAACAACTGGTAATGAATGCTGCATGACTACCGGAGTGAGCGCTTAGCTAGAGCCTCGAATATAAACACGTCGGCATTACACGGTAAGTACTAAGTCAACAAGCACGAAAATCACCGGGTCCTGGAGAAGAAGCCAAGGCAGTCAAAAAGTGTTACATGGATTGGTGGATGATACATCAATGTCATTAAGAAAAAAAGGATAGGTCATCAGTATCTGATCTGTGGAGGTCCAACCCCGAGACCCCCGTTGTTTGAGAAGGTACCAGAGCTCCTGTGATTGCAACGGCCTTCTCCATGTTCACCAAGCACAGTGCCGTACATTGTATAGTTACTGTGATTGGTATCGCACTCAGCCCCATTCACTTCTATGGGGCTGAGCTGCGCTTAGGACACGTGACCGATGAACGTGAGTCGGACGTCACATGGCCTAGGCGGGGAAGCAGCAAGAAGGCTGCGGTGCTACTGCGAGTGCCGGTGCCTTCTCAACCAGCTGATCGGCAGGGGTCCCTGGTGTCAGACCCCCACCGATCAGATACCGATGGCCTACCCAGAGGATAGATCATTAGTAGTAACATCTCAGAAACTCCTTTAACTTGACAATGTGCTTGGTGTTTACGGAGCGTAGTCAGGGGATATACACACATCATAGTGCCCTATAGCAAAACTTGATATGCCCCATCCCAATGAGATTTCTAAAAAACAAAAAATTACAATTTGTTTTTATTACATGGATGAATTGGCCTTATCTAGCATGGTCTTACCTAGTTTATGTGACTTCTATAGCAGAAAAAAATGGAGAGCTTACTTCATAAATATAGAGCTCTCTTTGAACAACATATTTCTTAAAGGGGTTGTGCAGGAATGTAGGAGAGAAACCCCCCTGCCCCCATGCCCACTTAGTCAGACCTGTACAGGAAAGCTTACTTCTCTCTTTCTTGGCACTGGAACCCCGCTCCTTCTCTTCCAGGCCTGGGCTCCCTAGCTGAATACATTTGGTTTGACATCACTGCAGCCAATCACTGGCTGCAGCGGTGACCGGTGACCACTTGTCATGACATAAGGGAATCCAGTCTCCGCCACAGTCAGCCATGGTGCAACAGAATATGCGACTTCTTCCCTACTAACGCCAGGTCTAAAAAAGTTGGCGTGGTGTGTGCTGGTAAGGGGGTGCCCGTCTTATTCATCATTATCTAAGCCTGGTTTAAGCGTAGAAAATAGTCTAAACGCCAAAGTTATATAGAGCGCCTGTACAAAACTTTGGTGGATACACCGCCAACTATACGGGTTATTAAGACTGGCGTCTAAAACACCAGTCTTAATATGCCCCATAGTGTTTAAACAGGATTAGAAAGATCAGAAGAACATGGCTTCTTTTTCCGAAAACTGCACCACACCTGTCAGGTTCGCTCTGATTCCCTGAGCTGCAATTCTAAGTACCACCCATAGGTGGTTATGGAACTGGTTTTCTAGGAAGGCAGCCATGTTTTTGTAATTCTGCACAACCCCTTTAAAGAGAACATAGGGGGAGATTTATCAAGATGGAAACTTTCTGAGCCTTTCCTAATATTCCTTGCACCTAATCCTCCAGCAGTTTGTGCCGTAGATTCCTGAATTCATTTGTGTCCGAAAACTGGCATAAATGAAAGTAAATTTTTCTCATCTGGTGGTCACGCTTTCGTCCCACCCTTGCCACGCTCCCTTTGTGAAAACACATAGGGGGAGATTTATCAAACTGGTGTAAAGGAAACCTGGCATAGTTGCCCATAGCAACCAATTAAATTCCACCTTTCATTTTTAACAGCTCCTTTGGAAAATGAAATCAGGAATCTGATTGGTTGCTGTAGACAACAAAGGCAGTTCTACTTTACACCAGTTTGATAAATCTCCAACATAATTTGCGACTTTTTAATGCCAATTTTCAGGTGCAAGGGAGACGATAAATCTCCCCCATAGTATCTATTGACAGTAAGCAGCTTTTACAATTAACGCATATTCAAAACTGCATATGTACATTTAAAGAGCACCTGTCACCAGGATCACCCTTATTAAACCAGACCCACATTCTGGTAGGGTGGATCCTGCTGGTTAAAACAACACCTGTCTTGGTTGCAGGTTATTCTTTATGCAAATGAGGCCCCTCAGTGCACTGAGGGGTGGGGCCTAGCCATCAGTGCACCTCAGCTCCTCAGCTTTCCAGTACTAGGCAAGTGCACAATGAAGCCCTAAATTGCATAAACTTGGGAACGCTGCAACTGATTTTCACAAATGGTAAAACCCATCTGGATCATCATTGCAAACTGCTAGCAATTCATTACTAACTTCTAGCAGGAATAATAAAGGAATGACACTTCACAGAGTCATAAGGATAGAGGCTATAGAATAGTTATTACATGGAGGATGCAAGTAGTTAATAAACTAGACATGTCAGTAGAGGTGATAGCTCCGCTTTAAACTTTCTCCAAATTTAGAAAATGTTTTCACAGATTCTTTCAGTTTTGCTGAGAGCACGCTGGAGCAGAACGTGTCATCCATACCTGACAAGTGCTCGTGTAATTAAGCTAAGATATATAAGAAAACAATCTCTCTTTGATATGGCTAAAAGGCGATGGTCAAAGTTAAAGATTAAAGCCTAAAGAGAACCAGAAGATGAAAGAAAATGGCAACAAAGTATAACACAGTAAAAGACACAATCAAAAAGAGGAGAAGAAGAAGAACGCTGATTGATTGCCATTAGAGATGAGCGAATTTCTCAAAAATTCGATTCGGCCGGTTCGCTGAATTAAAAAAAAAACATTTGGGTCGATCAGAATTTATTCACGGCGAATCGTGTTAAAAAACTAATATTTCCTGGCGTCAGAGAGACTTCATAGTGGTGTAGAACACTGTGCTTTGCAGTAACACGCATAGGGAGTCTGCTGTGGTAGTGAAATAATACTGTGAGTCCGTATGACATGCAGATGACAGGCGTCACTCTTATAATCACTGCATACCTCACTTATTTGGGCAGTGACGGGGCCAAAACTGACCAATAACTCAAGTATGAACTCAGCCTTACAGGTCAATGTTAGCGTCAAGAAGAAGCACACTCCTTTTACATCGTCGTCAGCTGATTCCACATAGATGTCTAAAGAACCTGTTTTATTAAATGCTTATACAAGTAGAGTCCCCTCAGGAGAGTGGAGAGGGTGTTAGCAGTAAGTTTGTGTTGACGTCACTGATTATTTTGCCATTCCTCTGATCAGTCAGAACAATAACCCCCAAAAAATGGATCCTGTCTGTGGAGCATCTGCCTTCACTCGGTCAGCATTTGGTCAGTAATCCATAAGTATTGCTAAAACAAACAAAAAAAACAGGAGTGGATCCAAAACAGATATGGCATGTGAATGGAATATTTGTATGTCTTCTGTGTTTTCTACCCACTCCTGCTTTTGGCTACCAAATCATAAGACACTTCTTATGCAAAACAGGGACAATGTCATGCAGGACTTACAGCTGTTACACAGACAGGATCCATTGTGCTTCTCATTTTTCATTCATTCCTTCTGACAGATCCGAAGAAGGGTCAAGTAAATGATGAGGCCAAAAGGCAAAATAGTGGCCAAGTCATAAAGTGGGGAGGGTGGTAACAGCATGAGAAGTCCACAGTGTGGCCCAGTGACATAGTGGTGAGGTGGAAGAAGCTTGAGGAGACCAAAGAGTGGTACATTGACAGAGTGTAGAGGTGGCAGCAGCAGCATCAGGAGGAGGCCACAGGGTGGCACAATAACAGTGTGGAAGTGGCAGCAGAAGCATGAGTAGGCCACAGAGTGGCACCATGACAGAGTGTGGAGGTGGCGGCAGCAACAGCATCAGGAGGAGGCCAAAGGGTGGCAAAATGACAGTGTGGAGGTGGCAGCAGCATCAGGAGACCACAGAGTGGCATGGTGACATAGTGTGGATGTGGCAGCAGCATCAGGAGACCACAGAGTGGCAAGGTGACATAGTGTGGAGGTGGGAGCAGCATCAGGAGACCACAGAGTGGCGCAATGACAGAGTGTGGAGGTGGCAGCAGCAGCATCAGGAGACCACGGAGTCGCAAGGTGACATAGTGTGAAGGTGGCAGCAGCCTCAGGAGACCACACAGTGGCAAGGTCACATAGCGTGGAGGTGGCAGCAGCAGCATTCGGAGGCCACAGAGTGGCAAAGTGACATAGTGGTGAGGTAGCAGCAGTGTCAGGAGGCCACAGAGTGGCAAGGTGACATAGTGTTGAGGTATCAGCAGCATCAGGAGACCACAGAGTGGCAAGGTGACATAGTGTGGACCTGGCAGCAGCATCTGGAGACCACGGAGTGGCAATGTGACATATTGTGGAGGTTGCAGCAACATCAGGAGACCACGTAGTTGCAAGGTGACATAGTGTGGAGGTGGCAGCAGCATCAGGAGACCACAGAGTGCAAGGTGACATAGTGTGGAGGTGGCATCAGCATCAGGAGACCACAGAGTGACATGGTCACATAGTGTGGAGGTGGCAGCAGCATCAAGAGACCACAGAGTGACCCAGTAGGTGGGTGGCAATACTAGTACTAGCTGAAGATGGTGGGTGAAAGAAGGAGCACTTGGCATCAGATGTGTGGCATCAGGCGGGTGGCAGCATCAGAACTGTAACTGAGGCAGCTAGCAAGAAGAAACCGGTCTCTTTTGTCAAAATGTTGGTGTGGCACCATGGATGATCTAGTCTGATGCATCAGGCATTGGTGGGTGGAAATCCTGGCTGATCCACGGCTCATTAATTGACAAAGGTCAGTCTCTCCACATTTTGGGTGGACAGGCAAGTTCTTCTTGGGGTAACTATGGCTCCCACCGCACTAAACACCCGTTCTGATGCCACACTACTGGCCGGGCAGGACAGCTTTTCCAGGGCAAACTCTGCCAGTTGTGGCCACAAATCCAGTTTGGCTGCCCAGTAGTCCAGCGGATCTTCAATGTGGGGTGGCAGGGTAATGTCCAAGTATGCCACCTGCTGGTTCAGGTCCTGCTCCAGGTCTAGCTGATGCTGCTGGTGAGTAGTTTCTTCACTAGGCGGGTGAAGATAGCTGCTCATCAGTGACTCAAGACTCAAGTTGCTGCTGATGGAGCTCAACTTCTCCTACCCCCCACCCTGCCACAGCAGAGGAGCGTGAGCACAGAGGGCCACCCTGGTCAGACCTGTGAGAAGATGGACGATGGTGCAGATAGGCAGCCGCCAACTGACCAAATAGGATGTCTCTATAGTAGATCAGCGGGTGTAGAAAAGGCCCCCATTTTGGACAAGTAGCGAGGGTTCAACAATGTGGGGAGCCAGAAGTCATCCCTCTGCTGAATGGTGACAATTTGGCTGTCACTAGGCAAGCAAGTGACCATGCATCGGGCATTTGTGCAAGTGACTCGGAGGGACTCCCTGCCTCCATCTCCACTGCATACTGCCACGGTGTGTCTGGGTCAGCTGCCTCGTCTTCCTCATCGCCCTGTAGCTCCCCTAGCTGCTTCTTCTCCTCCTCTCATGTCACCTGTGTAGAAAAGCCACCCATTTTGCTACACATTGCTTGTGCCTCAATGCCCTCCCCCGCCTCCAGTTCAGCCCCCACAAGTCTCATTTGGCTGCGAGAACTAGGCACCACATCTCCAGTCCCCTGATCAGCCAGATTTACCAGCATCTGTTCCAGGATATGAAGCAGTGGAATGACGTTGTTTATCCTGTAGTCCTGGCGACTGACAAATAATGTGGCCTCCTCAATAGGCCTGAGCAAATGGCAGGTGTCACACATGAGCTGCCACTGGCTGCCATCGAAGATGCACAGGGGAGTACTCCTGTCCGCTTGGATCATCAAGAAATCGTTTATGTCCTTTCTCTGTTCGTATTGTCGGTCCAACATATGGAGGGTGGAATTCAAACGGATAGAAACGTCACATATCAGACCATGTTGGGGGATGCCGTTCTGCCGCTGCAGCTCAAGGAGGGTGGGCTTTGTGGTGTACGAGTGGCTGAAATGCATGCAAAGTTTCCTGGCCATTTTTAGGATGTCTTGCAGTGTCTTGATGAAGGACACAGATCAGTTACTCCCCTGTGTGACTCCGTTCGCCCAGGCAAACGAGAAGCAGAACAGGGTGACACCGCTGTGCCCTGCACATGTCATATGCTAGAGGGCCACTGTGAATTTTCCCTGCAGTAGAGGCTGAGGACACGGTGGAGGATGAGGAGGCAGAGGCAGACATTGCTGCAGGACCAACGGCGTGACAATGTGGAGGCGGAAGCGGCATCGCCTGGCCAAGTTGCTGTTGTGGCTGTGCAGGAACCACATTCACCCATTGGGCTGGAAAGGACATGTATTTTCCTTGACCATAGTTAAAGTCCCACACGTAGGCGCTGCCGTGCACTTTGGCAGACACCGACAATCTCAAGGACTGGCCCACCTTCTGTTCTACATACGTGTGCAGGGCTGGTACTGCCTTTTTGGCAAAGAAATGACGGCTTGGGACTCTCGACCTCGGCTCGGCACAAGCCATCAGTTTTCTGAAAGGTGCATCACTTAGAAAGGGAGGGACTGCAGCACCAGCAACTTGGACAGGAGCATATTCAGCTTCTGCGCCGTTGGATGATTGAAAGCATATTGTTGTCTCTTGCCAATCGCTTTGGTGATCAATTGCTGATGAAATGACTGACAAGGAGGAGGAGCAGGAGCATCAGGACCAGCAGATGATGGGAATGACAGACAGCTCCCTTCGGCTGAAGTGGTGAAGTCGTGACTACCTGAAATCGGGTGCGTGACACTGGGTGATGCATAGGTTGCTGCGGCAGGCTGGACCACCCCTTCGGAGCCATGGTTCTCCCAGACCACTTTATGGTGACACTGCATATGTTGGGCAGGTAGGCTCCTGCGAAGCGGGTGGTCTACCCCGGGCGCTTTCGGCTCCTGACCTTTCACTTCTTCTATCCTGCTGACTCCCGGCCAAGCTAGCAACTTGCTGGCTCCGCCGCTGCCTCGCAGGCAAGCTGCCACCCTCTTCTCATCGAGTACGGTCTGCACGTCACTGATGTCCTCCTCAACAGTCTCCGGGTCAGGAGCCTGACCACTCGCAACACCAGCTCCTTGCCACTCTCCTCAGTACTTGCTGCCTACTGGAGGAAGCAGCGGATGTCTCCTCAACATCTTGGCTAGCCAGTAGCTGCTGACTATCTTCTAGTAGCTCGTCTTCGCTGTATAGTTGAAATGAGCCCACAGCATACAATACTTCTCTGGCTGAGGGAACAGAAAAGGAGAGAGGCAGGTTGAGTACAGGTGAGCGCACAGGGCCTGCTTCCAGGCCCTGCCAACTAAGGGTTCAGTCTGACGAATCCACCGACTCTTGGCTAAGGGTGTCTGATGTCACTTGGGACGAAGTGGATGATCGAGTCAACCATTCAAGAACCGCTGGGTTGCTGGTCAAGACGCGATGGCTAGATGACACCGGGAATTCAGGCCTCTCGCTGCGACTCCTGCTGCCTCTCCCCCTTAACCTGCTGCGACCTGTGCCTGTGCCAGAAACATTTAGGCACCTGCCACTCCCCTGTGCAGGGCCTGTCACTTCTCTGTCTGACATACTGTTAGATCAAATAAATAAATAAAAATGAAATTTAAACACCCCCAAAAAGTCTCTAATTTTCTCACTTCACCACAAAACGGCTAATAAGCCTTTTTTTTCCCACTAATACACCCCAGAAAGGGCTTTAGAACATATAACTGCGCCGCTGAATGGCAAATAGGTCTTTATTTTTTTCCACTTATACATGCCACAAAAGGCATTAGAATATATAACTGCACCGCTAAACTGCAAATAATATATATATTTTTTGCCACTAATACACGCCAAAAAGGGCTGTCATTTCCTCACTTCACTACGCAACAGCAAGTACTTTTTTTTGTGCCACTAATACACACAAAAAAGTGCTTCAGAACATATAACTGCACCACTGAACGGCAAATAATATATATTTTTTTGCCCTTATACACGCCAAAAAGGGCTGTAATTTTCTCACTTCACCACACAACGGCTAATAAGCCCTTTTTTCCCCACTAATACAAGCCAAAAAATGCTTTAGAACATATAACTACACCGCACAAGGGCAAATAAGACGTAGAAAGATTTCCTTGTAATATACTCTGTTAATGACTGTAGCAAACAGCACTTGTACCCTAATAACAAGAACGGTTTGCTGGAATTACAAAGCAGTATAATGGCAATTTGGATCCACAGACAGTGCAGCAAGGTGTAATAGGATTGTTCCTATTACCCAGGCTTTAAATTCCCCTACTGAACCCTGTTCTGCTTTAATACTGTGGAATATTTCCTCCCTATCCTTTCTCTACACTTCTAATGCTCTTTCCCTGAACTTCTATTGAACAAAATATAAGTTTTAAAGTCTTTTCTACCACTGTCCCTATCGCCTGCTAACGTCTCTCCCTGCACTAAGTGCACTAGAAAATGGCTGAATCTAAGATGGCTGAGGCTATTTATAGGGCTGTGACATCACAGGGCTGTCTGGCTGCTGATTGGCTGCATGCATGGCATTGTGGGTGATCCCTCATTCCCAGAGTTCCTTGCTCCATGTCCTAACATGTGCAGTAGCCATTTTAGGAAAAAATGCGTATTGTTACCATGAAGCGTGAGGAAATTCGGATTCGGTGCAAAACAAATTTTTCCTGAAATTCGGATCGAATTCCACTTCGTCAACTTTGATTCGCTCATCTCTAATTGCCATCCATTCCCTGTGTGAAAACAGATAAAACAAACATCAGCCACTCAGACAGGAACATAACCAACTCGCCAAGAAGCTGCTGGCCTAACTGACTTTTAATCATGTGTGTCGTATATATACTTCATTCCAAATCATTTGCTGAAAAGAGCTGCCTTCCTCCATACAAAATGACCGGGTTATTGACATTATTTTCCAATTCCACCACTTTAGAATTTTTTTTTTCTTTTCAGCTTCCCACTACATCATATGCAATATTAAATGGTGCCAATAGAAAGTGCAAAAAAAAAACAAGTCCTCATACCGCTATATGAACATAGTAACTAGAGATGAGCGAAGTTTTAGAAAATTCGATTCGGCTTCTTTGCCGAATTTTACAAACAATAATTTGTCACGAAGCACTTTTTATTTTGTAAGTAGCGGGTGCAATGACAGGGGGCTGCGATAGCGCCGCCCCCATCATTGTACCCCTTAGATACCACGTTCATATATGATCGCAGCATCTGAGTGTAAAAACTGTGTAAAATGAACATTAAATAAAACATGTAATGAAACTTAACGCCTCCATTTGCTTGCGACGGGCCGACCCCTCCCATCCTCCTTGGAGATCTGGTGCGAAATCTCGCGCGGACCATGATAACATCATCATGTCGCCCATCGTTGTGAGTGACGTCATACATCTCTGGGCATAGGGATTTCATGCAAGACCTTTAAGCAAGGTTGCGGTGGATTCGATTTGCTCATCTCTAATAGTAACATAGTTTATAAGGCTAAAAAAAGACATCTGTCTATCCAGTTCAGCCTGTTATCCTGCAAGTGGATCCAGAGGAAGGCAAAAAAAAAAAAACTGTGAGGTAGAAGCCAATTTTCCTCACTTTAGTAGAAAAAAAATTCTTCCCGACTCAGGCAATCAGAATAACTCTCTGGATAAACGACCCCTCTCTAGTAGCTGTAGCCTGTAATATTATTACACTCCAGAAATACATCCAGTCCCCTCTTGAATTCCTTTATTGTATTCACCATCACCACCTCCTCAGGCAGAGAGCTCCATAGTCTCATTGCTCTTACCGCAAAGAATCCTCCTCTATGTTTGTGCAGAAACCTTCTTTCCTCCAGACACAGAGGATGTCCCCTCGTCACAGTCCTGGGGATAAATAGATGATGGGAGAGATCTCTGTATTGACCCCTGATATATTTATACATAGTTTTTAGATCTCCCCTCAGTCGTCTTTTTTCTAAAGTGAATAACCCTAATTTTGATAATCTTTCTGGGACCTGTAGTTGCCCCATTCCAGTTTTTACTTTAGTTGCCCTTCACTGAACCCTCTCCAGCTCTGCTATGACTGCTTTATTCACAGGAGCCCAGAACTGTACACAGTCCTCCATGTGTGGTCTGACTAGTGATTTGTAAAGTGGCAGATGTTCTCATCACGGGCGTCTATGCCCCTTTTGATGCACCTCATTTCTTATTATCCGTGGCAGCTGCTGACTGACACTGGTTTCTACAGTTAATTTTACGGTATAACCCTAATTTTATTATCTTTTTGACATTTTAGGGTCAGTTTTACTCTCTTTGGCAATGAATCTCTCCGTCTCCAGTTTGGCTGCTTTTATTTGTCTTTTATATGTTCTATTTTTTTCTTATAGTTTTTCAATGCGTCCTCGCTACATTCCTGTTTTAAATGCTTTCTTTTTGTGTTTTATTGCTCCTTTTACATAGAAAAAAATTTATAAGAAGTTATTGCTCTGCAAAACGAGGGAGTAAAAAATGGAAAACACCAAAAACAGAAAATCACCCTGTTAAAAAGAGGTTGAATCATCATCAGTAGCATTTTTCTGTTTTGTCGAGCCTAACATTTAGCTGAATAATTACGCTCTGCCACTTCTCATTCCTTGAACTCCTTCTGTTCCTTCTGAACTCTTTCTGCCCTTTGGGGACATTGGTGAAATGTAAAGTAGTGCGAGGTTCTTGTAACATGTGTAGTTTTATTCCAGAACATTGTCCCGGCAGTGTTAATGTGATAAGCAAATGTTATCAAATTAGCAGGTTGCAGAGTGGAGCGCAGCCGTACGTCTGATTACTATCTCTGCTTCCATGATAGGTGCCCTGACATTCCGCAAAGTCACTAAAGATGATAGACCGCGCAACACAGAAGAGATTAGGGAGCGTTCAAGAATTTTTACAATTTAATTAACGTCTTCCTGGCCCACATGAACCCATCCGTCTCCCCGATGAATGCAAAGGGAATTTCCGTTTATTAAACAGCAGACGAGACAACATTTAACGAAAAACTGTATGTCACCCATCACATTCACGTGTGAAGGCATCTCCCAAGGGTTTCTCATTTTTCATCCTTTTGAATCTGTACAAGAGCTTGTTGACTTTGGAGGTTTTGGGTGTTAATTACTCAAAAATTCAGCTTCATTTGTAAGTTTTTTTCTTAGAATATGAGGGGAAGATGTTATATTATAGAATTCAAGGAACATTCTTAGTGGGTGACTTGTATATGGATGATGCACAAACACAGCTGCATTTCAAAGATACATTGAGTTTACTCGTGGACATGGTTAGATTATAGATCCATAAGGTCCGTATCCATAATATTTTGGGTCTGTATTTCATCTGTGTGTTCCTCCAATTTTACAAATTAGCATCTTCTCTAACCGCAGGCAATCACCGGGGAAGCCATCTGTAGACATAATTTCCCCTGCGGCAACCACCCTCTCCATGTGATATCTGTATGCCCTATTGGGGCATATGGTCAGGGTATCTGTCAATTAAAGGGGTTGTCTCATCTCAGACAATGGGGGCATATTGCTGGGATATGCCCCCACTGTCTTATAGGTGCAAGTCTCACCCCTGGGACCCGGATCTATATCAGGAACAGAGCCCCGTAAGTTGTTGGCTGGAGGACACTGGTCCGGTCACCACCAAGCGCTCTCCCCATTCACTTCTATGGGCCCGACGGAAATAGCTGAGCCAGTGCTCGGCTATTTACGGCGGCCCCATAGAAAATGAATGGAAGGTGACGCACTTACACAATGCGCTCTCCACCACTTTCGGGGCTCTGTTCTTGATATAGGTGGGACCTGCACCTATCAGAGAATGAGGGCATATCCTAGTGATATACCCCCATTGTCTGAGATGAGACAACCCCTTTAAGCTACTGGTTGTTCAACAACATACTGCAAAGTTCTGACTCTCTCTGTAAAGGTGACCACATGTAGGAGCAAAGATAGCCAAACCCACTGATTTTGGCAGGCCGGTCTGCCTATTATCTGTGTACAATGGTGCATCAACTCTGTACCAACAGGTGATGTCAGAAGAATGAAGAATCGGTCATGTTGAATTTCAACATGCTGTAATTTTGTTCGTACATGAGTATACAAAGAGATATAACCCATGAAAGAGAACCATCTCTTCAGTGCCACCTCTTGGTCAAGATCTGACTTTCCCACAAGCTTTGGGATTTGACAAGGGAATATAGCCAGGCCAGATATCCATCGTAGACAGCTGTTTTGGTGTGCTTGCCCCTCGGAGGTGGCTCAGGCCTCTGCCTACTCCTCTCTGACCATTAAAGGGGTTTTACAGGATACAGCAGGTCTTCTAAAGCACCTTAATTACAAAGTCCACACCTGTGGGAGACAGTTTGCAATATGCCTACTGTTTCAAAATTGCGTGGATCGATCTAACGGCAATCTGGTCATGTGATGCTCCTCTTCCGAAAACCCAGCTTCAGATGATGTCACATCCTTTACCAAGGTTCCAGCCTGGGTTATTGACCTGGTCATTGCTTCTGCTGTGGATGGGGCAAGAACTACTCTGCTCCCTGGCCCAAGCGCAAAGTCCTGAATCCACCTCATCTGCTCATGTGCCAGGGAAAGGAATAGTTCTAGCTTGATTCCACAATGGAAGTGACATCCCATCTATAGACCAGGCCAGAAACCTTGTAAAGGATGTGACGTCAGTAGAAGCTTAACTTTTAGAAGAGGGCGTCAAGTCACCAAGAACTGATCCTTGTCACTTCAGAACGGTAAAAGTACACAAATTTTCACCTACTGGTATGTTCTTTGTAGTTAATGTGGCTGGACCTGGAAAAAGTCATTTTAGAAGATGTACTGAACCTAGTTTGCATGTGTATGGGGAAGTTATCTCTTAATATAGACCCACTAGACTAGAGACAAGCGACAGAAGGACTTGCAGTCTATCTTTTTTAAGTGGAACTCTTTTCTTTAGTAATACAACTATTTCTGGATTTTCTTCTTTCTACTTTCAGTACAATTGAATTCTGTTCATTCTTTAACTCTGTTCCAAGAGAATGTTGAACGGCTCTACCTGGACGAAGCACGTTCATTGCAGGCAGGAGTTTTGCTTGGCACAGAGTTCAGCTCTTGGATGGATTTTGTGCACCTGCTGGAAATGTTCTTCTGCTGCTTTTACTGCTTTTTGTTAATTGACTTTTGGCTACAATACTAAAAGCAGACTATTGAAAATCAATCACCACGCAGGGTTTGAAAGCCCCCAAAAAATCAGATATTACAATACTGCAGAGTTAATAATCTAAAATTAACCTTTTAACTGCTAGTAGTACACCGATCATTACAGACAGGTCGATAGGTTTGTGTCTTGCAGCATAAATTACAGCATCTGATTCTTCTGTGTACCTGGAAGCAGGTAGAAGCCAACAAGGCTAAAAGCACTTTCTTAAATTGGCTTTTAATTATGCATGAGACTATGAAGAATATTTTGGGAATTGCAGATTGCAACTTGAGGTTTCTTATCATCCAAGGTTTTTATCTTGCCCATCTGTGGTCTCACCTGGGACCTATGAAATGGATATGATGTCTAGTTTAGGATACATTCAAAAGGCCATATTTGGGGTCTGAATTTATCTAAATTAGTCTTTCCTCACAACGAAAAAAATATGCTCATTTGAAGGTATAGAGTCTGTTGCAGTGACCAGGCTGCCGGGGCTTGTGTGAATGTGGCTGAATGGGGGTAGTAGTTGTGGTACGGTTCTGACGCACCCTGTAGTGATGTGGAAGGGCAAACCTTTTCCTCCCTTTGGGGCACTCTCTGGTTCTGTGGTGATCCTTCCTGATGATGGTTGAGGTGCCCTTGGTGTTGAGGGTTTTGAGGTGCAAGGCAGGGTCCATTTGTCAGTGCTGTGTAGCAGCAAACAATTCTTTATTAAATATTCAAGCTCAAGAACATTAATCACAGATTCAGCATGCAATGGACTGTCAGATTGATGTACACGTGCAATTTCCACAGATCTTACAGTTCTCACAACTGCGATTTGAGCTAACAGGCATGGTTTTCTCTCTGGAGTAATTTTCCTTACACTTCACTTCTCTAACTGGCATCCAGACATGGAGTTTAATGCTTTATTTTTGGCAATTAAGCCAATGAGGCAGTCCCTCTAATGGCAGGCAAACTCTCTGCACAGTTTTTTGAACAGGTTTCTGTTCTTACAGTACACCTCCTCGAAATCCACTGTACGATGTGGATATTCCTCATGCAGATGGCCAATCTGCTTCTTAAGTGTGCCCAGGCACCATAATAGACACATGGCAATGAAGACTTTGTCTGACAAGAATTCTCCAATGAGCTTCTACTCTACATCTCCTCTTTCCATCTGGCATGCTCCTAAAGAAAATCTCTCTGCCTCTCTCTGCTGTTTAGCAGCTTCTAGTTGATTCAATCCAGAGCATGGATTACCTAGGTCTGCTCCTGTCAGCATCTAGACTGTTCTGCTGATTCATACTAGACTAGACTGGCTCTAGCCTGCTCCTCCTTCAGGGAGAGTATACAGCTCTACCTAGTCGTAGGTGGATACGGCTTGTTATCTCAATTCAGAAATTGCAGTAAATCTCACTTTTGGTCTTTAGCAGCCTGAATACAGGAAATACACATCTAAACCCTTTTTCAGTGGAATACTGCTCTGCAGTGGGATGCTGCACTGTACCTTTTTGACATTCAAAGGGTCTCTGTCAGGTCTCTTATCGGAGGCAATAAAATATGGATGGAGATATGCTAACCTTCGAGATATATAGTTTTCTATGATTTCATTAAGTATTTTTATGTAAATGCTGCCTCAACTTGTCAAAACAGCCAGTAAGTCCTACTCCCTTCACCCACTGTCAATCAGTGGGTGGGCAGGGTTAGCAGGGCAAGCAGGGTTTACAGGCTTTTCTGACAAGTCCTGGCAGTATTTAACCCCTTCAGGACCCTGAATTTTCCTTTTTATGCGTTTTTGTTTTTCACTCCCCACCTTCCCATAGTCCTAACTTTTTTACTTTTCCATTCACATAGCCTTATGAGGGCTTATTTATTGCTGGACAAATTGTACTTTCTAATAGCACCATTTACGGTTGCATACCATGTAGTAGGAAGCTGAATTTTTTCCAAATGAGGTAGAAAAAAACGTAGTTGGAAAAAAGCGCAATTCTGAAAAAAGTTTTTATTTTTTTACACTGTACACTATGCGGTAAAATTGACCTGCTATCTTCATTCTTCAGGTCTGTACGGTTACAACGATACAACACTTGTAAAAAATTTCTTGCATTTTAATACTGAAATTTTTTTTTTAAACCTTTGAGGAAAAAAAAAAATTTATAACCATATTCTGACCCTCTATAACTTTTTTGTAGTTATGTGTACTGGGCTGTGTGAGGGCTCATTTTTTGCGGAACAATCTGTTCTTTTCAGTGATCAATTTGAAGTGTGTGCGACTTTTTGATCACTTTTTATAAAAGTTTATTGGGTAGCTCAAGTGACAAAAAATGGCAAATTGGCTGTTTTATTTTTTTTTACCATTACGCCTTTTGCCGTATGCCATTAAAATTGTTATATTTTAATTGTATGGGCATTTTCACACATTGTGATGCTCATGATTTTTTTTTAAGTATTTTTATTTTCATTTTAAGGAAAGGGGGGTGAGTTTAACTTTTTATTTTTTTATTTTTATTCATTAGATTGCCGATTGTGTTCATTGATGGCTATATAGCCATCATTGAACACTTCATTTGCAATATAGCAATACAATGCTGCCACCTAGTGGCCTGTATTGGTATATTCCTGAAATAGACTCCGAAGCCTGCTTGAGGCTTCGGGCTATTTCAGTGATGTAACAGGTTCCCCGATCTCAGTCGGGGAACGCTGTTACCGGAGCAGAAACGCGTGACTTCAGCTTCTGGACTGATCAGATGCTGTGGTCACATTTGACCACAGCATCCGAAGGGTAAAATGTATGCGATCAGCCTTATGGTTGATCGCATGCATGTGCCGCGGGTCTCTGCTATTTAAAATAGCAGAAACCCGGCAGCTATGGCGCCTGCTTGCAGATGTTTAGGGACCGGACTTCTGCCGTATATATACGGCGGAGGTCCTTGAGGGGTTAAACAGGTTGTTATTAGTGGACTTTGATCCCAAAAAAAAATCATACTTACCTCATCCCTTTGCTCGCAACAGGCCGTCCACTGCCATCTTGCTTGAAGATCTCGCACGAAATCCCGTGCACGGTAATGTATGACGTCAACACACCGGGCAACGTGATAATGTCAACCTGGGCCACACAGTCCAAGCAACTTTTGTAACCACATATTTCATGTAAACAGTTCCCAATAAAGGGACATTCACCGGATATGCTGTCTTCGTCATCATTTATTGGACTGTGTATTCAGGAGCCTTTGGGGATCTAGGGCTCCAGGTGGGCTGCTGCATTCCGGATGACCATAAGATCCGGCAAGTGCTACTCTCCATTGATTTGTTTTATAATCTGGGCCACGCGAGATTTCCCACCAGATCTTCAAGCAAGATGGCGGCGGCCGGCCCATCTTGAGCAAATGTATGAGGTATGAATTAGTTTTCATTTTACAATCAATTGTTTATATCAGATGCCGCAATCAGCTTTGAATGCGGCAACTGAGATGTACAATGATGGGGGGCAGCGCAATAGCCACTCCCTGTCATTGCACCCACTGCTTACAAAGAAATGTGCTTTGTGACAAAGTAAGTAACAGTCAAGCGCCTGTGCTATGCTGTTTCACTTGTATGGGAGGAGCGCAGCCCATTTAGTCATTTCTGTAGACCTAACCACCTATGAGAAACAGAAAATATCCTGTTTTATTGGCTGGCAAAATATTTTAAATAGCACCTATCAGGAGAATCAACCCTATTAAAATTGACATACTGCTGTTGATCCTGGTGGTGATTTAAATTGTACCTTTATGGTCCAAATCAGTTGCACTTTTCTTCCATTAACTTAGTTTAAATCAAAGAGCTAATTAGAGCTTTAGTGTGCTGAGGGACAGGCCCTAGCCCCTTGGTGCACCTCAGCTTCTTCACTTTCCCATATTAGACATGCTTCCCTTCCCTTGACGGACAGGACCAGGTATCCTCATTGTGTTCATGCCTGGCAGCAGGGAAACCCAAAGGAGATGTACTACACCTGCGATGAAGAGGCTACTGTTTAATCGACGCATGCGCAGTACATAATGCTGGTGCCCGTTTACTACAAAAATTGCCAAAAAGTTTGATATTGCGGATGTTCTCATCTCTATTGATGGCAACCGAGTAAATTGAGCTGTAGCAGGTACCGCAACGCAACAAGTCTTCGCTTAATAAATCTCACATAGAGTAAGTAAGAAGAACAAAACAAAAGGAAGATAGCAGATGCCATCCTGACCTCTGGAGGTAGAAAATCCTTCTCTGCAAGCAGGTGGAAGAGGCTTTTGGAAAACAGCAAATTGTCCCCAAAGTGATTAAGTCCGGGCCTTTGATAAAAGAAACCACTATTAACGAGCTGGCAGAGGCACAAACAGCAACCTGCATACTTTACACAATCAGTGGTTTCCTCGCGATTTCCACCACAAAAGCTGGGAGGATTTGGGATTGATGCTTTCAAGCTGTGCTATTTTTTTATTCTTCCTAGTTGCTAGCTCAATGTGAATTTTCAGGGGCGGTCATGAAAAGTGTCTTTATCTTGGCTAACACTGCTTTATTTTTTCATTTTACTTGCTCTTTTATTATTACGTGCTCACACTATTTTATTCTTCTGTCTCGAAACCCACTGTGTTCGTTAAACGAGGCATCATTTTTGCTTTTTCGTAAGAAGTGATCTGCAAAAACAGAGCTTGCCGAAATTGTTGGGAGATGTCTGTGATGCATTTTGTGCCACGGTTTAGCTGGTCTTTGCCGATAAACCGTTCCTGCACCTGAACCTTTCACTGAAGCAAACACAATTGATGATGGGCAGAGGTTGAATTCGCTTGACCTGAAGGATGGCAGAGCTTTGTGTCCTTGTCTTTGAGCGTGGGATAAAACATAACCTCTTAGCCCGATGTAGATGTCTAAGAACTTTGGCAAGGAAGAGGACGATGGCAAACTGTGTCAGTAGCTTCAGGTATTGTCACACGGATGTTAACGTGTCAAGGCTGCGGTGCTTTACACTGTGCCGACATCTAGTGCTATGGTCTTTATAATGAAGACGCCGCTCTTCTGATCATACACTGATACTAGACAAAGGATAGGCTGTATTAGGTTTTGTACTATGAACAATGGATGCTTTGTCTTTTTAATGCAGAGCTGAGGTTGCCTTTTGGCACAGTTGACAGTGTTATATATAGAGTTAAACCTACTTAATATCAATCTTGAAAATAAAGGGACTGAGGTCTCTTCAGCTTTCTCCTAGATAGTCCTGAAGATCCACTGCTTTAAGGAATCCTGTCCTATTAAACATATGCAACATGCCACCCCCCAGGCCGGAACGTGTCCCAGGTCTTTAGGAATGCTGAGTGGCGATGTGGCCTTATTAGTTGTGTCCCGTTGCTTCTACTAAGATACTATCATTCCCCAGGGTTAGGCTTCTTAGCAATAAAGGGGGAGGGGGGGAGGGGGTTGTAGTTGGTGGAGAATGATCCAAGTATAGACTTTATAAAGGTTAACAGCTTTAGGCTACATGCACACGACCGTTGTTTGTTTCCGTGTCCGTTCCGTTTTTTTTCACGGATAGGATGCTTCCCTATTAATTTCAATGGGTCCATCAAAAAATGCGGATGGTCATCCGTTTTTGTTCCGCATCCGTGATCCGTGTTTTCATTCCGTCAAAAAAATAGTGCATGTCCTATTTTTTTCACGTTTGCGGACAAGGATAGGCATTTTTACAATGGATCTGCCATAAAAATCAGATCCGTCAAAAAAAACGGTCCGTCATCCGTTTTTTTTGACGGACGCAAAATTTCAAGGAGGAGCGGACGCGGAGGCAGGCAACGGTCGTGTGCATGTAGCCTTACTTGAATAAACTTGCATCCAGAAAATATTTGTTCAGTTATTTTGCAGTTCTGGTGCCTTTGGCTGTTGAGCCCCTCGTAATACTCTGTCTGTAAACTGTACATAGTCAATAGTGATGAGCGGCAGGTGCCATATTCGATTTCGACGAAATTCGCGAATATTCGAATGAATATTCGTTTCATATTCGTCGAAATCGAATATTCGTCATTTTTTCTAGTTATCGCGATTAACATGCGATTCAAATAATCGCATATTGCGATTTGTACTTAAGGCTACTTTCCTATTGGTTTCATATCTAGAATTAGCGAGGATGACGAATATGACGAATGTATTAGTCTATTCCTCAAAACGAAGATAACGAAGTATTCTACATCTTCGTTTTAGCTACCTATTCGTCAACTTCGCTAATTCTAGCAATCAAATAGGAAGGTTGACTATAGAGACAGCTGTGTTAAATTCGCTATGCGATTTTTTTTTTTAATAAATAGAATACTTTTATAAATAATAATTTTATCAAGTAATATAATTATTGTATTAAAAAAAAAAAATCGCATAGCTAATTTAACACAGCTGTCTGGTAAGTCAACCTTCCTATTTGATTGCTAGAATTAGCGAATAGCGAAGTTGACGATGACGAGACGAATAGGTAGCTAAAACGAAGATGTAGAATACTTCGTTATCTTCGTTTTGAGGAATATGACGAATACATTCGTCATATTCGCTATTCGCTAATTCTACCAAGCCAACCATAACTTCTGTGCTCATGGAGCGTCCCCATCACCATGGGAACGTCTCCATATACTAAAATGTACTGTCGGATTTGAGGAATTACGTTGAAATCGCAATGCGATTAATTCAAGTTATATTAATCGCATTGCGATTTCAACTTAGAGCTGGGTTTATAATGGGTCAGCTTGCTAGAATTAACGAGTTAACGAATATGGAATATAGCAGCAGTGCTAAGTTGAAATCGCAATGCGATTAATTTAACTTAAAGTATTCGCATTGCGATTTCAACTTAGCACTGCTAGTGCATAGGATTAGCTATACTCCATATTCGTTAATTCTAGCCTATGTAAGATAGCAGTGCTAAGTTGTAATCGCAATGCGATTAATATAACTTGAATTAATCGCATTGCGATTTCAACGTAATTCCTCAAATCCGACAGTACATTTTAGTATATGGAGATTCTCCCATGGATGGGGACGCTCCACATGAGCACGGAAGTCGGCAGAAGCGGCAACGGGCACTGACTAGAGCAGCCAGGAAGCCAGGAATCCTCAGGAGTCAGGTAAGAACTACTTTTGGGAAGTAGGAAAGAAAAAAATATAACTAAAAAAAAAAAAAAAACGAATATTCGAAATAGCGAATTTATAGCGCTATATTCGAAATATTCGCGAATTAGCGAAGTGCCGATATTCGCTAAAAAAATTCGCTTTTCGAATATTCGCGCTCAACACTAATAGTCAAGGTGCTCTATGAGCTGTTACAGGAAGTGGGGGGGGGGGGCGTTCTCCTCACTGTGCAATCTCTTCTATCTTTCTAGCTCCACTGTCGACTATAGACTCCTTATACAGCTTCCTGCAACATCTCCCTTGGTAGGAAACAGGACTTGCCCACTTCTGCCCAAAAGGGAGGAGAATGGAATGTTAAGTTCCTGCCACCTGCTGGTGAACCAGCATACACATAACAACATAACAGTTTCATAGCAATACTATTAAGGCACAATGTAAGGACCTGGAATAAATACATAGATGACATTATTTGTTAGTCATTAGAGACAGTAGCGAGGAGGCCTTGGTGCTGATGGCAGAGCTGCAGCCTCTTCAAACAGTGGCAGGGGCACTGGAAATCGGACACCCACTGATCACATACTGATGACCTATCCTGAAGATAGGTCATCAATATGTAAATCCTAAAGATCCGCTTATACTAGTACTATGGCCGCTTTATTCTGAGGTCCATGGGGGTCTAAGAGGTGGAGTCACCAAAGGCATATGCCGCAGAGTGGACAAATTTCCCAGTCAAGAATAGTGTATGGGCCCCTTCTTTCAGTTTCTTGCATGCAGTCTAATAGAAGTGGGAGGCTGGTTTTAATGTGACAGTGGCCTCCCTTACCTACTGAGCCACATTGCAACTGCACAGGTTACACCAACAGAAAGCCTCTCCAAATCTAAGGACAAAGTAACTTGTCAATAGTGTTGAGCGCGAATATTCGAATTGCGATTTTTTTATCGCGAATATCGGCACTTCGAGAATTTGCGAATATTTCGAATATAGTGATATATATTCGTAAAAAAGAAAATTCATTTTTTTTTTTCATCTGAACCCATTACCTAGTATACCTGCCTGCTTCCTGCTTGTGGGCCAATGTGAGAAGGCTGCAGTATTGTAGTCTGTAGTGAATTAGAATATTCTTCATTATTTAATTTATTTTCTCGTAATGTGATTATTCTGAAACACGAATATATAGCACTATGGTATAAAGTGCTATATATTCGTTTTTTAGAATGTTCGTCATTTTTTCCATCTGAAGTCATGATTCCTCCCTGCTTAAGTTGCTTTTGGGCCAATGACTGTTCACATTAAATTGGAAAAAATTACGAATATTCTTAAAAATGAATATATAGCACTATATTCTATAGTGCTATATATTCGTGTTTTAGAATATTTGCATTATGTGAATATTACATTGCCGATTTTTCGCAATCAATAGAATAATCGCGAATATATGATGAATATTCTAATGAATCTTTGCGAAATATCGCAAATTCGAATATTGCCCCTGCCGCTCATCAGTATTGTCAATGCAAAATGATGCTTTCCTGCCTCTAACTTCCATATTCATTTGCCATTGCAATATACCTCCAAAACCTACAGTGGTGAAAGCCAAGCCTGTCCCAGAGTATATAGGATAAAAATGAATTCTGATCATGTCAAGAGGTGATGGAATTTCTATACGTTACATTTGACCCTGAATATAAATTTCCTATTGGCAGTCAACCTTCTAGAGAACAAGCAAATGTCAGCATTTTGGAAGCTGAGTAGTTAATGTGATATTCTTCAAAAAGACTGCATAGAGCTGAATGGCAGTACGTAGTCTAAGGCCATAACTCGAAGACCATACTTCATTATTATGTTGCGAGTGTAAGGACATCAATAACGGAATCTCCAATCAAGGTCACCACAATGTTTCCACCATATTGTTTCCATTGCTTCGAAATACATGCTCTTCCTTATACCTGTTGGGGTCCTGCACACACAGCCATAGCTTCTGGGGCAGCTCCAAACCCCCTCATAGTAATATAGTAAAATAGTTTGCAAAGCTGAAAAAAAAAAAAACTTATGGCTGTATATCCGTCCTGTTGGCAAAGTTGATCTTACAGGAATGCAAAAGCAACATGAGGTAGAAGTCAGCGTTTCTTCTTTTAGGGAAAGATTCTATGCTCCAAATCAGAATAACTCCCTGGATCCATGACCCTTCTGTAGAAGTCTGGTAACTACAACTCCGGTAATCCAGACCCATTTTTTTTTTCCTGGGGATAAATAGATGATGGGAGAGATCTCTGTACTGACCCCTGATATATTTATACAAAGTTATTAGATCTCCCCTCAGTCATGTTTTTCTATACTGAATATCCCTAATTTTGATAATCTTTCTGGGACCTGTAGTCCACCCATTCCAGTTATTACTTTAGTTGCCCTCCTCTGAACCCTCTCCAGCTCTGCTATGTCTGCCTTGTTCACAGGAGCCCAGAACTGTACACAGTACTCCGACCAGTGATTTGTAAAGTGTCAGGACTATGTTCTCATCAAAGGCATCTATGACCCTTTTGATGCACTTCAATATCTCATTGTCCTTGGCAGCAGCTGCCTGACACTGGTTTCTACAGTTAAGTTTGCTGTTCATTAAAATTCCTAAGTCCTTTTCCATGTCAGTGTTACCTAGTGTTTTACCATTTAGTATGTACGGGTGACTTGCATTATTCCTTCCCATGTGCATAACCTTACATTTGTCAGTGTTTAATTTCATCTGCCACTTCTCTGCCCAAGCCACAATCTATCCAGAGCCTTCTATAACAGTGTACTGGCCTCTGTAGTTTATATAATCATGTGGCGGGTGCCTGTGTTAAACCTTTGATCACGGGTGTAGGTATACACTGAAGAAATCCACGGCACTCCCCTGTAAAACGTGAAAAAATGTGTCCTTAATTCACACATGTCACAGGAGTGACTCTTCGGTTCTCTCACAGACCTTTTCTCAAGCCAAGTCAAGTTGGCTTGAGAAAGGTTCTGTGAGAGAACCAAAACATCGTTGCTGTGACATGTGTGAATAAAGGATACATTTTTTCATGTTTTACAGAGGAGTGTCGTGGATTTCTTCAGTATATATATATATATATATATATATATATATATATATACACAATGCACTGTCCCCTGTAAAATACTGTGTATATATATATATATATATATATATATATTACACACAACTTGCCACCCCCAGGGCCGATCGTGTCCCAGGTCTATAGGAAGGCCAAGTGGTGTGGTGCGGCCTTAATAGTCTCTGTGTGTGTCATGGTGCTTCTACTTTAATACCGTTGATTCCCAGGATTTAGCTCCGAAGCAATAGAGGGAAGAATAATTGTGGAGGTGGAGTAGAGTCCAGACCTCTTCTTGGTTCCAGCAGGCTTTGGCATAAACTGGCAGGCAAACTTGAGTACTCTGCTTTCTCTCTTTGCTGAGCTAAGCTTTAGTCTGGCAGCTGGACTTTAGGACTGTACCCCTGGCAATATTCTGTCTGTAAATCGATAAGGAGTCATGGTGCTCTATGAGCTGCTTCCCTCTGGAGGGACTCCTGCTATTCCATTCCATCTAAAGATATCGCTCTCACTCTGCCAGATACACACCGCCATCTGCTGGAAAAGGAAACATTACACAAAATACAACATATAACAGCAATAATAGGAATGCACAGTGTAAACGACCTGGAATAAATACAAAGATGACATTATTGTTAGCAATTAAAGACAGTAGCAGGGTGTAGAAATGGTAATACCACTCTGGGGTATTTTATATATATATATATATATATATATATATACAGTATACTGTCCTCTGTAGTGTATATATACTGTATACTGTCCTTTTCTTGTTAATTGCTTTACACAGTTTAGTATTGTAAGCAAAAAAAATTATTTTCCTGTGCAGGCCCTCTATAAGATCATAAATAAATCTATATAGCCCAATATGAATTCTGTGGTACCCCACTAGTAGCAGTTCCTCCTCCAGTACTGACCCCTGTGGTACCTCACTAGCAATGGTTATTCCTCCAATAATGAGCCCTGTGGTATCTCACTAGCAACAGTTACTCCTCCAGTACTGATCCCTCTGGTACCCCACTAGTAACGAGTCCTACTCCAGTACTGACCCCTGTGGTACCCCACTAGTAACAGTTCCTCCTCCAGTACTGACCCCTGTGGTACCCCACTAGTAACTGTTCCTCCTCCAGTACTGACCCCTGTGGTACCCCACTAGTAACGGTGATCTAATCTGAGCATGTACCCTAAATAGTCACCCTCTGTTTTCTATCACTTACCCACTTACACAAATTTTCCCCCAGTCACAGCAATCTCATACACTCTGGCAGGGTAGATCCTGTTTATTAAATGATACTTGTCTTATGAAAATTGGTTATGGCATTTCCGAGAAAAAATATTTTTATTCTTTATGCAAATGAGTGCTTCACTGCACAAGGGATGTGGCCTAGCCTCTCGGTGCACGTCAGCTCCTCAGTTCTTTAGTGCTAACCTTGTCCCTTGGCGAAATGAAGCCATTATTCACATATAGAATGGAAGTCTTTTTTAGGGGGGAACGCCATAACTTATTTTACCAAATTGGCATCATTGTAATCAGCATGATTAACCCTTCCAGGGTTTATTGGGGTTGATCCTGTTGACAGATGCTTTTTTAAATGTCTGTCTGCCTCCATTAACCACTAGGGGGAGTTAGGAGCTTACTGAATGTTCAAAAAGTTCAATGTATACGTAGTATACATTAGGCTCCCTCTAGTGGTGGCTGCAGACAAACAAATATATTTGTGTATATATATATATATATATATATATATATATATCTGTATTTTGAGTGAAAATTAATTTTTTGATAAATTGATATAATTTGTTAATATCTTTTTTAATATCTTGGACCCCACATTCATCAACTCATCTGATACATCAATATCAGTCAGTCTTCTCTTTGCCTGTAAGATGAAAGGAAGACGTTTGACATGCGTTATGTGGATTTTAATGAGCCCTGCCACTTACATGCAGCAAGCTGTGATTAAAAAGATGAATGAAATGATGTATAGAAGGTAATTGTATTGATATTGTTGTTATATCTTTAGAACGCAGATGTTCTTCCCCGACATCAACCTAAGTGATGATTCACAAGTGGCTGCAAGGAAAAGGTCTGCGTCACCTCGTGCTTCACTTCCACACATTTATCCAATAACCTTATCACGTAAAGCGCGGAAATCTATTATGAGGCAGCAAGGTGCATAAAGCCGCAGCCAAGGATGTGCAGGCAAATGTTATTTTTGCATTGAGTACATTATGTCTGATATTTTAAGAACAAGAACATTGACAAAGATCGATTTTATCAACGTATTCCTTTACGTCTGCCCAAATGAATGCGCTTTGAAGGGTTTTGTTGGTGAAACATTTTATCGCCTCATTGACTGGTGAAGCAGGACTGATGTTGTCTGACTCAGGTTGGGCCGAGATTTAAAGTGCGACTGACATGAGTAGTGCTCATTAAAAATACAGCCGGTGTGCTGCTTTATTAATAAAGCACGTCATGGTGCTTTACACCGTTCTAATCCATTTAAGAAGCATAAAGCGCCACAGTGACAAACATCAACGAATCGCACGATTGGGCTGCTTCGCCCAAATTCACAAAGAAATTCGATTTGTTACAAATGACTTTGTTATGAATCGCATTCCATTGTATGTAATGGGCACAATGGCGGGTACGACAATCGCACCCCCATTGAACCCCTCAAATGCTGCGTTCAAGGCTAATAGTGGCGTCTGGCAGTCATATTGAGGCCTTTTAGGGGTTAATCAAAGGTTAAAAACAAATAAATGCTTGTCTTGATGAAGGGCTCAATACTATAGCCCGAAACGCGTCACAGTCACATTTTGTCTCTCCATGTGATGTATGTCGGATCTTTGCAAGCCTAATAAAGAATCATCATTTTTTACGCAAGAAGCTGGAATTTACCTTTTGTTTGTGGATTGCATTAAGCGGCTGGGTTCAAGCCCTATCTTCCGTGCTTCAGAAAGGTGACTAGAGGTAAGAGCTGCACTTCCTTCTTCCTATACTCCCTTCATCCATTTGCTCGTGGAGAGGCCGGCCCAGCCATCTTGACTGAAGAAAACGCCGTAAATTTCACACACGCTGACGTGGGACGTTACCGCTTCATCACGCTGGCTGGTATGACGTCACCATGCCTTCAATGTCACCATGTCCAGCCAGAGTGATGACGTCACGTGTCAGCATGGTTGAGATTTGGCGATTTGGCGAGATTTCTTCAATCAAGATGGTCGTGAAGGCCTCTCCACGAGCAGATGGATGAGGTGAGTGTTTATTTTTTCTTTTTTAGCGCCATTTTAGGAAAAATTTATTTGTTACCATGAAGCACAAGGTAATTTGGCTTTGTGGCGAATCAAATTTTTCCTGAAATTCGGATCGAAGTCCACTTCGTTAGCTTCGATTCGATCAACACTAATTCCTACATATGGACTTTAAAGGGGCTATGCCATAGAAAGTGAAAATCAGACATCATATAATACAACAATACCTGTTAAGTAACAGAAAGTAAATTAGAAAAGTAACTTATTTTTTATATTGAATTATATATAAAAAAAACACTTAAAGGGGTTGCGTCACCTCTGACATAGTTGGAATATTGCCAGGACATGCCACAAATGTTAGATAGGTACGAAAACAACCTCTGCGTAATCCGCAACATGTGCAGGTAAGGCCACACGTTCAGGTTTCTTGCTATAGTTTTGGAAGTCAAAACAAGGAATGAATTCAAAAAAAGAGAAGTTGTATCTGCCCTTAAAGGGGATGACCCATCTAGGACTTTGATGGCATATCGCTAGGATATGCAGTCCATGTGAGATAGGTCCGTTCCTATCTCCAGAACAGAGCCACTGAAGTCAACAGAGAGCAGAAGCGCATGGGTGGTGTGTTCTCCTTCATTTCAGGGGTCCTGTTCTGGAGACAGGAGATGGGACTCGCACCTATTGGACATTGCTGGCATATCCTAGCAATATCCCATCAATGTCCCAGATGGGTCAATTCCTTAAATACTTTAGCTACTTTAAAGTTTTGAGATCCATTCATGATTTTCGCTTTCAAAACATCCAGAAACCTGTTCATATGGCCATACCCTAACAGAAAGGAATTGTCCAAAGCAGACAAATCATTTAAAAGAGTTGACCAACTCTAATGAGTAGGGGTCTAACTAAGGATGAGCAAACCAGTTCAGACCGAAGAGGGTTAGGTCTGAACTTTGCTATTTTTCAGGCGGCAGACGAACCTGAATCTTTTCAGGTACATTTCGGAAGAATCTACTAAAAAGGCATGTAGCTCCAGTTTAGTGCACAGCAGGAAAAAGGCACTAGGGAGGAAGAGGAAGGGATCTCGCATGACCCTGAGAGAAAGTGGGGGGAGGGCTTGCCATGATTGACTCCTAGGCTGACAGACAGCCTGGATAAGCTAATCAGTGCCACAGCAGGCAGGCAGGTGCCCTAGCAAAACAGAATGTCATTCCGTGTTGGACTGTGAATGAGGATGACTGAGTGGTGACACCCAAATGGACCAAGTTGTCCTCCGCCAGTGTCCAAAACATCCCTTTTGTGAACATGAACCAAGCCTCCCTTTGGGGAGGATTTTCACACTCCTCCGGCTGAAGTCAATGAATAAATCTGGCCTTGCTGGTGGTACCCCATCTTGCCAGTGCTGCTGCCTGACTGCCTGCCTCCATCATGACATTGCCGCCATCATGCCACTGCTGCGGCCTGCCAACTATCATGTTATGTTCAGCTGCTGCTGCCTCTATCATGCGACCTCCACCATCATGCCACTGCTGCGACCTGCTGCTGCAGCTCCTCACTGCTAATCCCCTGCTGCCACCATCACTAATGCAAAGCATCTACCACCACTACCCCTACCACTACTACTACTACCCATAGAAAGCCTTGCTATGCATGCTGTTCCTGCTGCTGCTACTATTACGTCCACATGCCACTATATCGGTACCGTACCCTTTCCACATCCACACTGTACTGCTGGTGATGCCAATTAAAAGAGAGAATTTTTTTAGGCTCTTTCACAGCGAGCCACTTTTCTTTTTACAATCAACACAACACTTGTGTGTCGTACCGGCGGGCATTCCGACCCTGTCAAGGCATAATTCTGGGATGCTTAGTTACCCCAAGCCATTTTTTTTTTGCCCCCATAACACCGTGTGTGTTTAAACATCATCTGGCCTAATAAGGGACAATTTTTGTAAGATTTGGAACATGGAAAATCATAACATAAGGTCAAGATGTATTAAATATGGAGATTGCCCTGCACACCCATGTTAAAATGTGGACATGTTTGGAAGGCCACAATTTTTTTTGCTTGCAGCGTTACCCACCACTTGTCAGGCTAATCGTCAGGGTATATCAGGCCCGTGTAGAACTTCCCTAAGGTTTCACTGAGCTGAGGAATGACATTTCTCTTTCTCATCCGACCCAAAAAAATATCCAGGAGTCAGGCGATGATCAATACTTTTCTGCAGCAAGCCACTTGCTCCTGATAAATGCTCTTCTGGCGGAGGGCAGAGGGAAGGAATCCTTCACCACAGACGGCAGTCAGCCACTCATCAAAAAATGTCTTAATCTAAGGCAGAGGAATTAAGAGCTGTGTGGTCTGGAGGTGAGTGCTATCGGCTCTTCTGTATGATTGATCGATAACAAGACTTTCAACATCAATCCTGAGTAAAATTGCACTAAAGTCATATCACTTCTTAAAAAATGAATGGAGGAGCATGGCACAACAGATTGCTTGTGTTCCACGTTCTCGGCGAAAGTCTGTTTTAATCTCGCTTTACAAAAAGCTGACGTACAATATTGTACAAATGCCTAGAACAGCACCCTACATTATAAAAGGATATTATGGTTATTAAAGAGGTTGTCCCACCCCTACCGAAATTGTAATGATGTCCCTGAATCTGCTCTGCCTAGAGAAAGGAAGGCACTTATCTAGTCACTGGTGCTCTACTTCGGAAACAGATGAAAGAAGATCGCAGCACTCCAAAGTCTTCTAATATTCAAGGTTTATTCCACCACGTGAGATGCATCTCACGTGGTGGAATAAACCTTGAATATTAGAAGACTTTGGAGTGCTGCGATCTTCTTTCATCTGTTTCCATTGGAGAGGTTCTTCAGGTCAGGACCTAACATCACGTGCACCGCCACATCTTGGACTATCGGCCACCTGGCCGCTGATGGTGCTGTCCCACACCAATCTATTTGGTGCTCTACTTCAGCATCAAGTGTCCTGTCCCTGTTGCTTTCAGTCTCTTGTGGACCAAAAGTGTTATATCCTGTGGACATCACGTGGACCACTGCAGCTATTCGCTTGGGGAGACGTCACCGCTAAAGCCAGTGAATGATTGCCACCTCTGGGACCCACATCTGTCTCTAGAACGAAGCTCCCAAAGTGAACATGAACTGCGCATGCATAGTCGCCGTCCAATCAAGTGGCACCATTTTGGAGCACCTTAAACCTGGCACGGAGTGATGTAACAGGTTATTGCCTGCTCACCCTGAAAGGTAAAAATGGTAGCGATCAGTGTTTTTATGGTTCAACTCTTCTTGAAAGTAGATGCCCACGAACGGCACTAGAAATTGGCTTAGAGTTAGGTGCCCATCCGTATTGAGGTCACCTTGCTGCTGGTGGATGGGTCCAGATGTTTTTTGATCAAAAAATATATCTGCTTAGAACCTCTGACTGCATATTAGATGAGGTATTAGTTTGTATATATATCATACACTGCTAGTTTGAAAAATGCTACTATGCCTGACTTTCCAACATCAAAATTATTGACTAAACTTTATTAACTTTTTCTGGGGGGCGATAAAATAACCAATTTCAGCATTTTTTTTTTACTTTTTATTTATACCTTTATTCTTCCGCACAGTCAGATTATGCCAATACCAAATCTATATACCGTAGTTTTGAATAGTTTTTCACAATAAAGACCTTTTTTTTTGCAAAAAAAATAAAAAATGTAAGAAATTGTCTCCTTATTCTGTCACAAGTATTACATTTTAATTTTTTTCTCATGACTTATTTTTCTAGGTGTGTGTTTTTTGTAGGATAAGCTGTATTTATTGGTATTATTCTGGGGAACATTTAACTTTTTGATTGCTTTTTGCTGTATTTCTGTTCTTTTGGAAGGTGAGATTTTTTTACAGTGTTAACTGCGTAAAATAATAATGTCTTACACGCCTGAAACGCCTTATGTGTAGGGCGCAGCGAGCAAAGTGGTTAACGGAGAAAAAGCATCTCTCATTAATGGGGTTGACTGGGATTACATAAATCCCGAGGATAAGTCATCAATATTAAAATCTCAGAAACCCCTTTAAATGAAAAAATAAGCTGTTGATGGCAGAATGACATGGTAGAGGGTATTAGTCTTAGAATAAGTCCTCACTGTGTCCCCACCTTATTATTATACTGAATAATAGTGAACAGAATACAATCCTCATTTTACTGACACTGAATATTTTATTTATGGGGTGGATAAGTGATGTACAATACATTGTAATGAAAACGAGGACATAATTACACTGTATCTTGAAAAGTCAAGGTTGGATATAAAGAAAGAACTGGCCTTTTAAAAAGGGCAAAATAAAATTATTTAATTCAAGAAGTTGTAGATCTTTATAGTAAAGAGTCACCTTAATATAGTCATCAATGTCTAGGGACCCAGGAAAGAAACAAAGATTATTTGAAAAACAACCAAAAGAAAATTGAACTATGTATTATAGGTACACAATTATCAATATAGTTGTTAATCACCCTTTCAGAATAAAGTCGTGTAAGGGTGGGTTCACACTAGCGTTATGGAGTCCGTTCTGGCTTTCCGTTATAACATGGTTATAACGGAAAATAACGGAATCCATAAGACGAAAGGACGGATCCGTTTTGCTGCCCATAGACTTGCATTATGACGGAATGCAAAACGGAAGCCTGTCAACAGGATTTTGTTTTCCCTCTTGCATAACGGGACCCAGACGGATCCGGTATTCTTTCCCATAGCCTTCTATTAGGACGGAGCAAAATGGAATGCCTCTTAAAGGCTTCCGTTTTGCATTCTGTTTTATGGATTCCGTTATTTTCCGTTATAACCATGTTATAACGGAAAGCCATTCCGGAAACCATAACGCTAGTGTGAACCCACCCTAAGACTGATGTCCAAAGAGCAGGAAGGTCATCCAGTAGGCTCCACCAAGGGTGTACCTAGGCACTGGTGTCTAACAATGCCCAAAAGCCCTTCTAAGAGCTTGAAGTTACCCCTTTGCATTTAAAACATCCACAAAAAGCACATGAGATCTAGAAGTTAAAAAAAAATTACCTAAAGTGACCTATGGAGTAGATTAGCTAGTTTTCAGGTCTTTCATTTTTTGTGTAGTTTCAAAAAAATATACTTTTTCTTCTTATTTTTCTTAAAGCCTCGCATCACTTTTCATCTAGTGATGACCACTAGGACCACCACTTTCCCTGATGGCCTGGGCCTCTGGAGTTTGTTCCTCGATTCCTCACTTCATGATAGAAAAAATGGGCAGGATGTACATTCTATGAATTATTGATAGGGAAAGGCTATTTAAGCATTTTATGATGGAATTATTTGGGCATTACATGGTGGACCCCAATGTTTATCCAGACTTACAAGTATAACTGTCATATTTAGAGATGAGCGAATAGAAGCTGACGGAGTGGAAGTCAATCCGAATTTAAGAAGAAATTCGATTTGCACTGAATCCGAATTTCCTCGCGATTTGTGGTAATGAATCACATTTTTTTCCTGAAATGGCTGCTGCACGTGTAAAGACATGGAGCAAGGAACTCTGGGAAGGCGGGATCACCCATAATGCCAAGCATGCAGCCAATCAGCAGCCAGCCAGCCTTGTGATGTCACAGCCCTAGAAATAGCCTCAGCCATCTTGGATTCTGTCATTTACCAGTGTACTTAGTGCAGGGAGAGATGTCAACAGGCGCTAGGGACAGTGCAAGAAAAAACTTCCTTGTGCTAAAAAAAACTATTTACAAGTTCAGGGAAAGATAATTTAAGGTGTAGGGATAGGATAGGGAGGAATCGTTCCACAGTATTTATGTAGAACAGGGCTCAGTAGGGGAGGTTACAGCCTGGGTAATAGGAACAATCCTATTACACCTTGCTGCACTGACTGGGGATCCAAATTGCCATTATACAGCTCTGTAATTCCAGCAAACTGTTCTTATTTTTAGGGTGCAAGTGCTGTTTGATACAGCCATTAACAGGGTTCATTACAAGGATTTACGTCAAATTTGCCCTTGTGCGGTGCAGTTATATGTTCTAAAGCATTTTGTGGCTTGTATTAGTGGGAAAAAAGGGCTTATTAGCCATTGTGTGGTAAAGAGAGAAACCTACAGCCCTTTTTGTCGTGTATTAGAGGCAAAAGAAAAATATATTTGCTGATCAGCGGTGCAGTTATATGTTCTTCTTTTTTTTTTTTTGCCATTAGCAATACTGATGAATTACAGACAAATGCTGACTGAGTGAAGGCGGATGCTTAACAGACAGAATCCATTTTTGGGGGTTATTGTTCTGACGGATCAGATGAAGAGCAAAATAATTAGTGACGTTAACACAAACTTACTGCTGACGCCCCCTCCACTTTGTCGGGGGGCTCTACTTGTATAAGAATTTAATTCTATTCTAAGAGCGACGCCTGTCATCTGCATGTCAACTATTTCACTACCACAGGAGACTCCCTAGGCGTGTTACTGCAAAGCACAGTGTTCTACAGCCCTATAAAGGTTCTCTAAAGCCAGGAAATTAACGCAAATAAATTCGGATCGAGCCAAATGTTTTTTCCAAAAATTCCGGCGAATCAAATTTTTTTAAAATGTGCTCAGCTCTAGTCATATTTCTTTTTATTTGCCAGTTTATTACAGCTAGGCATGCATACATGAGCTAGTCTATCAATGATTGCCAAAAAATCTGTAATTACCTATAAGAACAGCTTTCATTAATGTCCTCTGTCCCTTTCCACTGCTCTCTTAAAAGACAGTTGCTATGGCTTGTCTGTCTCCAGCTAAAAAGACAGGAAGACAGAGGGGCGGTCCTTCACACTGCATGCCTGCATTAGGCTTCAGAGTGAGGGGGCGTGTCTCTCAGTAATCCAATCTGATTGGCTGGCAGGGAGCTGCTTGCTACAGCAAGTGTGTATGGGAAGTGAGGGAAAGCAGTTTTGGCCTCAGAGAACTGGCAGAGGAGCCATCTTGAGAAGATCCTCATATTGTAGAGGTTAAAACAGCTGTAACTAAGGGAAAAACTTAAACAAAACAGTGGTATGTGAAGAAACTTAAGATTGCTTTATGCATAATGCCACATGAGCAATAACATATGCTAAAATAGATTTTTTTATGAAAACTGGGTGGTTACACTTTAAGTCTCAGGGGCCATATATTACTAAGGTTGTAGCTCACTCTTTGACATGCAAAAGATTGCAGGTGACAAAATGTCTCAATCATGAGGCATAATATGTATAGGATAGCATAATTTCAGGGTGAGGTGTGCTGTGGCCCGCCCCTCCCTAGTTTGTGCTGTGAAGGGGAGGAATGTAATATGCAATGTACTTTATGTATACATAATGTGTATTGTTGGATGTTCACATGTTGTCAGCAGTGACTTTCACTTTAAAAGTGTGTTCCCTTTGTTCAGACATGGGTGTGAAGGAAAGGTCTCTGGCAGTATCTTTCAGGGAGGAGTTAGTCTGGTCACGTTGGGTAGTGGGCATTAGGGAACATTGCCATGTGCTCCTGCTAGGTGGCTCTTGGGAGAGCATAAAAAGGAAAGAGCAGTTCCCACCAAGTGTTTAGTTTGTGCAGGTTGTACCTGCTGTACGAACCAGCAGGTGTGAACCCACCATGCCACGCGTCCTACCTCCTCTAAGGGCGTTGTCTAAGTGAACCTCTAGTTCTTCACAGTACCCCTGATGGTGTGGATAGGCTTTCCCGAGACGAACACCAGGTGCTACCTCTTGAGGAGGATTGACACATGAGGCTGCTGGTCCAGGCGGACCAGGAGGTACCTGAGCAAGGCACCAGAGGTACAGACGTAGTCAGCAGGCTGAGTCGTAACCAGGAGCAACAGTGCAGGCTCGAACGATGAGGCAGAGGTGAAATCAAACAAGCACTAGGTCAGGACAGGCTGCACAGGTACAGGTCAGGCAATCCAGGTCGGCAACAGGAGAGTCAAGTCAAGCAGGCAGGGATCAAACAGGTAGCGGAGTCCAGAAACACAAGCACAGGTCAGGTACACAGAAACACAAGCAGCAGGCATGCTGTGTCCAGGGCTAAAAGGAAACTGTGGAGCGGATCCTAGAACAAACAGTACCTGCAAGGACAGAGCCCAGGACTGCTACAGTGAATGGGAAGCACAGGCAGCAGATCACCGCTGAACACGACGCCCAGGACAGCGGCGATAAGCAGGGGAACAGCAGTGTACAGCAGCTGCTGTTACAGTACCTCAACAACAGACATGTTTTTAGACCAGACCTTTATGAAACTCATGTTGAGTGTGGCAAAGTAGCTACTGAGTTATGAGCAGAGAGTGGTCCAGGAAAAGTCATGGCTGAGGCATGAAGTGGTGTGAAGCCTGAGCAGGTCTTGTTCCCGAAAAGAACCATAAAGCTTGTTGTTCCTCCTGAAATGATTGTAACCATTATGATTGTGTCTCTGTAAGAGAACTGTGCTGTGAAAACTTGATTATTTTGAACCACATTCAGTAAATTAACATTTCTCTGCAGCCTTGAGCACCACTACTCTACTATACAGTTGAGACAACCTAAAAGGTGGGACAAACACCTCTTTCTACCGCCACAAGTGCCTGATTGGCCAAACCCCCAATGATCTGATATGGATGCCATTGTCTGAGGATAGGTCATCAATATTTAGTTTCCAAAAAGAACCATAAAGCTTGTTGTGCCTCCTAGAAAGATTGTAACCATTATGAATGTGTCTCAGTAAGAGAACAGCTCTGTAAAACGTTGATCGTTCTGAGCCAGGTTCAGTAAATTAACATTTGGGTCTGTACCCTTGATTTGGCTGGAGTATCAAGAGAACCTTATTTGCCCAACCACCACTTTACAGAATGATAATAGACAGGAGCAGTATACAATATATAGTAGAATAAACTATGACTTCTCTAAACTTTACTCTTAACATTGTGCGCTGGCAATCCTGTTCCCGTCACTCATATTCTCACACACTCCCTGCAATGTCGAGGAGAAACATTTCCACAGCCTGACACTGAGCCGCTGCTTAATTTAGCAGAAACTTCTTCAATGAAAACATCAGATAATGTTGCTAGGTTGAGCCATATATTGTCATTCTCTCAATGTCCCTTTGTGCCTTATCGCTCTGAAATGACTTGTTCTGTCTCTATCCCATTAGGGACAAAACATTAATTTTCCATATTTTCCAAGTAATTTATGAGGTGGCAAGTTAATTGAATGTTAGAAGGAAGAAACAGAGAAAATAAATGAACATTTTGAGGGTGGGTTGGAATGCATAATGCTTGCTACCATTGTTTATAAGGTTTACGGAGGATGGACAAAATGAAGACTTCAATGAGTTTTGCTGATTGTTTTCTGAGTTATTGGACCATGTCTATGAGAATGGTCTATGGGTTAAGTAGAAAAGACATTTGAAGTTAAAACCTTGCCTAAAAAGGGGGCAAGGACCAATAGGGTTGAATTTTCCTCCACCAAAATCTGCTTCCTCCACCATTCCCCATTTAAAAATCACCTAAAAAAACAAAAGATGACAATCACTACAGTTTATAAACTCACTATACACCATTCAGTCATAACATTAAGTAAGGAGTGGGATACAGTAGGCAGTTCAGTTTTTAGTTTTCATGTTTTAGAAACAGCAAATTGGCAATGGCAAGCATAAAGATCTCAACAATTTTGATAGTGGCCAAACTGCAATGGCTAGATGACTGGGTCAGAGAATCTCCAGCTATCAGGTCTTTTGGGGTTTTCCAGGCATGCATTTGTTAGTCTCTACCAAAAGTGGTCCAAGGAAGGAGAATCGGTAAAGTGGTCACAGGGTCATGGGTGACCAAGCTCAATGATAATGAAGGCTAACCCATCTGGTCTGCTCATCTCCAACTTGTGTGGATTCAATTTAGTCAAGTGTCGCGGCCTCTTCCCGGGCCCAGTGACATCACTTAACGCTTGCTACCATTGTTTATAAGGTTATGGTAGATGGTTAAAATGAAGACTTCAATGAGTTTTGATGATTGTTTTCTGAGTTATTGGACTATGTCTATGAGAATCGTCTATTGGTTAAGGAAAAAAAGACATTTGACGTTAAAACCTTGCCTAAAATGGCGGCAAGGACCAACAGTTTTGACCAAGCTCAATGAAAATGAAGGCTAACCCATCTAGTCTTCTCATCTCCAACTTGTGTGGATTCAATTTAGTCAAGTTGCGCGGTGTCTTCCGTGGCTCAGTGACATCACATCAATCAGTCACATTATCTTTGTGCAGCTCAGTCCCAATACCAAGCATAGCCACTATATAATGGACAGTGCCGTGTTTGGTATACTATGAAGAGGCTGCAGCACTCGTCCCTATGCTGTGACCTCTACAAACTCCAGACTGGTGGGGTTCCCAGGAGTTGGAACCCCACTGATCTGCTATAGAAGCCCATTTCTGAGGATAGGTCATCAATATTTATATTTCAGAAGGTTTTGATTTCACCTGTGGCATGAACACTTTTTCAATCATCGGTATATGATACCTACACATTTTCTTGTCAGTTCTGTAAGAATTGACCATTAATAGAAGCGAATCCTTCACCCAAGTTGTGTAGAAAGTTCTTCACTAAGTGATTTCATTAGTAGTGTCCCCGCATCTGATGACCTGCCATCCCCTGTCTGTTATCATTTGGTGTTACCAGGCCTTGACTTTGTACTCCCGCACTGCGATTACCACCATGACCTTTATGGAATCATTCAGTCACAGAATGCTCTGACATCTGCGAGTCTGCTCGTGTCAGCTTGTCACGAAAACTTGTCACTTACCGCACCGGCGACATGCCATATTTGTCTCTGTCTAGCTCTTGATGCTAGGTTCAATGATTCTCTGAGAAGAAGCATATTAATTATCTCATTAGGAATTAAAATAAGCTTCTCCGGGAACAACATCCTCCAACCTTTTTCTAGCAATTTTTTTTTTATTATTATTATTTCAATAGATCTGACAAAGAAAGACTTAACTAGTGTCCGACTGGACCATTTCCAGAGATGAAATATTAATAATTCAGGTTGCACTATGTGGCATGTGCTACTTTTGATCTTGTTTTTTTTTTGCCGCCATAAATTTGACATGAAGACGTTGTACATTTCTAACTAAATTGTCCGCTGAAGTGCGCTTCCATCAGTTTCCAGCCGTCGTACTGAAATAATTGGCTCTAGACAGCATTGTGTCGTCTCCCACCCCTCCCACCCGCCTTTAACTTTGCTCTATCTGACTGATAAACCTCGATTGTGTGTGATTTATACCGTACGGGAAGATGCCGCTGACCTTATGTATGTGCACAATGCCCCCATTACTTATTGAAAGGGGTAAGCTTGCGGTCAGCAGAAAACAAGACTGTATAAAAAACAATATGCTGAGATGTCATTTTAACTTTTCAGCATACAAATTCTTTTGAAAATTGAGAATTTTTTTAAATTCAACTTCCAATAATCCTGAAAGTCACATAATTTATTACTTTTGTTTGGTAAAACATATTTTAATCCATGATCCGGATGCTAGTAAACATCTTGGTCATGGCTCAATAAACGGCCTTAATATGTGCAGAAGGGGTGATGAGATGTGTAGGTGCTCATATTTTTATTCCATATGTGGCAATCAGAGAGCAAGTATGCTTTGTGATTGATGAAGAAGGAGGAAATAACATGCACCAAAGTCCATGTTACCCTTCCCCTGGGGTCATGTACAGTGGTTACACAGTGAGAGGAGGATCTATATCTCTCTTCTTTCCATGCAGCCATCTGCATTCCCCCACTGGCCTCCCTCTCCGTGTCCTCGTTGGTTGAGACTATAGCTGGCTGAGGGCGGGTCAGCCAGTGAGGGGGAAATTACTGCCTGACTGGGCCCCTTTGATGTTGCTGGTCCCATGACAGCTGCTATGGCTGTTACAGAGGCAATTCTCCCCCTGTTTGCAGCACTGGGGTCCTGGGTTTGGTTATGACCAAGAGCAGCATCTGAATCAGATTTGTATGTTCTATACGTGTTTGCTGGGTTTCCTCTTAGTACTCTGGTAAAAGGGGTTGTCTCACTTCAGCAAATTGTATTCATAATGTGGACAAAGTTAATAAAAGACACTTACTAATGTGTTGTGATTATCCATATTGCCACCTTTGCCAGCATGATTAATTTTTTTACTGTATTACAGACCTCTCGTATCCAGGGTTTATGACGACCCTGCAATCCAGCAGCTGTGGCCATGCTTGCACACTATAGGAAAATGCGCTGGCTTCTCTAGTCACCAAAAATTTGGGAGTGTGCATAGGCTGGCACACTGTATGCAACACCCATGTTTGCGTGATTGGTAGGGATCTCAGTTGTTTGAATCTTGACAACCCCTTTAAAATTAACCACCTCAATTTGTCACTGAACATTATGAAGTTACTCACCTCACCCATTTCCACTGACACCTCCCACCAAGCAACCGCAGCTCCTCTTTATGGCTGTTCCCAACTGTGAGACAGCCTGATCCTCTTCTTCCTCTCCTTCAGTTTCTGGCTTCAATAGCTGCTGGTTTAGACCTTAGGTTAGCCATTGAAGCACACAGCATCATCCATTTGTCCAGGCAGTTGGCCTCAGAAGATGACGTCAGACCTGGCAGCCTGCTTAGAGAGGAACTGTCCAGACACGACTTGTCTGCTGTTTCAAGTTGATCCTTTCCTGACTCCTGTTCCTGTGCTTTGTTATTGTCTCCAGTGTTGACCCTGACCCTAACCTCAGCTTTGTTCCTGATCTCGCTCCTGCCTAGCCCTTGGATTGTCTTCTAGTCTTTGTAGTTCTACTTATGGCTCTGACCCTTGGCTCCATTCCTGACTATGCTTCTGTCTTGTCTTTTTCAATTTTGAAGAACCTCCAGTTGACAACCCTCAGCTCTTCATCATGCCACACTTTCCTTAGCACTATATCCACCAAACCATTGGAGGTTGAAGGTTAGGTGTGAAAATATGGGGATTCCCTAGACTCCATACCCCCAGCCTAGCCTGCGTTACATGGTTTACGTATGATTTCAGGTATGTAATTGTAAGATATGCATGACTGGAATCATCCCAAGGCATTTATGAATACATTTTATACATAGTCACCACCAGCAACCAAATCCATGAAGTACATGGCTCCGGCTAACCATTAATTTCCTAATCTAAAAGAGACAAAGGTTCTAATTAAGTCAAATCGTTCCAGGCCAAAGATTTTCGCGTGTATTGTGTTAAGTCTTAAAGGACAGAAAAAAATTGAAAGGAATATGATAAGAAAGAAACATTTGCAATGTTGATAAGCAGTTTGGAGATATGCTAATAAAGATTCCTCCGGGGCAATAACACATTCGGTATCATAACAGTGAAAGCCAAATGCGTTGGCATAATTAATTTACTTATTGTGAACAGAGATTTATGAGTAATATTTGCCAGAAAACTTCAGTCACCCGACACATACAATTAATAGTGGTTGGTTCCATTTTGGGAACAGATCACAGACTGCAGACGAGGCTTGTACGTTCCGCTGGAGACAAGAGTATCACAACATCTCGTCACCATGCGATATATTAGGCCTTTCAATGTATGCGCCGGTGATTTATGTCTATGGCAGAACATTCCCTAGTCTTTCACAGCTTATCATGCATTCACACAGCAAATCTATTCTGTGCCATCTGTAGTGAGAATGAGAATGACTTCACGGTATACATTTCCTGCATTTTTTATCTGCTGCCGAGAAAAACAATAAGGCAAGTCTATTATACTTATTGCATATTGCAAAATTGTTTACTACAAAAAAGAACCCTTGTCCAGCACGTAGGATAAGAGTGGATAAAATGTTGATTTGGTTCCAAAATGCATAAAATTACAGTCCAGAAGTTGGTTGCATTAACAGTGCAGAAGCAGAGCTTACACGTTTCGAGCTTAGTTCTTAATCATTGCAAAAATACAGAAAATGATCAAAATGCTTTTGAATATGTACAAAGACAAGACAAATAAAGGAAGGAATGGCTGATGGAAGGAGGGATCCTCTTGATGTAAGTGTGCAAATTGATAGGCAGAGCCTGAGATGAGGTTAAATAATTAACTCACGTTTTTCTTACTTGGCAGCAAGTTGCAGGACACGTCTAAATAAGATGGAGGTATGCAGTCTTAGAAGGCAGTTTCATAACCAATGGTGTGGCTCAGCTGGAGCAAGGTTTCATAAATTCTCCATGTCCTCTAAGATGCAGTAATCAATCTCTTTTTATACAAATCCTCAAATGGCAATTTCTCTGCAGTATAGTTCCCAGCTGAGGGGTGCAAAAATGTCTTACATTTTCTGCAGCTCCTAACAGCGAGATAAAGATCTCTAAATGCAAAATATGCCAAAGCCTAGGGCTTAGTCCAGGCCTGTATCCAAAGTGTTCTCCTCAGGCTCATCTCACTCTCCAACTAGGCACAGTGGAAAAACAATGGCTGAGCTCAAAGCCTCTCCTTCCAAAAACATCTTAAAGGTTCAACAGAAACCTGCTCCACAGCATTACACCCCGAAGACATATTTAAGAGACATCACCGTAATTCTCAGCAAGTAAATGCAAAGATTCCAAAAAATAGGGCATTCTCCTGAAAATGTATAAATTTGTTAGGACATATCAAACAGCACAAAACGTTAACCATCTATCCATTAGTAGTGTCCTAGTGGGATACTACATATGTGCACTACCTCTCAATTTATCTCTATGGGACTTGGCGTTGAATGTAGCAGCAATAACCATTCCTTCATTCATTCTGGGGACTCAAGGACCCCGTTTTCCAAACAAATCAGATACTTATTTACCCTGTGGATAGGTGATATGTTCTTATGGTGTGACAACCCCTTGAATTCCCTGACTAACGTCTAGTCGTAGTGGAATAGGATTAAAAAGGCATAATTGAAGGAAAGGATGGTATAGGTAACGACAAATGTAAGAGAAAAGTTGAAGGGATTCTCTGGTAATGACCTGCCCAAAAATATGAGCAAAACTGTTTGCCCTCACTTGCAGAGCTGACTAGGAAGGTGAGTCTGAGGGGCTTTACTACACACTATGCTCTGGCACTTGCATATACTACATATTGGTGAGTTCTCCTGTCAGGCTGCTCAGCCATGATGGCATATTGTAGGCAGAACCACATCATTACCATCTATTGTAGAGCAGTGCAGTCAGACCCCATCCTCTCATTCCTCTAGGCAGCTCTGCAAGCAGTAGCAACCAGTCCTCCTGACATTGTATGAACAATTCCTGGTGGTAGCCATTTTAAATCTTGCTCAGAGAAACCCTTTAAGGAACAGAAGCATCAGACTGTCGAGAAGTCAGCCATGGAGGTCAGGCAGATGCAGGTATGTTATATTGGGCTGAAAAGGAAGACAGTTCATTGCACCAAGCAACGGATTACGAAGTCCAGAGAACACAACAATAGCTATGATGAACAGTTAGAACATTTTCCCATATACATTCCCTATCGGTTCCTCACAGTTTTTAAGATCTGTGCATACAGTCATTGAGTTAAAAACTTCAGCCTAGAGACAGGAAGGATACAAAATCAATGTCAATAAAAGTCAATTGTTACTATTGTCAGATAAGAAGTCCCAGATTGATAGGTATGGGGGGGTGGAGGTGGTGAGTCATCACTTGATGTACCTGGGTATTAAGATTGGGAAATTACCCTCATCTTTATTTACCGCTTTTTCAACGAATTGAAATTAGGGAATTAGAGAAATGGTCCAATCTACCGCTGTCACTCATTGGGAAAGGTCAGCTATTGAAAATGATAAGCTTTGCAAGATTATTATATCCAATGCAGACAATTCCCTTTTTGATCAGGCATGTGGATACTACAAGGTTAAATAGGCTTTTTACCAAATTCCTATGGAACAAAAAGCGTCCACATATCAGTTACGAAAAATTATGTCTGACAAAGTGGGAAGGGGGAATTTAGCTTCCTAATATTAGGAGATATAACCTGGCTGCCTTAGCTAGACATATCGGGGACTGGATCTGGGACACATCCTTTTTCTCAAATACAGAATTGGAAAGGTCCTTGATTGAACCATGGGATTCGATGGCGCTCCTACACTCTAGAGTAAGGGACTTGTCCCGGGAGTAAAATCCTACACATTATTTATGGACACAACAGCTGCATGGAGGGCTATTAGAAAAATCTATAGGCTACCGATGTACTTAACACCCTACATGCCTTTATGGTCACTCCCGGCCTTTCCGTCAGGGTAGGGTGTCTAAAATGTTTCACAAATGGAAGGAGAAGGGCATTGCTGTGCTAAAAGATATATTGATCCCTTCAGATCTAGAAATCATGTCTTGGCAAGATATTAAAACTAAATTTCAGCTTCCAGATTGTCATAGGAGTAAATTATGTTATATTCTTTATTAATGTATGTTGGGTTAGGGAGGGAAGGGGATTATACCGAAAAATCAAAGAGGAGACAGTAACATGTCAAGGTACTCCACGGTCTCTGGAATTGCCCAGATCTTTCACATCTATGGAGTCGGGTAATAGAATACATCAAGTATATTTGGGATATAGAAGTCCAGTTGACACCACAACAGTGTATATTCTAATGTGGACTCCTGGGGGACCAGGGAGGAGATGAAACCCAGGCAATTGGGGTCAAGGGAGTCCATTTGTTCCTGCTAGCTACAAAAAAATGTATCCTGGTACATTGGTTGCCCCCAACCATACCCACATTAGATGAGGTGGTTGGCACAATGAAACAAATCCTATATATGGATATAGATGCAGAGAAACAGACAGGTAAGGCCACGACGGCTTTCTTCCATAAATGGAGGAAATTTGTAGACCAAGCTTTACCTCCAGAGGAGTTAAGGGAATTAATGCTCCCATTCCAGAATTCCCTATGGTCTCTGGGAGAACGAGCTAAAGGCACATTAGGGAAACTGTCTATCGGCTAGAATGGATATCCTACATTCATATGGGTAAAAAAATTCCACGCCCATTCTCGGTTAAGTAGGCGGACGCTCATAGAGTAAATTATGTTATGTCCTTTATTAATGTATGTTGGGTTAGGGAGGGAAGGGGAATATACCGAAAAATCAAAGAGGGGACAGTAACATGTCAAGGTACTCAATTGCAGATGTAGCGATATACGTTTAGACCGATACATACCGTTTACTGTTATCTTGTATCAAGACGATTGCCTGTAATTTGTGTGTTTTGATGGGATAACTGTATTTTGAACGCTGCAAATGTTATTATCTTATTACCCTCAATAAAAATGTATTGACTAAAAACTTCAGTGTGACATTTTTGACTGTAATGAACCATGCACCTGTAATCAGCACAGATTTTTATCCCCTGGAAGTAAACAATGAAGGTTTCTGCAAGCAGAGATCTTCAAAACTGAGAGGAATTGATACAAAAAGCATATTAGAAAAATATAAATATAAAACTTTTCATCCCAGGAAAAAAAATAACATTTATTGTTTTTTTGAGGTCATAGTCCTCTGTGCGTTATCTATATGCTTAATGTCCATGTATAAACCAGCTTGGGATGCAGTCCTCCAAGTTCTATCACATCTGCCCTTCTTTCGTACAGAGAAGACTTTCTGTGACTATAAATCTTGTCTTGCCTTGTTTCAATCTGCATTCTATAAATAAATTCAGCATTACATAATATAAAGAAGCCATCATGCACACTGATATAATATGGTAAGAAATATTACTTCTGGAGAAGATGGAGGCGAATAATCATTCCCACAGCTGCCTCAAGGTAAAGAGCATTCAATAAACTTTGAAGACTACAATTGTATCCTCCTCTATGTCACTTGTCTGTACAGATTTGCATTCTGAACGACATATTCGGTAGAAGGTTCCTGGCAGATGATCTGCTAGTCAACAATATCACCCAGTGCTCATGAATGCAATAGGCAATTAAAGTACTAGTCAAAAATGGGAAATTGTTATCATCTGCATTCCTTACCGCCTTATTTTGAGGACTTTATGTGCCTTTCTGGTGCACTGTAGTTTCTACACAATAGCAGGTAGTTGGATAATGTAACGTCTTTGTGTAGGGTCCAGTCCAGAAGTATTTTTACATTTTAGCAACTAGTTATCTACAAGATACAAATGTCCCAAGGCCAGAAAATATCTTATGGTCCCTGCTGGCACACTGTGGTTTCCACAATGTAACAACAAGTAGTCCTCTATCCCCATGGTTTGTAGTCTCTGATGGCAAAATATGGCTTCTTCACTGTAGCAACTAGTTGTTCTCTATCTCCATGACTTATGGTCTCTGCTGGCATAGATTGGTTTTAATTCTATAGCAGTTAGTTGTCCTCCATCTCCATGATTTGTAGTCTGTAATGGCACACTATAGTTTCTACACTGTAGCGTCTAGTTATCCTCTATCTCCATGATCCATGCTGGCACACTGTGGGTTCTACGTTGTAGAAACTAGTTGTCCTCTATCTCTATGGTTTATGATCCATGCTGGCAAACTATGCTTTCTACACTGTAGCAACTAATCTAGTTGTCTCTATGGTTTGTAGTCTGTCATGGAACAGTATGGTTTCTACACCGTAGCAACTAGTTGTCCTCTACCTCTATGGCTTATGGTCTTTACTGGCATAGTATCGTTTCAATACTGTAGCAAATAGTTGCCCTATAGCTCCATGATTTGTATTCTCTGATGGCAATTAATTAATCTCCATGATCCAAGCTGGCACTAAATGGGTTCTACACTGTAGCAACTAGGTATCCTCTATGTCCATGGCTTATGGTCCCTGATTGCACTAAGTACAGTGCTTACAGGGGTGTAGCTATAGAGGAAGCAGGCAATGATAATTTATACAATGACAGTATATATAGTGGCATGACATACATTATATACATGTAGGAAACTAATGGAGTGGCTGCCAGGTCTGGGCTGAGAGAGTGATCTTGGCTCGCCACCGGAGTGGTGGTTGTATGGGAGCAGGGTGTTGTGAAGAAGTTGCTAGGGGGGCCCAGTCATTTCTACTTACGCCACTGAGTGCTTGGTTATCTCTGGCAGTAACAGAGCATGTGTGAGTATAACATGAACCATGTTCTTGCGATCGGTGGGGATCCAACCTCTGATAGCCACACCATGACCTGTGGATAGTTGATAAGTTCTTATGGCGGGACAATCCCTTCAAGAAGCCTCACCTGTGTATTTCTCTTATGGATTGTAGCATGTTCACATGCCACATTGGGGAGGCATTTGAAAATGGTGTCTAATAAAGGAACCATATTGTATTCACTTGAGCGTCAACGGGTTTGTCATGCAAGCCTAAAAAACCTAAAGGTTCTTATCCTCTCTGAGCTGATTTCTAAGATGAAATCCCTTATCCCCAGCCCATCAATATTTTTCTTGGCCAGTACATCTATAAAGCGTTATAGTTGCAGAGGAATGTTTCCTGTAAGTTGAAAACATTTCTCAGAAAAGAAGCAGAGCTGATGCACAAGGTATATACAGTATCTATTATTCCACAAAGAGCCCAGCAATGCTTCCATTGTCTTCATATTTCTAAAGCACCTTCACCTTCAGCCCTTCTGTACCACCTTCAGAATCCATTACCATGGTTTTTCTTACAGAAAGCACTGCAGACCGTACACAGCACTCTATATTGACTATGCAGACAATTTACAAATGTATCGTATTATAAAAACTACAGCATGAGCTGTTCGAAGCTGTCTAAGACTCCAATAGTGTGGGAAAGCACGGAAACAAGGGCTGAAGATGTTTGCTACTGCAATCAAAATATGTGATTAATATGTGATCTTGTCTGTCGCTTTGCTAGGTCTCTTAGAAGTGGCCATAATGATGCTTCCTTTTACCTTTTATTTTACAGCCAGAAGATCTAGATCCTCGTGCTTCAAGTAAACTTTGCTCATTATAAAGTTCTAGATAACCACAGAGAACTTAATTTATTTATCGTATGATTTAGATCACCAAGGACCTACATCATCATCATGGAGAGCTTAGTTTATAATAAGGATCTAGATAATCATAGGCTATTTAGTTCATCATAGGATTCTAGATCACCATAAAGAACATACTTTGCTTCATTATGGGGTTCTAGATCGATTTGGAGAATTTAGTTTATCATGGTGTTCTAGATAACCATGGACAACTTAGTTAACCAACGCATTTCAGATTACCTTTTACAACTTAATTCAGCCTAGTGATCTAGGAGAACTTAGTTCATCATATGGTTCTAGATCACCATGGACAACTTAATTTACCATAGGATTAAAGCTGCATTCAAAGAGCAAGCTGAGGGAAGACAAAGAGCAAAAAAGGGAACCTTGCAAGATTTGAGTGCAACAGTCTGCAGCTCAAGATGGTAATTGACCTAATATGTGCTGTAACTCAGGTCAATGCAATGTTCTTGGCTCCATTTATAATGTACAGCAATCAGTCTTTAAAAAGATGGTTCTTTCTCTTAAAAAGCCACAAGCTGAGGTCTGAGAGACACAGACAGACGGCAAGCTTTTAAGATGGAATTGATATAGAAAGTTCTGCTCATGGGAACCCAATCTAACCCTAGCAGACTTTACGTAACCATATGAGCATCAAAGAACAGGTGCCCTATTTGGAACCCTTTCTATGAGCCAGAGCAATAAGCTTACCATAGTGGGCTTGACATGACCATTTATGACATGATCATGTAGTACTACCACAAAGATGTTCCCAATAACAGCTGATCATCATGGGATAGGAAAGACGTATTCCACATCAATCAAGTAAAAAGCGGTTCTTAGGGGTTCACGATGAGGGGTCCAAAACCTTATGTTTTTAATCCTTACACATAACCTAAACTTGGAAGGGGCAACTGGATAATATCTAGAGATACAAACTCCACAGATGAGGTCTTGTTTGGAGGATGACCTGACCAGGTGGCTGTCACAGCTCCTGCTCGTGGCCAATGCTCACCTCTCTCTTCCCCCGTGGATCAGTTGTCAATCATACAGAGACTACTCCAGGAGATAACAATGATGGTATCTCTACAGTGAAGTCCACATTCCTGTATGGGGGTTAAAAAGTGAAAACCTGGGGACTGCAAGGATAATGCAGTTAGGAGTAGCTCTAAGTTAAATCTGTCGGTTGACATAGTAATCTCACACCCACTGCCGTAACAGCGGCAGTGTTAGCCATTGAGTAATATGAAGAACGTGTGTAGATTGGCTAGAGATATATTAATGTAAGACTGACCTTTGCAACCTTGTTAGATTCAGTGGACATTGCTGTATTATATCTTAATGGATGAGCAGCTTTAAGCACTTGCAGCAGACATCACTCTCCTGGAAAGATTTACCATGCCGGCTGTACAATCTGTAACCATAGTCAAGTGTCTTCTTAATTAAAATGGGTGAGTAATGGACACTGGGTGGTGGGTCTACATGCACTGGTAATACTTTATTGGCAGAGGCCGAGGAGGTGATCCTTTTTAATTAGCAAGGTGTACACTTTCTCATTGTAACCTCTAGGGAGATGAATCAATTCTTCTTTTCTCGTCTATAAAAGCTTAACTTCCCAAGAAGAGCTGGTAACTCTTTGTGGTATCTACAGAGCTGTACTAAGTGTCAAATTGTATTTACGGAAGTGAATGACATTAAGAATTCATTCATTACAGAAGAATCTAGTACTGCGCCTGCCTCAATATTTACCCTCATATCTAGAGATATGTTTGTCAGCTCTCCTGACCCTATGAAAAATAAAATTCTGGAGTATCTCTTCTTAGAACAAGATGTGTCTCTTTGCAGTAGAATACATCCATTCTATTCAATGGCTCTGTGAATGGCTCTTAGAAGTATAACTGTTAAGACTGTGTGCCTCTGCTATGCAGATATCTAACCATCAAGCAAGTTGAAAGTAAACACTGTTGAATTGCCTTTTGGATTGTTGCAATTACGATCACTCCAGGGAGGTGGTATCATGACAGTCAATATAAACTCTCATCCAGACAGGAAAACCAGAACAATTTTGACTAATGATCTCTTTGCAGTAGAGCACATCCATTCTATTCAATGGATCCGTGAATGGCTCTCAGAAGTATAACCATTTAGACTGTGTGCCTCTGCTATGCAGATATGTAGCCATCGAGCAAGTTGAAAGTAAACACTGTTGAATTACCTTTTGAGTGTTGCAATTGCCATAACCGCAAGGAGGTGGTATCATCACTGTCCATATAAAGTCTCATCCAGACAGGAAGACCAGAACAATTTTGACTAATGGTTTATAGCAGCACCACTGGAGTTGTGGCAACCAGTAGAAATGTACATGTAACAATGGACTAGTAAGCAGATATAACATGCCATCCAAGTACCATTTGCAACATACTCAAGATTATACCTAAAATTAAACTCTGAAATGGTCTTCTATATAATGATACATCACTGCCTCCTACAGGATGAGGAATCTGATAATTTTCAATTTTGTGCCTCAAAACGCGTTAAAGTAATTAGAGCTGAAGTGCAGCTGACAAATAACACCATGAGCATAAATACACCTCTCTGGCGACAAGATGTATGCGTAGGTTCACGGTCTGACTAGTGACATGTTAGAAGCGTTATGAGTTCTGCCAATGAAGAAAAATGGTTCCCTTCACCTTGCTTTGCATAGATTAATGTTGAATACTCGAATCCTTTGTTGGCTTATGTTCTGTGCTTTATTTTCTGCAGACAGAATTAAGCATTGGCTGTTCTCATAGAAGGAGGCTGGTTATTCACACAAGACTCTCGATTTAATGAAGGAAATGGCAGAATAAAGAAACCAGAGTATGGTTGCGATAGCGTCATAGGACATAGATCTGTTATTTCTTATGAGAGTGAATTGCGCTTCTATGTAACTTAGTTTTCGCTAATTGTTGGAGCATTTGTGCATGTACGTTTCCAAGTGTTAACCAATTGAGTGCCTATGCACAGTAAGGAGGGTATATACTGTATCTTTGTTCTGACCAGTGGGTGAGAACGTGCTGCCCCCTTCACCACCTCCCTCTGAGGGTGATGTCTGAGCACACCCCTCATTCTTCACATGATACCTCTGATGGTGAGGAGAGACTTTCCCGAGGGGAGTACCAGGTGCTACCCTGGAGGTGAATAGGAACACAAGGGAATCGGGACCAGAGTGTGAACTCACTGGACTGACCTTGAGGTGACACAATACACCCAGGCCAGAGGCTGATCAGACGGAAGCGTAGTCAGGGTACAAGGCAGAAGTCAGGGTAGGCGGCAGTCAGGCAAAGTCCATAAACATAGATCAGGGTCAGGGCAGGCGGCAATCAGGCAAAATCTATAAAACGTACTCCAAAGTCCAGTACACAGAATGACAAGAACCAACAGAACACCTTCGCTCAAACAGGAAACTAGACAAGCTAGGAACCTAAGTTTCTTAGGCACCTTCCTGTAGAAAGAGGGTCTTCTAAATACTTCCTGCAGGCCAGCTATAGGCTGAGGAAAATGGGAGGTGTTGCCTCACATAAAGAAGAGAGACACGCCCGCACACACCCTAAATACACACAAAGAATTCTGAGAACATTTGGCCAATTGTTTATACGGTACTTGAGAGATAGCTGTTGGTCTTTGACCATTACGTTTGTTCTCCAGGGAGATAAGCCACCATAATTGGTGTCTGCCACCACAAAAGATGTCTCCAGGGAGATAAGCCACCACAAAAGGTGTTTGCAAGGGGCTTTTTTCCTCTCTCTGTGTTGAAAACAAACGTTTGGCTGAAACTCTATGGGTTATACATATAGCTGTTGGTCAAGTGCGCATTCGACCTACAAGTATTGAAAGTGTATGGGCACCTTAAGATATTTTAACCTTAAAGAACCATTGACTCAGAAGTGGCAGCTACTGTACCTTGACCGCTGCTTGGGTGATATTTGATGGAATGAGCCCATATTAACTTTCTGTCACACCTGATGCAAGGTGCAGCGAGTATTTAATTGCACCTAGTGTATAAATTAGGTTTACCATATGCAAACAGTGTAGTTTTATGTTCTAAAAGCCAGTTGAAGATGAGCCCGCTGTGTCGCTGCTGATTGGTAATGTTCTGCTAGTGAGCGAGCGGCAACATGGGAATGAAGATAAATGCAGAAGTCGGCGACCACTCTCTTGCTGAATATGCCGCGTGCTGTTTATTGCGAATGAAGGTGTAATTATTTCATTAGGATTTCCTGTGAAGTGTGAAAAGTATCTCGAGCAGTCCTCTAAAATGAGTCAAATGTAATATGTGCCAGAACGGTCCATGTTAATTGAAAATTGGAGAGGCGTTTATTGGGCAGTTTTGTGTGACCAACTGTGACAAAATTTACTTTATTAGGGTCTTCTCAAGTGATTCATTACTAAAGAGAGAATTAAAGGTTTCGAGAAATAGTCTGGAGATAGCGGAGGCGAGGAAGTTCACCATTCATCATGTAATTGAAGCCTTTGTTTATTGAAAACACTCCAGGGCTTCAGAGAGATTGAAATTGAGCTACGTCAAAGCGTACAGCGTATACCTGAACAGATCCTTCACTGATGCAGGAGATCACAACAAGAACGTCTCATTTATAGAGGAACGGTCACCTCTCCTGGCATGTCGGTTTCAGTAAAGACATGTATTTATTACCTTTCCTCTTGACTTATCATGTCCACGCTTTGAGAAAAAAAAAATCTTGATTTTGTGATACTCTATCACAAGATGTCTGTCCAATACATAGCCACCCAGTGATTCAGTGATTACCAGGTAAATTGCAGCTTGCAAGGGTTTTCTTACCATGTAATTTATAGTATTGAATTTATTTAATTAGTAATTGGGCTCTGTAATCACATTCGAGATAGATAGATAGATAGATAGATAGATAGATAGATAGATAGATAGATAGTAACATGGTTTATAAGGCCGAAAAATGACATCTGTCCATTCTGCAAGTTGATTCAAAAGAAGGCAAAAAAAAAACAAAAAACTGTGAGGTAGAAAAAAATTTATAAATAAATTCCTACCTCCAGAAATACATCCAAGCCCCTCTTGAATTCCTTTATTGTACTCACCATCACCACCTCCTCAGGCAGAGAGTTCCATAGTCTCACTGCTCTTACCGTAAATAATCCTCTTCTGTGTTTGTGCAGAAACCTTCTTACCTCCAGACGCAGAGGATGTCCCCTTGTCACAGTCACAGTCCTTGGGATAAATAGATGATGGGAGAGATCTCTGTACTGACCCCTGATATATTTATACATAGTTATTAGATCTCCCCTCAGTCGTCTTTTTTCTAAAGTGAATAACCCTAATTTTGATAATCTTTCTGGGTACTGTAGTTGCCCCATTCCAGGTATTACTTTAGTTGCCCTCCTCCGAACCCTCTCCAGCTCTGCTATGTCTGCCTTGTTCTCAGGAGCCCAGAACTGTACACTGCACTCCATGTGTGGTCTGACCAGTGATTTGTAAAGTGGTAGGACTATGTTCTCATCATACATTTGTCAGTGTTAAACCTCATCTGCCACTTAACCAAATTACTATGTGGGGGAAAATATTATGGTGGGATCACTGTGTGGGGGCAAATTACTATATGGGGTAATTTTGGGGAAACTACTGTGTGGGGGAAACTACTGTGTGGGGGCAGTGTGAGATAAATAACTGTGTAGGGGCAGTGTGGGGTAAACTGCAGTGTGGCGGAAACTACTGTGTGGGGGCAGTGTGGGGTAAACTGCAGTGTGGCAGAAACTACTGTGTGGGGGCAGTGTGGGGTAAATTACTTTATGGGGCAGTGTGGGGTAACCTACTGTGTGGGGGCCGTGTGGGGCAAACTACTATATGGAGGCAGTGTGGTGGAAATTACTGTGTGGGGCAAATTACTGTGTGGGGCAGTGTGGGGTAAATTACTGTGTGGGAGAAACTACTGTGCGGGGTAAATTACTGTGTAGGGCAGTATGGGGTAAATTACCGTGTGGGGGCAGTGTGGGGTAAACTACTGTGTGTGGGCAGTGTGGGGAAACTACTGTGTGGGGGCAGTGTGGGGAAACTACTGTGTGGGGGCAATTACTTTGTGGGGGCAAATTACTATGGTGGCAGTGTGGTGGAAATTACTGTGTGGGGCAAATTACTATGTGGCGGAAATTACTGTGTGTGGGGGAAATTACTATGTGGGGGAAATTACTATACGGGGATTACTTTATGGGGGCAGCATGGGGGCCTTGCTATTGGGGAGGCACTGTAGGGGCAATTCTATTATTTCTGGGGACATTATACAGGGATTATTGCCTGGAGCACAATATAGGGTGTTATTATTACTGGGGGCACTCTAGGGGACATTATAACTGCTGTGGAGTGGACGCTATAGGGACATTTGGGGTAATTCATCAAACTGGTGTAAAGTAGAACTGGCTTAGTTACCGATAGCAGCCAATCAGATTCCACCTTTCATTTTTGACAGCTCTTTTGGAAATCCAGTTCTACTTTACACCAGTTTGATAAATGACCTCAATTATGTCTATTAGGGTCACTATTTTTTCAGCAGTATAGTACCTGGGACATTGGGGAGCACCACGGACACAGTATTGGGGGTGGCAGCAGGATGACACTGTGGGGACACCAGGATGGGGAGGTTGATGGAAAAATTGAGATCCGCAAAAAAAAAGGATGACGGCCGTTTGGCATCCATTTTTTTTTTTTTTTGCGGATCTATTGTAATAATGCCTATCCTTGTCCGCAAAACGGACAAGAATAGGACACGCTCTATTTTTTTTTTTGAGGGGCTACGGAACAGACATACGGATAGTACACGGTGTGCTGTCAGCATTTTTTCTTGACCCATTGAAATTAATGGGTCCACATCCTATCTGCAAAAAAAACCCGGAACGGACAAGGAAATAAAATGCGTTTGTGTGCAATAGTTCTTTTGGGGCCTCACTTTTGCCCGGGGCCACACTTTGTCTAAAACCGGCCCGGCCCTGAGGTACCCCACTAGTGACAGTGACCCAATCGGAGTGTGTACCATTAATAACCACTCTCTGTTTTCTATTACTGAGCTAGTTACTTACCCACATACAGACATTTTCTCCCAGTCCAAGCATTCTCATTTTATATACTAACCTTTCATGCGGTACAGTGTCAAATGCTTTGGAGAAGTCCAGATATACTATATCCATTTATTCGCCATTGAACTTACCTCCTCATAGAAACTGATTATATTAGTTTGACATGACCGATCCCTCATGAAGCCATGCTGATATGGCATTATTTGCTTACTTTCATTGAGGTACTCCAAGATAGCATCTCTTAGAAAACCTTCAAACAGTTTACCCATGACAGAAGTTACCGGACTATAGTTTCCAGGCTCTGTTTTTTGATCCTTTTTAAATATTGGCACCACATTTGCTAAGCGCCAATCCTGTGGAACATTCCCTGTCAGTATAGAGTACATAAATATCAGAATTAAGGTTCTGGCTATGACATTACTTAATTCTCTTAGGATACGGGGTGTATGCCATCTGGTCCTGGCGATTGGTCTATTTTAATTTTTTTAAGATGCCGCTGTACTTCTTCCTGGGTCAGACAGGACACTTTTAATGGGGAATTTACTTTTACATTCTGCATTTCATCTGACAGTTTATTTTCCTCAGTGAATACAGTGGAGAAAAATGTATTTAATAGCTTTGCTTTCTCCTCATCGCTCCCTGCAACTCCCCCGTCATTACTCTGTAGAGGGCCGACACCTTCAGAATATACTTTTTACCATTTATATAATTGAAGAGCATTTTAGGGTTAGTTTTGCTCTCTTTGACAATTAATATCTCGGTCTCTAGTTTGGCTGCTATTATTTGTTTTTCACATATTCTATTTTTTCCCTTATAGTTTTTCAGTGCTTCCTCGCTACCCTCCTGTTTTAGTGATTTAAATGCTTTCTTTTTGTCATTTATTGCTTTGTTTACAGTTCTATTTATCCACATTGTTTTTTCTTGTTCCTTAACCTTTTATTCCCATAAGGTATGTACCTCTCAAAATTAGATTGTAGGATGCTTTTAAAAATATCCCATTTTGTGGCTGTATTTTTGTTTTTAAGGACTTTGTCCCAGTTAGTTAGGTCTATGGCCTCTCTTAGTTGGCTAAATTTTGCTTTTTTAAAGTTTGGTATTTTTGGACTCTGGTATATTAAGTGTTTTTTAATAAACTCCTATTAGTATTTTATTATTGTTTTTGCCTCCATGTATCTCTACCCACAGTGACTCCACATGTTCATGTCCCACACTTATATCTTCTCGGACTGTGGGCTTTAGACAGGACTTTACATAAAGGCAGACCCCTCCACCTCTCTGGTCCTTTCTAAACAGACTGTAACCCTGTACATTAACTGCTCAGTCATAGCTATCATCCGGCTATGTCTCAGTTATTCCCACTATGTCATAGTCCTTCTCACACATCACTAATTCCAGTTCACCAGTCTTGTTAGTCAGGCTTCTGGCATTAGTATTCATACAATTAAGAGATTTATGTATATTTTTTACCCTACACCTTTCCTTCTAAACTGTTCTAGTTCCTCCTTCCATTCCTCCCCAGTCCCATTACCTTGACCCCGGTCTCTATCTGCACTATCTTCCCATCCTATAATGTAATTACCCTACCCCCCAGTCCCTAGTTTAAACACTCCTCCAACCTTCTCGCCATCTTCTCCCCCAACACAGCTGCCCCTTCCCCATTGAGGTACAGCCCATCCCTACAATAGAGTCGGCCCAGTTCTCCAGGAACCCAAACCCCTCCTTCTTACACCAGTTTTTGAGCCCCTTGTTAACTTCCCTAATCTCCCACTGCCTTTCTTGTGTGGCTCCTGGTCTTCGATTCCGGTCTTTTTGACAGATCGCCTTATCTGTATCCTTAATAATTGAGTCTCCCACTACCAGCACCTGTCCAGCCTGCCCTGCTCTCCCGGTACCCCGCTTACTGGAGCTGACATTCCCCTGACTGGCAGAGGAAGTTTCTGGCTGCAGCAGTTGGGGTGTGTGAGATCCGGGCTAGCATCCTTGGCACTCTTCTCTCTACCCCGCTTTCTAACTGTTATCCAGCTAGCTACCTCACTTTCCTGAGCCTCCTCGCTACCACCCTCCCCCACATCTACCCCATAGACTGCTTGCTCAGTGAGCAGCAAACTCTTTTCCAAATTGTCAATGCTTCTCAGAAAAAAACTCGCCCAGTCTAAGTACAAGATGTGCAATTCCAAACGGACAATTTGCTCACATTTTGAACAAAGATATTCACCCTTAAATGGCTGTTCCAGGACTACATACATTAGAGAAGATGTGCACTGGACTGCGCTGTCAATAACAGAACACATACTAAATGGGGATTATGCAAGAAAAGAGAAAAAATACAATATGGTGCAATGATAAGACTCTAACTTACTGTAGTCCACTCCTAAAGTCCCTGAATCTCAAGTCACGTAATTTAAAGTCACACACTTAATGCAAACACAGACTTGAATTCAAACACGCGAACGCTCACAAACTCGCGTTGTTTGCCTGCTTGTATAAGTGGAGCTCCCAAACCAGACTGATTTTTCCTCTAGATTCAAAGGACTGAGCTGCCCTCAAGACTGGCTATTTAACTTATCCTAATTAGATAGCCACACCCTAATTACTCACCTGTGCAACACCCTGGAGAAGAAGAGAAAAATAAAAATTGAAAAATGTAATCACAGTATACTCTCGGCTGCTATGAAATAAACCTGGCAGAAAAAGCAAGTCACAGTGTATAAACTAGACTTTACTGCTCTGACTTGGTATAGAGTACAATAAAGTCAGGCACAGCCACTCAGCAATGCACACAAATAATTTAGCTCTCACAGATAAGCCTCATTCACACGTCCATGTCCGTGCTCAAATCCGTGAGCAGGTGGTCAGTGATGCATCCGTGAAGCTGTCCGTGAAGGATCAGTGTTGAGTCCGTGTGTCTGTTTTTTGCTGTCTATGTTGCATCCATGTTTCACTGACACTGAACAGCTGAAAAATATTTTTCAAAGCATCTCCTCTTAATGATCCGTGAAACACAGGTGCAACACGGATGATATCCATGTTGCATCTGTGGTTTTCACGGACCCATAGACTATAATGGACGTGGTGGATCCGTGAACACGGACAAAATAGAACGTGCTAAAAACACTGACCCACTGACCGTGCTAAAACACTGATGCCTGAATACACACGTTAAAATTAATGGGGACGTGTGCTGTCCGTGGAGAACACGTACAGCACACGTCCGTGAAACACTGATTTGTGAATAGGGCTATACTCCCTCACGTAATCTAAAGTCACACACTTAATACAAACACACACTTGAACTCAAACACGTGAATGCTCACAAACTCGCATTGTTTGTCTGCTTGTATAAGTGCAGCTCTCAAACTAGACTGCTTTTTTCCTCTGGATTCAAAGGGATAGATAGATAGATAGATAGTTGATAGATAGATTTAAGATTTTTTTATTGTGTTTCTAAACCACACATCAAACAAATAAATGTTTAAAAACGCAAAAACCGATGCACCCTGATGGGTCTGTAAACAGCCACAAAAATTCCCTGAGCCTCCCGTGTATGTTTTAACTACATTTGAGCAGCTAATGAAATCCCCACTGTCATAATTAAGCTTTCCAGTAGGCGACAGATTAAGGCATCACAAGATCACTGCCGCCCGCTTAGTTCTTCGAAAAGTAGAAATTGGACAAAATAATCTTCAAACAGTTTTCATGTTGAAAACAACCAACAAGCAGTTTAGTCACACTGCCTGTAAAACACAGCTATGCTCACCACGGTTTTACATTTTTCTTTCAATTGTTTTCCCCTAATGTTCAACAGAAATATTGTACAAAAATGTTATAAAAAGGGGAAATTGCACATAATTGTAATTACATTAGTGGATATTACTGTATAGAACAGACGTTCCAAGCGTATTCTGGTTGTCCAAGGCATTGCCATAGGCATGTGAGTCCCACCCCTGGTCTTCTCTGCCAACTGCTATTCCTCTTTACTTCCCCATACACAAGCACACTCGGCTGAGCATGCATGTGTACCAGGAAAATTCCCTGCACCAAGGAAATGCTTGGTAGAGCTACCTCTGCTAATTACATGCCGGCCTCTCTTTCCGCAATCCTATTATTTGGACAAACTAACTTTTTTAAGCCTTATGCAAATTACTTCTTAAGTGCACTGTGGGTCGGGTAGAGCCTCCTGGTGCCATTTAGCTCCTCCCCTCTCCTTTTATAAGCACTCCACTTTACACTTGATTGAGATGAACAGGTGAGATAAATAATTCAATTCTGGCTCCTGCAAGCACCACCAGGGGGAGTATAGGAGATCACTGCACAGTATGCAGCAAGCTCCAAAGCTACCCCTGCTGGTGGCTGCAGGAAACCAGAATTTGATCACTACACAAGGCTTATGAAGCTCTGCACCTGAAAAACAGAATTCCACGTCATTCAGTCTGTCCAAGTCCTATTATATCTTTTGCTACTTCATAAACGCTTTCACGTCCAGGAGGGCTGTGTGTCATAGTTTGATCAATGGCATTAGGGGATGAGGTAATAGCTTCCCTCCATCAGCATTAGAAGTGGCTGCAGGTAACGCAATATTGAGTAATATGTCACATTACAACTCGTTACAACTTTATTTTTGCAGGTTTGTACAAATGGAAACCCCAAAGCCATTCCTAACACATTTCCAGAATACACAGAGGCAGATCGGATCTTCTTCACCAACATGGACAACTTCCAAAGTGTCCTAAAAGTATGGGAGGTAATTTGTGGATGTGAGCCCAGTCATCAAGAGATTAATGAAGGCTTTAGACTATGGCCCTTTAAATTGTCACTCGGCGCAAAGGAAAGTTTCCAGCATAAGTAAGTGAACCCTGTGGAATGACCTGGATTTCTGAATCGATCATGAATAAAATGTGGTCTGGTTGTTTTCTAAGTCACAATTATGGACAAAGGCTATCTATCAACACTAATAGCACACAAATAGTAGTACCATTGATTTCCTTTACTGAGCACATTGAGTAAACATCCACAGTGCATGGGCAAAAAGTAAGTGAACCCTTGAATTTAATAACATGTAGATACGTCTTTAGCAGCAAGCACCTTTTGTACTGTCAGTAGGTAGGGACGGACATAAACAGTGATCCCTAACTAGAACCCCATCTGCTTTCCCTGCCTACTTGCAGCGCAAGCTCGAAGTAGCAAGTCTGCAACTGGTCGACGTACCCTACTCCGCTAAGGTGTGAGACAAACGACATCAAGGGACAAAAACAAGACACAGAGTCTTATTGAAATAGGTCTGATCCAGGAAGACAATAAAGTACCAAATCGAGGGACAGAGAGTAGTCAAATAACCAAGCCGAGATCAGAACCAGACGGGAAATTCAGTACCAATATGTTAGACAGAGAATAGTCAAAAAGACATGCCGAGGTCAAAACGCTTGTAATCCAAAATATGCAACCAGGAACACAGTAGGTCAAAGACTATCACTGGCACATGGCCAGGAAGGGGTTTAAATAGAGCATCGAGTCTGGGGATCAGAACCTGATAGGTCCATGACTTGGCGCTCCATTAGTCAGAGCACAGCACACAGAAATAGAGCAGCTGAGCAATCAGCCCACGGCTAGTCTCCTACAGCACATGCCTGCTGTGGGGAGAAAGAGCATTGCATCCTCTTGCTAAGGACGCTGTTGTATCACATGGGTCGTTGCTTAGCAGTGTGGCTCTCCTGGTGCAGTCGCGCCGAAGTTGGAGATCTCGCCGCTGAAGCCCAGATAGGTACATTTGTGACACCTTCACTAAACCTTTCTGCCGTATGCCAGACTAACAGGGGAATAGTTTCTGTGAGGTCACGGTGTGAGTGTAAATAGGCCGAGGGTGAAAACACAGTTTTTTGTTTACTCACAGTTTTGTCGTCCCTGTTCAGGGCTGCATAAGAGGAGAACAGCACAGGAATTCTTCGGGGCACACTCTGGTGTAAGAGATACAGGCCAGCTTATTTGGAAACTAAGCAAGTTCTACTTTATACCAGATTGACAAATGACCCCACATAGGTTTTTGCACAGTTACCACAGGCTGGGGTGGAAAATAAAAAAAGAACACGCCAAAAGCTCCTGAAGTTGAGTTAAGGTTTGCTGCAGCTGTGTATTTAATATGTTAAGTTAACACTTGCTACATCTGTAAGGTCATCACAAGGAGCTCACTGAAACAAATGGTCATCTGATGAGACCTTTAAAGCTGAGAACCATACGTGGATCTATAAGAACAGCATGCACTAATAGGAACTTCCCAGTATTTGAGCCCCACCCGTTTCTTTCCTGGGATGCACCTCCTTTATGCAAATCCGCATAAGCCACGCCTCTTCACAAGACAATCTACTGTACTGTCTGAAGACAGGACTCAAAGGACAAAACAAGATGCTTTCAGTCACAATTTTGACACAGTATAAAACATTATACATTGTCCAATTTACTGATTGGTCTCCTGGTGATTTAAAGGGATTTTCCAGAACTGCAACAAAAAATGGCTTTTTCAAAAACAGTGCGGCGCGCAGGTTGCGTGTGTTATTGCAGTTCAGTTCCATACACTACAGCTGTATTGCCAAACATAACCATTGAACAGGTGGGGCGCGGTTTTTCTAAACACATACAGACCCGTAATACAAGCAAAATAAACTCTAATATCCTTACTTTTCTTAGAGCAGATGTTCTCTTTTTCACCTGAAATGCAGTCTGATTACTAATTGCTCTAGAATTTCAAATAATATTGACCTGTTCCGGCGGCGACCTATGTTCTGACAGATGCACATTGATACGCATATTATTGACTTTGGAAATTCCAGTTCCCTGTGAAAGATGTTCTATAGAGCAGCACAAACCAGTCATGGCTCAACTAGTTCACGGCAGGTCAACGTTATGGTGCAATATACATATTCCCAATACTATCCTTTATATGCCCCCATTTAGTGTGCATGTAACTAACGTTTTTTGTTTTCAGAAACAGCGCCGCTCCTGTCAACGAACTGTGGTTGAGATTTCCAGGGAAAAAATATTGAGGACCTATCTTTAGGAGGTCCCGTTTGTCAGTCGCGTGGCCCATGTGCCGCTCAATGTCATACAAATAAATGGCCCGGGGCTGCAATACCAAGCACAGCCACTATGCAATGTCCGGCACTGTGCTTGCTAAACTGTGAGGAGGGGGAAGGGCCTCCTCTGGAGGAGGTGCTCAGAGCAGACCTTGCTTATCAGTTAATGATAACCTATCCTGAGGAAAGGCTCTCAAAATAAAAAATCCATTTAGGATAGGTCATCGATATCGAATCTGTTTTGGTCCGACACCTGGCACGCCCATAATCAGCTACAGCACCAGAAACTTTATAGTGTACAGAGCAGGAGTAAAAGGCTCCCTTAGCTGTGTAGTTTCCAGCGCAGGCGTACTGCAGCTCAGCTTCTATTCACTTGATTGGGCGCTGAACTGCAGTATCCTGGCACGGCCACTACACTGTGTATGGAGCTGTCTACTTTAAGCTCTGTCCACTGTATAGTGTCCGGCATTGGCGGCTACCAGAAACAGCTGATCGGTGGAACTGACCAGTGTCGGACCTCCACTGATCGGATTTGCATGCCCTATCCTGAGGTTAGACCATCAATACCTAAGTCCCAGAAAACCCCTTTAGCATCTACAGTTTGAAAGTACAAATATTTCGCTAAATCAAAGGAACATTTACTCTGATTTTATGGCTTTTGCACTTTCCCGGGATTGAATAATCTTTCGAGAACTCCTCGTTATTTTACGGTCTGCATTTGTTTCTGCAAAGCTGAGAAGAATGTATTTGCTGCAGGGGCTGAGAAACACAGAACCTCACTAGAAACTGGGGGCTGGAAAATGTCTGAAGTCTGAGACACAAAGAGCCTTCCTGCTGCAGAGAGAAGGCTTGTGCCATTTCTTTCTCCTTCAATGGATATTAAACAACCCTAAACTCTTAGAACAAAGCTTAGTCAGACGGCAAATAAGCCACATCCTGGTGTTGCGCTATTCGTGTGTCTGATGCCAATCCCAGAACTACACAGAAAGATTGGGAAAGACTTCCGAAGATGAGTCCTACGTGGAAAACATTGAAGACTATTACACTATTTTGTCCTGTGACATAAGCCAGTTCTCTATTGCCTGTGGGCAGTGCACAAGAGACAAATGTTCAGAGCCCAAGACCACCCAGGGTCGTTTCGTCAGAGTCCTTACAATCACTTTTTTTGGCCAAATGGTCAACCAGACATTTCAGCTTCTGATGGACAAATATTGTGTTACAAGAAGGGTCGACAGCTGGAGCCAGATCATAGAAGGTGGTCTCAAGTGGAACTATCTGATGTGTATGGCTACGTCCACCTATGATATGACACTGCTATTGAGGAGAGGTGCCCAACATTTTTTTTTGTCCATTGGCCACCATCAGCCTCATCCAGCATCGGGCACCAAATGGCAACCACAAGTTCTACTGCTATGGCCTTTGGTATGCAAATTTTCTCCCCCCAAAAAGAAGAAAACTGTCTCCTTAGTGCCACCTGTAGGTAGCTACCATGTAACTCCATGTCCGACCCATCTAAGGGGTTGTCCACTTATTTAACATAGTATGTAAAGCTGTAATGATTATGAATATACTTTATTTTGAATGCTACCACCTTTCTACAATGTCCTGCAACCAGGGGCGGATTGGCCATAGACCGTACAGGGAAATTTCTGGGTGGGCCAATGCTCATGGCAGTATTTTGTGCTGGACTGTGGTATTTGGCTCGGTTGGGGTGGTATAATGTTCCACAATATGGTGTTGCTGGCCCTGCCTTCCATCAGTTTGGACCCAACTATAAAACAGGGCCACTTTTAGTATTTTTTTCAGGGCCACTTTAAGTTTCCGGTCTGCCCCTGCCTGCAACTGTACAACCCTTGCAACGGGCGGCCTCCCCCTAGGGCCCTCTATGTCACGTGACCCAGCTGTAGGAATGTCTAGTGGTGTAGTGCAGCCTACAACGTCTCTTATTGTGTCACGGTGCTCCTACCTGGATACTGCTGGACCCCAGGCTTTGGCTCCGAAGCAATACATAGGGGGAATAAGGGATTTGAAAGAAAGATTATGTCCAGGCCTTGTATGTAGTTGAACAGCAGCTTTACTTGAATAAACGTTCATCAGAAACAGTCTTCGAGCTCTGTCTTGGTCCCAGCAGGCTTGGCAGGCAAACTCCACTCTACTACATCTGTTTCTCTCTGGCTCTGCTGTACTGACAGGCTGGCTGTATAACTTTGCTTCTTCTTGTATGCTGCACTTCTCTTTTTATGGTCTGTCTCTAGATTAGGCCAGGGAACTTTCCTCCTGGCTCCTGAGGCTCTAAGCTTTGGCCTCCATGGCCAGCAGAGCTGAGAGTGCGCTGGCTAGCGTGGGCATGTCTAGCAGAGAGGTGCCCCTGCACACCTGTCCCCTAGCAGGGGGTAAGCTATACTAACTAGAACTGGTCACCACCCTTCCTGCAGAAAGTGGGACTAGCACACTTCTCCACAGAGGGGGGTTAGAATGGAATGGAAGATTCCATTCTATCTAAGATAGCTCTGCCATAGTTGCTGCCACCTGCTGGTAAACCAGGCAAATTACATTTGAACATAAAAGTTGCAAACAGATTAGGAATGCACAGTGTGGAGGACCTGGAATAAAATGCATAGATTATATTAATGTTAGCAAACACAGATAGAAGCCGGGTGCAGGAGTGGTAACACCACTCTAGGGTGTTACACCCTCACTCCACTGATGACACATTGCTTCACATCCATGCAATTAGGGATGAGCGAATTGACTTCGCATGAAACATCCAAAGTTGACTTGCATAAGCTCCGTACAGTATTAGAATGTACTGGCTCCATTTCCTTTATTGTTGGGATCAGCTGTGTCCAGAGTCCGTGTCCGTGCTCACGGGAGGGAAGGCTGAGGTAAGAGCTGCTCTTTTGGATTTGTAAAAAAAACTATTTACCGATCTCGGGTTCAGTTCCAAGGTAACACAGGAAGCAATAACTTCGGTTCATCGGAGCCCATACATTCTAATACTGTACGGCGTTGATTCGCTCATCCCTATATGCAACATCTCCACCCTCATTTAACTTCTATTGCACAAACACCTGTTATCCTTGCCCAGCGCATGCGCAGTAGAACCTTTGCACTCTGTAGGAGAGACTTTCTTTTACTATAAAGCACTGCTTCCTCTGTGCATGTGCTGGACAGTAGTGATGAACGGCAGGGGCTATATTCGAATTTGCGATATTTTGCTAGTATTTGTGCGAATTTGCAGTTATTTTCTGGATTGTGAAAAATCGGCAGTGTAATATTCGCATATTGTGCGCGCAGTACAGGCGTGGGTCACTCTGGGTACATTTTGCAAGCTGCTAGAGGTTTACTGAGACTGGAGATAATGGTTGGCAAGGCAGAACATTACAATAGCTTTATATGCAGATAGAGTGCTCCAGTATATTCGCGATTGTGAAAATCGACAATTAATGATGAGCATATTTTGGCGCAATACATTCAAATGGTGACATCACAGCACTATGTCTGTAGCATGTATGTATGGACAGCCGAACCTATCACACTACCTAACACCCTGCACTTATCTAACCTACACTGACTATCTCCCCCTAACTATCTAAATTATATATAAGTTAACTGTCTAATGTATATACAGCAAAGCACAGAGCACAGCAATGACACTGCTGTCTCTCTCAGAACTCCATTACACTACAGAAAATGGCTGCTGGGGAGGTTCTTATATAGTAAGGGGTAGGCAACTTTCCTATTGGTTGCTAGGGATGTTGCTAACCTCAGACAAAGACATTGCAGCCTTCTCATTGGCCGACAAGCAAGAGGGAGGTTACTGAGAAAAAAAAAAAAAAAACGAGAATATTTGAAATTCCGAATATATAACACTATATACTAAATATTTGCGAATTCTCGAAGTGCTGATATTCACGATTAATATTCACGATTCGAATATTCGCGCCCAACACTACTGGACAGTGAAATCGGTGATTGCACTGTAGAAGCTAATTGTCAGTGACACTGATGCAAACCTTCTACTGTACATGAACAGGGGGTTTGGGACATGCACAGTAGAAGCTAAAGGAGGAAACTATTTTCTGACCATCCATATGCCTGATAATTAGATAGCAGATACAGTAGATAAATAGACAGACGATTAGAAAGATAGATAGATAGATAGATAGATAGATCGATAGATCGATAGATAAATAGCAGATAGATAGATAGATAGCAGCTAGATAGATAGATAGATAGATAGATATGCAGCGACCAGGTCCTCGAACAGGTGAGTGTGGTGGCCAGATGAGTGTAGCAGTAGTTGTACTCATAGTTCTGAAGCTCCCCGAGCCAGTGTTCAGTGATGGGAAGGGCGCACCTTTTTTCCCTTCTGGCCACATTCCTGTTCTGGGGTCCTACTGCCTGATGACACATGAGGTGCCATCGATGGTAAAGGTTTTAAAGTGCAAGGCATGGTCCAGATTGTAGTGACGCCAATACTGTGCCGTGTAATAGGAGTGCAGGAAGCAATGAGGAGACAGTTGTGCAGCAGGACAGTTCTTTTACTGAAGAATTTGAAAGGAAACAGATCAGGACAGTTCTTATCAGGCATGGACTAGCAAGATGTTCACCAAGATACACTTTCATAGATGCTACAGGTTTCACAATTGCACAAGTAAAAACAGACCAAAAGCTGTCTCTGTAAGATAGTCTTTCTTACTCTGCAGATCTTAATGATGACCATCCTCATCTTTTGCTGGGTTTACTTCTTCCAAATCATCCTTCAGTCTCGATGTCCTAGAAAAGTCAGCAAGATGCAGAGAGAGGAGGAGCTAGATGTTCCTGGTGACAAATTCTTATCAATATTAGACGATGTGGAAATGGAGGAATAGCAGATGGCAGAAGAAGGGCTCCCACCTATAGGACAGGAGCGCGCTGGGGTTGAAGAAGTGGGTATGCCAGAGCTCATTAATATTCTGTGTTTACTGTCATGTCAAATAACCTGCAGGAGATTGCAGGCAAGAACAGCAATAATATGCATATTGTGCCCCCACCTAAGCAGCCAAACCCCCTTCCAGAAACAGCACCTGTTTAAAGGTGTCGCATGGTCATTAACAAAGAAGGAATATACAGTGGCAGCAGTGGGCTAATTGGCAGCGCGGTTCTTCACCGCAGCAAGGCCACAACCTGCCCACAACACGGCTGCTCTGTGTGGCCATACCCTAAGGCAGAGTGGCTTGGGTATACTTGATTTATAGAGATTCGGGACAACTTAATTTGGAGCAAATCGAATTTCTTGGCTAACTTCGTCAAAGTTTCCGAATTGAATTTTTCAAAACTTTGCTCATCTCTAGTGGTCATACTTGAAGTACAAGTCCACAGAATCCAACTTGGTTACAAAAGTAAGCAAGCTGTTTAAGTGCGTATTGAGGCACTAGAGTCATCTCTTGTACACGAGTGCCGTAGAGCCTATAAGTGCTTTTCAGACAGTTATCTCTACTGAATTTCCTCTACAACCTCTCCTTTAAACTGGTCTTTTTGTAGATATTCTGGCTCTATCCTGGGTGGTGCCAGGTCCAGGATAAGCTGGAGTGTCAGCAATATACATAAGCTTCCCTCCCCTAGCCCCAACTAGGCTACACTCCTCCTCAACTCACTAGAATGTTCTATCTCCTCCTCTTTATATAGACACCAGCTCCATCTATCGGTGGCAATGAATATGGCCTTTTATTACCATGTGCGTATACATACATACATATGCAGGTATTGTATATTAAAGCATATACATTTTGTTAACCCTCTGCAGTTTGCAGTATAAGCAACTCTTGGAGCAAGATACTGCAGATATATTAGATAGATAGATAGATAGATAGATAGATAGATAGATAGATAGATAATTTGGCTTCTTCATCCTATACCAGGATTAGAGACTATTATAACAATCATCTTTCCTGCTCAATATTCAGGTGATTTCTTAACCTCTGCAGCTCTCGGTAATTCCAGTGAATCTTCCTGGCTGCTCTCTCCGGCGCTCCCTTAATCTTATAACACAACTTGTATTAGGATCGTATATCAGAGTGATCTAGAGCTGTGACAAAGCAAAAGAGAAGAAATAGGGAGGTTTTGTGTTCGGGTGACAGAGTCACTAAATAATTTTTCCTCTTGCTATGAATCTAATATTTTAGGGAGCGCATCTTTCATTAGAGGGATGTGCTAAGATAAAAACTTCAACGTGGAGAGATGCAAAGTTATCTTTTTCACCTCCTGACTGTTGGGCGGAAGAACTGAACTGAGTTTGTGCCAGTGGATAATGCCAGACATACTATTACTGATACATTGAAGTTGATTCTCTCATCTTATACTACAAAATATATACAGTGGCGTCCCATCATTCTGACCACTTCTTTCGATGGCGGCAGCGTGTAGCTCCTGAAGGAAGTCCCTTGTACCGAGCTGGCTTGGTGGGTATATAAGGTGTGCAATAGGCTGTCTGCAAACATATCCCTAGTTGCTGATGAGTAAAAGGGGCAATTTAACGAAAGGGATGATTATTGGCTTTCGGGCCAAGGGTGGCGGTATTTCTGACACTGCGTAGTGTGAACTGTTCTCGTGCTGCCGTGGTGAAAGTGTATGGTAAGTGGCCAAATGGCACCATGGTGAATAAGCAACGTCACCATAAAGTGGCCTGGAAGAACTGTGGCTCTGATGTGGTGGTCCAGCCTGCCGCAGTAACCGCTGCATCATCCAGTGACACGCACCTTATTTCAGGCAGTCAAGGCTCCACCACCTCAGCCGAAGGGAGCTGTCTGTCCTTCCCATCATCTGCTGGTACAGATGCTCCTGTTCCTCCTCCTACTCCTCATTAGTCATTCTGTCAGCAATCGATCACCGAAGTGATTGCCAAGAGACGACAGTATGCGTGCACTCATCTAATGGCGCAGAAGCTGAATGTGCTCCTGGCCAAGTTGCTGGTGCTGCAGTCCCTCAGTTTCCAAGTGGTGGACTCTGCACCTTTCAGAGAACTAAAAGCTTGTGCCGAGCCGAGGTGGAGAGTCCCAAGCCGTCATTTATTTGCCAAAAAGGCAGTACCAGCCCTGCACACGTATGTACAACAGAAGGTGACCCAGACTTTGAGCCTGTCGGTGTCTGCCAAAGTTTGCCTTCACATTCTCACGCCGTTGGTCTTGCGACAATGTCCACCTCTGCCTCCTCATCCTCCATGGCGTCCTCAGCCTCCACTGCTGAGACAATTCACAGTACCCCTCCAGCATATCACATGTGCAGGGCACGGCGGTGTCACGCTGTTCTGCACCTCATTTGCCAAGGCAAATGGAGTCACACAGGGGAGGAACTGCTCTGTGTCCTTCCTCAAGAAATCGAATTCTGTCTTTCTCCGCGACAACTCAAAATCAGAACGATGGTGACCGACAACGGGAAGAACATGGTGTCGGCGCTGCGTCAAGGAGGTCTGAGCCATGCGCCCTGCATGGCACACGTGTTCAATCTGGTTGTCAAGCGGTTCCTGAAGTCTTCCACCCATCTGCAAGACATCCTAAAAATGGCCAGGAAATTTTGCATGCACTTCAGCCACTCGTACACAGCAAAGCTCACCCTCCTTGAGCTGCAGCGGCAGAACGGCATCCCCCAACATAGTCTGATATGCGACGTTTCCACCCAGTGGAATTCTGCCCTCCATATATTGGACAAACAGAGAAAGGCCATAAACGATTTCTTGATGCGTCATGTCCTGTAACAGATGCTGGTAAATCTGGCTGGTCAGGGGACTGGAGACATGGCGCCTAGATCTCACGGCCACATGAACCAGGGCGTGACCAGACTTGTGTCTAACATAGCAGTTCAGTAAACCCTACTGCGTATGGTGCTCCGCAGCAGATGGACGGTCTCTGCACCTCTGCTAGCCAAGTTGCATAGGCAGAAAAGGCTTCAATTTTTGCAGCAGTATCGGAATTGGACCTCCCCTGATTGGTAAAGGGTCATCTTCTCTAAGGAGTCACATTTTCTGCTTTATTGAAAGGATGGACGTTGGTGTGTCAGGAGATAAACATCAGAGAACGAACACCTTGCAAACATTGCTGGAAGAACATAAGCTGGTGGTGGCAGTTTTATGGTCTGGGAAATGTTTTCATGGCCTTCCCTGGGCTTAGTAATGATGAACGCACTCTCTGCTGATTTGGGTATGAATCCATCCTTGCAGATCACGTACACCAATACTTGCTGATTGTCTTTCTTGGGGTGGATGGGATCTTCCAGCAAGTCAATGCAACATGTCACTCTAGTAGAAGGGTATTTTTTTTAGTTATTCTTAAAGGTTCCTTCACTCTAATTATTACTCTTTAATGTACTTTTAAGTAAGATGTGAATGTAATGAGTTAGACCTGTATTATATTGGCCAAGGGTAAGCCAGAGTAAGAATGCTCGTTAGCAATGATCTGTCTGTGTATAAGTGACGCCGATTACTCTATGAACAAGCAAACACTCGTTTCTCGAGCAATTTCACCTTTTATGCAGGCAAAAAAATCATTGTTTGCCAGCAGCAGATCGTGCCATCTAAACACAGCAAATAATGATTCTGTATGGGGACGAGCAATGGCATTAGCGATCACTCCTCCCCATACTGTAGAGGAGATTGCTGCATGTAAATGTTTTTCTTTCACTTACGAGCGGTGATTTTCATGACGCAGGTATTGGCTATCATGCTCGCTTCCCAACCCATACCCCACTCCTGCCATACCCCCGAATAATGACACGTACACCAGGTTGGATTGAATCGGCCACAGCAGCCGTTTTATTATTACATATTTAACTTTTTCATAAAAGAATATACAACCAACCCATATGCAACGGCTTATGACAACCCCTTCCCCCCAACATATGTATAACATATATACAACAAGGGAGGTCCTCGAAGCCCCAACTGTTTTTATAAAATCGTCCTCCATGGGGTACTCCATCTTGTCCCCAGCCGATGAGCGCCAGCCCGGAGGCACCACTGATGGACCTAAAAACCTGGCCCGAAAATACCAACCATGGGAGTCCATCCCCAACCATGGAGCCCTTCCATCCTCCAGAACCTGTTATTCCACCAACTCCGAGGACCTCCTGCCGCCTTAACTGCCGTGACAGGAACTTTGCTCCTTCCTTAGCTGTTACCTGGAAAACAAAACAACCTGCACGCATACCATAATACAAATAAAAAGGGGAGGGCGGGTTTTTTGCTGCTTGCCTAAACTGTCACCTGCCTGCAGTCGTTTTTCTAAAATGGCTTCTTCTTTCCCTCCTACAACCCTATTTAAGGACCCCCTTTTTACCACACCCCTACCTTTAAACCCACCAATCCCTACCTAGCAACGCTTGCTGATGCCTCCCCTCGTCATGCTGGCCTCCCCCCAGGCAGCGCCCTCTAGTCCGGCCATACTGGAAGGAAAAATTCCTTCCTGAAAATCGTAAGGCTCATCTGCCAGTGTAATACAGCCCTTAAGCCTGTATTACCCTGCCCGATTTTTCGGGAGATAATCGCTAACGAGTGTTTGCATGAACGCTCGTTAGGAATCATCTGGCAGTGTAATACTGCCGCTGATTGCCTGATGAACAAGCAAAAGCTCGATCATCAGACAATCCAAATCTTTTGACATGTTATGATCGTTTGCAGGCGACAGATCGTGGTGTCTAATAATAATCTGCCACTGAAAAACCATGGGGACGAGCGATGGCATACAGATTGCTTCTTCCCATGCTGTTGAGGAGATCGCTGCATGTAATAGCAGCAGTTTTCTCTGCTAGTGAGCAACGGTTCCCTCCCGACAATCATCTGCCACATCAGGCTGTGTAATGCAGCCTTTAGGGGTAATAATTGTTAATGGGAGCTTCTGTAGTTAGCATATACAAGACCCCCATTGTTCTGTGGATGCTGCATTCCTAAGAGTTCACTGGACATATGTAATGCACACTGGAAGCATCCCAGGAGAGCCTAGCTACAAAGCATAAACTTCTATGCATGTAACAAAGAGCTTCAGCTCCACTGATGGCATTGATCGGGTAAGATGATGTCTTTTACGATTTATCTTGTATTACCATGGGGCATCAACCATGTTCCACAGAACTAGTCAATGGGGCTCCCCCTTCTGTGTGATTGTTAATTACTTTTACTTTGTTTGCGATTTGTCTTTAGTGTATTTTATCACTTCCTAGTTAATGTTTTATTCACTTAGCCTGCGTTACGCTTATCCTTTTTACATATCTCAGAGTTCACTGTAAAACCGTTACTACCGTGGCTAGTAATGTCTGACATTAGTTGGAAGAGCATGATCAAGACTTCCACGTACTACCCTGGTCTCTCAATTCCCAAGACTTGAACCCAATTGAGCATTTGTGGGGACACCTCAATCATCGTGATCGCTTTATGGATCCTCCCCCATGCACCCTCCAGCTGCTGTGGGGTGCACTGCAGTCAGCATGGCTCCAGATACCTGTGACAACCTACCAGGACCTTACTGAGTCATTCCCAGCCCGTCTAGCTGCAGTCCATGCGGCACACAGAGGTTACTCTGGATATTATATGGTGGTCATAATAATGTAACTCGACTGTGTACATGATTGATAATAGAACAATGGCTCATTCCTCTGAACAGTCTGTACGTCATATGGTTGTGTTCTGTAGTACATTGAACCTTCAACAATTATCTATCTGTCTGTCTATCCAAATTCAATATATATTATATCTATCTATACACGGACATTAGACAGATAGATAAATAGATAGATCAATCGATAGATTTATCTATTCTCTATCTTATGTATCGATCTATTCCATTCAGCTGTCTGTCTATCTATCTAAATTCAATCTATATATATATATACAATCTCTCTCTCTCTCTCTCTCTGTATATATATATATATTTATATATATACTGTATATCTATGCACGGATATTAGACAGCCAGATAAATAGATAGATCATTCGATAGACAATAGATCTACCTATTATCCATCTTATGTATCAATCTATTCTATTTGTCTGTCTGTCCATACACCCATATCTATCTATCTATCTATCTATCTATCTATCTATCTATCTATCTATCTTTCTATGTTAGTAACATAGTAACATAGTATTAAAGGCCGAAAAAAGACATTTGTCCATCCAGTTCGACCTGTTTCCTGCAAGTTGATCCAGAGGAAGGCAAAAAACCCCTGTGAGGTAGAGCCAATTTTCCCCACTTAAGGGGAAAAAATTCCTTCCCGACTCCAATCAGGCAATCAGAATAACTCCCTGGATCAACGACCCATCTTTAGTAGCTATAGCCTGAAATATTATTACGCTCCAGAAATACATCCAGGCCCCTCTTGAATTCCTTTATTGTACTCACCATCACCACCTCCTCAGGCAGAGAGTTCCATAGTCTTACTGCTCTTACCGTGAAGAACCCTTTTCTATGTTATATTTATTATCTATCTATCTATCTATCTATCTATCTATCTATCTATCTATCTTATATCTATTATCTATCTATCTATCTATCTATGTTATATTATCTATCTATCTATCTATCTATCTATCTATCTATGTTATATTATCTATCTATCTATCTATAGAATAGGCTGCAATACCAGGCATGGCCACCAGATAAAAGTGGTGCTGTTTCTGTAAGAAAGCAGCCATGATTTTTTTCTTATCCCATACACCATGCAACAACTTTATTCTAAATTACAGCTTAGAGAGGACACCGAAACCAGTCATTTACATGAGATCGATTCAGACTACGTAGATATTTCCCGCAGCGCGCATTTGACAAAATCATAGGGGATGCAAACCATCGAAATAACAAAGTCCGTCACATTCTGTACTTTCTTCCCACTAAACTTTTAAGTCACTTGTACCGCAGACTTCACCTATCCATTAAGTGCAGATCTCTAATTACGATGGATTTTTCAAGGTACCGATGGGTCAGCGAAAAATTGGGCAGCTTCCAACCTGTCGATAAAGAAAGTTCTTGCATCCCGCTCCAGTCGATACGGCTTCTGTGGAGCACGTGGATTAATTAGATGTAATTAAGATTTCTTAGCACAAGGATGTCTTATAAAGATGTTTTTGCTTTCTGCCTGTTCTCTCCCATCCTCGGAGAATAGCTCGTCTCACTCCTCGCAAGCGTTTTATTTCCTGCTCTACAATTACCACTCTCCTATTGTGCCTCCAGCGTTGCATTGTTTCGCTGATAACAATTGAGGCTACGACAAAAAGGAGGGAGAGGACGGCCACAGAATCGGTAATGTCTTGGCTTGGCTCCCTTTGGCTTTACGATTTGGCTTGGCCCACCGTTTCTCCCTTTGTACGTCGTCTCCTACCGCAATTTAGGTGCCAGCTGTTGGCAGCAGACAGTAGGACGGACGCTGAAATGTAGTATTACTGACAACCCCTCGCCCATGCAAATGATGATCGTCAGCCTGGATGCATATTCATAGATGTACAGGTGTGCCTAATTACAGTATTCGCATGACCAGCTAAGGAGGTGCATTCCTTAATCCGTAGCTTCTTGCGAGGGAGATGCGAGTGATTGCGAAGCAGAAGCATGGCCGCTCGGAAGGTAATGATTTTAGAAGAAGAAGCCAAAAAGCACTTAGGGCTAGAGCAATTAGAAGAACACAGCTTCACACCGCAGGTGAAGAATTATTGAGATTAGGGGGCCTAGTTTGGAGATCCCGAAGCAAAATTGGTTAAAAGGGTTGTCTCATCTCATACATAGAAGGAATAGCGCTAGGATATGGCATCAGTGTCAGATAGGTGCAGGTCCTACCTCTGGGACCAGCTCCTATCTCTAGAACGAGGCCACCAAAAAAGAGCTAAGCTATTTCTGGCAGTCCCATAGTGGTCAAACCAGCCCCTGGATCTGAATACTTTTGTAATTGGATGTAATTTAAAATTTAGCACAGCGGCTGAGTTATTCAGTAAAATGTATCTGTATAGCGCCACCTGCTGTTTGTTTTTTTCTTATTTCTTTGTCCTGCTCACTGAGATGGCCGCACATGCTCAGTTTCATCCTTCAACTGTCTCCTGAGCTGTGATAGGGAGAGCTGAGACACGCCTCCTGAGCTGTGATAGGGAGAGCTGAGACACGCCCCCTGAGCTGTGCTAGGGAGAGCTTAGACACGCCTCCTGAGCTGTGATAGGGAGAGCTGAGACACGCCTCCTGAGCTGTGATAGGGAGAGCTGAGACACTCCCCCTGAGCTGTGATAGGAAGAGCTAAGACACACCTCCTGAGCTGTGTTAGGGAGAGCTGAGACACGCCCTCTGAGCTGTTATAGGGAGAGTTGAGACACGCCCCCTGAGCTGTGATAGGGAGAGCTGAGACACACACCCTGAGCTGTAATAGGGAGAGCTGAGACACGTCCCCTGAGCTGCAGAAGAAAAGACACTCCCCTTGAGCTTCAGCTTGATATAAATCTAGCAGAGTAATGAATGGGGAGATCTCTGGATCTTTGTGAGTTACAGGGCTGGTTCTAGCTTTGTTAGAAAGAGACTGTAATGTACTATATAATGTCTGATTTTTATTTTATTGCATTAGCCATGGGATAACCGCTTTAAAGGAGTATTTCATTTTTTTTGCATTGGCCCCACCTACCACCAATGGTCTATGGGCGATGATCTGCTGATCCCGTCGGCAATACACGCTCACTCTTAGAATTTTTTCCCATTTCCACTTTAAAGAGCACCTGTCACCTCTCCTGACATGTCTATTTTAGTAATTACTTGCATCCCCAATGTACCGTTCTGAAACATCTGTTCCCATGAGTCTACATTGTACAGTGCCTCTATTACTCCTGCTAGAAGTTATGAATGAATTGCTAGCAGTTTGCAAGGAAGGTCCAGTTTGGGGGTGTGTCCATGCACAGACTGAGAATATCCAATCAGTGCTTCCATTGTCAGACTGTGCAGGGACAACTCCCCAGTTGGTAACGCCGATCTGGACCATCATTGCAAACTGCTAGCAATTCATTCACCTCTCCCCTTTAAGTTTCCAATTTGCCCCTGACCTGCAGATAGTAGTTCATTAAATATGCTAAGTTTTTATGGTGGTGATACTATTTTGCTATGACTTGCCGGCAATAGCATCAATGAGCCCTAGCCTTATCCATACGGATCTCTGTTCTTAAGTTATGATCCTTATAAATATTTCTGGCTTTGAAGGGCACCTGCTAGCAGGATCAACCCTGATACACCAGGCATACCACTAGGTAGGGATGAATCTGCTGATTGAAATGATACCTGTCTTGAGATAATTGGTTGAGGCGTTCTCAAGAAAAAACAAACTTTTATTCTTTATGCAAATCAGGACTTCAGAGCAACAAGGGGAGTGTCCAACACTAGAAAGATGAGGCACTAGGCCACGCCCCTCAGTGCACTTATGTCTAAATTTGCACGAAGAATAAACGGAATAAACATCTTTTATCTCTGGAACGCCAAGGCAGGTTTTCACAAGACAAGTATCAATTTAATCAGCAGGGTCAATCCTACCAGGTCATATACCTGGTTTAATAGGGTCAACCCTACCAGGTACATACAAATGTTGTGTAAAAAGATGAACCTACACAGAAAAACATTATAAAAGGATGTGTGTCTTATAAATATACTCGCTTAGGCCTCAGGCACAGAGCCGTTGCTCGGCCATGCCCGTATTGCGGGCCACAAACAGCGGGTCCACAATATACAGGCACCTGCTGCGTGGACACCGTATCACAGATGCGGACCCATTCACTTAAACGGATCCACAATCCAGAAGGAGTGGTGCGGAACGGAGGCACGGAACCCCACACATGCACCACGGAGTTCTTCAGTGGGGTTTCTCTCTGTGCCTCCAAACCACAAAACAAGTAAAAATGTTTTGCTGTACGGTTTATGGACCCATTTAACTTGAATGGGTCTCTGCATCCGTCTGTGGCAACCGCACGGAAGGTGGACCACAAATTAAGGTCCCCAATGCATGGAACGGCCGGCACATGAGGCCGTGTGCATGAGGTCTTAGAAAGATGATTCCCATAAAGCTATAATGCAGGGATCAGCAACCTCTGGCACCCCAGCTATTCTGAAACGACAGCTCCCAAAATGCTCCATTCACTTCTATGGGAGCTACAAGAACAGTGGAGTAAGTGTGCATGATGGGAGTTGTATGGTTGTGTGGGAGATAAATAGGTCCTTTCTTCTTTATCCCTTTAAACTCCATATTTTTGTAGTAAAATGTTTAAACGCAAATAAATACAGAGAAAACAGAGCACCAGCGCTCTCCCAGGGGACAAGATTTTGTCTTGGTCAGAGTCCTGTACCATCGTGGATTGTTCTACCTGCCTTCCATAAAAAGATGTCCCACTGGCTTTGCCATCATAGTTGTTCTCCCTGAGATGGCATCATCATCATCATCCTCAATAAACCTGCATTGCCTAAAAATAAAAATAATAATAATTATCCAAAATAAAATATTCATTTATCACTGCCCCGTTGGCAATGTGTAATTTTCAACACTTTGCAGTAAGATGTGTGATGAATGGTGAGCTGTTTATGCAAATTATTCACAGGGTCTCAGCTTTAGAAGGACAATAGAAAATATTTTCTTAGCGCCTGTCTCGCATAAATCCTCACTCATTTAGACTCCCTCAACAGCCAGGCACAAGTTCGTATTCCTCCTGAATACTGTTGAGCGCGAATAATCGAATTGTGAATTTTAAACGCAAATATCGCGCCACTTTGAGAATTCGCGAATATTTAGAATATACCGCAAATTTATTACAAATTTATCACGAATGTCGGCATTTAGCGACATCCCTAGAAACCGAAAGGAAAGTTGGCTACCCCTTAGTGTGAATTCTCTAATCACTTATTTTTTTCGCAAATATATTACATTGTTGATTTTTGCAATCAAGTAAATAATGACTGGAGATCACAAATTCTCAAATTTGCAAATTTATGGAGAAAATTCAGGCAAAAAATTGCGAAATATCGCGAATTCGAATATTGCCTATGCCGCTCATCACTATTCCTGAAATTTTTGGAAATGCTCTTTAAGAAGTGGGTTGTAATAATTCTTTGAATGGTCAGTAATGAAAATTAGGATATTTGTTGGCTCAAGCAGGGGTGTTGCTGGGGTTTTAAAATATCAAGGGCACAAATCCCTACCACCACTGAATCAGACCATACAGTAGAATACAGCACTGATTAGAGAGGATCCAATCGCGGGCAAAACACAAAACAATTACATCCAGTCCAGAAGACAGTTGACTTCTGATTTGGAGTTGTTCTCATTCCTAATCTTCTCCATTTGGTCCAGACCACCATGATGATTTTTTCTAGGCTGCAAGGTTTGCTGTACAGAAACCTTTCATATTTTACTTTTTTGGATTCCTACCTACCATTCCAACACAAACTCTCGCTTCTGTTGCCCTAAAAGTATTCTCCTGCCGTGTCCCCTAATACCATGCTGCCCAGTGCCCCTGACAGTAAGTAGTGCCACACATTGCACCCAATCCCCCCCCCCCCACAAAAAAAAAAAATGGGATGGATAGGTAGCAATCAAGAAAATGCTGCTGCCATTAGGGGAGGGGTGGGAAAAGGGGACAATACTGCTGCCATTAGGGGAGGGGTGGGAAGAGGGACAATGCTGCTGTCAGTGGAGGGGGGATGGGAAACCAGGCTGCAGAAGCCCGCTCCATACATGCGCATACGCATAATGCCGTATATATATGGCATTATGGGTGAAGGGGTTAATTGGGAATTTATTTTAACCCTGTACCAGGTAACAAGATGAAACAATTGATTTCTAGATGCTTTTAAAAAGCTGAATGTCCATCAACTTCAATAAGGAAAGGTAGGAGGTGATAAATGAAAGGCAGAGAGGTTATTTTCAAAACTTAATAAACTCTTTCAGCTGCCGCACAGGTTTGCATGTTCTGGGTCATCGTGAGTTGTGACCATAGGTTATCACTTGAGGAATGTGACATATAACACTTATGCAATCATAATGAGGAACTTAGAGCGGATTGATCTGACCTTGATAGGACATCTACTAAGAGCCTTAACCACTGGAGTGATGATGAAAACCCTTTATTTCAAATGCTGGTAAAGCAGTATGACAATGCGTTTCAGAGCTCTAGGGCTTCTTTTTTCAAGTCTGAGGTAGAACAAAAAACGGTTTAATGTCAGCCATGGCTTTTTGTTGTTCTACCTCAGGCTTAAAAAAGGCGTGCCGTAGAGCTTCGAAACGCATTGTCACACTGTTGTACCAAAAGATATTCATCATCACTCCAGTAGTCGTGTTTAGAGATGAGTGAATCGAAGTTGACAAAGTGGAATTTGATCTGAATTTGAGGAAAAATTCGATTTGCACCGAATCAGAATTTCCTCACGCTTCGTGGTAAAAAAATCACATTTTTTCCTAAAATGGTTGCTGCATGTGTGAGGACATGGAGCAAGGAACTCTGGGAAGGCAGGATCACTCACAATGCCATGCATGCAGCCAATCAGCAGCCAGCCAGTCCTGTGATGTCACAGCCCTATATATAGCCTCAGCCATCTTGGATTCTGCCATTTTCCAGTGTGCTTAGTGCAGGGAGAGATGTCAACAGGCGCTAGGGACAGTGCAAGAAAAAAACTAATTGTGCTAAAAAATGATTTATAAATTCAGGGAAAGATTATTCAAGGTGTAGAGAAAGGATAAGGAGGAATCATTCCACAGCATTTATGTAGAACAGGGTTCAGTAGGGGATGTTACAGACTGGGTAATAGGACCAATCCTATTACACCTTGCTGCACTGACTAGGGACCCAAATTGCCATTATACAGCTCTGTAATTCCAGCAAACAGTTCTTGTTTTTAGGGTGCAAGTGCTGTTTGATACAGCCATTAACAGGGTTTATTACAAGGAAATATTTCTATGTCTTATTTGCCCTTGTGCGGTGCAGTTATATGTTCTAAAGCATTTTTTGGCTTGTATTAGTATGAAAAAGGGCTTATTATATTAGGCGTTGTGTGGTGAAGTGTGAAAATTACAGCCCCTTTTGGCGTGTATTAGTGGCAAAAGAAAAATATATTTGCCGTTCTGCGGATGTGTTCTAAAGCCCTTTTTGGCATGTATTAGTGGGGAAAAAGAAAAAGGGCTTATTAGCCATTGTGTGTTGAAGTGAGAAAATTACAGCCCTTTTTGGTGTGTATTAATGGTAAAAAAAATTCAGCCATTCAGCGGTGAAGTTCCATTGTACTACAGCTATTTATAGGGTGTATTAATAGGATAGATACATACATCCTATTAGCCGTTCTGCGGTGAATTGTGATTGTTATATTTATTTCTTTGGGGTGTATTAATAGGAAAAAGTGAAACAGTCTTTTTTGGGAAAATTGCTAGGTTGCTGTAACTACTGTCAAGGACAATATATGTCCTTTACGGCCCATTGGTAAATGTGGTTCCTGCCCAGCCACACCAGCAACTTGGCCAGGTGATGTGGCTTCCGCTTCCACGTTCTCACGCCGTTATTCCTGCGACAATGTCCACCTCTGCCTCCTCATCCTCCACCGTGTCCTCAGCCTCCACTGCAGGGACAATTCACAGTGCTTCTCCAGCATACCACATGTGCAGGGCACAGCTGTGTCATGCTGTTCTGCACCTCATCTGCCTGGGCAGGTCTGACCGGGGGGGCCTACTGTGCTCACGTTCCTCTGCCATGGCTGCTGTGGCAGGGTGGTGGTGGTGGGGGGGATTAGGGGCTGTTCCAACTGCCTAGTGAAGAAACTACTCACTAGCAGCAGCAGCAGCTAGACCTGAAGCAGGACCTTAATCAACAGATGGTGGCATACTTGGACAGTACCCCACATTGAAGATCTGCTGGACTACTGGGCAGCCAAACTGGATTTGTGGCTGCAACCAGCAGAGTTTGCCCTGGAAAAGCTGTCCTAGAGTTGTCCTATGCCTACAGTAATGTGGCATCAGAGCGGGTGTTTAGTGCGGTGGGAGCCATAGTTACCCCAAGAAGAACTCGCCTGTCCACCCAAAATCTGGAGAGACGGACCTTTGTCAAGATGAATCAGGCGTGGATCAGCCAGGATTTCCCCACCAATGCCTGATGCACCAGACTAGATCATCCATGGTGCCACACAAACACTTTGACAAAAGAGACCGGTTTCTTCTGGCTACCTGCCTCAGCTACTATTCTGATGCTGCCACCCGCCTGATGCCACACATCTGATGCCAAGTGCTCCTTCTTTCACCTACCATTAGCAGCTAGTACTGTTATTGCCACCCACCTCCCCAATCTGTCACCTTGTAACTCTGTGGCCTCCTGATGCTGCTGTCACCTCCACACTATGTCACCTTGCCACTCTGTGGTTTCCTGATGCTGCTGTCACCTTCACACTATGTCAACTTGCCACTCTATGGACTCCTGATGCTGCTGCCACCTCCACACTGTCACCTTGCCACTCAGTGGTCTCCTGATGCTGCTGTCACCTCCACACTATGTCAACTTGCCACTCTGTGGTCTCCTGATGCTGCTGCTACCTCAACATTATGTCAGCTTGCCATTCTGTGGCCTCCTGATGCTGCTGCCACCTCTACACTACTCCGGTTGCTGCTGCCACAGCATCCAGACGATCCTCTCTGTGCACCGGCCACAGATCCCTTGAAAAAAGTCATTTTGACTGAAACGTTGGGATGCTTTTTATGGCCAATTAATTTAGCTATTCTCTACACCTGGATGACATGAATATGTAATGATTGTGTGAACATGCACAAAATGCATTAAAGTACCACTTTGCAAAACAAACTTTTTGGTGTGCCATAGATATTCTTGACATATAATGACTACGGTCCTTTATGAGCACCCAACGTTAACGGGTGTGCAGATCTCACTTCTTCTATACCTCTACACTTCTGTCATTGGGCCACTCTGTGGTCTCTTCATGCACGTGTCATCTCTGCTTTGGGTCCATTCCTGTTTTTTTGGCATTAGCAATGCTGATGGATTACTGACCAAATGCTGACTGACTGAAGGCGGATGCTCAACAGACAGGATTCGTTTTTTGTGGGTTATTGTTCTGACGGATCTGAGGAAGGGCAAAATAATCAGTGACATCAACACAAACTTACTGCTGACACCCTCTCCACTCTGTCGGGGGGGCTCTACTTGTATAAGTGTTTAATAGAACAAATTCTGTAGACATTTATGTGGAATTTGCAGACAACAGTGTAAAAGGAGTGCGCTTCTTCTTTTTGTAAAATTCACTCTCTAGTCATGTTACTGTGCTGAGTAGATGTTCTATCAAGGTCAGACCAGTCCAAGTTTTTGTTTCTTTACCTGCCGGTTGGCTACTACTTGCAGAGGAACTTGAGGACATCAGCTCCACCAAACAGTACCACTGCCCACATTAGCTTTGTGCTACACTTTCACAACATTAGCAGGTGAGCATTGTTCATCCGGCTGGGGATCACTTTCATTTGACATACTTAACCTATAAGTGCCTTCCTGTCTTATTATTTTGTCAAGTTAGGTGGCGTAGCCACCTAGGAACAAGTAAGGGGCGGCAGGGCTTTGGGCAATGAGTGCTTCCATTGTGGAAGTGCTCATCATTTGCTATTCAACTGTATCGCCGTCCTCAGGAAATGTCCCCTTATGTGTACCACTACAAGGCTTTAAAGTAAAATGCTGCAGTGAGGCCCAGGAGCAATATCATTCCCTCCCTAGTGCCTGTAGCCTATCAGAGGCCAGCATAGGTGGCACAATGACGTTATTATTAGAGATGAGCAAATCGAAGCTGACAAAGTGGAATTCGTTACGAATTTCAGGAAAAATTCGATTTGCAACGAATGCCAATTTCCTCGCTCTTCGTGGGACCGAATCACAATTTTTCCTAAAATGGCGGAGACACGTGTGAGGACATGGGAAAAGGAACTCTGGGAAGGCAGGATCCCCCATAATGCCATGCATGCAGCCAATCAGCAGCCAGCCAGCCAGCCCTGTGATGTCACAGCCTTAAAAATACGGTGGCCATCTTGGATTCAGACATTTTCCAGCGTTCTGATTGCAAGGACAGACTTGAGAATACGCTAGGGACAGCAATAGCAAAAACCTCATTATGGAAAAAAAATAATGAAAAAATGATTTATAAGTGCAGGAAAAGGATAGGGAGGAATCATTTCACAGCTACTTAGTGCAGGGAAAGACATCAGAAGGCGCTAGGGACAGTGCTAGAAAGGCAATTTACAAGTGCAGGGAAGGATTATTTGGGGATCCAAATAGTCATTATACAGCTCTGTCATTCCAGCAATTTGTTCGTGTTATTGGGGTGCAAGTGCTAAGTTGAAAAGCTTTTAGTGGCCTATTTCAGTACAAAAATTTAAAAAATTCTCAGTTCACTTCTGCAGCTATATGTGTTGAAAGCGTTTAGTGGCCTTCTTCAGTACAAAAAGCAAAATATATATGCACTTCACTGTTGCAGTTATTTGTGGTGAAAGCGTTTAGTGGCCTATTTCGCTGAAAAGCCTGTTGTGTAAAAGTAGAACAAAATTTGGGCCCAATTGCCTTTCTGTGGTGAAGTAATATATTCGGAAGCCCAGTTTGCCGTGTATTAGTGGCAAAATAAATATATATTCACTGTCCAGTGTTGTACTTCTCTGTTGAAAAGCCTTTTGTGTAAAAGTAGGAAAAAATTAGGGCCTAATTGCCGCTCAGCGGTGCAGTGATATATTCGGAAGCCCAATTTGCCATGTATTAGTGGAAGAATTTTTTTTTCGATTCAATGTTCATCGTTGCATTTATCTGTTGATGAGCCTTGTGTAGCGTAAAAGTTGAAAAAAATGAAGGTCTATTTGCCATTCAGCGGTGCAGTTATATGTGGTGAAGGCCTTTTTGCGGTGAAATTCTTTCTGTGAAACAGGCTTTTTTGGGGGAAATTTCATGGGTGCCTGTACACCTTCTTTTGCTGTATGGACCAAATTACTTAGTGGTGAAATTTGTTATATGAAATGGGCTTTTTTTGTCAAATTTATAGGTGATTGTATACCTCCTTTTGATTATATGGTTTAGGGTCAGCACTGACGATAGCTGTCCTATAAAATTGCTTCATATGCTGCCCCCATAATGTTCGCCAGATCCCTGGCATCCTCGGTGTAAAGGGGAAACAACACTATATACGTGGCATAGCTTTCTTTAATATTTTCCAGAAAAAAATAAACTTGGGGCACAAGTCGAAAGAGGGGACGGTCGGGGCTTAATCCGCCCCTGTGTGCGCACTCTGATAACCCAGGGAGCGCACTCACACCTATCTCACCTGTCTGCTTGCCGCCGGCCAACCTCCCATCTTCCTTGTAGCCGCTTGCTCCAGTGCTCCTGAGCAAGAAAACGGCTGTGCTGTGCGGCCTGTGTCTTCTAGTAAAGTGACCACCTCACCAGTGTTGTGTGTATCACAGTGTGTGTCTGCAGATACACTACAGCCGAGCTGAGCTTGCAAAAATCACTGTGGTGTGTGGCAGTTAGGAGTGCTGCAGACAGTCACAGTGGCACTGTGGTGTGTGGCAGTTATGAGTGGTGCAGACAGTCACAGTGGCACTGTGGTGTGTGGCAGGTAGGAGTGGTGTAGTCACAGTGCCACTGTGGTGTGTGGCAGTTACGAGTGGTGTAGTCACAGTGGCACTGTGGTGTGTGGCAGTTAGGACTGCTGCAGACAGTCACAGTGGCACTGGTACACACTATATGGGGGTATTTTTGTACTGGTACACACTATAAGGAGGCATTTTTGTTCAAATGTGCCCACATTGCTTAGAAAAATTATATTTATATATATGTAAATGAGCCTCTAGGAGCAACGGAGGCGTTGCCATTACACCTAGAGGCTCTGCTCTCTCTACAACTACCACACCCTCTGCACTTTGATTGACAGGACCAGGCAGTGAAAATGACATCACACCTGGTCCTGTCATTCAAAGTGCAGAGGGCGCAGCAGTTGCAGAGAGAGTAGAGCCTCTAGGTGTAATGGCAACTTCTCCGTTGCTCCTAGAGGTTCATTTGCATGTAATAAAACATCCTTTTTCTCAGCAATGCGGGCACATATGAACATGGGACCAACACGGATGTCTTCAGCTGCCAAGTGCACATGTAATAGGTCAGCCAGTGTCATAGGGACAAAACTGCTGACAGATGCCCTTTAAAAAAATTGCTCCTTATATATTTTATAGTTTCGTCTCACTTAAAGTGAATCGCTTTTCAATGGATATCAAGACATTATTATTTGTTTCAGAGTTACCAGACAGAACGAGGACATGGGCGAATGCTAACAGCACAATAAATCATGAAACAAATATTATTTACCGTGAGATTCTTTTCCGCATACTCTCCATGTCTGAGTAAAGCCTGCGGGCTATTGTTTCATTTACAAATTTGCAACAGGTCCCATCATTCTCGGTAGAGGTCAAGGAGAAAGCGACAATGGAACGAGCGGCTCAGCGTCAGCAACCATGAGAAGAGATGAAACGTTAATGCGGGAGAAAACGCAGGAATAATTATGACAGTTTATTGTGGAAGAGGAGTCTTGATGCCGCATGTCCGTACCGAGATGGCGAGATCTCTAATATTCAATCCAATGACTACGTAAGCCATGATGAATGCTAATTGTTTAAGGCTATCTGTAAATCGAGTACAGTATCTGCAATGCTTCTTCCTATTTTATTAAACCACTGGACCTGTTACATTAGTCTTTTCAGCAGTCAATGTAAGATTGCCAATAAAAAAATATATATGCTATTTGCCAAATGAAGGGTTGAAGAATATTAGGCAAATTATTAAAACATGGCTGCTTTCTTCCAAAAACAGTGCCGCACCTTACATAGGTTTCATGTCATATCTATGGCGATGAGCTGCAATACCAGAGACAACCAATGGACAGGTGTGGCGCTGTTTCTGGGAGGAAGTTGCCAAGTTATGCTAATCCTGTACAACCCCTTTAAATTTCTTGGGGATCAGTTATTGGGGTATTCCCATCTGGCTTCAAAGTTGGAGGCATGCAATTCCATTCTCATTAAGACCTTTTGCAATTACCAGTCGTGCTGATTTCAGATTACATGGCCAGTCCTATCTCCAGAATGGTACCCCCGAATCACCACTCCTATTTCCAGAATGGTACCCCCGAATCACCACTCCTATTTCCAGAATGGGACCCCCGAATCGCCACTCCTATTTCCAGAATGGGACCCCCGAAGGGAACAGAGAGCAGCTGCGCACGAGCAGACAATCACCAATCACTGTTCACCGCTATGGAAGTTACATAAATAGCCAAGCGCTGGCTCAGCTATTTCCGGCAGTCCCATAGAGGTGAATGGAGAGGCGGCTGTGCTTGCACAGTGCGATCCCCATTCACCACTATGGGACTTTCGGAAAGAGTCAAGCAAGGGCCAACATTAACTTGGCTATTTTCCAAACTCCAATTGCAATGAATGGAGAGCATGTCATGCAAGTGAGGCGTGTTCTCCTTCACCTTTGGAGGCCCCATTCTGGAGATAGAAGTGGGACCTGCACCTATCTGACATTGATGGCCTACCATAGGGATCTGCCATCCATGTCCCAGATGGGCTAACCCCTTTAAGTGTTAGAAGGATCTAGTGTCGGAAAAGCTTCCAAAGGAAGGATCTCTGCACTTATAAAACCACCTTTGGAGGGACTTGACCAATATTTGTTCAAAGAGCTGTAGGGATGCAAGTATAAGGAGGGCAATGAGGGAGGTTGTAGTCCTCACAGTGGCTAATCACTCTTTCTCTAGTGCTCCCTTGCATGCAGGGATCGAAGGGTGCACACTTTAAGGGCATGGCCATGGAGCGGAATTTCTGCCTTGTTCCCCTGAGGATTTTTTTGTGGATTTTGCTGTGGATTTGCCAAAGATGTCTCCCTATGCATTGAAAAGCATGAAGTCCATGATGAAAATCTACAACATAAACTGACACTCTACAGATTTAAAACTCAATTTACGTTTTGGATTTTTTTGAGCAGTATGTGGATAAGATTCCTTAAAGAGGTTCTCTTGGAATTAAGAAATGAAAATACTTAAATATTAATTTATCATAAATATATTCCCAAATACCTTTCATTAGTACTAACTGCTTGGTTTGTCTGGGGAGCAATCATTAGGAGAAATAAAATGGCCACCGTCCTATTAGTGCACCCAGAACCTGTCCTAATCACACAGCAGGACTAGTTATTTCCCCACAATGAGCCATGGTGCTGCCTTATCCTCCTCTCTGCTCTGCTTGTCAGGGATTATGATCCTGAATACAGATAGTAAGATCTTCAGCTGAATCTCTGTAGGAATGGAGTTCATGTGAAGACATGAAGTACAGAGAGGACAGACAGACTGTAGTAATGTGCGGCTCTGGTAATGGAGACTGCATACAAGTGCTGCTGTGCATTAGTCACATCTCACCCTCCTCTCCGAAATTCATGTCTCCCCATGGATTCCATTCCTGCAGAGATTCAGCTGAAGATCTTATCAGCTGTATTGAGGATCATAATCCCTGACAAGCAGAGCAAAAAGAGGAGGACCAGACAGCTCTTTAGCTCAGTGTTGTGAAGTAACTTGTCCTCATGTCACGTGTGATTAGGACAGGTTTTGTGTACTAATAGGACAGTGGCCATTTTAATTGTCCTAATGATTGCTCCCCAGACCAAATGAGCCATTATAACTAATGAAAGGTATTTGGGAATATATTTATAATAAAGTAATATTTAAATATGTTTAGTAATTTTATTATCCTAATTCTTAGAGATCTCTTTAACATGTTATCCACTGTGAAACAATGCAAATTTGCAACATAAAAATCCATGGCGGCATGGGCAGCCCTGGAAAAAAAAACTTTGAGTGGCCCCATGTTGTAGGTAGGTCCAAATTGATAGAAGGTGGGCCAACACAAGTCTGTGCGGCCAACACAAGTAGGCAGGGACAACAGAAGTAGGCGGGGCCTGCAATACAGTAATGCAGCACAAGATACTGCCCCAGCAGAACCCAAATACCACGGTGCAGCACAAAATACTGCCTCAGCGGAACCAAATACCACAGTGCAGCACAAAATACTGCCTCAGCGGAACCAAATACCACAGTGCAGCACAAAATACTGCCTCAGCGGAACCAAATACCACAGTGCAGCACGAAATACCGCCCCAGCAGAACCAAACACTACAGTGCAGCACAAAATACTGCCTCAGCAGAGCCAAATACCACAGTGCAGCACAAAATACCGCCCCAGAAGAACCATACACTACAGTGCAGCACAAAATACTGCCCCAGCAGAGCCAAATACCACAGTGCAGCACAAAATACTGTCGCCTTTACCACATTATTCTGGGGAGCACCTGCGGCTGTTGGTCAGGTGCCTGATGATCACCTGGTGCTCTTAGCATTCATTAATGCTGAGAGCATCAGATCATTGTGTGCTTGGCCAGCAGCCACGAGGAAGGCCCCCTGGACATCGGCCCACTTGCAAATCTTCCTGTAGGGTCTATGGCCAGTCCTCCTCGGCATAGCAGCAATTTTGCAGCATATCCTTCTTGTGTGGACGTACCCTAACCATTCAATTGGCCCTGACATTGCACACTTCCACTGCCCTTGCACAAGAAGCCTGACAACTCACCAAATATCTGGACAACCAAGTACAATGACTGCAGTGTTACTTTGTGACTATTTGCCGTCTCGAACGGTGCGTTTCCATTGTGTGCAGAGCCGAAAGCCGATGGAGTTAATTAGCTCCTGCAACGAGAAAGCAGACAGCATTGTTCCTCGCCTTATCAAGCTAACATATTGCAATTTAAACTTCTTCAGAGAAGCGAGCGCTAAATGAAAGTGGAATCCACCGCAACAATATCACAGAGGGACTCGAAGCTCAAAGGGTTTAATGCGACTAATTAGACCAAGCTTTATTTGTGAGCGAAACCCGCTCCGACAAATATGACGTTCCGGGATCATCGCTGTCGGGGATGAAAGGCTCTCCACCACTGGCAGCACTACAGACCCGTTTAGGTGCATTTGAAGATATCACACGCTATTCCATATGTAAATTTGTTTTCAGTTATATTTTCTACCTCTAAGCGAAATACATCGAGGAGCTTTCATCAGACCTAAAGAATTTGTAATTACAAAGCTCCCGTCGAGCGGAGGGACACATTATTGTTGGTGCTGGTTTTACTGGTAAGAAAGCCATAGGCATCAGGCATTTGTTGGATCTGCTAAACACCTGGTCGGTAGATAGAGATAAGCAGCGTCAGAGATGTTTGATAGCCGCTTATCCCCCCTTTTTTAGTTAAAATATATGATTGCTTTAATTAAATGTGAGCCTGGGGAAGGGGGGGGGGGCGACGACGATAATATGTGTTATGTCTCACCTGGTGAGGTGGATCCACTAAAATCCAGGTCCAGATGAGCAGTTCTGGATCTGTATAGACAGCCGGCGCTAATGCAGCAGGGCAGAGGATGTAGCAGATCTAGAGAAGTATTTAATCTGGAGAAAATGCTGATTGGGAGCTTTAACTGTGCAGCAATGAAGCAGAGTTGAACACACTTGGAGTGGCAAAGCTGTAGCAGTGCTGTGCAATGCTGAGCTGTGGACATGCAGTAAACATGAGTCAAAACACAACTAAAATAGCAGCACTGTACAATGCTGAGCCATGGATGTACAACGATGAACAAGATCAAAACACATTTAGAGTAGCAGAGCTACAGTAGTGCTGTACAATGCACAGCCATGGATGCTCAGCCATGAAGCAAGATTAAAACCCACTTGGGGTAGCAGAGCTGCAGTAACGCTGTACAATGCAGAGCCGTGGATGTTCAGTGATGAAGCAAGCTCAAACACACTTGGAGTAGCAGAGCTGCAGTAGTGCTGTGCATAGATGCAAAGATGACTCAGAGTTAAAGCACATTTGGAATAGTAAAGCTGTAGTAGTCTTCAGTATGTCGAGCTATAAACATGCAGCAATGAAGCAGGATTAAGACATTCTTGGAGTAGCAAAGCTATGGTAGTGCTATGCAATGCTGAGCTACGGACATGCTTCGAGACGGCATAACCCATTAATAATCCGACATGCTCTGTTGTCATAGGCAGGTTTAAGTAACCCATCCTGATGACAAAATTGCTGGGCATTGTGTTGCCATTGAAGCCCAACATGCAGAGATAGCAGAGACCGAGAGCGAGGTGGGAAATACGTAGCGCTGGATCCAGGACAGGTGAGTAACATTAAGGGTAACTACACTTCTATTCAGTGTTGTCTGTAGATAACGGGTCACCTATCCTCAAGTGATCATGAGCACTGATCTTGAAAAACAGGAGTCATGTGCACTCCGATTTGAATAGAGTGATGGTCCGGCATAGTGATTTACACGCCATTTAAAGACTAATGGACTGACAGATATAGCCCAGTACAGTGCTTGCCTTACTGTCTAATAATGACAAGATGACTCTGCTGATCTTGTCCCTGCTCAACCCAACAGGGAGTCCTGTGCGTGGACCTTATACAAACCCTTAAAAGCACAGTTTTTGCACATGGGCGATGTCAAATATTGGCATAAAAGTCATCAACTCGAGTTCCACGGCCCAATGAAAGAACATGGTCTCAGGATCCACCCCGTGAATAATCATCTGTGGAATATGCTGTTCAATAGTAAGTCACCTCCAAATGGGATTGTCTTCTGCTGAACCTTTAGAGCCCATCGCTGGCATACTCCCCATGGAAGCAGATCAATCGACCACTGCCATGGGAATGTGATGAGGGGTCCTGGCACTGAATTCTTCCTGCTCCCTAACTTAAAACTGCAGCATTTTCCTGCAGCCGCCACTACAGGTTGCTTGGTGCATAGAGATTTTACAACTTCCATTGAGTTCAATATATACCGCAAATTCCTATGCACTGAGCTCCCTCTTGTGGTGGCTGCAAGCAGCCAGATTTATAATATACAATGTAAAGGAAAGCAGTGCATTGGCTGCTTGCATGGTCTCACACAGCATCAAAACTGCAAATACACATCCACCTTGGCACTGTTAGTAGGGCGGACACAGTAAAGGCAGAGCGCTTTAAGCAGCAGGTGGCGCTAAACACAGGTATTTATCTAAATATCTCATGAAATAGACATTTCTGATGACATTTTGATGCTGGATTGAAAGAAAAATAATGTTTTCCCGGTACAACCCCTTTAAAGGGGTTGTCTCACTTCAGCAGAAGGCATTTATCATGTAGATGAAGTTAATACCAGGCACTTACTAAAGTATTGTGATTGTCCACATTGCTTCCTTTGCTGACTTGATTCATTTTTCTATCACATTATAAACTGCTTGATTCCATGGTTACAGACCACCCTGCAATCCATCAGTGGTGGTCGTGCTTGCACACTATAGGAAAGCGCCAGCATCTCTGGTGGCTGGGACTGTAGAAGCGCGTAAAAACCAGCGCTTTTCCTATAGTGTGCAAGCATGACCACCACTGATGGATTACAGGGTGGTCGTAACCATGGAAACGAGCAGTGTATAACGTAATAGAAAAATGAATCCAGCCAGCAAAGGAGGCAATATGGACAATCACAATACATTAGCAAATGCCTTGTATTAATTAATAACTTTCTCTACATGATAAATGCCATTTGCTGAAGTGACACAACCCCTTTAAACAATGTCTTTATATTCATTATTTTCAACGGGTACAAACAATCCATGAACAGTAGGCAGCACAATGATGTAGTTTTATGTGTATTAAATTATCCCTTTTTTATTCTTGCTTTGTGCAAAAAAACTGCATTTTTACTCTCAGCCAAATTACCATGGCGGGTTTGATTACATACAGTAGTAGGTAAACCCACTAATGGACAACTTTAATAATATAACTACACGTATAGTAACAAAGACCTGTAAAAGCTTTACATAGAAGTTTCTGCCTCTAGAAATAGGATAGGTAGCAGAAGGAGAAGGGTTCACTCATTTACCAAAATGGGTCAGTCCCACAGTGTGTCCACCATGTACACTTTCGGGCTCCATATCTTACCATCCACTACAGCTTCGAACGTGAGATTACCATCATCTTATAGACAATTATCTTGGCTATCTCATACGTAAACTGGACTTGCAACTATTTAGCATATGATTAGTTATGCAGATTCTTGTCCTTGCTACTGTTTTGTTTCTGGTGGTGGCCCCCGATCACTGCATAGGGGAGCTGGTCCAGCCCTTGGAACGTGTGGTCCCAGGTTTTTCACCTCTCGGATGCCATGGTCCCATTTGACCACAGCATCTGAGGGGTTCAAAGTCTGAGATCTGCGTTATCGTCAATCCCAGACATTAGCCCCCAGTGTCTGCTGTATGAAACAGTCAACAGTCATTGACTACAGCGGCTACAGCCGCACACATGAGTCCCATCCATACCGGAAATATTTAAAGGGGGACCTATGGAGCGGACAGGTAAGTATGATTCCCTCCACAGGTTCGACTGGGAGGGGTGGCCAAAATTTGTGAAGAAGATGGTGAACCCTTTTAATAAATGAGCAAAACAAGTAACAAGGTAAAGTTCTAACATTTTTAACAACATATGACATCCTTTAAGGGCAACATTAACTTTGATCTTCTAGGCTTCCGCCAGTAAATGGGGTTTGTGTACCTATCGGCAGACACTGATAACCTAACATATCGGTTTCCACAACTTTCATTTGAAGTAATAAATTGCTACTTCATATCAAAGCTACTGAACCATCATTCATTAAACATGACAAGAAGATCAGACACAAGCCGAGCTCTTCCTCCTGCATACAGCCGTACAGGAAGGGATGCAAACACGGGAAAGTTTTTAGGGTTTCTATTGTAGGCTAAACTCTTTAGCCCGAGGAGACCTTCTAAATATGGGTTCTAGGGTGTTAGAGGCATAGCCGAAAGGACCTTGGCTTTGAAGCAGAAAAAGTATTTGAGAAGCCTAACACTATATATCATTGGTGTTCAGAAGTCCTATGACTTCTCAAGTTGGTGTACAGCTCGCATCATGCTATTACTCCTGCCCAACTTTTTTTGATCGCTTGCAGAATTAATATTTTTTTCCTTGTTAATCATTGGTACTACCCCACCCGATGATCAACCTGGTGATCTTTAAAGAGGTATTCACATTTTATGAAACAATGTCATATTGCCAAGTTATGCTTTCACTTTATGATATGTGCGGTCTGACCTCTTGGACCCCCAACGATCCTGAGAATGAAGAGGATGCCGAGTTGATTTAGGGTAGTGTTGGCTTGTAATTTTATCCTGCACATCAGTGCTCCAGTCCTGCCAACCAGAGGTGCATTCAAGAAAAACTGTAAAACAATAGCACAGACATACCTTAAAGGCTATGCATGCCTTTGTGGCGATTTTTGTTTATCATTGCATTTTACTTATTTGAGGCTAAAAACAATTTTTTCAGTTGGTCTTTAGTAAAAAGTTTCATCCATTTTTGGGCTACAGGGGTTAAAAATCAGTCTGTTAGCAGTGTATTTCTTCTCAGTCTGGAAATGTATATTCTTAGCAGCTTGATAAGAGTTTAGCTGTAGTGAGTGTTTATGAGATCAGTAATTCAAAGGTAAGGCTTTCTCATGAGCCATCAGCTGACAGCACTGAGAAGTGAAACTCTACAAACAGAACAATTTTTCACCCCTGTATCTCAAAAACGGCTGAAATTTTTTAAAGAAGATCAGTTGCAAAAAATATATATATTTTTACCCAAAAATGAGTTAAATACAATCATTAAAAAAAAATTGTCTGAAGGTGTTCTTAGCCTTTGAAGGGGTTTTCCAGATTTTTTTAAAAGATTCTCCTCCAGGGGTACCTGTGAAAACTATGCTTATCTGCTCCCTGCTACTGCATTTCAGTTCTGTTGCCCCTCTGTCTATCTTCACTGAACTTTCAGTCCCCACATGTCAACTTCTGCTTGGACAGGGTCCACCGAATGTTTGACCTCAATGGTTATGTCAATGCTGGGTCATTTACCGCTTAGGAACTAATCACTGCTGAGGCTATTCATTGGTGAGAGTGGAACAGATGACCTTGTTCATGAACACGTAGACAGGCACGGACTGGAAGAGCAGTAAAGACAGCCTGAAAACCACACAAAGTTTAGTCCTGTTGATAGGTACCACTGGTGGATGTTTTCTTCCTTATATTCAGCTGAAACCACATTTATTTTTGTATTCTGTAGGATGGGTTGAAATAAATTTAACAGGAGGAGGACATGATAATTAAGACAAGTAATTAATTACATCAAAATCAAAATGCAACCAATGCAGTGCTTTGCCATCTCATATAGGACACTAGTGTTGATCGAGCACCAAATTGCTCGGGTAGAGCACTTTGGGATTCTCAGGTGCTCTACAGAGCACCCGAGCACAATGGAAGTCCCAGAGCATTAAACCAGGCACCCCCTGCTATGAAAAGGAGAGGGTGCTGGGTCCCACTAAGGTCTATGCAGAAGATCACTGTACAGTGAGGGAATCCCCCAGTCTGAATCCACGGCTTAGGAGTCCCTGCTCTGACTCCATATATTGCCATGTCCATATATGGAGGCAGTGCTTGGGGACACCCAGTGTATTAAAATCTAATTTAGCCTTTATTTCTGAAAAGTTTCTGCTGGGATTTGAACTCACAATCTTCTACATTAGAGGTAAGGAACTTAACCACTCAGCTGTAAAGCTGAATGAGGAACTGTGTCAGAAAAACCTCCTAGTAGTTTGTCATGTGGTAAGTATTCCTATACAGCAGAAGTATCATTTTACATTTTACTGCAGGTTAACATGTACCTGTATAGCGTAGTGGTTGAGGTTCTTGGCTCTAATGTAGAAGGCTGTGAGTTCAAATCCCAGCAGAAATGTTTCAGAAATAGAGATTAAATTTACATTTTTTTGTAATTGTGCAAAATAAATCATACTTCTGATATATATGAATGCATAATATGTGGGAAACTACTACTGATGTTTTTAGCCATAATATATTTATATATTTTATAATATATTATATATTCTAACTATATAAATAAATATATATATATATATATTTTTTTTTTTTTAAATTTTAAGAAAAATTTTTGGGAAAGTGGCACACCCGATGCAAGATTGGAAATAAGGTGCTCTGTTGTTAATAGGTTCGCCCAAACCAGAAAACTGAAAATATCATATAAGAGAATAGCAACCGGCACACTTACATCTCATATAAAGTGGAGATTAAACTCAATATGTTCCAATGTATTTTAATATATATAAAACTTTTTTAAAAAACACAAAGATAAAAATTGAAAACCGTACTGGTAATCCTGAATTCATATACCTAGGAGGATAACAAGTTCATAGTTAAGTCCATCATTCTAATTTACAACCTGTATCAGCATCCATTAAAGCAGCAGGAATTGCGGCGGCGAAGGCTTTGACAGAAACAAACGTAGTAAAAGAAGATTCCGATATATGGTTCCACTTATATAGTGAATAATTCAGTTATTCAATAATTTGCAGGTGTCCTTTGGATGGATTCAGTATATCATAATGTCCATATCATCAATTGCTGGCAATGGTTAATAGAGGGGTTACCAATCACAGCCTGGATATAACAATGTATATGCTCTGTATGAAGGTGGAGTTTAATGTGGCGTCCCACATTTATTACCTTTCACTTCCACCGCTGTCTGTCCTCTAAGGTAGTGTGTCGGCACTGTCAGAGCCAAAGGTTCCCCGCGCGCGTGCTGTATACGATCACTTCGGCGTCCCACGTGGTGGTGACGTCACTTGCTTCTTCCTCTGAGTACAGCGGGCGCGTCCGGAATGACTGGTATAATCGCACTGCGGCGCTTTAACGTAGTTTGGAGCGTCTTTTTTCTGGCCGGCCAGTATTGGTATCCTTGACTTAGTAAAAGGTGACAGGCTGGGGTCCCATACGCGTTTCTGCTGCTTTAATGGATGCTGATACAGGTTGTAAATTAGAATGATGGACTTAACTATGAACTTGTTATCCTCCTAGGTATATAAAATTCAGGATTACCAGTACGGTTTTCAATTTTTATCTTTGTGTTTTTAAAAAAAGTTTTATATATATTAAAATACATTGGAACATATTGAGTTTAATCTCCACTTTATATGAGATGTAAGTGTGCCGGTTGCTATTCTCTTATATGATATTTTAAATTTAGCCTCTATTTCTGAAAAGCTTCTGCTGGGATTTTAACTCCCAAACTTCTACATTAGATCCAAGAATCTTAACCACTACACTATACAGCTACATGTTAACCTGCAGTGAAATATAAAATGATACTTCTACTGTATAGGAATACTTACTACATGACAAACTACTATGAGGTTTTTCTGACACCGTTTATCATTCAGCTTTATAGCTGAGTGGTTAAGCTCCTTGCCTCTAATGTATAAGGTTGTAAGTTTAAATCCCAGCAGAAACTTTTCAGAAATAGAGGCTAAATTAGATTTAAATACACTGACTCGAGCATCGCGCTCAAGCACACGCAGTATTCGGCTGAACACCAGTTCAGCCGAGCATGCTCGCTTAACACTATAGTACACATTCTACTATAATGTACTGTATTGTAATAAAGCAAAGTCATTAAAATTTAAAGGGGCCTGTTTATTCAGAAATCATTAGAAAAGTCCTAACTCCCAGCGCTGGGAGTTGTCACTCTGTGACAAGTGAATATGTTACAGGTAGCCGATCAGCCTGACTCAGTCATGTATCTGCACCCACAGGAGTTTTGATTCTTAATTAGATTTTTTTATTGTACTTTTTAAGTACGCCCGCTCTTGTAATGAATTTCTAATTTTATATTAAACCATTTATGGCAAACTCAATTTAAAAAAAAAGAGCACAACTATCAATTATAATGAGCGTAGCCTTAGTTTTAATTTTTTCACTTCTGTTCTCTTTTTTTTTATATTTTTATACTGCATTTTATGGATTGCTGTAGATTTTTTGTGTTTCATTTTGCATATTTTGAACTTGTGAATAGACATCATTTATAAAGGGTCTAGTCCAAGGTGGGTCACTCTTATTTCCTGTGTTAAATCAGGGGTTAGCTTTCACCATACTGGAGGTTAAGAATACGGTCATTTGTCACACTTGTTTGTATTTCAAATTGTTTTTAACAATTGTCCCAGAGTTTTAATGTTATTTTTTGGGGGAAGTCACGAAAAAAGCATTTTTTATTTTGTGAAATCTCTTTTCGCTTCATTTTCTTTTGGTGTCGTTGATACTGAGACACACAGCGTTCATTGTTGTATGCTAAGTGAATTTATTCAGCCGGACATGGTGGTGCAATTTAATATTACAATGTTTCAGGCATAATAAGTGCCCTTCATCAGGTGTGAGCACGCTTATGGAAGCAGGCAGCCGGCGTGGGCTGCTTCCATAAGCGTGCTCACACCTGATGAAGGGCACTCATTATGCCCGAAACGTTGTAATATTGAATTGCACCACCATGTCCGGCTGAATAAATTCACTTAGCATACAACAAATCTGGAGTGCTGTCTCATCTATCCTGTATCAATTGAGTTCCACAAGGTGGAGTTTGGTGGAGTTTGGACGTGCACCCAAACTAGTCATAATTAGCTCGAGTGCTGTGATCATTAGATTAATACTGTACACAGCGTTCATTGTGCTATACTCACCGCTCCCTGCTCCAGTGCCAACTTTGTAGGCAACAAGTGTGCACAGATGACAACAATGGAAAGGATATTCTGTCACCTCCGGTAGTTGTCAGCCCAGAACAGTTCTTGACCCAGTTTAGTCTTGTCATTTTAGTGTATTGCTGGTTAAAACCTCCTCTTTCCTGTTTCCTTGTTCCTGGACTCTGGTCACTGCTCCTGTGTTCCTGGTTCTGACTTCAACCTGTTTGTGAATTCTGTGTAGTGTCCTGGAGCATGGGTACTTTGAAGTCTGGACATTTGTGAACATTTGCCCATTTCCCCCATGCAAAGTCATCAACTCCTTTCTTTATTTCACTTTAAAGGGTTAACTTGCATTGACAAACTTACTGTTTAATACTGTGTAACTGCATTTTATATGTACATTGTGATATATATCCTGTTCATTTACACTGTGTTTGCTTGGCACCATAGAAATGATTAATAAATACTAAAAGACTTTTGGGACTTTCTACCTAATAATAAGAAGCTGGTAATTTTCCACAGTTACCTTAAGAGTCGAATAAGAACATGTTTTGGAGAGAAAAGGTCAGACCTTTTTACCACCAAAACCAGACAGACTGGCCTTTTTGAATGTCTGGTTTAGCTATGTTATGTCTGAAAATCTGTTTTTGTCTGGAAAAACTGTTGTCATTGCCATTGAGTATCATTGAAGCTCTAATGCAAGTCTATGAGAGACAGAAGTAGTAACATTGTTTTTGTTTGTGCTGAGTTTCTCCACTCCACCCCTCCCACTAGAAGGTTCTAGTTTAGGCAGAAACAGTATATAAGGAGAGTAGTAACAGTGCTTAGAAGATGAGACTCTGCCAGACTATTTAGCGACCAGAAGAAGATGCTGAAACAGATATACTCTGCCACAGACCCAGTATCACCAGCCTTTGGCCAGGATATGAGCCTTATGAGAGAGAGAGGGAGAGTTAACTCAGACCTTTCTCACCATCAAACCCTTTTCTTCTGCCAGGAAGGATACTGGAACCCTATTCCTCGCCTATATTGTTTTGTACCTAAATTCCTCCAGTAAAGAAGCACCCTGGTTTACTGACTCTCTGGACTTATTTCCCATTAGGGTGCACCACGCCTTACCATCCCTTCCAGAGCGCAGCAACCAGTAGTGACACCTCAATGGTGTCGGGGGACCCAGCTTAGAATTGGAGCCACCCCAAACCTAACCACTGCCTCTGCCTTGCTTCATCCTCATGGTTCTGACTGACTTGGACTCATCCTGCCTGTGTCTCACTCTCTGAAAGTGGTTCTTTACTGACCTTCTGATCTGTCTCAATCAGGCTGCATTCCTGGCCTGGCTCCATGTTCCAGCCTGTCGTGTATCACTATTACTGATTGTCTTGTGACCATGTTGCTGCCTGTACTGTATCCATGTTCCTACCTGTTCTGTGACCACTTTCTTTCCTGTTTTGTGTTCCTCCCAGTCCTTTGTCTATGCTCCTGCCTGTCCTGTGGCCACTTTCCTGCCTGTCATGTGTCCATATTACTATTAGTCTTGTCTTCACATTCCTGCCTGTCTTGTGACCACTTCCCTGCCTGCCTTGTGTTCACATTCCTGCCAGTTCTGTGTCCATGCACCTACATGTCCTGTGACCACTTTCATGGCTGTCCTGTAAACACATTCTTGCCTGTCCTTTGTTCACATTCCTGCCTGTCCTTTGCTCTCATTCCTGCCTGTTTTTGCACCCATTCCTGCCTGTCCAGTGTTTACATTCCTCCCCATGTGACCATATTCCAGCCTACTCTATGTTCCAGTGTTGTACTCCTGGGTCCTGCGTCTGTCCATTCTTTCTCTGTCTCAACTTATCTAGTCTCATCCTGTCATCGCTGCTGCATCCAGCTGCCAAGTGGCAACTACTCTGTGGGATCTTCCTGCAACAAAGTCCACGCCTCCTTTGTGAGGGCGAACAGTGAAAGCGACTGAACCCTTTAGACTCTGCAGCCCAATCTAGCCAGCATAAAATTGGTTGCAGCCAAAGGAACCAACATTATACAACATGGTTTTTTAGTTGACCAAATTTAGACCGTACTGTACATGGTCTGAATGCCAACACGACATGATCAACCTATAAGGGTTTTTGTAAAAAGAATAAAACATTCTTCCTGGATTATCACTGCTGGATTGAAAAGCTGGTAAGGGCTTTTTTCAAAACCGAGCTGTTCAGAGCTGTAATATGGCACCCATGGAAGTCTAGGAGGTCCTAATGGACATCCATATGCCTCTGATTTTACATGTACCTAATGCTAATGGATACCATATTATGGAGGGACTGCTGCTGAAGCAATCCTACTACATTACCATACAGTGGAACCATATGGTGGGACATGGAGTAAGGAGGCTCCATCCACATGCCTCTAGGTGTATGGAGGTCTAAAGGAAATTTTGTATAATAAGGCTAGTTTCACACTAGCGTTACAGGTCTCAGAAGGCTGTTCCAGCAGAAAGCAGCCTGCAAGAGCTTTCTGGATCCAGCATAGCCAGATCTTGCCATGTGCCCACCTGCCTCCATAATAATAATTAGAGATGGCCCGGACTATTCGCCGGCAAACAGTTCCCGGCGAACATAGCTTGTTCGCGTTCGCCTCAGCGGGCGAATATATGCGATGTTCGGTCCGCCCCCTATACATCATCATTGAGCAAACTTTGACCCTGTACCTCACAGTCAGCAGACACATTCTAGCCAATCAGCAGCATACGCTCCCTCCCAGACCCTCCCATCTCCTGAACAGCATCCATTTTAGATTCATTCGGAAGCTGCAGTGTTAGTGAGAGGAGGAAGAGTGTAGTTGCTGTTGATTTAATAGGGAAATTGATAGCTAGGCTAGTGAATTCAGTGTCCACTCCAGTCCTGAAAGACTCATCTGATCAGCACCCCAAAAAGCCCTTTTTAGGGCTGCAACATTAGTCTGCTTTTTTTTTTTTTTCTCCATATATATATTGCAGTTGCCTGGCCTGCCCGTGTGTGAGGAGCTGCAGACCCACAGACTGTAGTGTGCCCACTGCCAGTGCCCACCACTTACACTGTGTGGCACAGGACTTTGCATCAAACAAAGGCATTTAATTTTTACCCTTTAATCTAAGGTTAGTTGCCTGCCAGTGTGTGTCAGGCTAACTTCCACTGACTGTAGTGTGCCCACTGCCAGTGCCCACCACCACTCATACCGGGTGGCACAGGCATTTAATTTTTACACTTTAGTCTAATTTCAGTTGCTTGCCTGCTGCCAGTGTGTGTCAGGCCGACTTCCACAGACTGTAGTGTGCCCACTGCCAGTGCCCACCGGCCACCACCACTCATACCGGGTGGCACAGGCATTTAATTTTTACACTTTAGTCTAATTTCAGTTGCTTGCCTGCTGCCAGTGTGTGTCAGGCCGACTTCCACAGACTGTAGTGTGCCCACTGCCAGTGCCCACCACCACTCATACCGTGTGGCACAGGCATTTAATTTTTACACTTTAGTCTAATTTCAGTTGCTTGCCTGCTGCCATTGTGTGTCAGGCCGACTTCCACAGACTGTAGTGTGCCCACTGCCAGTGCCCACCACCACTAATACCGGGTGGCACAGTAGCTTGCCGATAAATAAGGCATTTAATTTTCACACTTTAGTCCGGATAGGGTACGTAACAGGGATTAAACTGATAGGAATAGTACTAGTTAAGACACCACTCATATAGGTTGTCACTGCACATTGCTCTGTGCACGCGCAGTGCCCCAATTTGTGAGCATGAGGACCGACCAAGCTGCTTTTTCCATCTCCCGGTTCCTAAAATCAATTCAGTTTAGTGTATAAGAGTTTGGTCTGTCACTGTAAAGGCAGTCGAAGGTACCCGGCCTACATTTTTTTTCACAAAAGGCAATCCCTGATTTGGGACTTAACAGGGATTAAACTGATAGAAATAGTACTAGTTAAGACACCACTCATATCGGGTGTGACAGTAAATTGCACGGCGCAGACGCAGTGGCCGTGGATTAAAACAGAGTGGAGGGAGCCAGCGTTTTTTTAACCATCTCCCCGTTCGAAAAATCAATTCAATTGACCTTTCGGGGACCCTTGGTGTTGTACGTGGCTGGGTGGAGGAAGAAACCTTCAATGACATCACCGGACGTGGCTAGCTTGGTATCCAACCTTGTGCAAATGGGGAGTTTGCGGTTGTGCAAATGGACTGTTTGCGGTTGTTTGCGGTGCATTAAAAGGGGAGTTTGGTCTGTCAATGTCTGTGAAGCGGGCGTAACCCTTACACTACCTGATCGATACAACATCATACCTGATCGTATACACACACTGGATGTTTTAAAGCATGTTATTCCAAACAATTTAAGAATGTTAGTTGATTTATGCCCTTTATGGATTAAAACCCGACTCTGCGTCCACTACGTAATTTTCCATGGGAGTTTTGCCATGGATCCCCCTCCGGCATGCCACAGTCCAGGTGTTAGTCCCCTTGAAACAACTTTTCCATCACTATTGTGGCCAGAAAGAGTCCCTTTGGTTTTTAAAATTCGCCTGTCTATTGAAGTCTATTGCGGTTCGCCCGGTTCGCCCGTTCGCGAACATTTGCGGAAGTTCGCGTTCGCTGTTCGCGAACTGAAAATTTTATGTTCGCGACATCACTAATAATAATATCTGGTGGAGATCCAACTGCTACCCAGCAAATATGCCGGGATTCAGGCAGACAAAAACAGCAGTGATAGGGCCATGATAAGACCAAATAACCTCTTCTTCACTTCCTGCTGATTGTCAACAGTAAAGTGCTTAAGGTAGGGCTAGTTTCATACTAGTGTTAGAGCTCTCCACAGGCTGTTCCGGATGTTACGGTAGCGGCTGGCTCTCCATCGAATCCCATTAAAGTGAATGAGGGCAGGCGGGGACATGGTAACATCCGGTTATGCCGAATCCAGAGAGCTCCAGCAGATTCTCTGCCAGAACAGCCTGTTGGAGACCTGTAACACAGATGTGATAGAAGCCTAAGTGAACATTTATCCGTCAGGGGATTATCTTCCCTACTACTGCAATTAACCCAAGCTTTCATTTTAGATTTCACTTTTACCTCAGCTTTGCTCTTTGTACTTCACCTCCTCTCATTACCTTCATCTCTTCAACCTTGAATGGAAACCACACAGCTCCATAGAAACCGAGTGTCCACCTGTCTGTGTGTGATCTCCTGGTTCTTGTTATGTTTCTACTTTACCAGTCATGATGTCTGTCCTGGGGGACACGCGGCTACTAAGACTGCGCCTGACTGAAACTCAGTAAGGATTCCAGATTACTCATTACGACCGGAGTCATGATCTGCAATGCACAGTTGAGGTAACATAGAAGACAATCGTTTAATGGTGGTGATGTTATTTACACAGAAGTATCCTATACATTCCTATATTAATTGGTCAAATGCTTTCTTCCTGTTAACTCCTTCAGAGCGATTTTCCATTTTAGCATTTCAGTTTTTTACTCCCTGCCTTCTTGGAGCTGTAGCTTTTTTATTTTTTATTTCGCATAACCGCATGAGGGCTTCTTTTTTGCGGGACAAGTTGGTCTTTTTAATGGCACCATCTACTATTGCGTAGGATGTAGTGGGAAGCTGGAAAAAAAAAATCCAAATGTGGTGGAATTGACAAGAACAAATTTCGCCACAGTTTTATCGGTTTTGGTTTAACCCCTTCTACCCCGGGCCAGTTTTCATCTTCCTGCCCAGGCCATTTTTTGCAAATCTGACGTGTGTCACTTTATGTGGTAATAGCTGTGGAACACTTTTACTTATCCAAGCCATTCTGAGATTGTTTTCTCGTGACACATTGTACTTCATGATAGTCATAAAGTTAAATCATTATATTTCACCTTTGTTTGTGAAAAAATCCCAAATTTACCAAAAAGTTAGAAAAATTCCCAAATTTTCAAATTTCTATTTCTCTACTTTTACAATAGACAGTGATACCTCATATAATAGTTATAACTTTACATTTCCCATATGTCTTCTTCATGTTTGGATCATTTTGAATATGACATTTTATTTTTTGGGGACATTAGAAGGCATAGAAGTTTAGAAGCAAACCTTGAAATTTTTCAGAAAATTTCCCAAACCCACTTTTTAAGGACCAGTTCAGGTCTGAAGTCACTTTGTGAGGCTTACATAATAGACAACCAGCCAAAAGTTACCCTATTTTAGAAACTACACCCCGCAAGGTATTTAAAAACTGATTTGATAAACTTTGTTAACCCTTTAGGTGTTCCACAAGAAGTAATGCAAAATGGAGATGAAATTTAAGAATTTCACTTTTTTGGCAGATTTTACATTTTAATCCATTTTTTCCAGTAAAAAAAAAAAAAGGGTTAACAGCCAAAAAAACTCAATACTTATTACCCTGATTTTGTGGTTTACAAAAACACCCCACAAGTGGTTGTAAACTGCTGTATGGCCACATGGCAGAGCGCAGAAGGAAAGGAACGCCATATAGTTTTTGGAAGGCAGATTTAGCTGAACTGGTTTTTAGATGCCATGTCCCATTTGAAAACCCCCTGATGCACCCCTGCAGTAGAAACTCAAAAAAGTGACCACATTTTAAAAACTATGGGATAAGGTGCCAGTTTTATTGGTACTATTTTGAGGTACATATGATTTTTAATTGCTATATATTACGTTTTTTTGTGAGGCAAAGTAACCAAAAAATTTATGTTTTGGCACAGTTTTTATTTTTTATTTTTTACAACATCCAGCTGACAGGGTAAATCATGTGCTATTTTTATAGAGCAGTTTGTTATGGACGCAATGATATCAAATATGTCTACTTTGTTGTTTGTTTGTTTGTTTCAGTTTTACATAATAAAGCATTTTTGAAAAAAAAATTATGTTTTTGTGTCTTCATTTTCTAAACGCCCTATTTTTTTAGTTTTCTGCCGATCATCTTGTGCAGGGGCTCATTTTTTGCAGGAAGAGTTGACGTTTATATTGGTACCATTTTTGGGTACATATGATTATTTGATCATTCATTATTACACTTTATGGGCAAGGTGACCAAAAAATTGGTTGTTTTGGCACAGTTTTTATTTATTTATTTTTCCAGCATTCACCTGATGGGTTAAGGCAGGTGATATTTTTATAGAGCAGATCATTACGGACGTGGTAGTACCTAATATGTCTACTTTTTCTTCTTTATTTAAGTCTGAGAGCCATAGCTTTTTTATTTTTTGACCGATTGTCTTAGGTAGGGTCTCATTTTTTGTGGGATGAGGTGATGGTTTGATTGGTACTATTTTGGTTTTTTTTTTTGCACCATTTTTTTTAATGATGTTTATTGGACAGGGTGGATCATGTGATATATTTATAGAGCCGGTCATTACAGACGCAGCAATACCTAATATGTGTGGGGTTTTTTTCTGTTTTTTATTATAAAACAAGGAGAAAGGGGCGTTTTTTTTTTTTTACTTAAAAACGTACTTAATTTTATTAAAAGCACTTTTTTTATTTACTTTATTTCAGACATTCCCTTTTGGGGGTCTGATCCCCTCTGCAATGCATTACAATACATCTGTATTGTAAAGCATTGCCTGTAAGTGTATTACACTGAGTCATACACTAACAGGTTGCCTAGGAGACCCAGCCCGAGGTTAATCCGCCGGCGGATACAGCAGGGGCCCGGCTAACACAGACTGCCGGACCCCTGCAGTGATCAGTGCCAGGACGTACTATTACGTCAAATTGCGAGAACGCAGTGGTTTCCATGACGTAATAGTACGTCATGTGTTTGGAAGGGGTTAACGGCGTTCACTATGCTGTAAAACTGACTTGTGCTCTTCAGTCTCCGGGTCAGTACAATTACGGCAATACCACATTTGTATAATTTTTCTTGAGTTTTAATGCTGAAAAAAAAAATTTGGAAAATTTTTTTTCTTTTCATCGCCATATTCTGACCCCTATAACTTTATAGTTACGTCTACGGAGTTGTGTGAGGGCTCATCTGTGATGTTTATTGATTTCATTTTTGTGTGTATGACTTTTTGATCACTCTTTATTACATTTCTTTTGAGAGCTCAAGTGATGAAAAAACTGCAAATCGGTCATAGTAGTACCTTGGAACCGAACCCGAGTATGGTAAAAGTTTTTTTACAGTAGAAATTCATTTCGAAGTTATTACCCAAAGTCCTGCGAGACTTCGCAAAGTAATAACTCATCGGAGGCAATACATTCTGATACTGTATGGAGCGCTCGCTCCGTACAGTATTCTAACAAAGTTTTATGTGAATTGACTTGGATGTTTCACCCAAAGTCGATTCGCTCATCCCTAATTACCTCTTTACAGAGATATCACTGTGTGCATTATTATCCCTGCACTGTGACATCACTGTGTGCCTTATCTCTTTACTGATATATCAGTGTTTGTATTGTTTCATTACTAGGATATCACTGTGTGCATTACCTTTTTACTGAGGTATCACTGTGTGTATTATCTCTTTACATCTCTCTGTACATCACTGTGTACATTATTTATTTATCTGTGGCAACATTCTACAGTATGCGTTATCCACGTATTGTGACATCACTCTAGGCATTATCTCTGTACTGTGACATCATTGTATGTATTATCTCTGTACTGTGACATCACTGTATCCATTATCCTTACACAATGACATCACTGTATGCATTATCTCCTTACTGAGATATCACTGTGTGCATTATATCTCCATTTTTACATCACTTGCATTGTCCCTGCATAATGACATCACTGTATGCATTATCTTTCCACAGTGACATCGCTTTATGCATTATTCCTGCATAGTGACATCACTGCATGCATTATCTCTACTGTGACATCACTTTATGCATTATTCCTGCATAGTGACATCACTGTATGCATTATCTCTTTACTGTGACATCACTTTATGCATTATTTTTTTATTGTGACATCACTGCATGCATTATCTCTACTGTGACATCACTTTATGCATTATTCCTGCATAGTGACATCACTGCATGCATTATCTCTTTACTGTGACATCACTTTATGCATTATTCCTGCATAGTGACATCACTGCATGCATTATCTCTACTGTGACATCACTACATGCATTATTTCTTTATTGTGACATCACTTTATGCATTATCCCTGCATATTGACATCACTGCATGCATTATCTCTACTGTGACATCACTGCATGCATTATTTCTTTATTGTGACATCACTGCATGCATTATTCCTGCATAGTGACATCACTGCATGCATTTTCTCTACTGTGACATCACTGTGTGCACACCCCTGTTCTCTCACACCTGTGCACAATATACCTTCATGTGCCATCACCATAAGTAGTATCCTTATGCTCCTACATAACCTTCTGCATTATCCCCAAGCATTAAAGGAGGACACATGGCTCAGAGAGAAGACCACAATAATTATGCCCTTTTCATGTTCCAACTTGCTTCTGAAGCCAGCCATGGTGGAACGGTACCTCATTCTAATTATTGGTGTCGGGCCCTATTTTACATATTTTTATATTGTTATAGGGCCCCTTCACTGCTTTGATGGCTTATACTGGAACATGCAGATTCCATATGCCATTAGAGGCATACAGATTTATAGCAAGGCTCCACAGGCTTCTATGCATCCCATTTCTCTGGCTGCAGACTGATCTCAGCCGATACCTCTTTTGTATTACAGTATCTGCTATGATTGTGCCAGGGTCTTAAATAAGCCTATAAGTAGTTTAGCAATGACTCCTTGGCATTTCACAAATCATCCTTCCTGCCAGGCTCCATTTATGAAATACCCCTAATATATATCCGCATTTTAATTCCGGTGTCAGTGCAGGCTCCGGCATTCCTTTCATCTGTCCTGCTTCTTAGGAGATAGTGTTCCCAGTGCCCTTTATATTCTCATGTCCATCTATTTATCACTCCAGCTCTCAGACATGTCCGGCACTGTGCTAGGAATGGCATGCATTGCTAGTGCCGTCACCCCAGTGATGTATAACAGCAATGCCATTACCTGGGTGATGGACGACGAAAAAGAACCAGATAAAATACATTATAATGAGCGATGGGGCCTAATCTTATCCAGCATGTCATTAGTGTTCAGGCCACCTAATGATATATTCCACTGCTCCATCCTGAGAGTGCATCTGTAGGACAGTCTCAGGGTAGCATGGCAGCAAATAATTGAGAATGTTTGCGGATTTCATAGTTAAAAAGGTCTGATCGAGAAAAAAAACATTAGCTGTCCTTGAAGAGCACCTCTATCCTATTAGGCTAGGCATACTGCCTGGTAGGGTTGATCCTACTGATTAAAACGATACCTGTCTGGTGAAAATCCGATGTGACCTTCCTGAGAAAATAGACTTTTATTCTTTATGCCGATTAAGGCTTCAGCTCACCGAGGGGTGTGGCCAGGGTTGTGACCGAGGGGTGTGGGAGTGTCTAGGCCCCACCCCTTGATGTCGTGAAGTTCTCACTTGCATAAAGAGCAAAAGTCTTTTTTCTTTGGAATGCCAAAGCCGATTTTTACATGACAGGTATCCTTACAATCAGCAAGATCAACCCTACTATGCAACTAGTTTGGTTTAATAGGGTTGACCCTGCTTAAAAGTGCTCTTTCAAGCATTTAAAAAAGTTAGACTCACTACTCTGATCCTCCTAGCTGCTGCAGCCATTACGTTCCATGTACCCAAATCACTGGTTCCAGCAGTATGTGGGACCAGCCCACACCTGGCAACTTATCCATATATTCAGCCTTTGGAAAGGAAATATATAAGACAAACACATTAATATCTATCTATCTATCTATCTATCTATCTATCTATCTATCTATCTATCTGCTATACAGTATATCATCTATCTTTCTATCATCAATTTATCTCTCTCTCACCTATCTATCTATCTATCTATCTATCTATCTATCTATCTATCTATCAATCTACTGTATCTATCTATCTCTCTATTTATCTACAAGAGACGTCTGATAACAGGATAGAGAAATACAATGATAGATGAATACATTAAACCAAATGGTAGTTACTGGCAAAACGCTAAAGAACTTTTCCACTTGGTTCCTGTTGCTATGGTAACAGGTCTCTCCTCCCCTGATATGCAGCACGTCTGTCTTCAGCATGGTGGGTTCTGCTGCCCCATGGGACCAAGGCATCAAGTAGTAGAACATCAGTGGAAAATAAAAAGATTCTGTGCACTTACTGCATAAAAGTGATATTAACGTTACTTCTATATAACTTTGTCTGTTTTGCACTGGCCGTCAAAAAAACTGCCGTGTGAATAATCCCATAGATTGCCACTGGTCTTAAAACGGACGTGCGCGGGCCGTTAAAAAAACAAAAACACATGTCCGTTTTTCACTTTTGTGTGCATTTAGCCTTAGCCGTAATTAAAATAAATAATTTTCTAAATATTCCTTGAGAGGTGCAGCAGCCATTTCATTTCTGGGAACAGTGGGGTCCAACCCCAGGCATGTTCTACGAATTAGTTAACCCTTTAGAATAAATGCAATAACATTTATCCACTCTTTAGAGGATAGGTGATACATATTTGATCAATGCGGGTACGACTGCTGGGACACCCAGTGACCAGGAGAAGCTCAGGCGCCCAAGCCTCTGGTGTGCATGCATGAGCTCCGCTCACTGTCTATGGGACTGTCATATACAGCTCCTGGCTGTCTCCTTCAGTGAGCAGTGGTCACACATACACACTGTGGTATAATACACCCAGGGGACCTGGGGACCACTATTCTCATGATCAGTGGGCGTCCCAGCAGTTAGACCTTCAGACAGAGTGATCAAGCATTTATCACCTAAAATGGGCAATATATATAGAAATCTCTCAAATCCCATCTCATAACCGATTCAGCAAGACAGAATCCTATCATTTAACCCTTCAGTGACCACCCATATGCCCTTTTGCATTGGTCACTAAAGGGCCATAGGCCACCCCTGGTCCAGTCTAAGCACTGTACAGTTCTCCCATGCACCAGAGAGTGAGGGCTCAGCGCTCACATGGATTGATAGTGCCTGAGGCATCTAAGTGGTTTAGAGGGAGAGAGCTTCCTCTGTCTCCCATCAGAACCCCGCGAATGAGAGTGCAGGGTGCCAATGTCTTCACATGGCAGTCTGGGTCCTGATGAAGTTTCCAGGCCTGCCTTAAGAATACGTCTAATGGCTCGATCTATCACTCTTTTCCTCTGCACTCCTGAGAGCTCATAAACACTCATATAAGCTGAATTCTAATCAACTTGATAAGAATTCAGCTTGAAGGAGTTGGCTAATATCCACACAAAAAAAAAAGGTTTGGAAAAAAAAACTCACATTCATTAATTGGTGAGTGAAGTTTTTTTTTCATATCCTTTCTAGTCAGGCCTTTGAGTGTTTATGAGCTGTCAGAAATGCAGAGATAAGGATTACATCAGACATGATGGATTTCAGTGTGAAAGGGACAGAGCAGCCTCCAGTATATGTGAAAAGGCTCCGGCTGTAGAGGACAAATGGTTGAAAATTTTTAATAGAGACCAATCGGAAAAATGTTTTTAAGTCCAAAATAAGAGTCATTCAATAATAATTTTGAAGGTGTCCACAGCCTTGACATTTCTCTCTACGCAGGGTTTTTGGAATTCACAACTGCCATGCTCTGACCTTTAAAACCAGCACATCATTTTCATACTTAACAACATTGTTGCTGGCAAATTTGGGGCATGTAAGCCTCCCCCCTCCTGGGGGATAACCCAAACTCATAATTTGTTGGTACTGTCTCTGAAAATTAGGTTGCCGCAAATTCAAGACTTTTTTTGACCTAGTGCTAAAAGTTGGAGATCAAGGCAGTTACACGGACGACCTCCTGCCGCTGACTTGTAATTCATCTCCGGATTCATTGCATTGTATGAAACGGTTTGATAATATCTGACTCCCCTATAAATTTACTCATAGAGCTAGCCTGACAACAACTTGTGTCTTTCAATCTCTGTCCGTGCTGAGTATTTTACTCTCCAATAAGCTCAATAAATAAAAAATAAAAATGAAAAAAAAAGAGAGAAAAACGCAGCGTCAGGTGCGGATGGATAAATGTGCAACATTAAAAGGAATAAATTGCATCAGTTCAGCTCCAAATAACAGATTACAAACAGATGACATTCTCAGCAGGAAGGCGGTTCAGATGGCAGGTACGGCTGGCTCGCCAACTAATGGCTTTTCTTCTGTAAAATTAGGCCTTGTTATCTCCTTGTCAATTTTATTTTAATATACATTTGAAACCCTTGGAATACAAATCTTGCCCGTCCGCCAGTCAGTCCCTGGCGTGATGAGGATGGCAGGGGAACACTTATTTTGGGCATGGTACTGCATGTAAAGGGATGTGCCAGATTGTAAAGCAGTGTAATTACGGATACTGAATACAAAAATAATGAGCGCGGAAGAATGGACGGGAGCCATGCCGGTTCTAAGACAACGCTTCAGACCAAGACGCTGGATTGATTTGGAAAAACTGTCACATAAGGACTAGATTGCTCCTGTGTGGTGTGAGATTAATGCTCCTCGTTACTGCTTTGGAAGACGATCCTGTTGCAATCAAGGCTCCCGTTGGTGAGATTTGCACGCTGCCTCCAGCGTTAAGGTGGGTAATGGTGCAAGTCTACCTTACCGTTTCAGTGCTGCAGAACCAGAGGAGATTTTATTTCTTGCATGGTTCAATGGCATTGTATGCTTCTACTCAGTTTATGCCTCAGACTGTCTTATTCACTCATTGTCTTTGTATTAGCCATCTTGTTTTAAAGGGCATCTGTCAGCAGATTTGACCTATGAAATCGGCTGCTCTGATGCATGAGCGCTTGGCAGCTGAAGGCATCTGTGTTGGTCTCATGTTCATATGTGCCCGCATTTCAGAGAAAAATGAGGTTTTAATATATTTAAATGAGCTTCTAGGAGCAACGGGGGCGTTACTGTTACGCTTAGAGGCTGCCGCTCCCTTTACACTTTGTTTAACAGGGCCAGGTGTGATGACTTTTACACTGCCGCGCCATCTCCAATCAGATTGGAGATGGCGCAGCAGTTGCCGAGAGAGCAGAGCCTTTAGGAGTAATGGCAAGGCCCCAGTTGCTCCTAGAGGCTCATTTGCATATATTTGAAAAAAGCCTTCAGCTGCCAAGCGCACATGTAACAGGTCAGTCGGTTTCATAGGTGCACATCTGCTGACAGAGGCCCTTTAAAGGGGGCTTCCATGTGCATCAGTACCAACACCGGAAAAAACAAAATGCCCCTCACCTCGGAATTTTTGCACAGTTGGCAACCCTGGTAGTATGGGATGATAACAATGATTGGTGATACTGTAGTCTAAGTCAGGGAAATGTGCCTATAGTTTAATTCTATTCACTCCAATTAGGTCACTTACATGATAGAATTCAGCCTGCCTGCAGCCACCACTAGGGGGAGCTCACTGCATAGGAATTTATACAGCTCCCATTGAGGTCAATAATAATTCCATATGTAGTAGTGCCCTCTAAAAGCAGTGGACAGAATCTCATAATTTAACTCGGCTTCTCTTGGACAGCTCCGATGGGGCTTCTCCATATGCAAGGTATCCAATACAATTATTGTACAGGATTAGAAAAATATGGCTGCTTTCTTCCAGAAAAAGTGCCAGGCCTGTCCATGTAAGGTATTGCATTCCAGCTACACAGGAGTGGATGAGGCTGAGCTGTAATTCCACACAGAAGCTGTAGAACAGTGAAAGCTGTTTTAAAAAAAAAAAAAAAAGTAGCAGTGTTTTTGTAATCATGTGCAACCCCTTTAATGCTCGTGCCACATAACCCCTGACACTAGTGCCTAGAAGCCGTTGCAATAGTTGGCTGCCAGCTTTAAGGTGGCCTCCTATAGAAGACGAGTTATTGAGGACAGCAGACGTCTGCATAGGGAATGCTAAGGTTTTTGGTGAGATGATAGGAATGCAGAGTAGCTGTTTTCTCTGTATAATACAGTATCCGAAATTGAGAGGAGATGGTTGAACAAATGAAATTTGGCTTCTTTAATTACTTTCAGCTATGGTCCAAGAGTTCTGTGCTTGTGCAAATCATTATTTGTAATTGTACATCCGTCTTTCCAGATATTCCTGGAAGAGTTCTCTGCCTCCTGAAATTCTTCATCCATGGCGGATGACAGACAGTCTACAGGTAAATCTAGTCTACATTACAACCCTATAGGTTAAAGGGGTATTCCACAAATAGAATTTAGGACCTATCCACAGCAGAGATAATATATGTTAGATCACTGGAATCCCCAGCAATCCTGAAAACAGGAAGTAGCCGTAGTGTGCATGTTGAATCACTGCTCCATTTACTTCTGTGGTACTAATGGAGAACTGCCTACATCAGTCTCCTAGAAGTGAATGGAGAAGTAGAACCAACATGTGCACTACCGCTCCATTTGTAGTACCCCAAACCTGGGAGTACTAATTATTGTAATGTAATGTCATGCTGTACACTTTCTTCACCAGCAGATGGGGTATGGTTGGCAGTGTATGGCAACACGTATGGGACTTGCCATCCCATTCCTCCCCTCTTGGTAGGAATAGTCTGGTCTGGCTTCCTGCCAAGGGAGGGGCAGAGCTAGTTAGGGTCAACCATAGAATATAAAGAGAGGAATGAGGCAGCATGTGATCCATCTCCACCTTTTTCAAGCCATGTGGATCACAGTGGCGGGTCATCTAGGAGGACAACAGTGCCCTAGAGAGACATCAGTGTCATAGAAGATTTGCAAGCTATGGTGTATTTGTACCAGTAGAGTAATCAATTCAGCAATCAAAACTCTGCTGCAAGGTGGTGGGAAATACGCTAAGACACCATCACCACAGTTCAGGACAGGCATAGTAGCTGGAAACCTGCATCATACAGTGGATACCTACAGGAGCAAGAGTACAGCCGTAGGGAGAGTAATCAGGAGAGAGACATTGTCAGCTAGCAATCTTCTAAGTGTCATCTTCTGTCATTTTACCAGCCACCATACCCCATTATCTGGGAGGAGAGAATGCACTTTGTGCGAACTGCTGCTGGAAGTGCCACTATCTTTTATATATTTTTTGCACTCAGTAAAGAAAGACGTTCTTTGTTCTACAATCTCTGCCTGGTTTCTTCACCACCTTTTCACTGCACCAAACCCCAAGGAGCGACAGCTAGAGGTAAGACAGTGCAAAACAACATTTCATCAGGGCCACTACAGCTCCTATCCTCTGCGCTGGCTCCTCAGGGGCTCTCTGCACATTTAGAAAGGAATCTTGGGGATCCACGTTCTAGAGATTGCTGGGGGTCCCATCGGTCAGACCCTCCAGCAATCTGACATGTATTACCTCTCATGTGGATAGCTGACAACGTTATCAATTGGTGGTATGCACTAAAAAACATCCAAAATGTTTATTTTGATGAATTATATGAATTATTTTGATGAACTAAATGAATTATAATAAGCACTGCTCATGCCAGTAGTCCTTATTCACATATGCTTATGCAACTGTTGACCCCTTTGTAATACTCTGTCTGCAAACTGTAAGGAGTCAGGGGGCTCCTCATCTCCTTGCAACTCTAGACTAGACTAAAGCTTACTGCAACCCCTCCCTTGGTAGGAAGCAGGACTAGCCCACTTCTGCCCAGAGGGAGAGAATGGAATGGTAAGTTCCATTCTATCTATAGATCTCTCTCTGCCAGATACCCTGCCACCTGCTGGTGAACCAGGCACATTACATGAACATAACACACAGAACAGTATGGGAGGACCTGGATTAAATAGATACAGTAGCAGGGTGAAGGAATGGTAGTGCCCGCTCTGGGGTACTTTGAAAAAACAAACAAACCATAGGCTACTTTAACATAAGCGATGTTCACATGTGTGAAAGTAGCCTTAGTGATATTCTGTCAAGAGATGTGTATGCTTCTAAATGTTGCCACCTAGTGGTTGTGATGGGTAGGGCAACCTTTTAAAAGTTTTATTAGCATGTCGCTCTTATGCAGGAGTCAGCAACTTCCGGCACGCCGGGTGTTGTGAAACTACATCTCCCATCATGCACACTTGCTTGACTGTTCTCTGAACTCCCACAGAAGTGAAAGGAGCATGCAGGGAGTTGTAATTTCACAACAGCTGGAGTGCCGGAGGTTGCTGATCCCTGCTCTAATGTATTGAACTGGTATTGTGAGAAAGTGGACTCACTGGTGAAATTTGCAGAAAGGTAAGGGCGGGCACATCTATACTTATAAAAAAAAATCCAGTACTCTTAGTAGGCTGACAAATATTTTAGACTATATAATAAGGAGTTGCTACAAAACATCTGTCTGACAGAAACCTCCAGGGATGGGAAACCTACAAGCGGTGACACCTTTAATACCATATCATACCCGCATGCCTATTATCTAATGGCCCCCCTCATAAGATGTCATTAAACATTTTTTAATTGTCCTTTCAAAGTGACAATTACAGAACTAATCATGGAGTGGATAATACAGGATACAACGAATGGCAAGGCAACTCCGCTTTCGTGTAATTAAAGACTTTAATGAGCTGAAGGCTACAGAAATGGACTCAATCTAGTTAATTAAGGAAACGCCAAACAATAAGTGAACGCAGAAGCGAAGGAAACTGGAAGCTCAACGAAACTGAGCAAAAATATAGTTATTTCTATTTTACTGTTTGCATTGGCCCGAGAATAAACAAATTATTTTCCTCCCAAAAGTTCAACTAGAGGATATATTAATAAATTCCGATTGGTGCCTATATAAGTTTCAGCCTTGACTGTAAAAGGAGCGTGTATTATGCTATACTGCCGCAGTTTGTTCTCGCTTTGCATTTTGTTGCATCCGTAAGTGGCTGTGGGAGTACTTTCAGGAAAAAAAGAAGGAGCTTTAGCAGGATTGATATAAGTAATATTAACACTGGAAAGTGGTTCTAGGAACAGAGGCTTTAATGTAGCAGGACTGGGAATTAGCACGTTCGTTTGGCATTTTCCATTGTCCCATAAGCAATTCTTAGGGTTCCCTTATGACTTGAGTGCGGAAAATGCTGAGGCTGTTGTATTTTGTGAAAAGGAAATTGCTAGTTTCATCATTTTTTGCCATGTTTTGATCTAAATGAAAAAATGTGATAATAAAAATATGTTATAAAATTAACAAAAATGGTGTAACCAAAAAAGGAAGCACAAATTAATTTCCTTTACAGAATGTTAGGCGCTGACCTTTGTGCTTTTTTTTAGGGGGAAATGAATATTCCTAAATGGAGTTGTTAGGAAAACTTGAGTGTATAGGGTCCTCCATTTAGGACTCTCAAGTAGAGATGAGCGAACTTTAAAAAAAAGTCTGGCGTTCGGCGTTCGGGTTGTGGTAAGTCGCGCATCCCGTTATGGATTCCACTATAGCGGCATATGGAATCCATAAGGGGCGGCTGCCACCAACCCGAACTGTTGAACAGCCGAAGCACCTGGGGTGACGTCACTTTCATGTGATCAGTGCAGGGCGTGGCTCAGCACTGGATGTGATCCAGTGCTGAGCCACGCCCCCTGCACTGATCACATGACGGTGACGTCACCCCAGATCCTTCGGCTGTTCAACAGTTCGGGTTGGTGGCAGCCGCCCCTTATAGATTCCATATGCCGCTATAGTGGAATCCATAACGGGATGCGCGACTTACCACAACCCGAGCGCCGGACTTTTTTTTAAAGTTCGCTCATCTCTACTCTCAAGTTTTAGCCACGGCAGAGAGTGGCTACAAAAAGTATCACTCATACTGCTAGACCCACTACATCTGTGCATTACAGTACACAACCTATTGATTTTAATAGTAATGTTATGGAGATGTGTGGAACCACCGCGCCAAGTAACTAGTTTGACGTCATGCCAAACCCTAAGGGCATTTTTCTGCCCCCCCCCCCCCCCAACTCCTTCTCCCCCACACCTCACAGGTATTCACCTTTTAACCCCTCTACAAGGATGTGGATTTCGCTGCAGGTTAGCGAACAAACTGCTACCTCCTGGGATGGTCCTGATGTACTTGGCAGCTGAACTACTGAGGTTAGAGACACTCATGAAAATACAGAGAGAGAGACACAGGCATGGCACAAAACACCGAGCACTAGCAGATGACCGATCAGGAACCCATGCAGATGGACAAGGGAAAGTGTTCACACTCAGTAGGTGCTGCAGGAACCCGACCACACTCCGTATGAGATGCAGGAACCCACTCACACTCAATAGGTGCTGCAGGAACCTGATCACACTCAGTAGGTGCTACAGGAACCCGATCACACTTGGTAAGAGCAGAAGGAAAAGTTCACACTTGGTAAGAGCTGCATGAACCTGATCACACTTGGTAAAGTCTGCAGGAACCCAATCACACTCAGTAAGAGCTGCAGTAACCTGTTCAGTAAGAGCAAGGCATGCTGGCAAGCATACAGGAATGCACAAGGGTCAGACTTTGGGAATTTGGACACACAGACTTCAGGAATGGACTTCTGGAAGTCAGACATACATAGCGGATATTGGATGGCAGTGTTCAAGAAAGGACAACAGGAAATTGTGTAATGCCTCATTTCTCCTGGTGTAGCACTGTAGGGAAATTGACCTCTAGCTGATGGCTTTTACTACAAGTTACAGCGGCCCCAGGAAATCCACTAATGTGACACCCTATTTAGCAAAATGGGTACTAAAAGTAAATAAAAATAAGCTCTATATAAAGAGCATTTCTCCACCATCCAGTCTATGAGATGTCCTCTTCTGTTCTAGTCTGATTATTTCCATCCACCAATTCCTGATGCATCTGATTAGATCATCCATGCCGCCTCACCCAATCAATGAAAAAAGAGACTGGTTTATTCTGGCTACCTGCCTCAGCTACTACTTTGATGCTGCCACCCACCTGATGCCACACATCTGATGCCAAGTGCTCCTTCTTTCACCCACCTTCGTCAGTGGGTACTCGTATTGCCACCCACCGCCCCACTCTGTCATTGGGTCACTCTGTGGTATCCTGATACTGCCATCTCCACAATATGTCACCTTGCCTCTCTGTGGTATAATGATGCTGCTGCCATCTCCACACTGAGTCACCTCACCACTCTGTGGTATCCTGATGCTGCTGCCGCCATCTCCACACTATGTCACCTTGCCACTCTGTGGTATCTTGATGCTGCTGCCACCTCCAGACTCCAGTCATTGTGGCAGTTCGTGGCTTCCTCATGCTGCTGCCACCTCCTTACTCTGTTATTGTGCCACTCTGTGGCCTACTCATGCTGCTGCCACATCCACATTCTGCCATTGTGCCACTCTGTGGTCTACTCATGCTGCTGCTTCCTCCAGACTCGGTCATTGTGTTACTCTGTGGCCTCCTCCTGATTCTGCTGCTGCCGCCACCTCCAGACTCTGTCATTGTGCCGCTCTATGGTCTCCTCATACTGCTTCCATCTCCAGACCCTGTCATTGGGCCTCTCTGTGGTCACTTCATGCTGATTTCACCTCACCTTATAGGGCCACTTTGTGGACTTCTCATGCTGTTCCCATCATTTATTTGACCTTTCTTCTGATCTGTCATAAGCAAAAAAAAAATGAGACGCACAACGGATCCTGTTTGTGTAGCAGCTGTAAGGCCCGTATGGTCCCATCAGAATTGGCTTATGATTTGGTAGCCAAAAGCAGGAGTGGGTACAAAACACAGAAGACATCCTGTTTTTTTGGGCATTAGCATTACTGATGGATTATTAGGCAAATGCTGATCAAGTGAAGGCAGATGCTCCACAGACAGGATCCGTTTTTTGTGGGTTATTGCTCTGATGGATCAGAGGAAGGGCAAAATATTCAGTGACTTCAACACAAATTTACTGCTGACACCCTCTCCACTTTGTCAGGGGGCTATACTTGTATAAGCGTTTAATAGAACCGGTTCTGTAGACATCTATGTGGAATCAACTCACGAGGGTGTAAAAGGACTGTGCTTTTTCTTGACGCTAACATCTACCTGAAAGGCTGAGCTGATACTTGAGTTATTTGGTCAGTTTTGACCTCGTGACTGCCCAAATAAGTGAAATATGCAGTGATTCTAAGAGCGACCCCTGTTATCTGCATGTGATACTGACTCACAGTATTATTTCACTACCACAGCAGACTCCCTATGCGTGTTACTGCAAGCCACAGTGTTATACACTCCTATAAAGGCTCTCTGCAGCCTTGAAATAGCTGTTTTAACGCAATGCACTGTGAATAAATTCAGATCGAAGCAAATTTTTCCGGAAAATTTGGCTAACAGGTCAAATCAAATTTTTGAAAAATTTGCTCATCTCTAGACACAATCCCTGTTTCTATTTTGCTAAAACTAAGCTATTCAGTAAAAGCTAAGTCTTTTTGTAGGGTTTTTCACAGTACAAATAGGCCAGTTAGCAAGTTGAGCAGATTAATTGTGGTATACGTAAAGGTGACCACACTCACAGTTAACTAGTCCTTCATGAACTAGTCCTAAAAAATGGCTGCATTTGTTGGACTATTTTTCTTTTTCTCAAGACAATGAAATTATTTTGGTTCTATCTGAAATGCTGGAAATTTCTCAAAATGTTTTTCTTTCAACAATTGGGCTAGATTTTGAAAAGATCAGAAGCCAGAGAACTGAATGTACAAAGCCTGTACTTTCCAACCTTTTCTCTTTTGATGGTGCAGTTTAGAGTTTACCCTATGCCTCCTTACAGCCGTGTGGTAGTTTGCTTTAAAATGTGTGGCTTTTCTCGTGAAACTGGAACAAATCTTCATAAGACAATGTTCTGTATTGTTGAGGTGGACCAACCTTGATTTCAGAAAGCCTGCCTTCATGTTACTCATCTCCTCTACAATTAGTTCTTGTTTTGAAAGGACTTGTTCTGGACTTATACAATATATTTTAACCTTGGGTCAGGGTTGTGATGTGTTCAACATATTCTTGATCTATTAGACTTCCACAGTTGCTGTGGTGACGGTGGCCTACGGGAGGTAACAACAGAGGCTTGTTCAATATTTGCCTCTTACGTAGAGAGATTTTTTTTTTGTTTCCTTGTATCGTGAACGGGAAAGAAGAATTCTTTTATATGGGAAATGGGTCAGCTTAACAGAAGAGTGGATGGAGGAAGGATTTATGTTACATCACGCAGTATAATGTGTGTCTTAATGGCCACTTATTGTCACAGTTCTTTAGTTTCCAAGTGATCATAACAGCTGTTTGACAGTGTGCACTTTTACAATAGGCAACACAGCCTCTTGACAATAGGCAAAAAATATGGTCCTCCTTCCATGAGATGTTTCTCCCCATGGGCATTGAGGAATATTACTATGGAAGTGACCACAAATCTTTCATAAAATTTTTTAGCATCTATTGGTGGTGTCACCAAACAGGGCACGCGTAGTATGGCCACAGTATGGTGGGGACAAGGTTTATTAATGGCAAGCCAAAAGTAATGCAAGGATAGGTGCACCCTTTCCCTGCCTACTTGCACGATCACCCTAGTAGTGACCCACAACTGGATGACAGTCCCTATACTAAATAAGTGAAGACAAACACACAAAATTCAAGACAAGAACGAGCAAGAGTAAAAAGACAAGCCGGATCAGGACCAGGAGGACCAAACAGTTCCAAATAGCCAGAGGCCGAACACAAAGGGGAGGATGCCAAAAGTCAAACCGGAGAGTCAGAACCAAACCAGAATCAGAAGCACAGGGAGAGTCAAACAAGCCAAAGTCATAAACCAGAACAGAAATACTATACAGTATTAGAACTACAGTAACAGGAGCCAGGGAACAAAGAAGATTCACAGGCACTTTCTAATGCAACTACCTGATTTAAATACCCTGCTGACTGGCATCACCGCGTGGCTTCACCGCAGGCCAGTCGCTCCCATCTTACCCGCATGATGACAACCTGGAGCCTCGTTGTGCCGCAAGATTGGCGCTGAGGCTCAGCATGATCATAGACAAGAACGCTAATCTGGTTTCCTAGTAACCAGACACCACTGATGATCGGAAACAGTGGCAGCCGGGGGAACCGTGACCAGTGGTTTGAAAATCATGTTGCACTCTTACAGGGGGCAGAAATGTTACCAGCAAAAAAGAAGCATTAGTCATCTGCACCAATCAACCACCACTGACGTTCCAACGTTGCTCTAATCCCTGTCTTCTTTACTTTCTGTCCTGGCTCTACCCACTGGCTGTACTAGGAAATGCCCTCTCAGCCAATCAAAATCTGAAACAGGTCAATCTTAGGATGTACCCCTTCTTTCCCTATATTTCAATCAAGATATCTCATTGCGACATTGTTACTGTAACACCTAAGGCTAGTTTCACACTTGCACTTGACATCTCCGGCAAGCTGTTCTAGCAGGGAGCAGTCTGTCGGAGATGTCTGGATTCATCATTGCCAGATGCTGTCTGAAGGTCCACTGGTCCTAATAACTATAATGGGGATAGGCAAAGATCTAGCGACAACCCGGCAAATATGCTGAGAATCGTCTGGACTAAAATCTCTGTCCAAGATGTCAAGTGCTAGTGTGAAACAATACTCAAAATGTTTTTTATTCCCAATGCTGGTCACGTCACAACAGTCATCTAAGGATATCTTAAGCCAAGAGGAAAGGTAAGGAAGGACATCCTCACCCATGGGTACTTGCATACAGTGCATTTGGAAAGTCTTCAGATACACTCACTTTTTTAACATTTTGTTATGTTGCTGCCTTGTGCAAAAATAAAAAAAATGTAGTTTCTCCCCATCATTCTACACTCAATGCCCTATATTGAGAAAGTGAAAACAGAATGTTCAAAATCTTTGCTAATTTATTGAAAAGTAAAAACGAAAATTTTACATTGACATAAATATTCAGAACCTTTACTTAAGACTTAGTTGAAGACCCTTTGGCAGTGATTACGGCCTCCAGTCTTCTCGGGTATGATGCCACAAGGTTGGCACACCTGGATTTGGAGATTT